>CM053790.1:165357418-166064918 GCA_028749045.1 Cupressus sempervirens | reverse complement strand
GTACATTACTTCCTTTTGATTTATTAATTATTCTATTCATGTGTAAAATGTGATCAATAACTGCAAATGACCCTAATTCTTGTGTTCATATCCTTGCATACATGATCCCACATACACATTTACTAGGAATTTCAATTTTGTAGGAAACAAATAGATAAGAAGAATAATCCAATCTCACTGAAGGTTCTATTTATAGAGGGTTGATGTACATAAGGTTTATTGAATCATGATGGAGGAATAATGATGGACACCTAGTTTATGTTGAACCTTAGGATCATTGGAAAAATCATCATATGTAGAGAAAAAGAGAACATCATGCTGCCTATTTGTACATCTCTAGTCATCTAGACATCCTTAATTTAAAATGGGTTTATGATAATGAAAATCAATAATGATTTAATGAAATTTTAAATTTTCAATCTCATTTCTCTAGTTGAAAGACAACATGGATCCAATTAGTAGAAAATTATAAAGAAATTCTAGTTCAAGTTGTGTTAAACATTTGCATTATAATTTCAACATATTTGGGTTTGTTTATCTGATTGTGTGGTTCTTTTTCATAAGAAGTGCTAATGAATTTTTTTTTTGGTTTCAATTTCAATTGTGATCTAATAGGAGTGTTCATAAACACAAAGGACTAAACTATTGATAAATACTACTTTTTTTGTCCATTATGGGGTGCAAGTGTTGAGAAACACCTTTGTTTGATATATTGATAGTGGTAGTTTTGTATCACATGTGTTAAGAAAAACCATCCTAAATTAGTGGAAAACTTGGACTAGACCATGACCTAGATTGAAAATGTTTAGTGGATCAACCACAACTTACAAGATTAACTTGACTACTAGACTTCCTAGGAGAGATGCACCTAGTCAGGTATGATCATCTTGGGACTTAGATATAGATACATACCAAAGTAGGTGAATAACATGTTAAAGTCATGTCAAGTTCAATAGTGTCATATAAGTATCCAAATTCTCAAGCACTATATTGGTCGATGGAGCATTGGTTACAAGTGATGACCATTTACCTAGTTTTCACAACTTGGCAAGATTTCTATTTTTGAAACCAAGATGCCTATTTATTAGGTTTTCATCATGGTACTTTTTCTCTTTTTCAATCTTCTTTTCTCATATAATTTTCATTTTTTTTTCATATTTTCATATTTTCTCTTCTTCTTTTTTGGTTTGATTCATCTTAGTTTATATTTTTTAGGTTTTCACTAAGATGATCCTTTTTCTTTCAGGACTTTTCCTATTGTTTTTAGATTTCTTTAGGGTTAATATTTGTTGTACAAGATCAACTTCAAATATGCTTGGCGTAAAATTGTTTGAGGTGTAGAGTGTTTATAGGATCTAAGAGAACATCTCTCTTAAGTGTCACTAGTTGATATGTAACAAATCCAAAGGAAGTTATGATTATGAAAGGATCTATCTAATTGTGTTCAATTTTTCCCATTTATTCTCTATGTGAATGGTTCTTTGCATTTTCTCTTAAGACAATATCTCCTACTTCAAACACCCTTAGTTTTATGTTCTTGTTATGTCTGTGTGATATCATTTTTGGTAAGCTTTAAGGTGGTCAAATGCCTATTGTCTACATTCATATAACTTTTCAAGCTCTTGAAGCCTTTAGAGTTAGTATTACTCATTTGTGAGTAAATGCTTCAACGATACTCCCAATGAAGGAATCTCTACTTTGATAGATATTAATAACCTTGACCTATAGACAAGTGCAAATTGTTGTGCATCCCTAGTAGGAGTTATGATGGTAGTTATATATACTCACAATGTTGGATTTATTTGAAAATGGTAGTCCCTTCTTGATTTACTCACTCTTCTATGTTTTATTTTGAGGATTTTTTTTTTGATGTTCCAGCCTATCCATTACCTTGAGGGTAATTAAACAAGAAGTAGTGTTGGGTAATTCTAAAATGACAACATAATTTATTCATGTCTCTTTCCTCAAATTTCTCCCATTTTTAACTTTATAACTAAAGAGGGTATACCATAACTATAGATAATATAGTTAAGAATGAATATAACTACCTATTTCCTTATTTCATTGAATATGGGAACAACCTCCACCCACTTAGTGAAGTATCTTGGTAGTAATAATTTCTTTTTGTCCATTTGAAAATTTAAGGTAAGTTTATCCCACCAAATAAAATTCCCAATGTTGAAATGGCCAATATTTTATAAAAGGAATTAGCTCCCTAGTTGGAGAATCTATAAGATTACCATTAGTTTGGTATCTTTTACATGTTTTCACATAATTTATTGCATCTTTTTCCATAATCGACCAGTAGTATATCACACTCAAAAATTTCTTAGCTAATTAAAAATAATTCAAATGAGCTCCACATACACCTTTGTAAACTTCTTTTAATGTGTGATTTTATTCTTCTTTCTCAAGAAGTCTCAGTAACATGCTTTCTATTGGTGTTTTTAAACTATAGGCTTTAAAAAAACATCCAAATGAAAAATGATGGTAGATGCCTAGGGGCTAGCTAATTCTCATACTCAACAATAGGAAGTGATTCTCAAACTGGTAGGTGGCACTTTCTTTAGGTGTCTTCAACTTGAAATTGTTTGTACTCTAAAAACCTATCATTGTCATTGTCCTTTATCTCTATTTTGTCTCTTCAGTCTTTTCTAGCATACCTCTACTCTATACTTGGGCAAAAATGTCAACAATGATCTGTTCAATTTCTTCTTTAGTAGGGATCATTAGAGTCACCTCATTTTTTGATGACACCATATTAAAAGTTTTGTCCTCCTCATCTTCATCTAAGAATATTTGTTGATGTACTATATTATGGAATTATCTTCTTTCATGAATATCATTGTCATTGTCATCATATTCAAAAGCATCATCATAATATGAGTCAAACATATTACATCCAACATGTTTGCTCCTCATTTTCATCATGATTAGCATAAAATGGTAATGCAATAGCACAATATTCTAGTGCATCATGCAACTGATAGATTATACACCATTGAGGGTCATCAACCTGTTGGAAATAATCCAGACTAACAAGGTTACTGAGAGGTGAGGGGTGAATCAGTAACTCTAAAAATTTAATTCAATTATGCATAATAATATTTTTACCATTCATCCATCTAATCTTCTATATGCATGAAAAGATAAACATTTGCAACACATCAACACACATATTTGGTGACCCAGAAACCTTCCAATTAGAAAGTAAAACTGGGGTGGGGATGATGCCCACAAAACTTCAATACTGTAGTATAAAGTTGGTTGGTTAAGGCTTACAATGATCACTTCTGATGATCTTCCCTGTTAGGAGCAAGTAGGATTGCTAGATCCACCTTGTTAAAGGATTTACAAACATACAATGAAGTATGCACTCTGTTAGGAGATTTACAAAAGACTGTCAAGTCTACCTTGTTAAAGGATTTAGCAAATTGATTCACCTATTAGGATGAAGTAGTGGATCTGATTACAACTGATTGCTGATAAGATCCTTTGTACTCTGATCACCTGATGTGATGGATATATCTTTTTTGCATCAATGTTGACCTTGTTGTATTCCTCTTTTCTGCTAGTGATTCGCTTTCCCTCTTCTCAAATTATTGCAACATAACACAACCAATGATATTCAACATCTCATCATTTCAAATGATATATACCATTCCAATATTTACACTGGAAAGGTCGGCCAAACACAAGTGAACAAATATTACTGAGTCGGCCAGATGGTAGAAAACTTGGGTTCCACAAACTGACTCAGTGACCTTCTGATACTCGGCATCCAATATAATAATCTGCATCATCATGCACTTGGTAAGAGTAGAGGCATGGTCCATACTAATCATTCTAAGTATCTTGGAACTTGGTAACCATTGGTGACTCAGTGAATATTGTGTCACTCAGTAAAAACTGAATCCATTGATAACCTTCTTCACTTGGTAAACACTGATGCCTTCATTTACCTTGTTTACTCGGTAATCATTGATTCCTTTGTTTACCTTGGTCACTTGGTAAACACTAAGTTCTTTTTTTACCTTGATCACTCGGTAAACACTAAGTTCTTTGTTTACCTTGATCACTTGGTAAACACTAAGTTCTTCTGATGACTCGGTGAGCACTAACTGCTTGGGGAACACTGTTCTGATTGATAACCACTATTCTGCACGGTAACCACGGTGAACTTGGTAAATACTGCTGAACTGCCCATATGCTTAGTTTCCAAAGGAATTCTCGATATCAACTATTTACCTATGAAATTTATAAGGTAACCACTGAATGCTTGATGTGAACTATAGACTAGGTGATGAGCTCGGTAAGCATTCAGAATTGAATAAGTGTTGTGACTAATGAAAAATATATCATAATTCCAACATAACCATGTTAACTGATGTCTTTTGAAATGGATAAGTTGTAATCTTTTTACCATTATTTTTAATAGAAGGAACAATAGGCTTTCCATCCTTCCATTGGGTGGTGTAAGGAAAATTTTACATCCTATTCTATCTATTGAAATTGTTGAATTGTGATTTATCAGTAGTATTTTCTTTTTTAGCATTTCCAACATAAGGATTCATGTTCTTCAATATGGTTAGCATTTGATCTAGTTTATCTTCCCTAGGCTTCTTCTTTATAGTAGGGGGCTTGTGATCTTCTTTCTTTTTGTTGCTATGAGGGTTGAAAAGTTTAGAGTCATCTCTTATCCCTAGTTTTCTAGAGGCTATCCTATTATTTTCAATGTTTACAACCATTATAAGGGAATCTCTTAATGTTATAGGATCCTTATCCCTCAAAATCTATTCCATCTTACTGTCAAAAGCATTAAAATATGTTGTAAGAAAAAATTATCCTCTAACCTCATTACTTGTAATAGCTTGTATATCCCCTTTTGAAATCTGACATTGAAGTCAAAAGTAGACTCTTCTGGCTTTTCTTTATATTGTTGAACTCATTCAATATAAAGCTAGAATTAGTGTTATCTCCATATTGTTCTTTGAAACACTTTTCAAAATGTTCCCAAGAGATGACATTATTATCTAGTAGTCTTATATATCAATTTCTAGCATCTTTTGTGAGGGTATGAACAAACAATTTCATGACCACATCTTCATGTTCCACTTCATAGTCATACAACATATCCTTAAACTTATTAAGGTGTTCTTTACCATTGATATTATTATTCTAGGGAAATTTTTTAGCCTTATCCCTCAAATAATTTAGAATAGGATTTGGATGACTAGGGATGCCTAAGAAAGATATCTTTTTATATCTATCCATATACATAGGACTTTTTGTCAAACCTACTGGACCAAAAAAACTATATGCAACAACTTGGGTCTGAACATTTGTTTTTCATAACTAAACACCAGTTTTTTGTATATCACTATGGTAGAGGAGGAAGAAGGGCTTGGTTGGGAAGAGATAAAATTACTTGCTATGGGTCCACAAGCTATAATATTAGGTATCCCTAACAAGGGTTGAGTTTGGTTTGTATTTAGACCAAAGGTAGATGTTAGAAATTGAATTTTCTTTCTCATATCTACTACTTTGGCTTCATTTTCTACCTTCTCAAATTCTTTGGCTACATCCTCTCACTCCTTCTTAGCCTTCTCAAATTCTATGTATATTTTTGACATGGTAGGGATAATTTTAGGTGTGATAGTGGGTTCATTTATTTTGACACCAATTAAACTCTTCTTACCTTTCTTAGTGGTCTTAATGGTAAGATCAATTACTTGTACCTCATTTTCCTTTTTGATAGGCTCATATGGTTGGATCTACACAACCACCAAATCTTATTTCTCTTGTATAATTTTCTCATACTCATGAATTTGAGATCTCGTATTCTCAATGCCTTCAAACATATTTGAATGCAATGTTGTAGACTTATCTTAGATAACTTCTTATTATATTCCTACAATGCATCCATTCTCCTAAGCACGTAGTCTCTCTCAATGAGAGCATTCATGGTGATCCATTCTTTCTCCTTTTCCAAATGGATGCATTTTACACCTTCTTCAACAACTATTTTTCCTAGTGCTTCTACCTCTATTAACAAATCATCAAGATCAATAATGGTAGTTTTTGATTCTATAGGGTCACTTAGGTCAATCAACTTTCTTTCAATAAAAGGAATATGTCTAGGGAGAGATATACTTAATTGATTCTTCTACATCTCAAATGTTGGTTTATTCCTCATAAACCACTTGGTCTAACAATAGTATCTCCCATGGATGATACCATCTTATCTTGGTAAAGGTGATCTTCTTCAAAAGAAGTTGTAAAAATATCACCCATATGTTTAATACTCTCAGACTCAGAACTATGGGGCAAAACTTCCTTCTCACTATAGGCTGGTATTGTGGATTATCTCTGGGCTTCCATTTATGATTGAACTCCCCATTCTTCTCAAGCAAAACTTTATTACTAGCCTTTGGTAAGTCTGTATATAAAGGTATTTCAGGATTCTCCCTTACATATGCTCGATCATTTTTTTTCTCCTATCATCCATCTCTTATTTATAGTATTAGCACTAATTAGCAAAACCTTGTTTGAGTTGCCACCCACTAGGGGAAAAGAACTTTATTATGGCTAGAGGATAAGAAAATTTATGGGAAATGAAACTTTTGAAAATAGATATGAAACAAGGGGCCTAACCTAGAAAGACTTTAATATTGGACATTTTGGGTAATGCAAACTCTATTTGGCAATAAGGTATTTGTAAGCACATCACACATCACACATCACACAACTCCTGTGTTATTGGGATTTTGTAAATTTTCATGGTTTGTTACTCAAATGGAGCCAATAAACAACATAGGTATAAGAGAAAAACAAATATATGACCATAGATGTATGGCTTACATAAGAGATTCCAACACTTTAGATATGATTTCTTCTCATAGCCACCTACTAGAGTTGCCATTTTATTGGTGTTTTAAAACTATAGGCTTCAAAACAACATTAGGATATAGAATGATGGTAGATGCATAGGGGCTAGCTAATTCCCATACTTAGCAAAAACCCATCCAGATCTTGACCAACTTGAAAAAAACTCAAGGGTTTTCTACACTTTAGGTTCTGCAGAGCCAAGATGGGTGTACCTAGGGATAATCTCTTATCCATTGATATTTTTTTCTGCATATCTCATCCCTTATAGTAGAAAAAAGCTCAAAAGTCTTCTCAAAATTGTAATTAATTCCTTGTTTTACAATAGCCAACTATAACTCATAGGAATATATTACAATAAGAGAATGACTAACAATATAGTTCTTTGTTACAAAAATTAAACAATTGATTTTGATTTAAATGTGTATCAATTTGCATTACAATTTATGACTAGTTCCTTATCCATTGATATACAAAGTCATACCAATAATTCTTGACCTCTTTAATTGATTTGTAATTAAATTTATCAACTGCTAACTATAAATTCCATTCTTATGATATCCTTCTCATATACCTAGAAGCCCTCTCAATTCATCGAGGTATTTACTTAATTCCTTGAATTAAAAGCAACAATGAAATGACATACAACCTATCTTAACTACATTAAATTGAAAGAACTTTTCTCATTCAACCTGAAAATAGCAAAAATATGAAAATGGAGACAAAATTTAGAGACACAAATACTTAGAACTTCCTCTTTGTATTAATTTTCCTTGAAAATAATACATTAAAAATGTAAGACTCATAATATAACTCAAAATATGCCAAATTTTGTCATTCAATATTCATTTATTTCTTAGATTGCAAATTTGAAACAACATATAATTGACATTAAAAGATTGGACTAATTACAATAGCATAAAACACTAAATTTACATATAATTCAGACCCTCACTCCATATCTTGGAAATACTTTTATAGAAAAGGATTGCAACAAGCTTCATATGGGAGGACATATGTAAAAATCTGATTCAAAAGCAAATACAAAGATATTTTCTGCATTATTACTTTACAAAACATTCTTTGTATTCAAACAAAATTTGGGGAAGGAATTCTAAAACTAGTAGGTGAAACTTTCTTCAGGTGTCTTCAACATGAAACTATTTTTACTCTAACAACCTATCATTGTCATTGCCCTTTATCTCTATTTTGTCTCTTCTACCTTTTGGTTGTGACTTTAACTACTCAATCACTTTCCTTAGATGGCAAGGCCTTTATGCTAGCTATCACCTCCCAAATTGCTATGCCAATTTTAGTGTTAGGCCATGAGGCATCTCTGATCCCATTTAACTCTTTAAGTATTTTGTTCCATTTAGCATTTGTAATAGCCTTAATCTCTATAGTTATTTTGCCTAGTTCTGACTCTAGTTTATAAAGCATATCAATCAAATCATAAACTACAACAATATTTTCCTCATCATTGTAGTATTCCATAAACCAAGAGTGATTCAAAATTTCATTAAAAGGGGATGACCATTCTTGCCAATTCTTCACTGCTCCACCTTCCTTTAATGTATTGGGCATGAAATTTGGTGTTTGTGTAGCAATTTTTTTCATTTTATTATGAATTAATTGTAACTAACCTAGAAAGAAACCATTTAACTCCTTCACCCTATTGATTACTTTTCTGAAAGATATGATTACCACATTTGGCAAATCCATCTTTTGTGTTAGCATAGGTATAAGTCTCTCAAGAAATTGGGTTTATGGCCCCCATGTGGTGAATAAAGGATACAATAAGAATATTTCCTTAGAACACTAATACTCTGACCCCTACAAGAAAATGTAGTTGTTCTGCACATTTTGAGAAACATGTTTCAAGGAACTTATTTTATGGATCAAAAAATTCTTTATAGTTCTGATTTCTATATCTTTGCTTGATTCCATTTCCTCTTCATTAGTGGCCATGGCCTAACCTATCATATCCTCTTATTTTGGTGTGTAGCCCTCTATTATCATACCCTTATGTTATATCTTAGTAATAGATCTAACAATATTCTTCAAAATAACTATCTCATTTTCCAATTGGAGATTCTTCTATTCTAGAACATAAGTTTTCTCCATTTACTCTTCATAGTGCCTCTTGATCTTGATAAAGCTCTCATAGGCTCCATCCAATTTATCTTCCAACACATCAATTTTATTCTTACCTAACATTGATGGTGAAATCAACAACCCATAGATCTGGCTGCTTGAAGTGGAATGTAAATTCCAAAAGATCACATTTCCCCTAGGGGACTCTTTGATTTCCATGAGGGTTGGCTTATGATTTTCTTGAGCTAAACTCCATATTGCCATGGTTTGGGAATCAATGTTATATCTAGACCCTCTCAATTTATCATACTAATTCTCGTCTTTAAATGCAATAGTTCTTTCTTGCCTCCTCATTTCATCTAACAGGAAAGATGAAGTGACATCCCATCCTAGGAAGACAATCATGACACTCCTCTATATCAACTCTCTTTCCTCTTCTATAGTTAGAGTTTTACTTGTCATATCATACTCTTGTAGCTCCTTGACCATCTTAGCTACTATCTCATCAGAGTCACCTAGCCTCATTTGTAATGATAGTTCATTTTGTTTCAACTTAAATAGAAAACTTTTGAACTCTTTTGTCTCAATAAAGTTCCCATTATTCATGAACACATTAGCCTCAATGATTCTTTCATATATCATTTGAGCTTGAAGCTCCAACTTTTTGGGCCTTTACTCATCTTCAATGGCTTGAGCCATCAAGTATTTTATACTTGCATTGTCAAAATACTAACTATTCCTTGGTAAAATCTACAAGGTTTTTTCTTTGGCTTTTTGTGGAATCTCTACCATTTTTTATTTTTTTCTTTTCTCATGAGCCTTTTCTAAGCTTTCTGGTTGATCCCCTTCATCACTAACTTCCACAAAAGTGTCTTGATCAATAGACTCAAGATCTACTTTCTTTCTAATCTCTTCAAGAACTTGAGATGAAATTTCATCAAAATTTTCAATGCACTTATTTAACGTAGACTAATAGTCCAGTTCATGATAAAACCCCTTGAAGGATGGATCATTTATTTTC
Organism: Cupressus sempervirens; assembly: GCA_028749045.1. Classification (NCBI taxonomy): domain Eukaryota; kingdom Viridiplantae; phylum Streptophyta; class Pinopsida; order Cupressales; family Cupressaceae; genus Cupressus; species Cupressus sempervirens. The sequence goes on along the minus strand of CM053790.1, from coordinate 166,054,918 downwards.
ATTCTTGCTAAAAAATCATTACATCTTTCTCCCATACACCCTTGGTTGGAGGCAGGTTGTATCACCTCATTTTCTTCAATGCATTTCTAACTACACTATAAAGGTCATATGTTCTAGCAAGGGCAGTTGGCAATTTATAATCTTTTAGGAAGACTTCAGTTTCCTTCATTTCCTTTTTTCCAATGTCAAAATCTCCAACTCAACTTTGAAGCATCTACACAAAAATGTGCTCTTCCTAACATTTTGACTTGGGTACTCTATATGCAATGAAATTAATTATGAAAAGACTTCTACAATTCATAATCTTTCTTGAACATATTTTGGGAGAAGGCGGGTGGTTGAGGGCATTCATAAACCCTAATGTCTGTATAATCTTCACAAAGAAAAAAACTTCCCCAATCATGCCCTTATTTCTTTCCCTCATCATAACATAAATTAGGCTTAACCAATTTCCTAACACTCCTAGGTATCCTTTCTATTATAGCCCCTAACATGTTCAGAACAAGGTACACAAAATCATTATAAAAAGAGATAGTATTCAAGTAAGGGTAGAATATTTTCCATACCCTTGTCTAATGTTGTATAGGAAATATCTCTCACCATTCCTCTATACTCTCAAGGAAGCTTTGGTCAATGAATTATACATTCTTATAAACAATCAAATCCATGAGCAACAAGTAGTGATGAAATTTGAAATTTTCTAGCCTCCCTTCCTGTGCTACAACAATCTCATCATGAATCTTGTTGATTATTTATGTGACATAGTCATACCCAAAATTAGTGTATAGAACCTAAATATTCAATGCCATGACATAATGTGTACTAGTAGCATTCATCATTCCATATGATCCTAAGACCTTATCCAAACCAAACTCCATGTCCTAGAGACATCTTTGGAAGTACTCAAGGGGCATAAAATCTCCCATTTTCTTTGGTATTTCTCTTTTCTACTTTTTAGACATTGGGATATGTTTGGTCATAGTTCTACCCTTGTAGAATATCTTATGAGTACTAAAATTCTCATTGAATTTGTCAATGTCGATTGGTAATGACATAGGTCCTCCCAAGTCAAAAGCTTCAATAAACATTTCTTTGTCTAGTGCACAAAGTATACTTTTATCCCTTTTGTGGAATGCTTTGCTAACCGGGTTGTATGACTTTATCAATGCCTTGACTAAATCAACATCTATGAAAACCTTAGGCATGATCAAATCTCCCAAATTCTTAGTCCAAGGGTTAGATATAGGAACCTTTTCCACCTTATTCTTGTATAAGTACCAAAATAGCTCACTTCCATTCCCATTAGGCACCTTTGCATCTCTACAAAAATTTTAGGGGTCTCTAAATGCATGATTATTAGTAGATTGGATATTAGAGGAACCTAGTAAAATTTTTAACCACTCATGTGCAAAAGGACTAGGGCTTTTTCCCTTTGCTTCAGTTTCCTCAATTTGAGCCTGTGTGATTAAGTTTCATTCCTTTTGTGCCATAACTTCAAGAATCACAACAACTTTGAACTCTATATGCTAAAATCACTCTTTAATTTGGAATCTACTCTAAAAAATCAAAAAATATGAAAATCCTTCTTCTTTTTTATTTTTACCTATTTCTGAAAATTGGAGCTTAACATTAATGTCATTAAAATTGGCATGCTCAAAATTCCTTCAGTATTTCAAAAGCTATGCTATTTTCAAATTGTACATTGTTTTTACCTCCAACTCATTATCCCTTTTGCTATCTTGGACATGCACTTTTTAGCCTTATCTTATCCCTTTAAAACTAAGAGTTGCAAAGTGGTAATCAATTCTTTATCTCTACTTCTTGATGGTCTTGTACTTTTCTTTGTTTCTGATCTCGATCATGCAAAATGGGCTATTTTGAATATTTCACAACTTTTCCACCTATATCTTCAACTACCACGGTAACCATACGATGTCACGCTTCTAGCCATTATCCACTTCATAATTCTATATTCCTTTTTACCACATGGACCTACAAAACAATGATGAATTCATTTAGCTCTTTATTGCCTTATTGCAACTATTTAATGTGCCATTTCACTAAACGCAGAGATGTGGTGATGACTCCACCACTAACCATGTTTAAATCTTCACAATATTAAAGAAAACTATGAGTGAACACCATGAGAAGTAGAAAATTCATAAAACTTGACCATCTCATAGCTTCACAACCTTTTAACTTTTTATTTCTTTAACCATAGTGACCTAGCAAAATGGCTACTCGACATCTTATTGCAACATCACTACTTGAAAATCTAACCATGGTTTGATACTTGCAATGACATGAAACCACTTATCTCCACATTGTTGCTCACATTCTTAACCATCACTTTAAGCTTGTGAAGTAACAAAACCCTTTGAATTGACCGCCTCACAACTTCGTTGTGGTTTATGACTTAACATATTTATCACATGCGACTCTAAAAAAAACCAAATTTTTTAACATTGTCACCACTTTATAATTATACATATAATAATTTTAAACCTTGAAATGTTGTGATAACTATCATGATTGACAACTACTTTGTTTTGAAGCTTCGAGACCAAAGAATTTAACTCTTGACCAAACCTTATGATGTTGTGATAACTATATTGTTGGAAATATAAGAGGAGTAACTGAGAGGGGAGGGGTGAATTAGTTACTAAAAAAAAAAATCCCAAATCCCTTAGATGTTAGTATGAAATAATTTTGTGAAAGCTTAATTCTGGTGATGCTCAACAAACAAAGAAATGTTGTAACTCGGTAAATACTGAAAATTCTTAGCAAACACTTAATATGAAAACTTTAGATGTTATCTGTGATTACCATTATTTTAACTTAGTTGCAAAAACATAAAATAAAATAGCATGAACACATTTGACACCAAGAATTAACGTGGAAACCCAATTTGGGAAAAACCACCAATTGCAACTAGTTATTATTTTTCACTCTTCTTATGTGAGCCCTATTAGGAGCCAACCATGTTAGAGGTTACAAAAAACACTATTAGGTGTGACTTTGTTAAAGGTCTTTAGAAAATTAAATAGAAATCCCACCTTGTTAGAGGGTTTACAAATAAATGTCAAGACAACTTTGTTAAAAGATTTAGATCACTGCTATAATGGTTAGAGAGTAACAATGACATGACCTAATTTGGATGCAACTGAATTGTTGATTATAGATCTCAATTCTTGCTTGTAATTGATCCTTCCCAATTTAATATATCTTTTTAGCTTCTCAAGGATATTCTTCTTATCGTTCTAATTTTCTTCCTCTTAGCATCATCAAATCTTCAATTATCTTCCATGCATTCCTCACATTTCTAATCCTCAGCTTGACCTTTTATTTATATTTTTCATATTGTTAAGTCAGCTCAAATAAAAATTAGAATAATTAATATTCATCTTCTCAGTTGGCTATAACCAATAGATAAATAAATTAAACTCAATATGCCAAAACAGTAAAATCCTTCATTTGCTAATCCTACTTAGTAGGCATTGACTGAGAAATGATTTCCTTGTGTTAACCAAGTGAAGCTTGACCAACACTACACACTCCTAGAGTTCCTTTAGTAACTGAGTTAGCTCTACTGGCACTAGTTCCATCCAACATTCCTTTATTAATAGAGTGAGCTCGGTTAACACTCATCCTCTATAGACTTTCTTTTGGTGCTTGAGTAAACTCGGTAGAAACTACCTTCTGAACTAAACAAACAATGGAATGCTTAGTAGCCATATAAAACCTTAGATCCTCTTTAACTATAGGGAATGACTTGATATCCTTAAACTTGACTTCCTAAGTTACATTTTACACCTTTGTAATCAAACAGTTATTAAGTGAAGCGTAAGCCATGATGCCACAATTTCTAGGTTATCTCTATTGATCTTAGATTGGTTTTGACTAATGAGTGTCTATGCACTTAATTCATTTACTTAGTTCATGCCAAACAAGTAATAGATGCCAAGCAAAACATGTATATGATAGAGCATGCTAAGTCCACAATGAGTGCCAAGTCACTCAAGTATCAAGTAGATAGTGTATGTCGAGTGATTTAGGAGCTAAGTATGTAGATGCTGAGTGATACAGATGCTGAGTCATAGTATATAAGACAATATATGCCAAGCATTAGAGACTTCAAGTGCTGAGAAAGACTATTTTGTCATAGTTGTTTATAATGTCACAAACAACTATGTAAACCATTTTTGAGTTGACTTAAAGATTGAACTATGATATTTTGGAGATAAGGATGAATGTTAAGTTGGATTCCTAATGCATTACAAGTAACCAATTAGAAAAAAAAAGGATTAAGCGATAAAATGGATGAATCACAAACGTTGATTTATACCTAACCTGTCACCTAAGTCTTCTTAAGGAGGACAAAACGCAAAATTTTTAAGGAATATGAAGGAGCAAAGAGAGAAGTTTTCATACAAAGCCAAAAAATCCATGGTTACTAAGGAATTGTGATTTGAGATTGCATTGCAATATCAGTTAAAGGAGAATAGAAGAAAGAAAAAGTATACAATAGGGAGACATCTGATCAAGAAGGATCAAGAATACATCAGTTTAGAAGTGATCTATCATCAGGAAACCACATGCTAACCATAGGATCAATGTTGAGTCATTCTAGTAGGTGAATTAGTTAAATCTCTTAATATTGTAGTCCTAATAGGTTGTATTGAAATCCTCTAACAAGGTGCTTGCTTAATTATGAGTTGAAGTCCTTTAACAAGGCACACTTTAATAGGGTGTTGAAATCCTTTAATAGGGTGAAACCTAAGAGTCTTTCTAAGCCTTTTATAGGTCAGACCTTTCACATGGTAGATCATGTCTCATGATCAAATATTATAACCTTCATTGCATACACTTTATTACTATAGTAGTGAAGATTTGTGGGCATCATCCCCACCCCAATTTTACCTTCTCATTGGAGGGTTTCTAGGTAATCATATCTAGTGTCATATATGTGTGAATGTTTACTTGTTTACATGTTTTAGATATACATGCTTTACATGGTATTTCAATTTACTTATTGAATGTATGAGATGGATGTGCGATGAATGTTTTAAGGGTCAAAGGTTAAACTACTTATTCATCCCCCCTAGAAGTTTACCTTTCCTATTGTAATTCAAACAATTGGTATGAGAGCATTGTTCTCTAAAAGAGAAGATTTGTAGCTTTGATGAAAGATCTTAAAAATGGAATTCTATAAGTTGGGTAAGATCATTGAGAATCAGAGAATTGAAATACAACTCATTTAAGAACTAAAAAATATTTGAAAAGAAGGAAGGAAATTGCTATTGAGGATAATGACATACAATATAGAGAAATAGAAACTACTAAGCTATTTGCTAATGGAGACTCCAATGAATTTGATGTAGTATTTACATATCTAATGGAAAATAATAGAGTCCAAGTTGAAGAAATCTAGAATCTCAAGTTGGAGCAAGAATCACAAGCCATACTGCTAGAGGTGACTAAATAGAAGAAGAAAGCTATGGAAGATAAATTCATGATTGAAGATGAAAAAAGAGTTTTGATCAACAGACTAGAAGAGAAGCCAATAGAGCTAAGCAATATTTCCAACATGCAATTGGATACTCTAAGTCAAATGATGAATGCCAACTATGAATTGAATGTTAAGAACATTGAGATAACAACATTGAAATTGCAGAATGAACAATTGAAGAGTGACCTAAAAAGGGAAAAGGAATTTCCTAAAAGTTTCAATAAACCCAATGAAGCCATCAAATACTTTGAGCAATTATTGAGATCCCCAAGATCCAATAATGATACATCTGGACTAGGATACACAAGTACTAAAGAAGGAGAATCATCCAAAAGTGCTGAAGAAAAGAACAACAAAGATAAGAACTCTAAACCTACTTGTCATAATTGTGGTAAGAAAGGACATACTACTAATGTGTAGAGGAGTAGGACTATAAATTAGAATGTCAAACATAAGAGCATGGTTCACTATCATAAGGGCAAAAAACAAGGTCATCAGGCATATGAATGCAAAAATATGATGATGCACACACAAAGATTTGAAGGATATTGTTACAAATTTCAAGTATGGACATAGAGCTTTTGAGTGTAGATTTAAACCTAGGTGGTCATGAAATAGGAAAAAAAATGTAAAGAACAATGGGAACTATTATAACCTGGATTATAAGACAAGATGTAGATGTCATTGTTGTTAAGAATATGGATATGTTCCTGAGAATTGTATTAGAACACACTTCAGAGGTGACTACAAAAGGTGGTTGAGTCAAACCACATGTTTTAGCTATCTAAATATTGGCCACATTAGTTGATATTGTCCAACAAGGTCAAAGGAACTAAGTTGTGATTTTGATAAAGGAAAAGGCAAGGCAAATGTTGAAAATGTCAAAAATGAAGTGAACAAGATATGGAAGAGAAAGGGTGATTGCAACACATCAAATGGAGAAGGGTTCACTTCATCCAATGGGTGAAGTGATCACACCTCATCCAACTAAGAAATCAATAGTTATGTGGGACTTATATTCATAAGTTATATCATACATTAGTTCCAAAAGAAATTAGCACTGAAAGGTCTACATAAGCATGAATAAAGATGCAAGATGTTATTAGGAATCAAAGAAAAATCTTTAAGTTTTTCTTATTACTATCGAGCATAAAAAGTTTCCTACGAATACCAAGTGAAATATTAAAGGATGCTAAAGTAACAAATTGGCTAGTTGATGCCAAGCTCATAATGTTTGCGAAATAAATAAAATGCTAGTGGATGCTGAGTGAGCCTAAAATTGGTTGATATCGAGTTTACAAATATGTAAGCACTCAATTTTCAGTTCATTTTACATCATTTCAAAATCAAGAAAGAGCAAGTAGCACTAGAGGCAATCAAGAAATTTTTCAAAAGAAATTGTAAGAGAATTTTAGCAGAAATTCAACACCATTTCATCAAATCTTGTAAGGTATTTATCAAGTGCTAAGTTACCCTATTTATATTTTTGGAAACTCTAGTTTTGCATAATGGCATCTAGTTCAAATAGTGTAGATGGAAATGAGGTTTTGAATGTTCAACTATTTATTAATGAGGTTAAACAACCAATTTTCAAAGCCATACTTGATATTGCATACAAACATGACCCCTCTGGTGTGTCATCCATGATACCACCGAAAGTTTTAATAGTGCAAGATGTCAAAAAATGTTACAACTATAAGATTGGAAGTATTGGAGATATGGAGATTAGGCAAGCATATGATAGAATTTTTGAGAATGGTGTGTTGAGGGAAGAATTTAAAATTGTAGAAAAGAAAGGCTTAACTCATGCCTTAGATTTCTTGAATGGATGAGGATTGTGTTGAGAAAAATTCATGATAGTTCTCTATGGTTAGATAATGGAACTGTTAAAAAACCACAAGAATAATCCATAGAGTAACAAGGTATTCAACCCTAGATTGGCCTAAGACTTTGAGGAGTGATTCAAAGGAGGTTATTGAGAAGAATACAGGAGTCATGTAGAATAAGAGAGGAATGACTATTGATACCATCACAGATCCATTGATAGACTTTGTAGTAAGGATTATTGTACATAAGTTTTACCAATCCATCAAATTAAATAGTGTACCCTATATTGCAATAGATTTTGGTTATAAGATTGTCAAGAATGATCACACATATGATCTTGTAGAGCTACAATTACAATAACTAGTTGAAAACCTAGGAGCAATAAGGAAGACAATGAGTGCCTACTGCAAATTTGGTTCTATTTTGATATGTATTTTCTTTAATGTTCAAAACACTTTTCCTACATTTGGCACAGTTGCATGGAAAAAAAATAGGTCAATGGTAGTACAAATAGGTGAATTCATTGAACAATTGGGTGAGAACTTTGAGTCTATGATGACAAGCTACTTTGAGGTTTTTAAGCAATCAATGAAGAAAAGATTAAGAATTCCAATATCAATAGTGGAAAAGCATTATGATGATGTTTTTTTCTTAGTGAATGCTAATTATACTTTTGTTAAAGCAATAACTCCAAGGGTAAGATGGCTAAAGCCATTAGGATATGAAGTTAATGTAGATGAAGCCTTTGCTACTATTATAGCTTTACTTACAAAAGAAATAGATAAAAATGCTATTGCATTTGGAAACTATGAGATGGAAAAATCTAAAATTACCATGGAACTAAAGAATACCTCTATCTTATAGAAGAAGGAGAAGTTGGTGAAGAAATTGATAGCTAAATTTGGTGAAGGTGCCAAGCACGAAGAGGATGAAGAGGAAGAAGACTCTTAGACCCAAGCACCACTTGCACTAACACAAGGAATGGGAGAAGATCAGCTAGAGGAAGAGACAAAAATTGTTGAAGGTGTCAAGGGAGAAGAAGTAGAGGAAGGCTAAGGCTTAACCAATGACAATGTCCAAGAAAATTTTAAAACCAAGCCAACCCAAACCAACTACAAGGGCTAGCACATGTGTCACTACACAAAAGGAAAGGAGAAAGCCAAACCAACAGAGCAAGAAGGAGAAGTGTAGAAAAGACCAAGGAGGAAATACATTGCACAAGATAAATCTAATGAAGAAAGAATAGAATCAGATAACAATACCCAATTCAAAGTGGTGAGTCACAACCCATTATCTTATTTAGAAAATATATGGAAAAATGTTAAGAATAGTGCAGATTTGTCAAGATTTTCTCATGTTGATTTTGATAACCTAGTAAAGTTGAGAAGAATCAAGTGGAGGAGGCTATATATGCCATGATGGAAAATTTCAAGAAAGTCCCACTAGAAATTTCTAACTCTATGCCCAAAAGTTTATATGAAAGAGTTGAGAAAAAATGACATTATCTTTAAACCTAGAAAGACAAACAAGGGAAACATCACTTGCACAAGTTATGCCTGAACTTAGTAAGGAACAAATTGCTAAAGCTATGAAGAAATATACAATTAGATTTGTTCCAAAATATAGAGCCTTCAACATACTGCAAAACAATATTGAAGATGTTGTGAAGATATCCACACAAATGTGGAAAGTGACATATGGACTAGAAAAAATAAAGGTAGGAGAATAGGAACCCATTGAGGTAAAATATGATGAAGAAGATGATGATAGAACAAACACTATTGAGGGAGATACAAAAATGAAAGTAGATAACCAGGCAAAAAATGAGGCAGAGCAACAAGAAGAACATAGTGTACAAGATACACAACTACCAGATGTTAGCCCTCAACATATAACAATTGTAAATAGCGATATAGAAATAGTGAAGGATGTTTCTAATCATATTTCTTAGAAAATCAATCCACTTACAAAGGAAGATCTAAAAAAGATACTTGATCAGTCTACACTATAGGCCAAATTATGTGATAATCCTATATTGGTGAGTGTAGATGAAATATAGAAAATAGTGACTGATACTACAAGGGAAGAGGTGAGTACACAAGAACCACCTACTATCACCCCTCAAATCACTAGTGTACAACCTTTGGATAAATTACTTGAAGCTACATCATAAAAGGTTGATACATTTGGGAAGAACATAGAGTGAAATAGGTCAGATAGACTTATTTACACCTACAACTCAAGTCCAAGGTGCATTACAAGGCATTGTGTAAGTAAAGGACAAGCTTGAAGAGATAGAGTTAACACCAAAGGTGAAGGACCAAGTAGCAATTCAAGCCTTGGTAACTTTACTAGAATCTGACACTCCTTCCAGTTACACTCTTCAAAAGCCAAGCATAGATGCAATACCATTGCAAATCTTAGTGCCATGTTCAAGTTCATCAAAGGCTAAAGAAGTGATACAATATGGAGAAGTAAGACTTGATGAAGAGATTATTTTACCAAAGTTTGACTATGCTACTATGACCATAGAGCAGATGGGCATATTGCAAGAATCCCTAGCAAGAAAGAAAAGACAAGAACTACTTAGAAGGGAGCATAGGCAGAAGCAAGCATTGGTGGATATGAAAGACATCTTTCTAAATGCATTTAGTTTGCCTACTCTAGATGAAACCAAGCCACTCATTGAACAACTGAAAAATATAGTGGAAAAGGTTAGTGATGTAGACCTTGATACAAATGTTAAATTACTAGAATGGTCTGAAAAGAAATTTCAAAGAAAAGTGAATGAGAAAATATTAGGTGATATAGAACTTACACAAGTTACATTAAAAACTAAGGTTGAGAGTATGAAGAAGGTACTTGAGAATATTTTCGCATTGTACACAAAATTGTGCAATCCAACACTCTTCACACAAGAAACAAGAAGTGACATTTTGAGTTTGGAAAGTAAGATTAATGCATCAGGTGCAAAACTGTGTATGACACTAGCTCAAAGTGAGAAGCACTTCAGAACTTTGCTACAAACCTAGAGTTAGCTACATTATCAATAGATGAAGCCAATATAAGAGAAAATTTGATTAGCATCCAAACAACATTGACCCCACACATGGAAATTTTGCAGAATGAGTTAGACTACACCGAAACACTTATGAAGAAAGATTCCAATCTTTCAACATTAGAGGAACTAGTCCACCTTATTGCCAAGCTGGCCATCCAAATTAAGTCTTTGGATGTGGCATGTGAAAAATGGGATGTAGCTCCCAAGATTATACTAGAGGTCCATAAATCCTTTTTGGACAAATGCACTATCAATGTATAGCCCATTGACATTAGTGTCAAAAAAGGGGGAGATAGAGAGTAAAGGAGGAGAATAAGAGTGAAGGGGGAGATGAAATTAAAGAGTACTAGTTAGCAAATAATAGCAAGTAAGTACAAGAAGTCACAAGAGTATCAGTTGAAGCATAGCTACTTAGGAGGAGTATAGAATTTTGAATATAGAATAAACCTATCAACTCAGGGGGAGTTAACAACTTTTGAGGTATAAGTTGTTACAAAATTTTGAAATTTTGAAGGTTTATACATAAGCCGAATAAGAGATATGTTATTCTTGTAAGAATAAGGAGATGGATGCATGACCAAGTGTTTTTGACACTCATGTCAAATGGGGAGATTGTTGATCTCAGATTGGTTTTGACTAATGAGTGTCTACACACTTAAGTCATTTACTTAGTTCAGGCCAAACAAGTAATACACGTTGAGTCCACAATGAGTGTCGAGTCACTCAAGTACCAAGTAGATGGTGCATGTCGAGTGATTTAGGAGCTGAGTAAGTAGAACATGCCAAGTAATATAAATGTCGAGTCACAGTATAGAAGGTAGTATATGCCAAGCATCCAAGACTTCAAATGCCAAGTAAGACAATTTTGTCATAGTTGTTTGTAATGTCACAAACAACTATGTAAACAATTTTTGAGCTGACTTAAAGATTGAATTACAATATTTTTGAGATAAGGATGAATCTTAAGTTGGATTACCAATGCATTACATGTAGCCAATTAAAATAAGAGAAGGAATAAGTAGAAAAATGGATGAATCACAGTCATTGGTTCATACTTAACCCTAAGTCACCTAATTCTTCTTAAGGTGGACAAACCCTAAACTTTCTAAGGAGTATGAAGGAGAGAAGAGAGAAGTTTTCATGTAAAAATAGAGAATTCATGGTGACAAAGGAATTGCAAATTGAGATTGCATTGTAGAATCAGTTAGAGGAGAATAGAGGAAAGGAAAAATATACAACAGCGAGACATCTAATCAAGAAGGATGGAGAATACATTAGTTTACAGGTGATCTATCATCAGGAAACCAAGTGCTAATTGCATGTTCAATGCTTAGTCATTCTAGTAGGTGAATCAGTTAAATCTTTTAATAGAGTAGTCCTAATAGGTTGTATTGAAATTCTCTAACATGGTGCTTACTTAATTGTTAGTTGAAGTCCTTTCACAAGGCACACTTTTAATAGGGTGTTGAAATCCTTTAACAAGGTGAGACCGAATAGTGTTTGTAAGCCTTTGATAGGGTAGAACTTTCAGAAGGTAGATCATGTCTCATTATCAAATATTGTAACCTTCATTAGATACACTTTATTACTACAGTAGTGAAGATTTGTGGGTGTCATCCCCACCCCAATTTTACCTTATCATTGGAGAGTTTTTGGGTAATCATATCTGGTGTCATATATGTGTGAATGTTTACATGTTTACATGTTTTAGATGTACATGCTTTACATAGTATTTTTGTTTACTTATTGAATGTATGAGATGGATGTGTGGTGAATCTTTTAAGGGTCAAAGTTTAAACTACTGATTCATCCCCTTGCACTTAGAAGTTTACCTTTCCTATTGTCATTCCAACAATCTTCGCTTCAAAAATTAAAATTTAAACTCTAGCATGCTGATCATGATGTTGTGATGATTTCTTTGGAGTTAACTATTGTTCCTTTTAATCCTTTGCAACTCAAAATCTTATCTCACTTCTTAACCCCATGAAGCTACAATAAAAATCCATATCCACTTCTCTGCTATAACTCTAGGTTAACTTTAACCTCTCGTGATGCTACGATGGCTTCTAATTATGACTACCATGGTTACCCTTCACATTATCACAACTTAAAATACCTCAACCCAAACCTAAGATGTGACCTTGTGACCGTTAGTTAATCTCCTCTTCATTGCCCTAATTTGAAAGTTAGCCATGACACCTATGACATTGTTATGACCCTTTTGATGACTGCTTCATGACTTCATGACTATGAAAATAATTAAACATCATAATGGAGAGATGAAGTGATCAAGAAAATTTAGCGACATCACAACTTAAAAAATGTTAGAGGTAGGACTTATAATATGAAAAATAACTAAAGGACTTAGAGATATGAAAAGTTTAACATATAACCAAAGTTCTAATATATCCCTATTTCATACTTCCATACCAACTTATGTATAATTATTTAAAACATAGGATATGGTAATGGTTCTAGGGTTTTTTTTCCTAAGGATGACAATATTTTTAGAAACCTTAAGCAATTAAAACATAGTTTTTTCCTATTTTCACAAGATATCAAAATTTTTAAATTGAGTGAAAAATTAGGCCATCAGTTTCAAGGGAAAAGTTATACAAGTCATTAGAATTAATTAAATAACAGAATTTTTCTCTTAAAAGAAACATTTCTCATTAGGAAAAAATATTAGGCATGGTTTGGTATTTAAGATAGTTATAAACATGGGAATACTAGGAAGGTTCTTGAGGTTCTAAGTCACAAACTATTTGGGAATTTGGTATATCATACATAAGGAAAGGGAGTTCTTACTCTAGGAAGTCATACTAAAATTTATATTCTTCTAGTTTTAACATTGATGCTGAAGTGGTCATGGTGTTAACTACCTTGCTCTCTGATTTAGGAACCTATTTAAAAGTGATATATAGAGAAATTTTCTTTAGGTCATCCACCATCCTCTTATAACACATAAGGTTATCATCATTCATTTGGTTGATGATCTATTATGAATCCTCATAGATATGTAATTCCACTATGTTCGAGTCAATCACAAGCTTAAGTCCATTCACTATTGCTTCATATTCTGCAATGTTATTTGTACAAGTGAAAATAATATTATATATCTTATAATTTTTTTATCCTTATGTATTAATAAAATGAATCCTCTATATATCTATGTTGGGTGGAAGAACCATCAAAATACATCTTCCATGGATGTCCTATTAGATGCACAATTGTTGCATAAAAAAATTCTATGCCCAATGGTTCATCATCTTGCATTGGTGCCTCTGCCAACTAGTGTTGGAATTGTTTTGGGAAAGTAAGATATTGAGAAGTGGGGTGAATCGAGATCTACAAAAAATTTTAACTTCTTCTAACAATAAAATAAAATATATTCATCTTTAACCCATCCCATATCTAGATCATAAACCATATAATCATAAACTATTATGCTAAAATAGATCTAAGTGTGCATCACATCCATAAACAATAAAGTAAATGTAAACACATAACACACAAGATTTGGTTACCCAGAAACCCTCTAAGGTGATGGTAAAAATGGGGTGGGGATGACACCCACAAACCATCACTACTATAGAAATAAATTCTATCTATTAAGGCTACAATGTTTAACTACTTTTGGTGATCTACCCTATAAGTAGTTTGCCCTATTACAAGCTTACAAGACTTGTTCAGTCTACCTTTATTAAAGGATTTAAAACTCACAAATAAGTAAGAACTCTATTAGGAGATTTGAAAAGGCATGTTAGGACCACTCTATTAAGAGATTTACCCTGATTCACTTGCTAGAATGTATTAGTACATGATCCTTTGGTTAGCACTGTGATGTTAGATTATAGATCTCCTCTTCTCAATTCAAGTTTGATCTCCTTATTAGGTATACTCTATTCTTTCCTTCACTTCTCTACCTAGCTACTCTATTTGATCTCTTTTCTTCTAAAAAATAATCATATCCTCCTTCGCTAACTTGTTGTCTCTCATTACATCATTACAAGATTTAGAGTTTAGGCCTTCCTTAAATAACCAATTGAGAAACCTTCTAGATCAAGATCAACAATCTAGATTCATCCCTTTTGTCATTTAGTCCTTCCATTTTTCTGATTGGCTAATTACCAAGCATAGGGATCAATGATCTTTGATAAAATACATATTTGAAAACTTAATTTACTCCTTGGTCATATAAACAAGTGTAGAAATTTTTCAAAATGGTTTACCTCAATGTTTTTTCCATTAAAACCATATATATCAAAATTGGTTCACTTGACACTTATATAGCCTAACTCTTAGTCATAACTAAAACTCATGCTATATATCACTCGACATCTAAATGCTTGACACATAATCTATAACTCAACATGAACTATCTCTCTTTATCTTGGCATTCACTAACTTCTATCTTACTCAACACATTCTATCACTTAGTTCATACTAAAGTGCTCTCCAATTGAAGATCTTCTCAACTCAAATTGAAATGTGAACAAGTCTACTATACATCACTCCACCTTCATTGTATGGGTTGGTCACAATGATGATCAAACCAAATTGGAGAGTAAATAACTAAGTGTTTGATACTAATTGGAAACATGGCTTAGAGATCAAAACTATCTACCTTTGACATTAGTGGCAAAAATACTTTTTCGTGACTTAAGTTTTATTCAAAATTTCAAATTAGTACACCCCCTATATTTGTGACTCGATCTTCATAAAGACATGACTTTACACAACATATGTAGAAGGCAACATATATAAAATGTATTGTCAAAATTTTGATGTCATACCTTTCTTTATGTATCGGATATCGTATTAATCCCTTCTGACTACAATCTATTTTCTTCTTCCATTAATCCATGATATTTGCCCCTTGTTTTTGGAAGTTATGTCTAGTGGGGTGCTAGACTCGAATTATACTTTTCTAAAAACTATTTTTGAGTTTGTAGGATAATAGCTAGAAAATTATCCCAGTAGGATCTAACAAATTCCAAAACATGATTTTTTATTTCTAGGTCGATAGCTAGAGCAATTAGACTAACTACATGGAGAGATGAAAATCTCTCTACACTAAATATTTTGTAGTTTGTAGTTTCCTTTGCATAATCTCTACATGGGGTATGACCATTGATTGAATAAAGATCAATATTTATCTTATTTGACCATCTTTAGCCATCAATCTAGATAATTTTTCTTATGTATTTAAGTCAATCTATTAATATGAGTAGAGGTGGAACTCACATCCTTGCTCAATGAATGTCTAGATAACTTTAACTCTACTTAAAGTTTATCTACCAATTTTCAATTATCTTATGTAAATAATTTTGCATCACATATATTCTTATATAAACAATAAGCATTATGTAAAATGCCTTCGAAATTATTTATGAGAGTAGAAAGTTAAACCTATTTTATTTCTATCTCTTTTAAAACTTTGTCAAAAACTTTATTTTCAAACTTCTTTGTGGACCATTTCATAAGTTTCTCATTGGCCTATATATCATCACTATTGAATTTTTGAACAATATGAATTAAATAATTTATTATTGGTACATCCTCAAGAATATCTTTAACATCAAAGATGTCAACAAAAAATATCCCTAATTTCATGTAGCACCTACCTTTTTTGTTGTTTCCTTCTTATTTATTTTTGCTTTGACTTCCTCTTCAATAGCTCTTATAAGATTTGTATTTTTATCAAAAGTAATATTTTCAAGATCATATTTAGGAAGTAGTATCATGTCTTATAATTTAATGGGTTTTCTTGGTGACTTTTCCTTCTTCAATGACTTCCTCTTAAGAGTGTTATAACTCAGCAATGCTAGTTGCAATGTTTAGACATCAATGCTTTGTGTCCATTCATCTTGTTTTTGGATACTATCAATGTTCACAAAAATTTTCCTTGACTAAATAATAATTACCTAGTGTTGAGGTATGTCAACCTTTTTGTCACCAACATGTGTAGGTAGATCTACACTTGAATATTTTACTAACTGTTGAATGACCTCTTTCTTTTTAGGCTCATTTGTCTCCTTGATCCTTGTTCACTCAACCTCCTTTGTCCCATTATCATACAGTCCTGAGATAATTACAAGAGATTGATTTAATTGAACTTGTATGTTTCCTTCCTTTTTCTCTTCATCAATAGTAGTTAAGGCCTTGGTAGGAGGATTCTAAATAGTGATCATTGGAGTTCCTTCCTTTGAATTCATTTAAATTGTGAAAGTAGGAATTGTGGAACTATCTAATATAGTACTCATAGTTGACATACTCTCTGCCTTTGGATAATCTTGAATTTGAATGAGAATAGGATAGGTGCATGGGATAGGTGATTAAAAATTTTCCTTTGCAAGTGCATCACTTTTAAGATCTTCTTCTGATACCAACTATTTAATGAAATCATTAATTTTCTTGGTCATTGGTGTAGTTCTATTTGACACAAAAGTACCTATAGTTGGAAATTAATTTTGTACATAGATAAATATACATATAAGGAGTGATCCAAACTTACGTGATGTATTCTTTTCTTTCTTTATCCCTACAAGATTTTTAGCTAATTGTGTCAGTTGTAGCTTGACAATGTCATAACAATGATCTTTTTTTAAAATCTTGTACCCTATGTCCACTACAATGCATGACACACTATTTAGTCAACTTGACTAGTAGAATTAGCGTGCAATCATACATATTTCTAATTCAATAAAAGAATTAGATATATTTTCTATCAAAATTCCTTAGCAATTCCACTTGACCTTTGCTTGTTCTTCAATAACATTCATTATTGAGTAATGCAAGGTTTTTACTTGATCTAGGGTAGGATACCATTGCAATCGATGAATTTTTTCCTTGCTCATTTTCCTTGGCCCACTTTCCAACCATAATTTCATGTCATGTAATTTTCTTAAAATAATTTTGATCCATTCAACTTTGAAAACTTTGGAAAAGGCTAGGGCATGCATAAGCCCTTTCTTGACAACAACCTTTTTCTCCATTTTCACATAATTTGTCACAAGAATTTATGAGTTCAATATCTCCAACCTTTCCTATCTTGCACATGTAGCATGAATAAAATTCATACATCATAATGACTCTAGGATAAATCATTGACAAAGTGCCTGATGTATCTTTGGTAACCATGACATTTGGGTATGACCTAAATTAAGGTGGGGGAATCAATCAATCCTTACAATATGTGCATTACTGTACTTCAAAACTTCCTTACCAATATTAGATGTACATGATGCTATTTTTAAAACTAAGGTTACAAAATAAATTCAATAAATTTACAAAATAATTCAACTTGATTCACTATCCTTACTTCACTTTGTAGTTTTCTAAGGGTACATTAGAGAATCACACAATCTTTCACACAAATCAATCTATTGATCATCTTTAAATCACTTTCTAAGTTTGAAATCACCTAATGAATAGAAATGATCTTCTAAATTTGATATATAGCCTTAAAAGGTTAAAATACATTTTCAATAAATTTTTTCTATAATGGTAGCTGAATTACAAGTGTCCTTGGTCTTAGCATAAAATTTGGTTTACACAATACCTTTCTTTCATTTCTCGATCAAGACCACCAATCAATCACCATTAGAATTTCCATTTTTGGCTTGGTCTACATATCAACTTGGTCTACATGGGAGTGTAGGTTCATATAGCAATAATTGGTCACTATAGACACTAATTTTGATACTCCGTAACTATTATGCATATGATCTCTTTCACTCAATTCTTGCCTCAAGTATGTCCTAGTGCAACTTGATTCATGCATATACAGACTTTAGCATGTCTTATGTTAGGAATTTCCATGAGATGTGTCAGTCAAAAGTAGGGTTCCTTACATACCTTCTTTTCTTTGTTAGAAGTTCTGTGGTCAACTGATCCATTGGATTGGGTTACCTTAACTTCACTTGTTCCACTACTACCAGCTTCTACCTACTTTGTCTAGGTTTGATTCATCTCATTTCTTGTATTTTCTACATCAACTTTTCCTTTTCCTTTTTTTTAATGTTTAGTGTATGATGTTGTTTCTTGGGGTCGTGTAATCCTTGCTTACATGTCCAATCTTGTAACAACTATAATAAATAATTTCTAGTCATCCCACTCTTAGAATTTTCCCTAAAATGTGTCTTGATATAGTTTTTACAATATGACCATACTTGCCACAATAATGGTAGTTATGCTATGTGTTGTAATCCTAATTATATGCATTATCTCTCTTATGTTCCTGCCCTTTCTTCTTGGATGTCCACTTAGATTTTTACTTGGACCTTCATTCTTGAGTTGTATGTCCATATTTCTAACAATTGCAGCAATGACATTCAAGTCTAGGTGCAACAAGTGTATTGCTTTCCTTTCACCTCTATTCATGTGCTTGGTGTTCTTAGTTCTTTCAATTAAAACAATATCCACTAAAATTTGGTTTAGGATTTTGCATACCAATCTTGCTTCTTCAAATTTTTGTTATGTATCCTAGTATGCCACATTGATACCATGTAGGTTTTCTCTTTGACTTCCATTTGTTTCTCTCCACTCTTTGATGATTTTCCTTTGTCATGTAGGTGCTTGATATAGCCTATACTAGATGTTTCATTAGGTCTTCTTTGTGATCTCATCATTTCCACATAATATCTAATAGCTTCTTTAGGTTTGTTCATACTTTCAATGAGTTTCTTTTCATTTTTCAGTTCATCCTTTAGATGCTTATTCTCTAACTTTATATTAGTAATCTCCACATCTTTTCTACTAAACTTTTGAGTTGTAAGGAATAATCTTTTGGTCATATCAAATTGATTTTGAGTAATCCTTTGTAGATCATTTTTTTTGTCATAAAGTTGTGTAGATATATGATATTTATCTTTTTCATATTTATTTTTCTACTTATTCACTTCACACAATCTTACTAATTGCATTTCGTGTTCTCTCTTGAGTTCTCTTATTTATTTAGTTTGTTGTTTCTCTCAAATAGGTCTGCTATTTTTGCATCACTTTTATGAACAGATTAGCACTACATATCTAGTTGATCAGAATAGACCAGGGGCATTAAATAGATATAAGATCTCACTGGATCAAAATTAAAGAGGGTAGATCAAGTGCCTGAATTCAGAAATCAAGGATTGTAAGCTATTAGGTTTATTAGTCTGATACTCTCTAGCAATTGTATTAGAAGGAAAATCCTATGTTGATAGGTTAGCTTAATAGCTAGGTTGTAGATCCTTTGAAAAGGTGATAAAATCCTTTAATAGGGTAGACCATTAGAAGTGGTCAAACATTATTGTTGTAGTAATTTTGTGGGTAAATTTTGGTGTTATTAGTTGTGATGCATGTGTTTACTTTATGGTTGTTTGATATGTTTACATGCATGAAGTTTATTTTCTATTAAAAGTTTTTAAGGTTAAAGTGTGATACTTCTGATTCACAACCCCCCCCCCCTGCTCAAAAGTATTCTTCCCATTTGATTATTTCAACATTTAGTATCAGAGCAAGGTTCTCACAAGGAGAATCCTAACAACTTAGAGAAAAGATCTAAAGATGGAATTATTCAAACATGGGAAGGTCATAGAGAATCAGGTGATTGATGTGAATCTCACTCTACACAACTTAGAGGAAGGTAGAGAAAAATTGAGAAAATATTTGAAAAGAAGGAACGATATAGCCATAGCTAAAAATGACACACACTACAAGGAGATTGATACCACAAAAGTGTTTGCCAATGGAGATTCCAAAGAGTTTGATGCAAAAATAGTAGAACTAATGAAGAAGAATAGAACTCAAGTAGAAGAAATCAAAATACATAAGCTTGAATAAGAATCACAAGCCATAATGCTTTGTGAGGTAACTGAATAGAAGAAAAGAGCCATTGAAGACAAGGCTATGCTAGAAGATGACAAGATAAATCTTACCAAAAGAATGAAGGAAAATAAAATTAAGTTTGAAAGAATCTCAAACATGTAGCTAGACACCCTAAGCCAGATGATAATTGAAAATCATGAGCTGAATATGAAGGACATTAAGATCTCTACACTGAAGATGTAGAATGAACAACTGCAAAATGACCTGAAAAAATAGAAGGAAGTTGCAGAAAGTTTCAACAAACCCAATGAGGCTATTAAGTACTTTTAGAAGCTACTAAAATCATCAAGGGCCACCAATGATACTTCAAGAATTGGTTACACTAGCACTGAACAAGGAGAATCATCCAAGACTATAGAAGAAAGGAGTAACAAAGGTAAGAACACTAAACCCACTTGTCATTTCTGTGGTAAAAGGGGACATACTTCCAATGTATGTAAGAGCAAGAATTCCTATCAACATGATAAGCCTAGGAATGCAAGCTATTTTCATAAGTGCAAGAAGCAAGGACATCAAGCACATGAATGCAGGACTAGGACTATCAGGACACCAAAATTTGAAGGTCACTACTACAATTGCAATAAGTATGGACATAGAGCATTTGAGTTTAGATCAAAGCCTATGTGGACATTAAATTAGGAAACAAGAGAAGGTAACATGGTCATCACTACAATTGGGACTATAACACTAGGTATAACTATCATTATTGTCAAGAATATGGACACATTCTTGAAAATTGCATAAGAACACATTTTAGAGGGAACTACAATAGATGGTTAAGTCAAACCACATGTTTCAGTTCCTTGAAGACTGGTCATATCAAAAAGAATTTCCCAACAATGTCAAAGGCACCCAAGTTAGAATTCAACAATGGAAAAGAGAAGGTTGATGTTGAACACATTAGAGGACAAATGAAAAAGATTTGGAAGAAGAAAGATGAATATACCTCATCAAATGAAGGGATCACTTCACCTAAGAGGTCAAGTGGTCACACCTCATCAAAATAAGCATGGATAGGTGTACGAGACTGATATACAAAGCTATATCGAACATCGGTCCCAAGACAAACAAGCACTACAAAGAAGAAAACAACATGGGAAAAGATGCAAAGTGAAAATTTAAGATTTCTGCAAGTGTTGTCGAGCTATCCTTAGATTGCAAGTAAATGTCAGTGCATGCCAACTAGTTAGTTACAAATGAGTTGATAGTTGATGCTAGGTGATAGAAAACCAATGGAAGCTGAGTTATATTGAAATCTTTAAGAGTTGAGTGTACAACTATATGCACTAAGCATTTAATGCTAGGTTCAGAAAGAGTATAAGGTCAAATTTTTGATCATTTCTAATCAATCAAATGCAAGAAAATAATGAGAAGAGTGCAAAAGTGATTGATGAACAACATTGAATCCTTTTGTATGGATTTCAACATAGATCAAGCACAAATTTCATCAATCTAAGGTATTCTTCAAGTGCCAAGTTATGCAGTCATAAAGTTTTATATCTTTTGAAACCCTAGATTTGAAAAATGGCTTCTAGTTCTAAAAGTCCTAAGGAAAAGGAAGGTTTTAAGGTTTAGTTATTCAACAATGAGGTCAAACAACTAGATTTTAGAAAAATTCTAGAAGTTGCTTATAAAAATGACCCTACCGATGCACTCTGCATTATCTTGCCCAAAGTCGTAATGGTACAAGATGTGAGGAAGTGTTACAATTGTAAGATAAGAGCAATAGGAGAATTGGAAATTTTTCAAGCATATGATAAACTATGTGAAAATTGAGTGCTTAAGGAAGAATTTAAAATAGTTGAGAAAAACGGTTTAATCCATACCCTAGTTTTTCCCATAGTTTTTAAAACTAAACGGATAAGAATTGTTTTAAGCAAGATACATAATGGTTTTTTATGGTTGGAAGGAGGACCTATCAAAATAATGAGGAGGATAGTGCATAGGATTATAGGTTTTCTAACCCTAGATCGACATAAGGCCCTACATAGTAATTCAAAGGAAGCTATTGAAAAGAACACCAGGGCTAAATGGAACAATAGGGGCATGACCATTGAAACAATCATAGATCCCCTTCTAGATTTTACAGTGAGAGTTATTTCTCACAAGTTCTATCAATCAAGTAGATTGAATAGTGTAGCATGTATTGCTATGGATGTGGCATATAAACTTTCAAGAAAGATGATACATATGATCTAGTAGAATTATTGTTACAGAAAATCATGGAGAATTAGGGAGCAATCAGAAGATCCAAAGGTGCTCAATGTAAGTTTGGTTCAGTTCTAATCTGTATATTTTTCTATTTTTTGGAAGAGTTTCCTTCTATTGAGAAAGTTAGTTGGAAATCAAACAACTCAGCCATTACAAAAATAAATGAGTACATTGAGCAAATGCATGACAACTTTGAAACTCAAATGACAAGTTATTTTGATGATTTCAAGAAATCCATGAAACAAAGACTGAGGATACCCATTTCCCTAGTGGAACAACACATCAATGATATCTATTTCTTGGTTGACATTGATTATACTTACATCCAAGCAGCAATTCCAAGTGTGAGAGGGCTAAGACCATTAGGTTATGAGCTAGATGTTGATGAAGCTTCAACAGTAATCATTGCATTGCTTGCAAGGGAAATTGATAAGACTTCCAAACCTTTTGGTACATTTGATGTTGTGAAATCCAAGATGGAAATGGAGCTCAAGATAGTCTCTATAATAAAGAAGAAGGATAAGTTAGTAAAGAAGATAAAGAAGAAATTTGGTGAAGGAATTGAGGGGGCAATTGAAGAAGAAGAAGAAGAAGATGAGAGTGAAAAGATGAATAGGGGCAAGGCCCACTGGAATTGACACAAGGCTTAGGTGAGGATAAAGAAAAGGATGAAGCTATAGAGGAAGAAGAAATTGAGGAAGCACTAGCTCAATAACCCAAAAAGAGAAAGGCTAAAGCTCAACCTATAGCCCAACCCAAAGCCAAGAAGAGTACAAAGCCAATTCAAACCAAGCCAACTGTAACAGTGACAAGAGCCACTACAAGGTCCTCAACTCAAAAGGCCAAGGAGCAAGTGAAAGAGAAGAAGAAGGCTACCAAGCAGACTAGTCAAGTGCAAAAGAAACCAAGAAGAAAATATGTTGCACAACTAGAATCTAAGGATGAGGAAGGAATAGAATCAAAGGACATCAACCAGTTTAGAGTGGTAAGTCATCCTCCCAAGTCACATATTGATAAAATTTATGAAAATATTAAGAATGCAAAAATTTTTGATTTGAAAAGTATTGATTTCAATAAATTAAGTAGAGAATATCAAAATAAGGTAGAAGAATTAGTTTATGCCATGATCGTAGAATTAGAGAACACACCTCTTGAATTAGATAACACTATGCCCAAGGATTTATATGAAATTATTGAAAATAAGTGGCATTATTGCTTGAAGATGGAAAAAGAAATAAGAGAATCTACCTTGACACAAGTGATGCCAGAATTGACTAGAGGTCAAATTGCAAAGGAAAACAAGAAAAATGGGGGAAAGTTTGCACTAGAGTATAGAGCCTTTAGAATTTTACAAAATAAAATTGAATAAGTTGTCAATAAGTCAACAAGATTGTGGAAGTCAATATATAACTTGACAAATGACAAGGATGGAAAAGAAGAGGAGAATGCAGAAAAAAATAAGGTTGAGGCTAGTGAGAAGGAGAAGGAAGAGAAATAAAAGGAGGAAAAGGAAACAAAAAAAGGAGAAGAAGAGAAGAAAGAGGAAGATAAAGGAGAAGAAGAGAAGAAAGAAGAAGAGAAGAAAGAGGAAGAGGAGAAAGAAAAAGGTGAAGAAGAGGAGATAGAGAAACAAGATGAAATGGCAACAACTGATGAGCATCAAATAGATCAAAGTGTGCAAGACACACAATTGCCAACTCCAAGCCCTCCTCATGTCATCACCACATTTGCAAATACTATAACTGTGAAGGATGTTACTGAAAAATCTTGTCAGAACATCAATCCTTTAACTGCAGAGGATTTCAAGAAGATCCTTCACCAATCATCACTTCAAGCACAATTATGCACAAATCTAGTATTGGTGAGTGTGGATGAGTTGCAAAAGGTAGTAGAAAATCCAATTAGAGACAAGGTGAATCCACAAGAACCACCTTCTACCATCTCTACAACTACTAGTGGTCAACTCCTAATGCTTCCAGCACCATTTCTAATAGTTCACACATCTAAAATAGGTGATGTGATGTAGCATAAGCCAATTGCAGGAGAAGATAAAGAAACAATAACAAGGAAAACATGGTAGATTGCTAGATCTAATCCTATAGTAAAAACAACAAGTACACCATAAATAGTTGTAATTGATAAGGGGAGATTAGATGAGGAAAATGACACATCAAAGGAGGAGGAGTAAGCTACCATACAGACATTGGTTAATCTACCAACTACTAACACTCCTACGCAACTCATTCAGAAGTCAAGCACTGATGCAATGCCATTGCAAATTTCTACACCAGGCTTAAGCTCAACAAAGATGACAAGGGTAATTCACTATGGAGACCCTAAGTTAGATGAGGAGATAAACATACCTAGTTATGACTAAAAAACAACAAGCATTGAGCAAATTACTAAGATGCAAGAAGCTTTGAATAGGAGGAAAAAGAAAGAGATACTTAGGAAGGAGTATAAACAAAAGAAAGGATTACATGAGATCAAGGACATCTTTTTGGATGCCTTCAGATTGTAGTCACCTGATGAGACCAAGCCAATAATGGAAAAATTGTCAAAAATTGTAGAACAGGTGACAGATGAAGACTAGGAAACCAATGTAAAACTCATGGAATGGTCTAAGAAGAAATTCCAAGGAAATGTCAATGAGAAAATAGCTAGTGAAATAGCATTGTCCCAAGTTGAATTGGCAAAGAAGATTGACAAAGTGAAAAAGGTACTTGAGAATGTATTCTCATTGTACAAAAATTTGTGTGACCTTTCATACTTCACACAGGAGACAAGCAAAAGAATCCTGAGCTTGGAGAGAAATTTAAAGATTTCCAGCACTCAATTGCCAAAAGATCCAACTTAGAGTGAGAACATTTTTCTCAAATGCTTCATACAAAAAAGGAATTAGGTATGCTGATCACAAAAGAGGCCAACATCAAGGCCAAATTGATGCAAATACAATCTTCCATTACCCCACACTTGGAAGTACTCCATAAAGAACAAGACTATGTAGAGATTGTTTTAAATAAAGATCCTAATATTTCTACTTTAGATGGACTTGTTAATCTTGGTGTAGAGACTTCCATCCAATACAAGTAATTGGAAATTGCTTTGGAGAATTGGGATGCAACTCTTAAGATGATTATGGAGGTAAATAGTACATTTTTGGTGAAATATGGTCTTAACCCTTAGCATCATTTGACATTACTATCAAAAAGGGGTAGATATGAAATAAAGGGGAGATTAATAAATAAGGGGGAGAATACTAAGTAATTACATTCTTTCATTCTTTTGGAGAATAAAGGGGGAAAGATTTTACATATCCTATGATAGCCAAAAAGAGGGTGACATATAAAAGGGGGAGAGATGAATAAAAATTTGGAAGTGTAGAAAAAGTGAAAATAGAATAGACAAAATAAGTCAGCAAGCAGGCATAGGAAATAGAGATAGGGAAAAGACAAAGAGTATCAGATACATTAGCATGAGACAAATTTAGCACAAGAATTTTGGTTATAAGAATATAAATGGCACAATCAGCTAAGGGGGAGTTATATGAATTTTGAGGTATATTATTCTTTACAAAATTTTGAACAAGTTTTTTTGAAATTTTGTATATATGCCAAAAAGATTGGATAATGATGTAACCACAAGGTTTGCTCTTTCTACCTAGTCCTTTCCTAGGGCTTATAGGTCATTCCTTTGACCTTGATGGTGATTATCCACTCACCAACCTTGGATCAATCCAAGATCCACTCCATTCACCTTGTGACACTAGTTGAAACAAAGTACAACTTCATAGGTGACTGAAATTTTCATTCACCACATGACTTGCCAGGTGCTTCTTAGGTAACTGGCCACAATATGCTCTCCAGCCTTTCTTGAGGTTCTTGGTGGTATTCCTATGCTTCATCAAGCTTTTTTTAATCATGTTCAAACCAAAATAAAACACTTTAGAAAGATTTTCCAACTTTACAAACAAGTTGGCAAAGTGCTACTATAATGTTGCCAAAACAAGGCTAGAACATAGACCTTGTGTTTTTCCAACTTCCTTCATCCTTGAGGACCTTTCTACTGCATTAACATGTTCATATTGAAATTATCAAGCCAAGAAACAACTTTCAATAGAAGATCTTACAAGGTCACACAAAGACCTTTACAAATGTTGCTGTCATACAACTAAGAAAAGAGGGTTTCAACACTTAAAATTGTGTGCTGCTCACAAAACGTACATAAAAATCCTTAAAAAAATTAGGGATATGAATACCCTTTTCAAAAATAGAGATTATTCCACCATGTTTAGGCCTCCACCATATGCCAAACACCCAAAACACAAAAATGCTAAAAACTAAAGCTAGAAGTAGTTTTTGAACCCCGTTTTGCAAAATCTTGCATAAATTTCTTTCTAGAGCACACCATCACCTCCAATTGAACCAAGAGTACTGTAGGAACATTCCCTACCACTTTCCATACTTGGTTTCACATTTTCAATCACCCAACACGTGATATGTTGCTGGTTATAGCAATATTTCCACTAGCCAAGACACTTTTCTTGCCTAGGGCATCAACAAACAATTGTTTTCCTTCATATTTAAGAGCCCTTATTTTTGTAACATAATGTAAATTGTATCTTCCTCCAAATCCCACAGCATTCATGAGGTTTCAATGGTGGAAAATGGAGAAAGAGTCCATTTAATTCAAACTGCTGCTATAAACTAGAAAACTGGCAAAATCTTCAAAAAACTTATGTACAGTATTAACAAAGCTTGTACTATCAACTTGAGCACGTGAAAAAGATTAAAAATAATGTATATAACTGTTCCAAACAAGAAAAACCAAACTTCCAACCATATTCAACACCAAAATGCTCATTTACCAAGTGGCTGCCATGAAAAAATGCACACAAAATCCGTACATGTATGGCCACTAAACTTGCCAACCCATAAAACTGATCAAAAATGGACTTATATAGGTGTTTCCAACCTATTTTGGTCATGCTCAAACCCCTAACTAACTATCTGCACTCATTTTCAACTTTGCAAGAAAAGTTGCAAAAATTTGCAAAATTGCAATTTTGCAACTTTTGCAATTTTGAGCAATTTTTACCATAACTTAAAATTCTTAACAAATGAATTCACCAAACTTGGTAACAGTTCATATTAGGTTGATTTAGACATTCCAAGATGGTTTTTGACCCTTGGTCAACTTTCCTACCACTTTGGTCAACCCAACCCCTGTTGAGCAACTTTTTGGCATAACAGCAACTTAGGAGCAAAAACCCACTTAGCAAATAATGAAACCTTACCTAAGGACCTATTAGGTCTTATCAAACCACTAGTGATGTGGCTAGCATCACTACAAGCCAAAATTACAAGAAAGAAGCACTAGGTACAAACTAGCCTACCTAGGTGCTCCTGCACCATACTCCCCCCCCCCACCGGGGAAAGTCAAGCATTTTTAGTTTGAAGAAGGTCCAATGGAATGTTCAGCTTCTTGAAGTCAGATTTAGCCACCCAAGTAGCCTTTGAGTCAGGTTTACCCTTCCACTTGATGAGGTGTTCAAAATACACCTTGTGCCTAGTAGCCTTTTTGGGTCTTGTTTCTAAAACCTTTTTCGCTTCCAACTTTGTGACCTGTGGTGTAGCAAAAACTTCCACATCTCCGTGAACATCTACAGGAGTTTGAGATATATCACCCTTAAAAGCTATCAAATCTTGAACATTAAAAATTGGAGAGATGCCTAAATCAGAAAAAAGTTCTACCTTGTAAGCATTTTCACCATACTTAGCCAAAAATTTGCACTGTCCTATTCTCTTCATTTGCAACTTGGTGGGAAGACCTTTTTGGAGTCTTGCTTTGTTCAAATGTACCATGACATAATCACCAATAGCAAATTGTATATCTTTCCTCTTTTCATCCAATTTAGCCTTGAGTTTTTGAGTGTTCTCTTGGATAGTTTGCCTAACTTGGTCTTGAATTTCCTTCATAGTTTGAACAAAGTCTTTAGCTTGTCCACTCCTTTTATCCAAGTCTCCAAGATTCCTCAACTCACACACACCTCTAGGATGCATGCCATAAACCACTTCAAAAGGGCTTTTGTTGGTTGTTCTATTTTTTCTATCATTGTATGCATATTCAACTTGTGAAATCACCATATCCCAAGACTGACCATACTCCTTTGTAAGGCACCTTAAGAGGTTGCCTAAGATCCGGTTAACCACTTCAGTTTAACCATCAGTTTGAGGATGGTAAGCTGAACCGAAAGACATGTTAATACCAAGCCTCTTCCATAGAGTTTGCCAAAAATGACTCATAAATTTCACATCTCTATTGGAAACAATACTCATAGGGAGTCCATGAATCCTAACCACCTCCTTAAAGAACAAATGAACAATATGACTAGAATCATTAGTAGTCCTACAAGGAATGAAATGTGCCATTTTGCTGAACCTATTCACTACAACAAAAATACTATCAAATCCTTGCTTGGTTTTGGGTAAACCAACAATGAAATCCATACTTACACAATCCCATGGACGGTTAGGAATTGGTAAAGGCTGGTAAAGACCTGTATTACTCATACCTCCTTTTTCTTTCATGCATATGATGCATTGCTCCACATACCTAGTAACATCTTTGACAAGTTTAGGCCAAAAGTAGAATCTTTGTACTAGTTCCAAAGTCTTGCTCATGCCAAAATGGCCACTTAAGCTGCCATTGTGTTTCTCTTGAATGAGATTCTCCCTTATAGATCCCTTGGGAACACACAACTGATTACCCTTGAAGAGTAACCCATTTTGCAAAGTATATTCTGAAAACTTGCTATGAAAATGGTTCTCAAAATCTGCACATACCTTGTATGCTTCACCAAAATCTTCCTCATCTTTGTATAGGTGTTTGAATGCCTCTATGCCCATGCTATGGAGCTGTACTTCTTGGACTATCATGATCCTTCTACTAAGTGCATCTGCTACTTTGTTAAGCTGCCCTTTCTTGTGCTTAATGGTGAAAGTGAAAGCTTGCAAGTATTCCATCCATTTCAAGTGCCTATTGCTTAATTTCTCTTGGGTATTTATGTAACTAAGGGCTTGGTTGTCAGTAAACACCACAAACTCCTTAGGTAACAAGTAATGCCTCCACTTCCTAAGACATTGCACTAAGGCATACAACTCCAAGTCATAAGATGAATACCTCTTTTTGGCTTCATTAAGTTTTTCACTATAAAAAGCTATGGGACTGCCCTCTTGACTCAAAACACCACCTATGGCTAAACCACTTGCATCACATTATAAGGTGAACAACTTTTCAAAGCTAGGTAATTGTAATATAGGCTGGGTAGCTACATGTTTCTTCAACAACTCAAAGGATTTTTCAGCCTCTAGGGTCCACTTAAATTTTGTTTTGACCCCTCCTTTGATAGTATCCAACAAAGGTGCACAAATCCCACTAAAGTTCCTAATGAACTTCCTATAGAATTGTGATAAACCATGAAAACTTCTTACCTCGGTGGCTGTAGTAGGTGTTGGCCAACTCAAGATAGCAACAACTTTCTCTTTATCCATCTTCAAAGAACCTTTGGATACAACAAAACCCAAATACACTAGCTCTTGTTTGAAAAATTCACATTTCTCAAGATTAATAGCGAACTTCTCTTCATGAAGCCTCTTTAGGACTGCCTCCACATGCTTGAAATGGTCCTCCTTTGTCTTACTATAGATGAGAATATCATCTAAGTACACCACCATGAATCTACCCATGAAATCTTTGAGCACTTCATTCATGAGTCTCATGAATGTGCTAGGAGCATTGGAAAGACCAAATGACATTACAAGCCACTCATAAAGACCATCATTTGTATTAAATGTTGTTTTCCATTCATCTCCCTCCTTTATCCTAATTTGGTGATACCCACTTTTCAAGTCCAACTTTGTGAAGTACCCTAGCACCACCTAGACAATCCATTAGGTCTTCAATCTGGGGTATGGGAAACCTATACCTGATTGTGATCCAGTTTATTGCTCTTGAATTAGTAAAAAGCCTCCAGTTTCCTCCCTTCTTGGCTGCCAAAACCATAGGAACTTCACATGGGCTTATGCTCTTTTGAATTAGGCCTTGATCCAACAACTCTTGAACTTGTCTTACAACTTCCAAATTTTGATTCGGGGTGAGTTTGTATGTTGCTTTATTAGGCAGAGAGGCACCAGGAACAAAGTCAATTTGATGGCTAATGACTCTCCTTGGAGGAAAGGTAGATGGTGTACCATCACTCACAATTTCCTTGTACTTATCAAGCAAAGTTTGAACTTCAAAAGGCAAAGGTTCTTTGACTGATTTTTCTTCATTTTCAGACTTTAGTATGACAGCAAAACCCTGATTTTCCACTTGTTTAAGTTCCCTTAAGAACTCCTTCTCACCACACAACAACACTTTAGGAACCTTTTCTTGTGTTCCCTCTTCTTCTAGTAAAGACTGAATTTTGAAAGTCTTACCTCCTTTCTTGAATAAAATGGAGTTTTCTCTACCATCATACTTCATCTCTCTATCAAATTGCCATGGTCTACCAAGCAAAAGATGACATGCATCCATGGGCAATATATCACACAACAACTTGTCCTTGTAGCCGGCTATGGAGAATTCCACCCAAGCTTGCTCATTAACCAAGATACTTTGCCCCTTATTTAACCAAGTGACCTTGTAGGGATTCTCATGAGGTATCCTTGTCAATTTCAGTTTAGTAACAGCCTCTTCAGAGATCACATTATCAGTGGATCCTGAGTCCACTACCACCTTGCATACTTTGCCTAGAATCTTGCACTTGATTCTAAACAATGCCCTTCTTTGTTTGGGTTCATTAGTGGTAGGTTGTTTGATTAGTACAAATGCCACTCTCTTGCTTGGATTCAAAGAAGAAGGCTTCTCAAGACACCTATAAGCAGGGTGTCCAAGCTGGCCACAATTGTAGCACTTCATGGTTGCAAAATAAGAGCTTGATCTGCCTGCTCCTCTTCCTCTTTGAGAGCTACTATAATTGCCTCTTCCTCTATTATGACCTCCTCTTTGTGAGGTTTCATTTGGCTGCTCATTTGTCTTACTTTCAGCTTGACCTTTTGGTTCACCACCTCTACCATGGTAGCCTCCTCTTTGCCCTCTTTGGTTCCTTCCTTTTCCTCTAAAACTTGAATCACCTTTCTTTTTGTGCTTCTCCTCCACCTTTATAGCAAGTTGATGGCATCTTTGGACTGTTGTAGGTGTCCACAAACTAAGCTCTTCTTGAATACTCCATTTTAGGCCACTTAGGTACCTTGCAACTTTGATAGGCTCCTCCTCTTGCTTCTTGGATCTCAAACACAATCTTTGGAATTCTTTTGTGTAGGAAGCCACATCCATATCTTTTTGTTTCAATCCTTTCCTTCTTTGATGAAGTTGGATTTCAAAATCCTCTGGAAGAAAGTTTTCTTGAATCTTCGTTACCATAGCTTTCTAGTTGGCTATGGGTGCTTTATCCTGCATAACTTTCTCACCTTGGACATATTTCCACCAAGTGTGTGCAAATCCTCTAAGTCTAGAGGTTGCCACCTTCACCTTTTGAGCCTCGGTTACCCCTTCACACTCGAAATGGTTCTCCATTCCTTCAATCCAATCTAAGAGAGCATCTAAGTCCATCTTTCCTGTAAACAGAGGTATTCCTTCCAAAGCTTTGCACCTAGTGCTTTGATGGCTTTTAAAAATGGCTCTTCTTGCAAGATAGGATCAGGTTCAGGTACAATGTCTTCCTCTGCTACCTTTTTACCCTTACCATCTTCTTCTTCATCTCTTTTCTTGGCTTCCTCTGTAACTGCATCCAATTTTTGCTTCACCTCTTCCAGTGCTTCTTCAAGAAGCTGATTTCTTTCCTTTTGTTCATTAACCTCTTTGGCTAATTCAACATTAGTCACCATCATGGATTCATATACTGGTTCTGTAGCTTCAGACATCCACTACCTTTTCCCAAATCTTTAACTTGCTCTGATACCACTCTGATGTAACCACAAGGTTTGCTCTTGCTACCTAGTCCTTTCATAGGGCTTATAGGCCATTCATTTGACCTTGATGGTGATTATCCACTCACCAAACTTGGATCAATCCAAGATCCACTCCATTCACCTTGTGACACCAGTTGAAACAAAGTACAACTTCATAGGTGACTAAAATTTTCATTCACCACATGACTTGCCAAGTGCTTCCTAGGTAACTGGCCACAATATGCTCTCCAACCTTTCTTGAGGTTCTTGGTGGTCTTCCCATGCTTCATCAAGCTTTTTTTAATCATGTTCAAACCAAAATAAAACACTTTAGAAATATTTTCCAACTTTACAAACAAGTTGGCAAAGTGCTGCTATAATGTTGCCAAAACAAGGCTAGAACATAGACCTTGTGTTTTTCCAACTTCCTTCATCCTTGAAGACCTTTCTACTGCATTAACATGTTCATATTGACATTATCAAGCCAAGAAAAAATTTTCAATAGAAGATCTTCCAAGTTCACACAAAGATCTTTACAAATGCTGCTGTCATACAACCAAGAAAAGAGGGTTTCAACACTTAAAATTGTGTGCTGCTCACAAAACATACATAAAAATCCTAAAAAAAATTAGGGATATGAATACCCTTTTCAAAAATAGAGATTATTCCACCACGTTTAGCCCTCCACCATATGCCAAACACCCAAAACACAAAAATGCTAAAAACTAAAGCTAGAAGTAGTTTTTGAACCCTGTTTTGCAAAATCTTGCATAAATTTCTTTCTAGAGCACACCATCACCTCCAATTGCACCAAGAGTAATGTAGGAACATTCTCTACCACTTTCCATACTTGGTTTCACATTTTCAATCACCCAACATGTGATATGTTGCTGGTTACAGTGATATTTCCACTAGCCAAGACACTTTTCTTGCCTAGGGCATCAACAAACAATTGTTTTCCTTCATATTTAAGAGCCCTTCTTTTTTTAACATAATGTAAATTGTATCTTCCTCCAAATCCCACAGCATTCATGAGGTTTCAATGGTGGAAAATGGAGAAAGAGTCCATTTAATTCAAACTGCTGTTATAAACTAGAAAACTGGCAAAAACCTCAAAAAACTTATGTACAGTATTAACAAAGCTTGTACTATCAACTTGAGCACATGAAAAAGATTAAAAATAATGCATATAACTATTCCAAACAAGAAAAACCAGACTTCCAACCATATTCAACACCAAAATGCTCATTTACCAAGTGGCTACCATGAAAAAATGCACACAAAATCTATACATGTATGGCCACTAAACTTGCCAACCCCTAAAACTGATCAAGAATGGACTTATATAGGTGTTTCCAACCTATTTTGGTCATTCTCAAACCCCTAACTAACTCTTTGCACTCATTTTCAACTTTGTAAGAAAAGTTGCAAAAAGTTGCAAAATTGCAATTTTGCAACTTTTGCAATTTTTGCCATAACTCAAAATTCTTAACAAATGAGTTCACCAAACTTGGTAATGGTTCATATTAGGTTGATTTAGACATTCCAAGATGTTTTTTGACCCTTGGTCAACTTTCCTACCACTTAGGTCAACCTAACCCCTGTTGAGAAACTTTTTGGCATAACAACAACTTAGGAACAAAAACCCACTTAGCAACTAATGAAACCTTACCTAAGGACCTATTAGGTCTTATTAAACCACTAGTGATGTGGCTATAATCACTACAAGCCAAAATTATAAGAAAGAAGCACTAGGTACAAACTAGCCTACCTAGGTGCTCTTGCACCAGATAATGTACTCATAAGACCAAGTATAATTCTTAGTTAAGTGTTTTTGACACTCATGTTAAAGGGGGAGATTGTTGGTCTCAGAATGGTTTTGACAATTGAGTGTCAACACACTTAACAAATTTTCATATAGAAACCAAGTACACTATATATGCCAAGCCATAGTATGTGTCAAGCCAGAGTTCAAATAGGTGTCGAGTGATCTTCAAGTACTAAGTAATCTTCAGGTGCTAAGTGAAGATCAAGTGTCGAGTGTGATATAGGTGCCAAGTGACTTCAAATGCCGAGTGAACCATATGTTCTAAGTGATATATAGGTTTCAAGTGATAGTTGATGTTGAACAAGCTAGAATGCAATAGGTGCTAAGAAAACTAGAATCATATATGTGTCGAGCACCAATAATCTAGTAAGTGTTGAGTAACATAGAATCAACATATGAGTTTGTGCCTTCACAAACTCAGATGTAAATCATTTTTGGATGAATCATGAAGAGATTAAAAGATAAGATCAAATATTTTATATTTCCTATGCAATCAACATGCAACCAATAAGAAAAATGGAGAAGGCATGCAACCAATAAGAAAAGTGCAAGGAATGAGTAGGAATTAAAGATTCAATATGGATCATAGATCCATACCTAACCCTAAGTCTTTGAAATCTTTAAAAGGAGGATGAAACTCTATTAGATGCGTGGATGAGAGTAGTGCATGGGTAAAATATAGCAAAATTTAGAGGGAAATGTGAAAAGACTTAAAGGAACAGATCATCATTGCATATCCAATTGATCATAATAGAGCAAGGGCATCAAACAAATATTAGATCTCAGAGGATCAAGATTAGAGAGAGCATATCAAGTGTATGAATTTAGCAATCAAGGATTGTAAGCTATCAGGTTTATTAGTCTAATACTCTCTAGCACTTGTATTAGAAGGAAAATCCTATGTTGATAGGTTAGCTGAATAATTAGGTTGTAGACCCTTTGAAAAGGTGATAAAATCCTTTAACAGGGTGACAATTCATGTAAAGTGTTTGTAAATTCTTTGAATAGCCCACTATGGATACAGTGTAAAAGCCTTTAATAGGGTAGATCATCAGAAGTGATCAAACATTATTGCTGCAGTAATTTTGTGGGTATCATGCCCACCTTAGTTTTACCTTCTCATTTTAGAGGGTTTCTGGGTTACCAAATTTGGTGTTATGTGTTGTGATGCATGTGTTTACTTTATGGTTGTTTGATATGTTTACATGCATGAAGTTTATTTTTAGTTAAAATTTTTTAAGGTTAAAGTGTGATACTTCTAATTCACCCCCACCTCCCTCACCCCCTCTCAGAAGTATTCTTCCCATTTGATTATTCCAACATGGATAGTCTTGGCTCAGTTCTTGTAACTACATTTTGTCTCTTAGCTTTAGTGTCAAAGATGCTTCTGCAAATGTCAAAGACGCTTCTGCAGCAACAAGATCTAAGACAAACCTCCAACATCTGCAAACACTCAATAAATATATCAATGCCAAAAAACTCCCACTCAACCGTGGTACCAAGCCACCTATGGCATCATAAAATCCATCCTCTCCAAACCAAGAAGATATAAACCAAACCAGGAACTAATCCTGCACTATCACCCCATCACTGTCACAAGCTCCCACTAAACCGTGTATCCAAGCTATCCATGACATAATGATGAAAAACTATCTTCTAACTATGAGAATCAACCAAGGCATCAAACCATCAAAGAACTCAAAGTGCACATCATGAGCTCCTCAAAAGAAACCAAATAACCATGATCCTCAACCAAGAAGATATACCACCATAACTATATCAGAAATCCAAGCTAATGAACATCAAGGATGTACCTGTATATCCAATCATGTCATGCCAAAATCTATGACACCATGATCACATCCATGAACCGAGCATCAGGCTCTCAATATGTCCAACCTGTCAGCATAGTCAACCACAATCCTCCACCATGACTGTACCTGGTAACAACATCTCATCCCTTCTACATGAAGAATAAAATCAGAAAATTATGTGACTCAAGGCATAGACAACCCAAATCCAAGCCACCAATCTGAATATGCATCAATAATGAAAGATCAATGGGTAAAGACAACCCATAACCAAGCTATAAATGCAACCTGTAAGTATAGACCGCTTACAACATCGCACAACTTGTAGATCCAACAAGTCATCACGCATATCCAAATCCAAACACTGATAACCATATCATCATGAGACCAATCTGAATATGAACTGAGTATACAATGACATCAAAACTTAAATCTCCAATGCCATAAACTCACAATGTTACCATAGTCAAAATATACTTATAAAATGTTTAGATCAACATATCAACAAATAAATCATGCCAAACCTACACCAAATCTAAACCAATGTGTAGAGCTCTCCAAGAGCTTTCCGTTGTCTACTTGAAGTCCAAAATTTGACTCCGTATGCCCAAGTTATGCCCTAATCCGTGCTCAAAATAAACAACATCTGACTTTAGGGCTCTCAAATCCTGACAAAATTTTAAAATCACAGAACCAAACCTACACCATGTTGTAGTGCTCTGAACTAACTTTCCAACACCTATAAGAACTCTGAAATCTGATATTCTGAGAGAAAGTTATGGTCATTTTACTAAGACAGTCTTTTTACCATTTTCAGTACGATTTTTCATTTTTTATTTTTTCAGTGACGAAAATTCTGACGGGATTAAATTTGACTTCCATCATGGGCTGAAACTAAAAAACTCTTTCATTTCCTCTAAACATGGCCAAACTAGGGCATATTATATATCAAAATTTTTGAAAATGTTGACTCGGATCCAATGGTGAGATCTATTTTTACCCAGGAGGTCATTTTTGTAAGTTACCCCCCAAAACCCTCATTTAAATGAAACATCTGAAAAATCTTTTTTTGTCCAACAATTTCACATGCCCAAATCTTTTAACATCTCATCATAACAGCAAATCCAAAACCCTAAGATCTGCAATAAATTATTCATATATCTTGCCCTTTTCTTTTATCCTCTCATGCATTCCCATGGATTCAATCTAGGGTACAATAATAAAACCATAGCTCTGATACCACTTGTAAGGAAACTCGGCAATAAAGAATATAACCGTTTCCACATAACCCATAGTAGATCTAAAATAAATACGGAATTAAAATCCACATGCAAGAGAATAGAAAACATACCCACAAAATTGTGACACAAGATATACCCTTGGAAACCCTCATTGAGGGAAAAAACCCAACCTCCAAAAGCATCCATCACCATGTATTATTCAGCAAAAATACCATTTCCATACAACCATGGAAGCCTTCATGGCCATAGCCACAACCAAGCAAACTATGTGAACAAGCATGAATCCACACATCCCATGCCATGCTTTCAACCTTCACAAATGCTCCCTTGGCTAACCTATCAAGCCTTGTCCCGCTCGACTCTTGCCTTTTGTCTTCTCCTTGTCACTCTCACTCTCTCTACAATAACTACCCTTGTGGCTGCTTATATAGTAGCAAGTCCCACAAAACCACCAAGTGGTATTACATAAACCATGTGCTAAAACCATGTGCTACCTAACCCACTGACCCCACATTTAATATTGGACATTTAATTCTTTTCCCCAATATTAAATAATTACATGAAATATTTTCACAATGTTACAATACAACTCATCAAGAATATTCTATGGGAATCTTTACATGTTGCACGTCCATCTAGGCACAACATTACATAATAAAATAAAATAATAAAATAACAATATTATGCAATGTGTGCAACACCCATTATCTCAACAGTTAGGGTTCCTAGTGGATCAACATGCTCCACTATAATGGAAGATTATGCATGATCTCCAAGTCCTCCGAGGTGTAGCTTCATCAAAATTTTCCATGCAGGAAAGTTCTCTATTGAGCTTAGGTACTTCTCTTTTTGACATCCTGATCTTTGTACTTTTAGTACCTTAAAACTAGTCCTCTTAAGAAGATGGCTTTGATACTAATTGTTGGAATTTTTTTGGAATAACTAAGAGGGGCTGAATCAGTTATTCAAGGTCTAGATGTACAAAATAAAACCTTTCTCATAATTTAGTGAATCCATAAAACATTCATACCCATGCATGCATTCATTGTGTGTCACCTAAAACTTATATGTTACTGCCAAATAAACTTGCAGAAATGTAAAGCATGAAATAAAACACATTCATTAGCACATTTGACATAATGATTTAATGTGGAAACCCAATTTGAGAAAAATCACCAGTAACATGCTACTCCTTTTTCACTCTTCTGAAGTGATGCCCTGTGAAAAGCCAACCTTGTTAAAGGTTACACCACACACTATTAAATGTGACCCGATTAAGGGATTTCAATCACCCTATTAAAAGTGAGCCTTGTTAGAGCACTTTAGGCCCTTCACTTGGAATGCCACCTTATTAAATGATTTTCTAATGATTGTCATATCAACCTTAATCCAAAGGATTTTCCCTAGACTGATATAATTGTTAGAGAGTAATAGTAGAGCTTTGATCTGATACCACTTACAACTTCACTTGTAAATTACATATCTATGTTTAGTCCTTAATTATACTTGGCTTTCATTCTTTGCAGCTCTAGTAGCTTGTTCACCCTTCAAGTATTTATCTCCTTAAGCCTTCTTGCTTAGCATGCCATTGCAAACACTTCTCTTGGATCACTTGATGAAGAAAAACCCTTTCTCCTTCTCCTCCTTAGGTTCTCACACAAAACTCTCCAACGCTTTTGCTTCATGACTAGGCATTCCTATATACATGAAATTAGAACATTTTCCTACTCATTATCCATCATCTAAATTAGGGTTTTGGATGGATTAGGTAGGATACAATGTATCTACCTCATATGTTGTCTTCTCTAAAAACTTCTCTTAGAATCCATTTGAATTCACCTCCAAAATGGTTTACACAAAACTGTGTGCCACCAGCTCATCAATCTTATCTTCCTCCTAGCTCACAAGTTCCAAGAAAAAAAACTTGTCAACTTTCATTTGGTGAATCTTCAATCTTTGTCATAATGTAGTAGCTTGACATTATCAATCTTTTGATGCTCGACACATATTGCATCACTCAGCATTAACTAGATTTAACTAGTGCTTGACATCAACTAAAATTTACTCAACATCTACTATCTTGCTTGACATCCACTAGAATTTTATTTCACTCAGCTACAACTAACTTTTTGCTTGGCTTGTACTAACTTTTCTTAGAACTACTATCCTCTTGGTCAAGCTTAGCAGACAAACTTTATTTAACTTATTCTTCTAAATTTTCTAAGTGTAGCCAACAATTTTGTAACTTTAAGTAGATCATCAATACATCATGTCATTGTTGGAATTCACAAGTCGGAAGTATAATTCTGAGAGGGTGGGGGGGAGTAAATTAGAAGTACCAAACTTTAAGCTATACAAATTTTAACTGAAATCAATACATGCACATATAATTACATGAAATATTAAATAATTACATGAAATATTTTCACAATGTTACAATACAACTCATCAAGAATATTCTATGGGAATCTTTACATGTTGCACGTCCATCTAGGCACAACATTACATAATAAAATAAAATAATAAAATAACAATATTATGCAATGTGTGCAATACCCATTATCTCAACAATCTCCCACTTGTTGTATACATTGCACAGGGTCAATCCGTAGCCACATAAATGAACAATGGAACAATCCCTCCCAGCACATCCACCATCATGGATCAAAATACACCAAGTGCTCCATCTTGGTACCAGCAACAAAATCAAAGTATCCAGCATCTCGAACATGAATGATCTCACCTCCTATTATGCCACTCCCACTGGACATACATAGAAGCCATCCAAAGAGAAAGCCACCTATCACATTAGAAGATCATAAAATCTTGTACCAACTGAAATTCCAAGCACAATAACCTGATCCAAAGGTAATCACATGTATCTGTAGTTGTCAAAATATCCATAGCTGAAATAGCACCCACAGCAAGTGCCAAACCCATCCAACTATCCATACCTCAAAGGTATAACAAGTGAATCTCATATCACCAACATATCCAATCTATAACCTGCAATCACAAGCCTCAAGAGTAATACCTACCACATATATACCAAGAAGCTCGCACTGCAAAAGATAATGTCAAATCTATAACCAATCCACTCAACACATCTCAAAGAAGTGAATCCATGTAGTATCAAGGACATCCACAATACATAAACTGATATCCTGCAAGAACAACTCTCATAACAAGTCTCCAATGCTCTCCCAAGTTCTCCACAACCAACAGAGGAAAGAGATAAAGAAATAACCATGTCATCTCTCACATGACATGCCTGAGCACAAACCAGTGATCACAATCTCTAACCAATCTCAAATCCAATGTAGGCAAAACCGAACATCCAAGAAGATAAACAAGACTAGAGAAACCATGCAAATCATAACCTGTATCATGTCCTTCTACACACACCTCTAGATGTAAACTGTGCAAGTATGATCTCCTCCATAAAACCCCAAGAAGAAGCCTCAACAACACCCAAACCATACCATATAACTAATCATGGATGTAAGCCTCTCTCAAGAAGATCAAACTCAATAAAACCATTCCTAAATCAAGGAATAACCATTTCTAATCCAAGGAAAATGCCCAATATAAAACCATCTCCCAAACTCAACCAGCATAACAACATATGCACATGGAGATAACCAATGCTAAACCATCTCTCAAATGAACCCTCCAGAACTAACTCATGAACCATAGCTCAAGATCCATATCCATGAAAGATAAGCATAAATATAATGCAACTGAGAGAAAATAATGGGCTATACCTCTCAAGTAGCAAACTGCTAAGTAGACCAAGAGTGGGGAATGAGAATGTTCATCAAGATACCCAAGTCTCCAACCAAGACTCATCTAAGAACAATCTCCTCTCAAGTCCATATCAGGTGACTGCCCCTCGGACTTCCTGTTGAAACCATCAACCGTCCCAACAAATACTTCTCTATTCCAAGAGAAATCAATGTCACCACCATCTCTAAGTATCCATGAGCACTTGTAACCAATCAATCCATGCCAACTCCAAATGCAACATAGAAATATCATTAAGTATCCAGCTTATGATCAGTGTACTCAATACCAAGAAACTAAACCAAGATCAATGTCAAAGTTCCAACCATGGCCTCAAGAACATAAACATGACAACATGATCTTACCATCTCAACTAAAGAGATAACATGCTCCATATGAACATACCATAACATGTCACAACTCTAAATGCGTATCAAGAGTATACCATGACATAATAATAAAACCATCTTCATACCAAGGATAACATGCCAAATAAAAGCATAAACCACACCTTTGCCAAGAACCCTATGAGTCCTCAAGATGACACCATCTCCACACACCATGAAGAAAACCATCTCCACACACCATGAAG
The DNA here is from genome assembly GCA_028749045.1 of Cupressus sempervirens. NCBI lineage: Eukaryota > Viridiplantae > Streptophyta > Pinopsida > Cupressales > Cupressaceae > Cupressus > Cupressus sempervirens. The sequence continues at coordinate 166,013,196 of CM053790.1, read as the reverse complement.
AAAAACAAGTGCACCATGCAAATGTCAAAGACGCTTCTGCAGCAACAAGATCTAAGACAAACCTCCAACATCTGCAAATACTCAATAAATATATCAATGCCAAAAAACTCCCACTCAACCGTGGTACCAAGCCACCTATGGCATCATAAAATCCATCCTCTCCAAACCAAGAAGATATAAACCAAACCAGGAACTAATCCTGCACTGTCACCCCATCACTGTCACAAGCTCCCACTAAACCATGTATCCAAGCTATCCATGACATAATGATGAAAAACTATCTTCTAACTATGAGAATCAACCAAGGCATCAAACCATCAAAGAACTCAAAGTGCACATCATGAGCTCCTCAAAAGAAACCAAATAACCATGATCCTCAACCAAGAAGATATACCACCATAACTATATCAGAAATCCAAGCTAATGAACATCAAGGATGTACCTGTATATCCAATCATGTCATGACAAAATCTATGACACCATGATCACATCCATGAACCGAGCATCAGGCTCTCAATATGTCCAACCTGTCAGCATAGTCAACCACAATCCTCCACCATGACTATACCTAGTAACAACATCTCATCCCTTCTACATGAAGAATAAAATCAGAAAATTATGTGACTCAAGGCATAGACAACCCAAATCCAAGCCACCAATCTGAATATGCATCAATAATGAAAGATCAATGGGCAAAGACAACCCATAACCAAGCTATAAATGCAACCTGTAAGTATAGATTGCTTACAACACCGCACAACTTGTAGATCCAACAAGTCATCACGCATATCCAAATCCAAACACTGATAACCATATCATCATGAGACCAATCTGAATATGAACTGAGTATACAATGACATCAAAACTTAAATCTCCAATGCCATAAACTCACAATGTTACCATAGTCAAAATATACCTATAAAATGTTTAGATCAACATATCAACAAATAAATCATGCCAAACCTACACCAAATCTAAACCAATGTGTAGAGCTCTCCAAGAGCTTTCCATTGACTACTTGAAGTCCAAAATTCGACTCCGTATGCCCAAGTTATGCCCTAATCTGTGCTCAAAATAAACAACATCTGACTTTAGGGCTCTCAAAACCTGAAAAAATTTTAAAATCACAGAACCAAACCTACACCATGTTGTAGTGCTCTGAACTAACTTTCCAACGCCTATAAGAACTCTGAAATCTGATATTCTTAGAGAAAGTTATGGTCATTTTACTAAGACAGTCTTTTTACCATTTTCAGTACGATTTTTCATTTTTTATTTTTTCAGTGACGAAAATTCCGACGGGATTAAATTTGACGGCCATCATGGGCTGAAACTAAAAAACTCTTTCATTTCCTCTGAACATGGCCAAACTAGGGCATATTATATATCAAAATTTTTGAAAATGTTGACTCGGATCCAATGGTGAGATCTATTTTTACCCAGGAGGTCATTTTTGTAAGTTACCCCCCAAAACCCTCATTTAAATGAAACATCTGAAAAATCTTTTTTTGTCCAACAATTTCACATGCCCAAATATTTTAACATCTCATCATAACAGCAAATCCAAAACCCTAAGATCTGCAATAAATTATTCATATATCTTGCCCTTTTCTTTTATCCTCTCATGCATTCCCATGGATTCAATCTAGGGTTACAATAATAAAACCATAGCTCTGATACCACTTGTAAGAAAACTCGGCAATAAAGAATATAACTGTTTCCACATAACCCATAGTATATCTAAAATAAATATGGAATTAAAATCCACATGCAAGAGAATAGAAAACATACCCACAAAATTGTGACACAAGATATACCCTTGGAAACCCTCATTGAGGGAAAAAACCCAACCTCCAAAAGCATCCATCACCATGTATTATTCAGCAAAAATACCATTTCCATACAACCATGGAAGCCTTCATGGCCATAGCCACAACCGAGCAAACTATGTGAACAAGCATGAATCCACACATCCCATGCCATGCTTTCAACCTTCACAAATGCTCCCTTGGCTAACCTATCAAGCCTTGTCCCGCTCGACTCTTGCCTTTTGTCTTCTCCTTGTCACTTTCACTCTCTCTACAATAACTACCCTTGTGGCTGCTTATATAGTAGCAAGTCCCACAAAACCACCAAGTGGTATTACATAAACCATGTGCTAAAACCATGTGCTACCTAACCCACTGACCCCACATTTAATATTGGACATTTAATTCTTTTCCCCAATATTAAATAATTACATGAAATATTTTCACAATTTTACAATACAACTCATCAAGAATATTCTATGGGAATCTTTACATGTTGCACGTCCATCTAGGCACAACATTACATAATAAAATAAAATAATAAAATAACAATATTATGCAATGTGTGCAACACCCATTATCTCAACAGTTAGGGTTCCTAGTGGATCAACATGCTCCACTATAATGGAAGATTATGCATGATCTCCAAGTCCTCCGAGGTGTAGCTTCATCAAAATTTTCCATGCAGGAAAGTTCTCTATTGAGCTTAGGTACTTCTCTTTTTGACATCCTGATCTTTGTACTTCTAGTACCTTAAAACTAGTCCTCTTAAGAAGATGGCTTTGATACTAATTGTTGGAATTTTTTTGGAATAACTAAGAGGGGCTGAATCAGTTATTCAAGGTCTAGATGTACAAAATAAAACCTTTCTCATAATTTAGTGAATCCATAAAACATTCATACCCATGCATGCATTCATTGTGTGTCACCTAAAACTTATATGTTACTGCCAAATAAACTTGCAGAAATGTAAAGCATGAAATAAAACACATTCATTAGCACATTTGACATAATGATTTAATGTGGAAACCCAATTTGAGAAAAATCACCAGTAACATGCTACTCCTTTTTCACTCTTCTGAAGTGATGCCCTGTGAAAAGCCAACCTTGTTAAAGGTTACACCACACACTATTAAATGTGACCCGATTAAGGGATTTCAATCACCCTATTAAAAGTGAGCCTTGTTAGAGCACTTTAGGCCCTTCACTTGGAATGCCACCTTATTAAATGATTTTCTAATGATTGTCATATCAACCTTAATCCAAAGGATTTTCCCTAGACTGATATAATTGTTAGAGAGTAACAGTAGAGCTTTGATCTGATACCACTTACAACTTCACTTGTAAATTACATATCTATGTTTAGTCCTTAATTATACTTGGCTTTCATTCTTTGCAGCTCTAGTAGCTTGTTCACCCTTCAAGTATTTATCTCCTTAAGCCTTCTTGCTTAGCATGCCATTGCAAACACTTCTCTTGGATCACTTGATGAAGAAAAACCCTTTCTCCTTCTCCTCCTTAGGTTCTCACACAAAACTCTCCAACGCTTTTGCTTCATGACTAGGCATTCCTATATACATGAAATTAGAACATTTTCCTGCTCATTATCCATCATCTAAATTAGGGTTTTGGATGGATTAGGTAGGATACAATGTATCTACCTCATATGTTGTCTTCTCTAAAAACTTCTCTTAGAATCCATTTGAATTCACCTCCAAAATGGTTTACACAAAACTGTGTGCCACCAGCTCATCAATCTTATCTTCCTCCTAGCTCACAAGTTCCAAGAAAAAAAACTTGTCAACTTTCATTTGGTGAATCTTCAATCTTTGTCATAATGTAGCAGCTTGACATTATCAATCTTTTGATGCTCGACACATATTGCATCACTCAGCATTAACTAGATTTAACTAGTGCTTGACATCAACTAAAATTTACTCAACATCTACTATCTTGCTTGACATCCACTAGACTTTTATTTCACTCAGCTACAACTAACTTTTTGGTTGGCTTGTACTAACTTTTCTTAGAACTACTATCCTCTTGGTCAAGCTTAGCAGACAAACTTTATTTAACTTATTCTTCTAAATTTTCTAAGTGTAGCCAAAAATTTTGTAACTTTAAGTAGATCATCAATACATCATGTCATTTTTGGAATTCACAAGTCGGAAGTATACTTCTGAGAGGGTGGGGGGGAGTAAATTAGAAGTACCAAACTTTAAGCTATACAAATTTTAACTGAAATCAATACATGCACATATAATTACATGAAATATTAAATAATTACATGAAATATTTTCACAATGTTACAATACAACTCATCAAGAATATTCCATGGGAATCTTTACATGTTGCACGTCCATCTAGGTACAACATTACATAATAAAAGAAAATAATAAAATAACAATATTATGCAATGTGTGCAACACCCATTATCTCAACAATCTCCCACTTGTTGTATACATTACACAGGGTCAATCCGTAGCCACATAAATGAACAAGGGAACAATCCCTCCCAGCACATCCACCATCATGGATCAAAATACACCAAGTGCTCCATCTTGGTACCAGCAACAAAATCAAAGTATCCAGCATCTCGAACATGAATGATCTCACCTCCTATTATGCCACTCCCACTGGACATACATAGAAGCCATCCAAAGAGAAAGCCACCCAACCTGTCACATTAGAAGATCATAAAATCCTGTACCAACTGAAATTCCAAGCACAATAACCTAATCCAAAGGTAATCACATGTATCTGTAGTTGTCAAAATATCCATAGCTGAAATAGCACCCACAGCAAGTGCCAAACCCATCCAACTATCCATACCTCAAAGGTATAACAAGTGAATCTCATATCACCAACATATCCAATCTATAACCTGCAATCACAAGCCTCAAGAGCAATACCTGCCACATGTATACCAAGAAGCTCGCACTGCAAAAGATAATGTCAAATCTATAACCAATCCACTCAACACATCTCAAAGAAGTGAATCCATGTAGTATCAAGGACATCCACAATACATAAACTGATATCCTGCAAGAACAACTCTCATAACAAGTCTCCAATGCTCTCCCAATTTCTCCACAACCAACAGAGGAAAGAGATAAAGAAATAACCATGTCATCTCTCACATGACATGCTTGAGCACAAACCAGTGATCACAATCTCTAACCAATCTCAAATCCATTGTAGGCAAAACTGAACATCCAAGAAGATAACCAAGACTAGAGAAACCATGCAAATCATAACCTGTATCATGTCCTTCTACACACACCTCTAGATGTAAACTGTGCAAGTATGATCTTCTCCATAAAACCCCAACAAGAAGCTTCAACAACACCCAAACCATACCATATAACTAATCATGGATGTAAGCCTCTCTCAAGAAGATCAAACTCAATAAAACCATTCCTAAACCAAGGAATAACCATTCGTAATCCAAGAAAAATGCCCAATATAAAACCATCTCCCAAACTCAACCAGCATAACAACATATGCACATGGAGATAACCAATGCTAAACCATCTCTCAAATGAACCCTCTAGAACTAACTCATGAACCATAGCTCAAGATCCATATCCATGAAAGATAAGCATAAATATAATGCAACTGAGAGAAAATAATGGGCTATACCTCTCAAGTAGCAAACCGCTGAGTAGACCAAGAGTTACCATTATCCTTAATATTATCACAAATGTTCTCTAAATTAGATTTAGATGCATGACTTACCACCTTTAATTGGTTTATGTCCTCTAAGTCAGTCTTCTCTTCATCAGAGTTGGGTTGAACATATTTTCTTCTCAACTTTTTCTTTGCTGGATCTTGTTGCTCTATTGTCTTCTTCTTCTATTTGGCCTACTCTTTGTCTTACTAAGAGGTTTCCCTAGTGCTTGCTCTTGTTGTGGGTTTGGCAGGGCTTGGCTTGGAAACTTTCTTGGGCTTTACAACTGGTTTGGTGGAGGCTTTTTTTTTCTTTGGCTGAGGTTTGCTAGGTTCTTCCTTGGCTTCCTATTCCTTAGTACCTTCTTCTATTTCTACACCCATGACTTGTGTCAAGGCAAGTGGCCCTTAATTCTACTCTACTTCTTCATCATCTTCCTCTTCATCATCCTCTTCACCTTTTGTAGTGCCTTCATCAAATCTGGCCTTTAGCTTCTTCAGCAGTCTATCTTTCTTTTTCAAAAATGATGTTGTCTTCAGTTCCATGTCCACCTTGGATCTAAAAACATCATAAGTGCCAAAGGGTTCATCACTATTATCTATTTCTTCTACAAGTAAATCTATTATTACTACTGAAGCTTCATCAATATTGATTTTATAGCCAAGTGGCCTTAGCCATCTAACTCTTGGCACTCCAGCTTGAATGTATGTATAATCAATGTCAACTAGGAAACATATGTCATTGATGTGCTACTCAACTAATGAAACATGTATCGTAAGCCTCTATTTCATAGACTTCTTAAAGTCTTCAAACTAGCTTGTCAAAATTGTTTTAAAATTTGCCCCAATCTACTCTATGTATTCATTGATCTTACAACAATTGATCTATTTGCCTTCCAACCTATCTTACCAAAGGAAGGAAATTCGTTCTGAACATAAGAGAATATGCACATCAAAATTGATCCAAATTTTCATTGGGCACCTTTGGACCTTCTTATGGCTCCTAATTTCTCCATGATTTGTTGCAGTTGTAGCTCAGCTAGGTCATATGTATGATCCTTCTTCACAATCTTATATCCCACATCAACTACAATGTAGGGCACACTATTCAATCTGCTTGATTGATACAATTTGTGAGAGATAATTCTAAAATCAAATTCTATGAGAGAGTCCTTAATTGTTTTAATTTTCATACCCCTCTTATTCCATAGAGTACTAGTGTTCTTTTCAATGACCTCCTTTGAGTCACTTCTTAAGGTTTTAGGCTGATCTAGGGTTGGATACCTTGTGACTTGGTGAATTATTCTCTTGGTTATCTTTACTAGTCATCCTTCTAACCATAAGCAGTCATCATGAATTTTTCTTAGAACAAGTCTAATCCATTCTGCTTTAAAGACTGTAGGGAACTCTAGGGCATAGGTAAGTCCCTTTTTCTCAACTATGCTATACTCTTCCTTCAACACTCCATTGTCAGATAGTTTATTATATGCTTCCCTAATATCCATGTCTCCCATCCCACCTTCTTTGCAATTATTGCATTTTGAACATCTTGAACCAAGACTACTTTAATGGGAATGATGGATAGGGCACCAACTAGATCATTTTTGTAGGCTACCTTAAGGATTGTTCTAAATTCTAGTTGTTTAACATCCCTACTAACTAGTTGAACTTCAAATGGCTCCTTATCCTTGGGGTTTCTAGAGCTCGATGCCATTTTTACAAACTAGGGTTTATTGAATTGAAATATTGCATAGCTCAACACTCGAATAAATACCTTTAGATCAATGAAATTTCTCTAAATCTCTCCTCAAATTTGTTTGAATGTTTTGCCTTTTCTTGAAAATCACTTCTTTTCACTTCTCATTCTTTTCTCTGCATTTGAATTGCAAAAAATGGTTGAAAATTTTAAAAAATACCCTTCAGTACCTAGCATTACATTCTTAGTGCTCATATAGTTGTCCACTTAGCTTGTATGCATTTTCCTTCATTACTTGATAGATGAAGAGTTTACCCTTACTTGGCATCAACTAGCACAATTTTTACTCTGCAACAACTAATCACCCAACTTCCTATAGTTCTTGTGCAATAACTTGGCACATACTATGATTACACTTGGAAACTGAAGATAACTTTTCAACAATATGAAAGCTTTTGAGGATAAACTTGCACCTTTATTCATGCTATTTATATCCTTTCTAGTACTGACTTGTCTTGGAATTGATGTATGATAAAGCATTGTATATCAATTCTTCATACCTTCTTTTGCATAGTTAGATGAAGTCTGACCACTTTACCTTTTAGGTGAAGTGATCCCTCCATTGGATGTGCTACTTCCATCTTTTCTTTTCCATGTTCTATTCATTTCTCCTCTAATGCGTTGAACATCAACTTTCCCTTTTCCTTTGTTGAACTTAGAGGTGGGTGCCTTTGACCTAGTTGGGCAGTACTTGTTGATGTGTCCCATCTTTAGGTAGATGAAACAAGTCATTTGAATCAACCACTTATTTTAGTTTCCACAAAAGTGTTTTCTTATGGAGTTTTCTGGAAGGTGTCCATATTCTTGATAGTAGTAAAAACTATGCCTAGTGTTATAGTCCCAATTGTAGTGATGTCCATGACTATTTGTCTTTGCTGGTTGGTTTGATGTCCACATAGGCTTGGATTTGCATTCAATGGCTCTATGTCCATACTTCTTGCAATTGTAGCAGTGAACTTCAAATCTTGGTGTCCTATTGTTTCTAGTCTTTCAGTCATGTGCTTGATGACCTTACTTATTGCTCTTGTGATAGTGACCATGTTTTTAGGTTTATCACGCTGATTGAAATTATTGCTCCTATACACATTGGAGGTATGTCCCTTTTTACCACAAAAATTACATGTGAGTTTTGTGTTCTTACCTTTTGCACTTCTTTCTTTTGTAGTCTTAGATGACTCTCCTTCTTCAGTGTTGGTGTATCCTAGTCCTAAAGTGTCATTACTGGAACTTGGTGATTTTACTAGCTATTTAAAGTACTTGATTACTTCATTACATTTTTTGAAGCTTTCTACAATTTCTTTTTCACTTCTCAAGTCATTTTTCTATTATTCATTCTGCATCTTCAGTGTAGAGATCTCAATGTCCTTGACATTTAGCTCATGATGAGCATTCATCATTTGGCTTAGGGTGTTTAGCTACATGTTGGAAATTCTTGCAAGCTCACTTGAATTTTCCTTGAGTCTGTTGGCAAGGTTTCTCTTGTCAATTTCTATCATAGCTTTATCCTCAATGACTCTCTTCTTCTACTCAGTCACTTCACAAAGCATCTTGGCTTGTGATTCTTGTTCAATCTTGAGAGTTCTGATCTCTTCAACTTGAGCTCTATTCTTCTCTATTAGGTCTGCAATTACAGCATCAAACTCCTTGGAATCTCCTTGTATTGTGTATCATTCTCAACTATGGTGATTTATTTTCTTCTCTTTAGGGATTTCCTTAGTTGTTCCCTAGCTTCTTCTAGATAATGTAGAATGAGATGTATTTCAATCTCCTGATTCTCTATAATCTTCCCTTCCCAAGCTTTTAGACTTCCATTTCTAGATCTTTTCTTCAAGTTTTAAGGCTTTTCCTTGTAAGAACTTAGCTCTAATACCAATTGTTGGAATTCACAAGTGGGAAGTATACTTCTAAGTGGGGAGGGTGAATTAGAAGTACCAAACTTTAAGCTACACAAATTTTATCTGAAATTAATACATGCATTTAACATTTCTAATTGACATGAAAGTAAAATCATGCATGAAAATAGACAACATAATATTTGATCACCTAGAAACCCTTCGAAATGAGAAGGTAAAACTAGGGTGGGGATTACACCTACAACTTATCACTGCAGCAATATGTAACTTGTCAAGGTTACAAAGTTTGACCATCAGCAATGGTTTGCCCTATGAGAGGCTTGCCCTATTAAAGGCTCTAACACCCTATTAAAAGTATACCTTTCTAAAGGATTTACAAAATGGCTATTAAACCAACCTATCTTCATAGGATTTTCATTCTCCTAATACAATTTTTAGAAGGTATAGTAGAATGTTTGACCTAATTATTAGCAATCTAATAATGCTGATTTCAAATCCTTGTTCTATCCAATCTGATCCTCACTGATCTTGTATGAAACTAATGTGATCTTGATTCACTATTCTGCTAACTGATACTACAATGTTGTCCTTCTTCTAAGTCATTTCACCCCTTTCACTTGCATCAAAATTTTCTAGTATCCTCTTCTCACATAATCTCTCATACATTTTTGAATTATGGGGTTTCAACCTCCTTAAAAAGGTTTCATGACTTAGGGTTAGGTATGAATCTATGATTGAGATTGATCTATTTTTCTTGCTCAAATATTTCCATTTTTTTGATTGGTTGCATGTTGATTGCATAGGGAATCAAATAGATTCAATCATATCTTTTAATCCTTTAGGATTTGTCATATGTCAGCTCAAAATGGTTTACATCTTAGTTTGTGAGGGCACAAACTCTTATGTTAATTTTGTGTTACTCAGCACTTACTGATTACTGATGCTTGTCACATATAGAAATTTTGACTTGCTCAACACCTATAGAAATTCTATCTTGCTCAACACCTATAGTTTACTTAGCACATATACTGGCTTAGGATCTATTAGTCACTTGACATCTAAATGACTTAGCACTTAATGAATTTTTGGCTTGGCACATATTTTCACTCAACGTCTATATTATACTCAGCATCAACTTAGAAAATTTCTTAACTATTTTGACACTCAATTGTCAAAATTAGTCTAAGATCAATAGTCATCACTGTCTTAATTAATCCTTGTACTTCATTACATACTCATAACTCAAACTTTCCTCTAGGTGCTTTTGTTACATCTTGTTGATCAAATCCTCCTCATCAATCAACTAAGCGATAGTACTTGAAACATATAAGCAATTGTCCTACCAGAAAATAATAGATTTAACATCAGTGACAAAATAATGATTGAAACACATAACAATATTTCTAATCAATGATCTTTTCAATTAGTTTTCAACATTATGGATTCTTGCTCTATCAACAAGATCACAATCAAGTACAAATTAGTATTACCGAGGATGGATGATATTATAAGCTATTTGAGTGGGGTAGAGTATTTTACAAAGATATATTTGAAGAGTGGGTAACATCATATTCATATTAGAGAAGATGATGAGTGGAAGAATACTTTCAAGATAAAGGAAGGATTGTATGAGTGTTTAGTCATGCCTTTTAGGCTAACGAATACACCAGGCACTTTTGTGAGGTTCATGAATGAGGTACTAAATGATTTTCTAGGTAAGTTTGTCATTATTTACCTAGATAATATTTTGATATTTAGTAAGATACTGGAGGAGAATCTAATGCATATCTGAAACATGTTTGATAAGTTGAGGGAAGAAAAGTTGTTGATAAACCTAAGAAAGTTCTTTCTGAAGGAGTCAATCTACCTAGGATTTGTAGTCTCAATAGAAGGTCTAAAAATGGACCCAGAGAAAGTAAAGGCCATCCTTGAATGACCTATTCCAAAGAGTGCTATAGAGGTAAGATCTGTTCATGAACTGGCTAGTTTTTATAGAAATTTCATAAGAGGTTTTAGTAGTATTTGTAGACCCTTGCCATAAATAAGAAAGAATTTAAGTGGACTATAAGAGAAAATAAGAGTTTTAATTTATTGAAATAGAAAGTTACAAAAAAACCTATTTTAGTGCTTCTAGATTTTAACAAGGTGTTTAAAGTAGATTGTGATGCTAGTAGTACTATAATAGGAGTTTTTTTGAGCCAAGAAGTCAGAAATGTTCTTATTTTAGTTAGAAGTTTAATGATGCCAAAATAAAATATTCTATTTATGATCAAGAATTTTATGCTATAGTTTAGGCATTGAAGAAGTGGAGATACTATCTTCTTGTGAAGGATTTTGTTTTGTATACTAATCATCAAGCTTTATAATATTTGAATAGTCAAGGAAAATTAAACCAAAAACATTTGAAGTGGGTTGAGTTTTTGTAGAGTTATGCATTTTTTTTGAAACACAAGAGTGAGAAGTCTGATAGAGTTGCATATGCTCTTAGTAGAGGACATCTTTTCCTAATAGAAATTAAGATTAAGGTGGTTGGGTTCAAGGAACTCAGTAATTTGTATCTAGAGGATCCTAATTTTGGTGAAGTGTGGAAGGCTTGTAAAGAACCTATTATCTTGACAAGAAAAAGTGGTTGGATTTCCTTGGTCAAACCCCAATTGAGGAATCAAACCTTAAATGTAAATCATGTAAAAAATAAGACAAACACAAATATTCACCTCACTTGTCAAACCTCCATGGAACCATTCAGATCTAATATCCATAAAGATGTATAAATGCTTGTGTATATATGAGGATGTAGGATGTTTCCAAAAATATAAATAAATACATTAATACCAAATTGTAGATCCATGAATGAAGATATTCTCTTGAAACACTCTTTTAAAGATAATTCCTTGGATGAATCTTACTCTCAAAATTTATTCCTCTAGATAAAAAAATATATAGGTATCTCACCTTTGAAATCCATGTAGAAGATGGGAAAAGATTTATTGTGTGTTTCAATCCAATTTTCCAAATTCAATTAGTAAGTCTCATTTTATACTAATTTTGGAATCAAAATCAAAAGGGTCGATTACACTAGGTGAGAAAACAAAATTAAAAAACTCAAAAATATGACCAAGATTTGAGGAAAAATCCTTAGGCAAGGGATGACTTCTTCCCATACCCAAGCTAAGAAATGACCTCACCTCATACCTTGGGTTAAGGGATAATCTCATCCCTTTATTCTGATGTTTTTGATCTCTAGGATGCCTATTGGGATCTTGAGGATGAAAAAAGACTACCAAAAATGTCTAGAAACTCAAGGACACAAAGCATTTTGAGAATAAGTGCATTCATGAATCTAATAAATCATTAAAGGGATGGATAAAAGGTAATAAAAAGAAAGTTCTTCCATGTTAAGATGGTACATTTATCCATCTTGTCTCATTTTTTTTTTCAAAACCTAATTCCCAACCAAGTCATATATATTATCATTCTTTTGGTAAGATAACTTGGTGGTAGAAGTTCTAAAATTATTTTGTATTAAATCAAAATTTCAGTTCTTTTAAAGAATTAAATATTACTCATGGTGAAAATAAATTTATCCAAATTATTTGCATAGAAAATAAACTGATTCTTTTCAAGAATTAATTTAAAAAGTTTGTAATTTCACATATAAGTGTAGGTGAAAATGAATTACATAGTTGTATCTCCGAGAAGAATGAATTCTTTTAAGAATTGGTCATTAAAAAATATATTTGTACATAACTATGTAAGATACTTGTGTATGAGAGTTATAAGTGGAAAAATTAAAGTTGGGAGAAAAATCATCAAAATAAAATATAAATAGGTTATGCAATATTTTGATGTGAGTTCTTTTTAAAAGGGAAAAAATCTTATTGCAATGGGCTTTTTTCTCTCCTTGGGAAAAAGGAAGATTTCATGACCAATAATTGATCTACAATAGAAATACATATTCTGTCAAAATTATTTTGGCTTTCCTCATGAATCTATTTATGTTACTAGTTTGTGTTATGAAGAAGGAAGTGATTTTTTTGTCACCTTTATTAAGGAATATTGATGAACTATGCTTTATCATTATTGAAAATATTGACAAGTATTATTTTCATTTTTGTTTTATGTGTTCCAAAAATTATTAATAGAATTTTTACTATTAATGAATATTTATATTTTATTCTAGTTGCAATTATTTATTTTATTAGAGAGAAAATTAAAATTAAATTATTTATTCATAACATTTGTCACTTCCATTGGGAAATTTTTTAAAGGAAGCACATTGACAAATTCATTTGCTAACAATCCCCTATTTTAGTTGAAGTATGAGCCAAACTCAAACTCTTGGTAAAGTAGACCAAAAGGATAAGATGATCTCATCAAGGCTAAGGAGAAAAATAAATAATCAAGCCCCTAATAGACATGAATATTTGACAATATCAAACTCAAGATAAGAAAAATATCATTTATGAAAGAAAAAAAATGTAGTCTGATCAACTCACCTAGTAATATTTGTATCTCTCACTATGAATCACACCAAAGGCATGATATATTAAAAGATGGAAGTAATAGTCTAGAAAGTGTGTGTGGCATGCTAGTCAACCCATCAAGGATGTTCCCTTAAAGACTTGTGTCCAAAAAAGGGGAATCTAAAAAGATAATCCAAGCATAAGGATTTGAGTATTCTTAAGGGACCAAAAAATAAAAATATAAGGATAAATCCTCAAGGACTATTAATAAGAAAAAGAGATATCTAACAATGTAGAGATAGGGCCCTACAAACTATTAGTCATCAAATAAGAGATCCAAATATACATGGATAAAACCGTACAAATTGTTAATAGTCAAATAAGGGATTGAAATATGCAAATAACAATAGTGCATGTATGCAAAACATGAATAGAGTTTATACCCCACTGTTAAAGAAATGCACCTCAAAAAGAGTAATGATTTTAACATAAAAGTACATGCATCCACAAGAGATATTTCCACTATGAATGCCTTTGAGAAAATACATAACAAGGAAAATGAGCAGTTACAAAAATAGATCACAAAAGGGATCTACCAACTCTAGTTTAGTATGATCATATGATAATATATGGGATATTGTGTAAATCACATGATTCTCAAAATGAAGTAGAATTATAACACAATAGAAGAAAGATGTGTAAGATTTTTGAAAACAAGTCTTTTGGGTTGACTTAATGGAGACCAAAAAGAGTTTAGTGCTACCATTTTGCAACATATCAAGCAGACTACATAGAGACACATTTTAAATCAATAACACATGTAAAAATATATAGAAGAAGAGAAGTACAAATAGAACAATGATTACAATATTCTTATTGTATATGAGCAATGTTAGTATGCTAATAGAAACCAAATTTAAATAAAGCTTCTACAAACTAAACAAAATTCATAAACTTCAAGATAGACTAAGATGAGCTCTCAATTGAGAATATGAGCCATTAATGGGCTCTCTCAATAGGAAGCTCTCTTGTTGAGTGGCTTTGTCTAAATAGATAGGATGTATGCTCAAGCTTATGCTTCAAAAAGGGCTTCAAATGGAGTTGGAATTTGGGTGTGAGTGTATGGTTTTGATGTAAAATGGCTTCTTAAAATGGCATTATGACTTTACTTCATGGATTGTGTTGTTTTGAAAAGGAGAAGGATCCAATTTATGTTGGAAATAATCAAGACTAACAAGGTTACTGAGAGGGGAGGGGTGAATCAGTAACTCTAAAACTTTAATTCAATTCTACATAATAATATTTTTACCATTCATCCATCTAATCTACTGTATGCATGAAAAGATAAACATTTGTAACACATGAACACATAGATTTGGTGACCCAAAAACCTTCCAATCAGTAAGTAAAATTGGGGTGGGGATGATACTCACAAAACTTCAATACTGCAGTATAAAGTTGGTTGGTTAAGGCTTACAATGATCACTTCTAATGATCTACCCTATTAGGCGCAAGTAGGATTGGTAGATCCACCTTGTTAAAGGATTTACAAACATACAATGAAGTATGCACTCTGTTAGGAGATTTACAAAATACTATTAAGTCTACCTTGTTAAAGGATTTAGCAAATTGATTCACCTATTAGGATGAAGCAGTGGATCTGATTGCAACTGATTGCTGATAAGACCCTTTGTGCTCTGATCACCTGATGTGATAGATATATCCTTTTTGCATCAATGTTGACCTTGCTATATTCCTTTGTTCTACTGGTGATTTTCTTTTTGCTGTATTCCTCTGTTCTGCTAGTGATTTGATTTCCCTCTTCTCAAATTATTGCAACACATCAAAACCAACTATATCAACATCTCATCAATTCAAATGATATATACCATTCCAATATTTACACTATCAAGGTCGGCCAAACACAAGTGAACAAGCATTACTGAGTCGGTCAGGTGGTAGAAAACTCGGGTTCCATAAACTAACTCGGTGAACTTCTGATACTCGTCATCCACTACAATACACTGCATCATCATGCACTCGGTAAGAGTAGAGGCACGATCCATACTAATCATTCTAAGTAGCTTGGAACTCGGTAACCATTGGTGACTCGATGAATATTGTGTCACTTGGTAAAAACTGAATCCATTGATAACCTTCTTCACATGGTAAACACTGATTCCTTCATTTACCTTGTTTACTCAATAATCACTGATTTCTTCATTTACCTTGTTTACTCAATAATCACTAATTCCTTCATTTACCTTGTTTACTTGGTAATCACTGATTCCTTTGTTTACCTTGATCACTCGATAAACACTAAGTTCTTTGTTTACCTTGATCACTTGGTAAACACTAAGTTCTACTAATGAATCGGTGAGCACTGACTACTTGGTAAACACTATTTTTCTTGGTAACCATTATGAACTCGATAAATACTGCTGAACTACCCATATGCTCAGTTTCTAAAGGAATGCTCGATATCAACTATTTACCTACAAAATTTATAAGGTAACTGCTGAATGCTCGGTGTGAACTGTAGACTAGGTGATGAGCTTGATAAGCATTCAGAATTGAATAAGTGTTGTGACTAATGACAAATATATCATAATTCCAACAATCTCCCCCTTTGGCATTAGTGACAAAAACACTTATGAGCCAAAACTTATATACAATATCTGACATACTGACAACTGATTCTACTGAATATACATGGCTTGCTTACATATGACTCCCCCATACAATATACACAAGGTATTTACATGAGTTATATGACTTTTATTTACAGTATCTCTTTTTCCATTTTGTACATTTATCTCACCAATAACTCTTTTTGAGTATCTCTTTCTCCCCCTTTTTGACAATAATGCCAAATAATAAAAAAAATTTATTTACATAGAAACACCAAAATGTGAGATAAACTCTGAATATATCTGAAGAATGAGTTGCAGAGTCTTGTCCCAATTCTCTTGCAGGATTTTGCACGTGGATAGGGCTATTTGAACTTCTGTAGAGAGTTCAATCACATGGTTTGCAACGGAGAAATTGTTGTCATGTATCAATGTTTTTGAATGGGCAATGTGCTTTTGCATTGTGTCCATGATGGGAAGGATCATATTTTGAATATCTAACAATGTAGATCAGATCCTTGTCTCTTCTCTTAGCAATTCTGCTTATTTTTTTGACAAAAATTTGATTCTGAGGTGATAAGATGAGGTTGAACTGGGGTCAAGCTTCAGGTTTTGTGCGCTTGCCTTCAGATCCTCATCTATCTTATTCAATTGCTCTCTTATTTCCTTAGTATACTTGGTAACATCACAAAGCTTAGCAAAAAGAGATGTTACATTATTAAAAGAATTTTCAATGTTGGCCAAAACTATCATTAATTCAACCTATTTTATTGCTAAATGCTGAGCAATGTGCTCAAGAACCTTATTATCAAATTTCTTTTCTACCTTCTCCATCAATTTTTCTTGACTGGAGGTATCCTCATTGAATTTATTGACTGCCTCTTCTAATTTTAGCAAAATGTGTTGAGAAGTATCAACATCAAGACCTATAGCCTCTGTAATTATATTTTTTGCTTCATCAATAATTTTAAACTCTCTATCTCTCTCATTCCTTAGTTGTTTCTGCTTTGCCTTCAGTTCTAAACGCTAACTGAGTAGTCTTAGTTCATCAACTGAAGTAGTATCCATATCTATCTTTGGAATGACAATTTCAGTATCCAAGTCTACATCCTCATCAATTGTCTTGCCTGTTAGCAAAAGTTTTAATGGAATCTTTGGTTTTTTTGCTGTACTAACATCTTTCCCTTTGAAAATAGAGACAATGGTTGATGAGGTTGGATTGGCTATCAAAACTAGAATAGGACCAACTAAAGGAAGACTAAGAGAGGGGCTAAATGTATCCAAAATTGATACACTTCCCAAAATTGATGTGCATACAAGAATATTTACAATTGAAGAGCTTACTGATGCAAAAATTGGTGCTCATGTAGCTGAGGTTGAAAAAATTGGAGAGCAAATTGGAAAACTTACTATACATACTGCAAGAGTAATAGATACTTCTGATGTGGTGACTACTGCAGTGGATGACTCGGTAACCAAAGAAGTTGCTTGCAGCTTGGTAGATGAAGTGGAGGTATGCAGCTCAGTAGATGAAGTGGTAGAAACTTCCATTGATGATACCTGGAGCTGAGATGTGGCAGGTGCATATGGTTTATCTGATGATATATCTGATGTAGTTGTGACCAAACCTACCGAAGCTGACTCCAACCTTGATGATATCATAGTTTTAGGTGGAGAGTTAGGAAGGGATGCAATAACTACTGCTGCAATTTTCACAGGGTCATCCTCTTCCTTATTTGTCTCTTCAGCTTCTTCCTCCTTATCTTCCATCAGTGCATGCAGCTCTCCTAGTGAGACTGTGACGGATGGAGTGCTATCAAGCTCATCATCACTATTGTTGTCATCATCTTTGATTTGTACTAGTTCTACACTGGGCTTATGTAGGCGATAGATGTTTTTCCAGATGTTTGTAGCATCATTTACAACATGTTCAATGTCTTTAATCAAAATCAAACAAGTGTGGAATCTAATCATCATTTTACCTTCATGGTTTTTCATTTCATCTTTTACTTTTGCTCCAGTGAGACTTGGTCAGAGATTCTTTAGGGATTGCTCATAAATATCTTTTACCATTTGGGTGGCTAATTCCCATCTCAGTTGCAATCTCTCCAGTAGTTCTTTTGAGATTTGAGGGGCAACCTAGTCTGGGGAGTATTTCCATTTACCCATCTTACTGAGTACCAGTTCCTCAATCTGCATTTTCTCCACATCAGTTCTAGTTTCAAATTTCAATGCTTTGAAATTTGTGATTCTAGCTCCTTCCTCCAATTGTTTGAGCCTTTGCTCGAATGTGGGTGCAGGCCTAACTAGTATAGGTTCCTGCTTACCTTTCCTAGTTCTTCTGGTGAATACTACAGTAGGCTTCTTCTTAGGTTTGGTAATGATTACCTTACCTTTCTTCTTTGGCTGTTCCTCTACAGATTCTTCTTCTCCTTCTTCTTCACCTTCTTCTTCTCCTGCTTCTTCTTCTTCTCCTCCTTCATCTTCACCTTTTCCCTTGGTGAGCATAAGAGAACTGATAGTAGTTTTCAATTTGGCTATTTTCCTCTTGCCCTTGCTTATGGCCTATGGTAGCTTGATTTTAAGCTCAATTCTGGCCGTAGCTTCTTCATGGGTTCAAAAAATTTGTTTCCTTGGGTCTACTAGCTCATTTACCAGTGCCTCTATGATGTCTCTGGCTTCATCAATATTTACCTCATAAGGAAGAGGTTTTACCCATGCAACTCGGGGTCTGACTGCCTGAATGTATACCTTCTCACAGTCAACCATGAAGCACACATCATCTTTGTAGTCCTCAACAAGCTTAGGAGGGATTTTGAATCTGTTATTCATTCTTTCATTGAAGTCTTCAAAATAATTATCCATAATACTATCAAAATTTTCACCCATCTCTACTACAAACTCATTTATTTGATACAAAATTGGAATATCTTTCCTCCATACAACTATACGTTTTGAAGGGAAAAACTTTTGTACATAGAAAAATAAACAATGTAACAAAGAATCAAATTTACAAGAGTTGGTTTTTGAGGTCCTTATACTATCCATGTTCTTATTAATTTGTTTTAGCAGCACATCTGCTAGGTTAAACTCCATGTTTTTCTTTACAACCTTATAGGCTAAATCTACGACCTCATAGGGCACGCTATTCAATCTGCTGGAACTATACATCTTATATGCAATTAAATAGATTCTGAATCTTAACTTTGCATCAGATACATTGTTAGGTTTTAAACCTTTGCCATCTCATTCGGCTAGGGCTAACTTCTGAAGTTCATCCTGACTTAGGGTTTTAGTTGTTTTTGATTTACTTAACATTGGCAAACCCGTGATCTTATGAATCATTTTCTTCGTTATTAGGACAAGTTGCTCTAACCACAACTGACAATGATGCACATAGCTTAAAATGTATCTTATCTATTTCATTTGAAAGTTCCTTGGCAGGTGCGGGATATGGGTCAAACCTTTGGTTTCCAGATGCTTGAACTGGGGTTTGAGGGTTCCATCCACACACAACTCGGCTAGGGCATTATCCATATCTAGTGTCCCTATTTCTTGAATAGTGCATTTGAAATAAGTACAAATTTCATTTATAAGTAGTACCTTTGGTGGAATTTTTGATTGAGCTTCATGTGGGTCGAGCGATTTAGCTATGGCAGGAACAAGCTTGAAACTGGGTGCTTTCCATTCTACTCCCTTCACAAGCATTTTAGAGCCTCTCTTTGCTTTGCTGCTACTGGTGCTTGTGGATGCCATTGTTGCTTGGTGAGTAAATGATTTTTTTAAACAAATTCTTTGCTGGAAAATCACTTCAAATTGCTTGAACTCACTTTTGCACTCTTGGAAATTTCTTCGCTATGTATATTCTAAATTCGCAGTAAAAAATGAGATCAAATTCTACCATTTTTGATGAAAAAATCTGCCATTAATGCTCGAGTATGAAGGTAGCTGAGATGACCTAGGGTTTGTCAGATAGTCATTGACTTACTCAGTAAACCTGCAACTCAGTAAACAAACAAAACCTTTTACATTATCGACCTAGCTCGGTTAAGTCTGAAACCAACCTTGCTCGGTAAAATGCATCACAGTGAACTATGTCTTATATCTGAAATACTGATTTGTCATTTGCACTTCTACATTTTGGAACTGCTTAGGATATTGCTTGAAGATGTAGTCCCTGGTTCTTCTTAATGAGTCTAATTAGAAATGGTGGAGTCACCCACTCCTTGAGTGACATAGTCATTATTTGAATTTTTTGGCTCGATAGATTTTGGAATCCACTGTTGTCTCATCTGTTTTCGAATGTTGTCAGCTTTGGCTTTCTTTTCATCTTCAATTCTTCCTATATTCATGCAATTCTTGGATATATGACCAAGTTTGGTACATGTATAACATCTTATAGTAGTATCTTTCTTCCTTAGGTGATGCCTTGCACAGTTTATTCCAATGTGTCCATATTCTCCACAGTAGTGACATTTGCACCAAGTATTGTAGTCCCAACCAAATAATGCATTGACAATTTGTTCTGTTGGATTGAATGATTTAGATCTACATTCAAATGCCTTGTGACCTTGTTTCTTGCATTCATGACATTTGCCTTCAAACTTTGGTTTTTCTTTGCATTCATTTTCTTTGTGACCATGCTATTTGCAATTGTAGCATTTACCATTGAATTTTCCTTTACCATTGCTCCAACATCTATTAGATGTATGACCTAACTTACCACAGTGATTGCAAGTAGGTTTTTGATTCTTTTGGGTACCTTGTTTGGAAGATTCACCTTCTTCATTGTATCCAAGGCTTGCTTTACCTTTTTGTCTATGAAGATTCTGCTCATTTTGCAAATTCAGTTGATCCATATCTGCTTGAGATTTTATCATCCTTTCATTGACTTGTTTTTCAATATTTAAGTCATTTTTCAAACTTTCATTGATTTGTCTTTCAGATCTTAGATCACTTTGCAAATTTGCATTGATTTGTCTTTCAGTGATTAAATCATTTCTCAAACTTTCAATCTCAGATCTTCGATTCATAATTTCTTCATTTGCATTAGATAGTTGTCCTATAAGATCTTCATACTGAAGGGATAGATTATTTCTTACCTCTAAGTCTTCATTTGCCTTGTTTCTCTATTCCAAAACTTCACATAACTTGATGGATTGGACTTCTTGTTCTCTTTTGAGCTTTCTTACTTCTTCCTGCAGTGAACCATTCTTTGCTAGGAGTTCCTTGATTGCTTCATTAGCTTCATTTGAACTACATGATGGTAAAAGGCCTTCAATCCTTTCTTCAATATACTAATGATCATACATTTGTCTTGCAAGTTCCTTCCTTCTTTCCAGGGATTGAGAAAGATGCTCCTTTGCTTCATTGAATTGAGTCATGGCCATTTCCAGATCTAGCTTTTCATTCTCAATAGATTTGTCAAGTCTAAATATCTCCATTGTCCTTGATCTTTGCTCAAGCTGTCAAACTTTTATCCTGAAAACCACAATGCTCTGATACCAATTGTTGGAAATAATCAAGACTAACAAGGTTACTGAGAGGGGAGGGGTGAATCAGTAACTCTAATACTTTAATTCAATTCTGCATAATAATATTTTTACCATTCATCCATCTAATCTATTGTATGCATGAAAAGATAAACATTTGTAACACATGAATACATAGATTTGGTGACCCAGAAACCTTCCAATTAGAAAGTAAAACTGGGGTGGGGATGATACCCACAAAACTTCAATACTGCAGTATAAAGTTGGCCAGTTAAGGCTTACAATGATCACTTCTGATGATCTTCCTTGTTAGGAGCAAGTAGGATTTCTAGATCCACCTTGTTAAAGGATTTACAAAAATACAATGAAGTATGCACTCTGTTAGGAGATTTATAAAAGACTGTTAAGTCTACTTTGTTAAAGGATTTAGCAAATTGATTCACCTGTTAGGATGAAGTAGTGGATCTGATTGCAACTGATTGTTGATAAGACCCTTTGTGCTCTAATCACCTGATGTGAGAGATATATCCTTTCTGCATCAATGTTGACCTTGCTGTATTCCTTTGTTCTACTGGTGATTCACTTTTTGTTGTATTCCTCTATTTTTCTAGTGATTTACTTTCCCTCTTCTTAGATTATTGCAACACATCACAACCAACTATATCAAAATCTCATCAATTCAAATGATATATACCATTCCAATATTTACACTGGCAAGGTCGGCCAAACACAAGTGAACAAGCATTACTGAGTCGACCAGGTGGTAGAAAACTCGAGTTCCACAAATTGACTCGGTGACCTTCTGATACTCGACATCCACTACAATACATTGCATCATCATGCACTCAGTAAGAGTAAAGGCACGGTCCATACTAATCATTCTAAGTAGCTTTGAACTCAGTAACCATTGGTGACTTGGTGAATATTGTGTCACTTGGTAAAAACTAAATCCATTGATAACCTTCTTCACTTGGTAAACACTGATTCCTTCATTTACCTTGTTTACTCGGTAATCACCGATTCCTTCATTTACCTTGTTTACTCGGTAATCACTGATTCCTTCATTTACCTTATTTACTCGATAATCATTGATTCCTTCATTTACCTTGTTTACTTGGTAATCACTGATTCCTTTGTTTACCTTGATCACTCAGTAAACACTAAGTTCTTTTTTTACCTTGATCACTCGGTAAACACTAAGTTCTACTAATGACTCGATGAGCACTGACTGCTTGGTAAACACTATTTTTCTTGGTAAACATTATGAACTCGATAAATACTGTTGAACTACCCATATGCTCAGTTTCCAAAGGAATGCTCGGTATCAACTGTTTACCTGCGAAATTCATAAGGTAACTGCTGAATGCTTGGTGTGAACTGTAGACTAGGTGATGAGCTCGATAAGCATTCAAAATCAAATAAGTGTTGTGACTAATGACAAATATATCATAATTCGAACAATTTATAGGCAAGAGGCTTGAGGGATTGAAGGCTAAGATGCAAGGATGGGGAAAAGCTCATGGATGGCTCAGATTGCATGAGAGGATTTTTAGGGAATATGACAAGGTTAGGAGGGGATTAGGATTAGGTTTAAAGACATCTTCTAGAAGAGTGTAGACTTTGGATGAGGATAAAGACTTTCTAGAATAGTCTAGAATTTCCTAGGATGAGCATGAAGACTTTCTAGAAGAGTCTAGAACTTCTTAGGATGAGGATAAATTAGATTTTTAGGAAATAAATAAAGTTTTATTTATTTCAAGGGTTTGGGTTGAGGAGATATTTATTAAAACTTTTTTAATAAACATGAGGATTAATATTTAAACTTAATGAAATATTTTGAGTTGGGATTAGGGGTAGGAAATGATGGGATTAGCCTTTAATCAAAATTAAAGAAGGATTAGAAGATTTTGGAAGAGGTTAGTGGTCTTAAGGAAATTGGCCAAGTTTTGGGCAAAAAATAAATTTTTTATTTATTTTGGGTTTTTTGGTCAATTTATTAATTAAATAATTAATAAATAAGAAACTAATGTTTAAATAAGATTTAAACATTTTTGGGAGGGATTCCTTAATTGAATATTTTTAATTAGGACAAAGGGATTTAATGGCATAAAAATAAATAAATAAATTAAATAAATAATTAATTAATAAATGATGATGTCATCAGGAATTTTTTTTGAAAATAAAAGTACTTTATTTTCTAAAATATTTTTAGGTGCCCGCATTTTGCCCCTCTTTGATGTGATGCCGCAAGTGGCATTGCATCAAAGATAAGAAAATAAGATGCCCAACGCTAGAGCAGAAGAGGAGAGAATGGACTGCGAGATTTTTTTGCCCCTGTTTGATGTGATGCTGCAAGTGGCATGGCATCAAAGATAAGAAAATAAGATGCCCAAAGCTAGAGAAGAAGAGGAGAGAATGGACTGCGAGATGCCCCCTCAAGAAGGTGGCGGGGAGAGAAAGCAAGGCTCGACGGCTTCTTGAAAAGTACAAGAATCTGAGATGAGTAAGGAGACTCAGATTGGCTTAAGAGAAGAGGTTTAGTTAGCTCAAACTCTCACTACAAGAGAATGATAAAGGGAGAATCAGAGGCACAAGAGGAAGCAAGCTTAACATCTCAAGGATTGCAGAGGATGAAGGAGAAGAGCGATATAAAAAGGAATCTAGGATAGGGAGATGGATGATGGGATGATAAAGCTGATGCAACATGATTTCAAAGAGTCATATGGGCGGAAGATGGGTTTCAGAGATCCCTAGGACTAGGATTGTGGAGCTCGAAAGATGAGGCTTGGTGGATTGATTGGATTGGTGGATCCCTAAGACTAGGATTGTGGATCCCTAAAGCTAAAAGTACAGATTGATTCAAAGAGATACTGATGCATAAGCTGGGGTAGGAGAGACATATGTTGGATATGGATGGGGAATAATGGAGATGAAGGGAAACCATTGAAGCTTTTTTGAGCAGGGGGATACTTCAAAGAGAAGTACCACCATGTAGTTGAGCACTCGATTTGCTATAGGACTGTTGGTTAATTGCCAAGGTTACCAAGAACATCAAGGCCTTTTCACCAATAGTCCAGAGGTCTAACAAACTAACTCAAAACAAGCATGCAAGGATTGCCCTAGCATCACACATGAATCCCAGGGGAAGCAACGTCGAACCAACACTAGGTAACCCACAAGCAGAAAAGAAAAACAAACAAAAGACCTGATCAAGACCTTACGCTCAAATTGCCCCATTCATAGTATACCATGATATGGAAGATCATGGCAACCTTGAGGAGGGAACAAGGAGATTGCTTGGAAAAGATACTTCAAGACCCAAAAGGGAAGATTCCAAATCAAAAGAAAGATAAAATTCAAAAGAGAATCATTTGCCAATGAGATGGGTAGGATGGGGTACTAACGGACCAAGATGAGACATGTGGAAAGCTATATCCTACAAGGATCTATCGAAGAGCACCTAAGCTGATGGATTTGGATGAATGATGCATTTGGAAAGTTGAACTAAGAAGGATAACACTTTGGTGATAGGAGATCTAGCTAAAGGATGCATTGGAATAGCTAACCAAGGGTTGTGCGATGTGTGCAAGATGTTGATCAAGGAGGAACTGACATGAAAGCTGGATAGATACAATGGTACTAAGCTAAAGAGGATGTACAAGCTGATAGACCAAGATATGTTACAAATGTACAAGGTTGTTCATGTTTTGGTTTTGTGAGATGGAAATGTTTGTGAAGGGTGGGATTTCTATAATAGTTGATAGGCAGATAGGTAGATGGTTTGTGAAAAGAATAAGTGAAAATGGGGTTCTTTGTGTGCATGTGATGGGATACAAGCTAGGATACAAGATTTGGTATTTAATACAAGTTGGAATATGGTACAAGCTTTGGACAATATTTGGATATACAAGCTATGATACAAGGGATGATAGAAGATTTACAAGCTGGGGTACAAGATTTACAAGCTGGGGTACAAGATTTACAAGCTGAGGCACAAGATTTACAAGCTGAGGTATTTACAAGCTTCATTAGATTTTGGATATTTGGTTGGAACACAAAGGGAACAAGAAAGTATGTTATGGGATGGTGGGTGAATGGATGAGGGATAGGATAGTGATAGATAATAGATTAGTCTTAGTACACAAGGTGCCTGAATTACATGGTTTTCACCAAAGTACCTATCCAAGGCACTTGAATCGCCAAGTTTTCACCATTGGATGCTTATTTCTCTTTACTATTTTTTTGTATTTTTCAAAAGTTGGGTATACCAAGGATCTTCAAGCATAGAACTTCTTGAGATGAATGATTTTAGTAGGATCATTCAAGAGTTCTCCTTCTAGTGTAGATAGCAGATAGGCTTCGGAGCCAAAGGATGTAGTGACAACATAAGGACCAAGCCATGCAGGTTCAAACTTGCCTTTCTTTTCTCGATCAACTTGGACTTTCATATTTTCTTTGAGGACCATATCGCCTAGCTGAAAGTGTCATGTGAGCACCTTCTTGTTGAAATTCCTTTTAAAATGAGTTTGATAGACTGTGAGATGATCATAGGCTTGTTGTCACTTCTTGTCTAAGAGATCTAGCTGGGTGAGTCAAGCTACTCTGTATTCTTCATCTGATATTTGCCCCTAAAAAGATATGCACAAGGAGGGAAGTTCAACCTCTATGGGTAGTACCAATTTGGCACCATAGACTAGGGAGTATGGAGTTGTTCCTGTGGATGTACAAAAGGAGGTTCGATAGGCCCATAAGGCTGGATTTATTTGTAGGTGCCAATCACAGCCAGAATCATTAACAACTTTCTTTAGGATTTTGAGGAGGGTTTTGTTAGTTGCCTCTACCTAGCCATTACCCTATGGGAAATATGGGCTAGAAAAGTGGTGATGGATGTAGAGGGAAGTGCATAATTCTTCCATGTTGAGATTTTCAAAGTTATCTCCGTGGTCGGTGAAGATGGTGGATGGGATGTCGAAGTGGCAAACAATGTGGTACAAGATGAACTTGGAGACCTGAACTCTTGTAGTTGAGACTAGGGGGACTGCTTCCACCCACTTAGTGAAATAGTTTGTAGCTGTTATTATCCATTTATGTCAATTAGATGAGAGAGGTGTAATAGTTCCAACTAGATCAAGGCCCCAACAAGAAAAAGGCCTAGGTGGTGCAATAGGTTGTAGATCTTGTGCTAGAGCGTGCACGAGATTTGCGTGCTGCTGACATGGGAGACACTTTCTGACAAAGTCATAAGAGTCTTCTTCAATGGTAGGCCAATAGTAGCCTACTCTAAGGATTTGTTGCACTAAGACAATACCACTCATGTGGGCACCACAAATTTTAGAGTGTACTTCTTTTAACACCATCGTGGCCTCATTTTCATCTAAACATCAAGAGAAAGTATCATGATAACCCCGACGATATAGGGTATTGGGTATGATAATATAGCAGTATGATTTTATGATGAGGTTCTGGCATTGGGTACGTGTGAGGTGAGGGGATATGATACCATCGTTAAAGTAAGCATGAATCTCATGGTACCAAGGGGATTGGGGACCAACCAAGATACAAACACAGTTTGAATCCTCATCCACATAGGTGGGTGTGAGGAGCTACTCAACTAAAAACTCATACTATGTAGCTACTTGGGGAATTTCCAAGAGCGAGCCTATAGTAGCCATAACATCTTCTGCTTTGTTTTGTATTTGAGGCACTTGTGTAAACTGATGCCTTGTAAAATGTTGGGTTAGCTGATCAACTAGCTCTTTGTAGGGTAATAGCTTTTCATCTTTGGTTTGATATTCATTTAGGGCTTGCTTGATGATGAGCTGAGAATCACCAAAGATTTGTAACTCAGTAATGTTCCATTCTATAGCTATCTTTAATCCTGCTATGAGAGCCTCATATTCAGCTATATTGTTGGTGCTAGGGAATTGTAGCTTGAAGGCTTTTGGAATGTAATCTCATTGAGGTGTGACCAACAATATTCTTGCCCCTGATCTACGAGATGTGTGTGAGCCATCAAAATAAAGTTTCCATGGGGGCTGTTCTTCAATTAGACAAACATGTTCATCTAGAAATTCTATGATCAAAGGATATGTATCTACTAGAGGTGCATCAGCTAGGTGATCTACTATAGCTTGCCCTTTGATTGCCTTTCTGTCCACATACTGGATGTCAAATTCACTAAGGAGCATAACCCATTTGGCCAAACGACCTGTACATGCTTTTTTGGAGAGCATATACTTGAGAGGGTCGATCTTGGAGACTAGTTGGATGGTATGACTTAGCATGTAGTGGTGAAGCTTTTGAGTTGAGAAAACAACTGCCAAACAAGCTTTTTCCATAGGAGTATAATTGAGTTCATAACCAAATAGGGTTCTACTGATGTAGTAGATGGCTCTTTCTCTGTCGTAGTCATCGAGCTATGCTAGAAGTGCCCCTAGAGTAGTAGGTGTTGCTGATATGTACAAAATTAGGGGATGACCAGTAACTGGTGGAACCAAGATAGGGGGATTGGTGAGATACTGCTTGAGCTGATCGAAGCTGCGCTAACATAAAGGATCTCACTTGAAGTTCTCATCCTTCTTTAGTAAATGTGCAAATGGTGTACACTTATTAGCAAGTTGGGAGATGAAATGACGGATGGATTGAAGCTTTCCCTAAAGAGAGCAGAGCTATCACAATGTTTGGAGAGGAGGCATGTCTAAGATAGCCTTGACCTTCTTGGGGTCAATCTCTATACATTGTTTAGAAACTATAAAGCTTAGAAGCTTGCCAGATGTGACCCCAAAGACACAGTTCTTGGGATTCAACATGAGATGATATTTGGCTAACCTATCAAAGACTTTCTCCATGTCAGCAAGATCATCCATGAAGGTATGAGATTTGACCAAGATATCATCCACATAATCCTCCAAAATGCTAAGGATGAGATCATGAAAAATGGTTGTCATAGCTCTTTGATAGGTAGCCCCAACATTCTTTAGGCCAAAAGGCATCATGTTGTAACAAAAGGTTCCCCAAGGGGTAGTGAATGCTATCTTTTGTTGATCCTCTTTTACAATCTTGATTTGATTATACCCAAAAAATCCATCCATGAGGGACAAAATTTCATGTCTAGCTGTAAGATCTACAATCATATCTATGTTGGGCAAGGGAAAATCATCTTTTGGAAAAGCTTTGTTAAGATCTCTGAAATCAATGCAGATTCTGATGTCACCAGAAGGTTTAGTGATGGGGACCATGTTGTAGATCCACTCTGAGTAGTCGATAGGTTGGATAACTTTAGCCGCTAACATTCTTTCTAATTCAGCTTTGACCATTAATGCCACCTTGGGGTGCATTTTTCTAAGCTTTTGCTTGACGGGTTTGATCTTTGGATCGACTGCAAGATGATGAACTACAAGCTTTGGATCTAGCCCTGGCATGTCCTGATATGACCATGTAAATCGATCAATGTTCTCTCATAAGACCTCAAAGAGGAGATTAGCTTGGTCTTGTGATAGGGATGCAACAATGTGAACAAGTCTAGGGATCTTTGAAGAACCAATGTTGACTTCTCTAGTATCCTCAATTAGAATAGAAGACACCTCTGGTCGATTATCTTGAGGAGGCAATGCTAAATCCTCATGTTCTTCTTGTGAGGATTTTCAGCTCCCACGAATCTTAGAAGTGCTTCCTCTGATGTGAACTCATCAATGTGTATGATGCTTAGTTGGTCCCAATCTATGAGCTGTGGATGGGCGAGTGGTAGGTCAATGAAATGGATGGATAGTTCATGGAGAATAGAGTCTCCTAGGGAGATTTGGTCTAGGATATCATCATAGGCTCTCTTTTCAACTTCCTTAGGAATGTCTTCAATTTTGACAAGGTCGCAGTGAATGTTTGAAAAAGTGTGACCATTCTCATTGGTGCCCCCAGTTGTGGGTATGCCAAAGCCAAGACCTGACTTTGATTCCCACTTGTGTGCATTAATGGGGCACTGCATGCGTCTTTTTTTTGGTCCTAGACCACCACCTTAATAGTTCCATTTTCCAGTGATGAGCTTATGTTCTTGGGGATAAGTTTGGCTGAAGTGATCAAGGCGTGCTTGATTTCTTAGAGGTGCATCCTTATGTAACCAATTGTTGATATCTAGAGTGAGCTCCTCATGAAGAGGGATTTTCGAGGATACAAAGGTTGTTGGGCCAAACTATTTGTATCAAGGAGGTGGAATCTCCTTAGCTTTGTGATATGTCAGTTGTCCATGGGCGTGTGGATCAAGTGGGAGTGCCTCGACAGCAAATGGATATGACAGACTATACTCTCGACATCCTTTGTTATTGATCTTTACGGTAGATAGGGTGGAGGTGAAGATGGTTTCTAGGTAATTACAAGTGTGGGATGAGCTGGTGATGGCTATGCCAATATCAATTCTAGGGCAATGGTTTGCATATGAAGCTTCAACCGCATTGCAGTCAGCAAAGGGTTCTGGATCGGCATGGATGGTTACCTTAGTGCCCTAATGCAAAAATTTGACGCACTGATGGTAAGTGGATGGAATGACTTTCATGGCATGAATCCATGGGTGTCCGAGGAGGATGTTAAATGGTAGGTTTAGATCAATAACATGGCAGAGTGTTTCTTGGATGACTGGCCCAACCTTGATTGGTAGAAAAATAGTTCCTTTGATGGTTCTTTCCAAGTTTTCATAAGCTTTGATAGTGATAACCTCACTGATGATATCTGCCTCAATATACCCAACTTGTTTTATGAATTTTAGGGTGAAAATATTCAAGGGTGATCTATTATCTATCATTACTCTTTTTATGGCAAAATTGGATACCATAATGGCTATGCAGAGCGGAAGGGTGTGAGTTGGTAGGTTTGAATGATAGGGCACATGAGGATGAAAGGTGTCCAAAAAGATTACAAAAATTAGTAGCATTGATATCTAAAGGGACATGAGATTCTATGAGAGCAATTTCAAGGATGTTCTTGTACACAGGACTAGTGCGGAGAAGGTCTAAAATGGAGATTTGGGCTGGCATGTTCCCAAGCTGTTCCAAGATATTGTACTAGCTTTTTGATGGAGCTAATGGTGCTGGTGAAACTGGTGGGCTTGCGATGTTAAATTGCACTCTTTGAGTGGTGACCACACACTCATTGTTTGGTCCTTCGATATTGATAACATTGACATAAGGCTCTTTCTTGGATATACAACCTATGAGGCTACCATAATCTATATAGGATGAAGTATGGTCATTGTTCTTCCCATGCTGTTGGTTTGGCTGGCAGTTGTTGGTGTTGTTGTTGTTGGTTTGGATAGGTGCTTTTCAAGGATTTTGGTTGTTGTGAGGAGGAAAAGAATTTTGATAGATTTGTAAGCCTGCATTGGGAGAGGTTTGGGCACCAACAGTGATTTCTTTCTGATCAATGAGGTCTTGCACATAATCTTTTATTTTTATGCATCTGAGGGTAGTGTGACCTTTTACCCTATAAAATTTGTAGTACTCATTATCTTTGTACCATGCAGCTTTGGATTGGCTTGGGTCAATTTTCTGGGTAGGAGGAAATTTGATGAGGTTTTCCTTAGTCAATTTCTCAAAAATGACATCCAATGGCTCACCAAGGGGTGTATAGTTTCTAGGTGCAGGTTGGAATCTAGGCTTTTTCCCTATAGCTACATTGATGGCATTAGCTTGATTGTTAGACCTTTGAAAGTTGGGTCCTAGATTGTGGCTTTGATAGCTTTGGTGATTCTGCTATTGGTAGTTGATAGCTTGTTGATTGTTTGGTTGATAAGGTGGGTTGGATTGATTTTGTGAAGGACCAACAATACATGTCTTGTATCAGTAACCCCATCTGTTGCAACATGCTTTTTTTTGTTCCAATACCTAGACTTATCATTTGAATGTGTTTGATTTTGGTTGGCTTCTTTGTAAATTTTGACCACACCATCTTTAATGAGTCCTTGCTAAAGGATCATTCCTTTCTCTTTGATATCTTTGTAGGTCTGCAAATAGTTCATGGTCATGTGGTGAGCCAAGCTAAGATGGGCATTATCAATAAATATTTTCACCAAATGGTGCTCTGGTAAGGTGCAAGATATGTGGGTGGTAACAGTTTGCCATCTTTGGAAAAATTTGTGAAGGCTTTCTCCATCTTTTTGTTTAGTGTGGACAAGATCCACTACTGATAGCTCTATTTCAACAAGATGGTCATATTGGGCTAAAAATGCATCAGAAAATTCAGCAAAGTTTTTAATTGTGCCATATGGTATTCTATAAAACCATTCAAGAGCTGGTCTGGCCAAGCTTTTGGGAAAAAGACATAAGAGGAAAACGTCATCGTATGCCACTTCTTGGCAGTGCATGTAAAATTCTTTGATATGTGTGACAAGGTCTCCTTTTCCTTTGAATTTGTCAAACTTGGGTGTCTCAAAATGCTTGGGGAATGGAGTCATAGTAATGGCTCTATCAAATGGGTAAGGACACACATTCTCAAATTTGAAGATTTTTGGATCATTTCCCTCTTGGATTTTCTTCAAAGCTATCTTCATGGCTTCCCATTCTGAATTAATGGGTGATGGTTGGGGTGCCCCCAATGTAGGAGTGCCCTGAGTTAGGTATGTGCTAGATGGGGCAATGGCATATGGATGGCTTTGAGGTATGGGCTGGTAGGGATTGTACATGGCTTGGGCAACTGAATGGTGGATGATGGGTTACTGTGGTGGAGGTGGCACATATTGCTGCATGTGTTGTGAGGCTTGTTATTGATATTGGATTTGAGGTTGGGATTGAGGAACATAAGCTAGCTGTGGGATAAATTGATTTCTTTGTGGAGGTAAGGTATAAGATGGTTGTATAGCTTGGGGAAAGGATCGAGGAGCTTGTGGAACTTGACTTTGAATTTGAGGAATTTGATCAATATATGTGGGTTGTACCCCCATTTGGGAAGTTATCTACATGGAAAAAGAGGCCAAGTAATTGGTAGTTGGTGGTGGTTGATTTCCTCCTAGAAGTGGCATAGAAAAATAGTTGGTAATAGGAGGTAATGGATTAGTTGGTGGTGGAGGTGGAGGGAATTGAAAGCTTGGAAATGGAACTAATGGGGTTTCATAGCTTGGTGGCTGGATTTGAAAGCTTGGTAGAGGGGTGGTAGGAGCTTGGGTCACTTGAGAGCTTGGTAGAACATTGGTAGTAGCTTGTGGGGTTTGATAGCTTTGTGGAGTGAGGGTAGTAGCTTGTGGATTTGTGGCTGATGGCACTGAGCTCCAAGCACCTAGTGGAAATGATGGAATTGTGTTCTGAGCTGAGGTAAACAAGCTGGGGGTGATGAAAGGTTGATTACTTGGCCCCATGGGTGGCATCCCAGTTGTATATTGCTGAGGTTGGCCAAAGATGCTAGCACTGATTTGGGAGATGGGTGGATTCGGAAGGCTGGGTTGGAGAGCAACAACAACAATAGTGAAGGGAGTGAATGATGAGGTGTTTTGGGTGAAGGGGGTTTGGGATGGAGTGGTATGGACCGATGGTGGAGTGGTGGTGGCTGGATTAGTTTACGGAAGGGAGATTTCAACTTGAGTGGAGGCTAGTATGTTTGGGTCTGTTGGATCATATGGGGTGGGTTGAGGCTCTTCTTTTGGCACATATTGAGGATAATTTGAATCATAAGAGCCTATGGGTGGTGGGAGTTGTCCAAACAATGGGTGAGATGGATTTGATAAGGGAGAAGGTCTTCCAAAGTCGAAGGCTCCTATGTTGTCCCTTTGAAAGTTAGCCATGATTGTTTCTTTGTTCTTGTCTATAATGGCGTTCACCAATACTGCATTTCTCGGTTGCTTCATGAAAGCTTCAATGTCAGTAGGTGATGGTATGGTGTTCTTTGGGCTAAAGGATGGTTGGGTGCTCAAGGGGAGTGAAGTTGTTTGATCCAAATGATAGGGCTCCATTGTTTCCTTCTTCTTCTTGGCTAAACGAGTGACCGGTGGAATGAAAACGCAGAATGTTCCTAGGGATGAGATGCAACAATGCTGATGGATGCAAAGGGGGAAGACTTTTCTATGCAAATTATTTCCTAGGTTGAGGCAAAGCTGTATGAAAAAACCTAAGGAGGATTGGGTTGGGGATTCTAACTTCAAAGATATGTTGCCAAAGCATGAAAGGTCTATTTTCCTATGTGCAAGCTTGGTGGTGATTGTGTAAACTTAAGGATAGACTGATGATCCTTTAGGAAGAACATGAGATTGACCACTTGTGGATCCCAACCTTTAGCTCAAGGTGATGAGGGATAACAAGTGACAAAGCTAGATTACCCTAGACAAAGTTCTGTCAAAGGGATAACCTTGGTGAGATTGGTGGATTTGGAAGATGTTAGGAATGGAAAACTTTTGGCAAAGTGACAACAATTTTGAAGGCTTGGATGTGAAGATTTTGGATTGCTGGCTAGATGGTTTGGTTCTAAATGAGATGGATGAGCTAAAATGCTTAAGGGGAGGACTAAAGATGGTTGGCTTACCTACAAGGATGACTCTAAAGTGAAGCTTATGCAAGAAGATGTGGAAAAACAAGGGGATCTAATAATAGAAATCATGCCTAGTTTGTAATGCATAAGCAGGGTTAACTCCTAGATGTTGGTTAAGTTGGATAGTGCGATCTAACCAAGCATCTTGAAGGGCTTCATTGGCAGCTTTGTCCTCTACTTTGTGGAGTTTGGCAATTTGAGGGCTTGGTGTTATTTCCTTTCTCTTGGCTAAAAGTTCTTGGTATGCCTAAGATGGCTTGAGTTTGACTTTGTGAAACTTCTATTTGGGTTTGGGTTGTCCTGACATAAATTCCTGAATGTGCTTGGCTTAGAGAGATTTTGGTTGTTTTGCTTCAACTCATTCAACTTCTGGAATAGGTAGTGACTACGCTAAGTGTGCCCTAAGATAGGATTGACCAAGTTTGGAAAACATTCATTCAACAAGTAAAAAAGCAAGCAATAGATAGGAACAACTAGATAGAAGTTTGTGATTCTTAGAATTTGATACTTGTGCCACAGAGTGTGTATGTTCTACAAATGTTTCAATCAGTCACTTCAAACTTATTAACATCTTAGATGGTTGTCTACAAGGTTGACAGTTGGTTTAGCTAGGAAATCCTTGATATACCCAAGGTACGTGAGGCCCGAATCCGTAGATGAAACCAAAAAAATGTCACACATCTGAGAGGAGTGGTAACCCACATCTCCTCTTTCACTTCTAAAGGGTATAAAGTTCCTTAAGGCTTAGCCTGAGTGACAAAATCTTGATTTCAAGAGAGGTGTCTTTGGATTCACCTTGAGAACTTT
This sequence comes from Cupressus sempervirens, assembly GCA_028749045.1. Lineage (NCBI taxonomy): Eukaryota > Viridiplantae > Streptophyta > Pinopsida > Cupressales > Cupressaceae > Cupressus > Cupressus sempervirens. Next base: position 165,978,220 of record CM053790.1, on the reverse strand, counting down.
ATACTCTGCTAGAATACTAGAGTTGAGGTCATCCCAAGGGGTGATAAAATCCCCAAGCAGGCCTCCTAAAACTTAAACAAGATTTTAGATCCTAATCTTATGCACCCAAGATGGTCTCAAAAGGCAACAAGGGGAGAGAAGACTTGGATGATCTTGGGCTAAAAGACAGAATTCTTTTCCAACTGACATTTAAGTTTTCTAATCTAGACCTTGCAAACACACATGTTTAGGATGCAAATGCTCAATTCCAACTTGAAGCATTAACAAAAGTAAAATCGATCAAAGAATGAATACACCAAGAAGATTTAGGGTCAACAAAAGTAAACTCACGTGCTTAGAGGCCCTCCACATCAAGTATCAATTGATTTTTCTTTAAGGCATTCAAGATTGAGTGTGAGTTTGTTTTAAGCCCAAAACAAAGATGTGTAAAATTTGATTTCAAGCATGCACTTAGAGGCCCTCCACGTCAAGAATTGTTCAAATTTTTTTTATGCCCCAAATGAAGTGTTAGCGAGACTAATGTGCATTCAAGGAATTTTCTAACTTAGAAAAACCAATAAAAACTTAAGTTAGTGGAATTTGATTTTTTTCGAGCACTTAACACCTTCTTAGGTAGACCCATCCCCATATATGGCACTGATATTGCAACCAATGGTTAGAATTATGGGTGATTAAAGAGGGTGAGTCCAACAAAAAATTCACTCAAAGTGTCTTTATTTGTTTTTATAACTTAGAAAGTTTCTAAAATGTAGATTCTTTTTTATGCTCCAAAAGATGAAGTGTGAGATATTGTAATGATTAATTGACCTTTTGCATTCAAGATCGAATTTGTTGTTTTAATCATGCATTCATAAAAAAAAAAAAACTTGATTTTAATCCATGGCACTCAAGAGTGATTTTAGCAACATGCATTCAAAGACAAGTGATTAAACATTCAAGTTTTTTTCCTTTGAGCATTCAAGATTGAGATTTTGTGTGTTGTTTTAAGAACTTTGAAGTGCTTTGTTTTAACCTTAGATCATTCAAGATTGTTTTGGACTCAAAAGTGAAAATGACTCTTTGGACTTTGCTTTTCATTCAAGATTTTGTGTTCTAGTTTGCATGTTTTAAGCCCAAAAATGATATTCCTAGATTGTTTTGATGCATGAAAAAACTAAGAAACATTCAAGATTTTGCAACAAGACATTTGTTTGGAAAAAATAACAAAGCTTTTAGGACAATTTTGGCAACCATTTAGGACTCTTAGTTTTCATGAGATTTTTAAAAGAACTTTAAAATATTTGCAAATGAGGTTCATTTTATCCTTGATTGATGCTTTGAGTTTGATTTAGATTTTAGTGTGCACTTAGTGTTGATTTTGAACCTTTTGAAATGGAAACTTGAAGTTCTTTTTAAATTTCCAAAAATGAAGTGTTCCTAACTTTGCATGAATGCATCTAAAACTTTGATGTTGCAAGGATGCAAATTATTGGATTGGTTTAGTTGCACTTGTTAAAAGATTTTTTTTTTTTTTGCAAATTTTTAGTTTTTAATGGATTTAAGTATGATTTGGGGGTTCATTTTAAGCACTAAAAAGAAGTGTGTATGATTTTTCTTCCTTAAAAAAAAAAATGGCCAAGATCTCCCACAAGAACAAGAAGAATAAGTAGATGGAATAAGAAGAACATAGAAAAGAAGAGGAAGAAGAATTCCAAGTGCTTTGTCTACCTATAAGCTTGAAAAATCTGCAAACACTATGAGATAGACTATGAGTTCTTTTGTCTTCTTCATGATCATGTGGACCTAAAAAACCAATTTATACAATTCTACCAATCACAAAAACAAGAAAATTTAGCCAAAATTAGAAAATGACATACAAAACTTGACTAAAAAAGCTAATGAAGATGACCCATGCAAGGTCCCACTGGGTGTGCCAAAATGTATATGAACAATGTTAGTATGCTAATAGAAACCAAATTTAAATAAAGCTTCTACAAACTAAACAAAATTCATAAACTTCAAGGTAGACTAAGATGAGCTCTCAATTGAGAATATAAGCCATTAATGGGCTCTCTCAATAATAAGCTCTTTTGTTGAGTGGCTTTGTCTAAATAGATAGGATGTATTCTCAAGCTTATGATTCAAAAAGGGCTTCAAATGGAGTTGGAATTTGGGTGTGAGTGTATGATTTTGATGTAAAATAGCTTCTTAAAATGGCACTATGACTTTACTTCATGGATTGTGTTGTTTTGCAAAGGGGAAGGATCCAATTTATAGGCAAGAGGCTTGAGGGATTGAAGGCTAAGATGCAAGGATGGGGAAAAGCTCATGGAGGGCTCAGATTGCATGAGAGGAGAGCACATGGATTGTGCTTCCTTACAGCCAATCAGGGAGTGACACATGTCACAGGGTGAGAGGATGGAGGAAAGGGGAAGGATGAGTCAACAAAGGAGGCTCAAGGGATAAAATCTTCATAACCCTCATAATGGCTCGTAAGAGCAATGAAAGGGCTTGGAAGAGTCATTTATGGCCTAGTGGGCTTCATAAAGTTTTATGGTTGGGATATTTTGAGAGAGATGAGAGGAATTTTGACTTGGGCTTGATTAGGAAGGTTTTAAGCTTGCTTAGGATTGTGCAAATGATTAGAGAATGGATTAGGATGATTTAGGATTAGCTTAGGGATAGGCAAGTGGATGACATTTAATGAGGGTGTGTGAAGGAGGAGATATTTGTTAACTTTGGCTTGGGTTAGTAAGTCTTAACCCATTTTTAGGGAATGTGACAAGGTTAGGAGGGGATTGGAATTAGGTTTAAAGACATCTTCTAGAAGAGTGTAGACCTTGTATGAGGATAAAGACTTTCTAGAATAGTCTAGAATTTCCTAGGATGAAGATGAAGACTTTCTAGAAGAGTCTAGAACTTCTTAGGATGAGGATAAATTAGATTTTTAGGAAATAAATAAAGTTTTATTTATTTTAAGGGTTTGGGTTGAGGAGATATTTATTAAAACTTTTTTAATAAACATGAGGATTAATGTTTAATCTTAATTAAATATTTTGAGTTGGGATTAGGGGTAGGAAATGATGGGATTAGCCTTTAATCAAAATTAAATAAGGATTAGAAGATTTTGGAAGAGGTTAGTGGTCTTAAGGAAATTGGCCAAGTTTTGGCCAAAAAATAAATTTTTTATTTATTTTGGGTTTTTTGGTCAATTTATTAATTAAATAATTAATAAATAAGGAAATACTGTGTAAATAAGATTTAAATATTTTTGGGAGGGATTCCTTAATTAAATATTTTTAATTAAGATAAAGGGATTTAATGCCATAAAAATAAATAAATAAATAAATTAAATAAATAATTATTTAATAAATTATGATGTCATCAGGAATTAAAAATAAAAAATAAAAGTACTTTATTTTCTAAAGGATTTTTAGGTGTCTACACTTATTACTATACCACCTTGCACTAATAGAGAAACGTAGAGGATGTAAATAAATCTAAACATAACATATAACAAGGAACACATCATGGGGGAAGTACATTATAACAAGAAAGCACATAAAGACCATTGTGGAAGAGAATTCAATCAAGTGCCTCACTGTGCTCTCCACCCTCATCTATAGAATGTAAGGAAGGTGTAAAAATAACAAAAGGAAAAACATCAAGTATGGCAAAAGGAATAGTAGATAGGAAAAAAAGGGACCATGTTATGAAGTTGGGTCATTGTGTTTAGGACTAGGATTTTTTGTTAATTGTGTAGAAATCATTTACTGTAAATCATGAACAAGATCAATAGTTTTATATAAATCATCATAACCACTATCATGTATATCATTGTTAGAATCAATAACATAATAAAGAGTATCCTCTTTATCTAAATTAGTCATAATTGAATACAAGAAATAGATTTTATCATAAGTAATTTTAGTCATAGGTTGATCAAAAGGAGGAAAATTGAGAGGTATATAATGTTAGGATTAACCACAGACATAAATTACATGCAAATATAACCAATATCAGAAAAAAAAAATTGCACATAAACGAACACATGCCACAAGGATTTAACGTTGTTCACCCAATCCTTGGGCTATGTCCACCAAAAATAAATCCAATATTATTATTATCCAATGATTACAATTTGCAATCCATTATAGCTCAATACCACCACAATAAACTATAATCTCATCATGTTTAATGAAATCCCTGACCTAAACCATTTTATCCAAGATTTTTTCTGCTTACAAAATTAGGGATAGAATAAGTCGCCAATGGAAAAATAATAGCCAACAACATTTTACAATAGTAATTCATTTTTTTCTTTAGGGGTGATACCCCCAAAAAATCCTACAAGGGCATTTTCCCTCGATCCCATCCCATACTATGATAGGGAGCACACCTAGGGTGCTTCCTGAGGACCTTGCAAGGGGAACTTCCTCCAAACCCCCATAGTAATAATCTAGGGGGATGCCACATTAGAAAAATTGGGGGAAAATTAAACCCCAAGTTTGATTAGGCTCCACATGACAACATATAAGATGGTGAAGCATGAATGTGATCTTTATCTTTATCTAGGCATGTGTATATGAAAATTAGAAGCATGTAAGCTATGTTTGATTTTGGAGTAAACTTGAGGTGTATTAGGGTCAATTGACCTGGGGTCCCTATCTCCTTATGATGAAGAACAAAAAGAGATAATGGTGGAAAGAGTAGTAGGGATAGAAGAAATTGTCTTAGAGGTTGATAAAGGAGCGAAAAGTTGCATCAAAAGAAGACCAATAGGATAAATCTTAGGGAAACTAAGTTCATGGATCATTTGGACTTTAAAATTTTGATAAGAATGAAAAAGATAATTAGGACATAGTGGCACTACAAAGTGATTGACAAAAAATCAAAAGATAGTGGCACTACAAAGTGATTGACAAAAAATCAAAAGAAATCAAGGTCAAACAATTCTTGAGGCCAAGAAGGATGATAAAAGCTATGATTATTGATTTTGATTTCTCCATCATGAGGAAAATTAAGATATTTTTTATTAGGATAAGCTATAGATTACATGGAACAAATACAAGAAATTCCAAGCTTAATTTGGAATTGATTGGAAATAGGGATAAATACAAATGAAGTATCCATAACTTTACCACAAAGTGTGACAAGAAGAGATATACTAGCATGAGGGTGATAAATAAATTCATTACAAGTTTGAATACACACATAAGATGAATAATAAAATCCTCATGGAATTAATTACTAAAAATATGGTATTCTATTAAAAAATTTACCATAGAAAAAGAATCAACTAAAACACTATAGCAAGAGATAAATACTAATGTAGGAGTAATGTATAGAGGACCACTAGGTTCATTAATCATCTCAACATGATAAAAGGTAATACAAAGTTTTTAATTTATATGAATTTTGGGTTTTATGTGGAGGATAAGGTTGAGTGTGTTCAATAAGGCTAAAAATGTGGTTAACAACATGATGAGATTCTCCAATCTCATTAAAACTAATGTGTTTTGCAAATGAAGAAGGTTGGGAAATAGAGTTATTGGAATGAGATAGTAAAGGATTGCTATAAATTTTAAAATTATAATTAGGAGGGTCATTTTTTGTGCTTTAGAACCTATAAAAGTTTTTATATGTGTAACATGTCATCGACACTATTATTCTCTCCCACTAAACTAGACATGTAATGCCCCACCTGGAGATCCTTGGAAACAAGGATTCAAATTAAGGCAAGAATTTTTTTACAAGTATGAATGCACATGAAAAAATCATATAGGGATCACAATGATCGCAATGGAAGACTTCATTGCAATCCTGGCAATCAACAGATCTTTGAATGCCACTACCGACTAACACACGTGAACAAAAACCAACAACCACCACAACAAGATGAGGGCTCAAGAAATGACCACTCATCAAAAAAACACCAAGCTGGGGTAAAATGCAGAATCCTAAAATTTGGCTAAGCCTGAAATTTTGAAGCCCTAAAAATTGGCTAAATTTGGATTTCTAAAGCCTTGAAATTTCCTAGAATCTATGACTTATCTCTGAGAGGTTTGAAACCTATCTGAAAAGATTCGTCACATATATTAAAATATATCTTAAGTATACTTAAACGATATATTTTAAACCCCAAGAGACTAAAACAGAAACACTAAAACTAGATAACAAGAAAAATTGATAGAATTCAAAATGAAACAATATATTTTAAACCCCAAGAGACTAAAATAGAAACGTGAAAACTGGATAACAAGAAAAACCAATAGAATTCAAAATGCAACAACATAGGGTTGAAGAACACCCAAAAGGGTATCCAAAACAACTCTCAAGAAGTTCGGATCATGAAGAAAAGTGCCCGCTGACGGCACACGCAGGTTTTTAAAAAAAATTGTGCGACACTTTTTCCTAAGGGAGGGCGACACTTCTCCTTAAGGCGTGTGACACTCTTCCAGTATTGTACGACATTTCTCAATAAGGTGTGTGACACTCTTTCAGTATCGTTCAAAATTTTGAAAGAAGGTGTGCAATACTTTATAGTATCGTATGACATTTCTTAAGAAGGCGTGTGATACTTTACAGTATCGTACAACATTTCTCAAGAAGGCATGCGATACTTTTTAATGTTGCACCATGTTGAACAAATATCACCCAAGAAAAAGTAAGAAAACTCTAAGGACAAACAACAAGCTAAAACATAGATAAAAACCTCCACACTGGGGAGTACCAGATCCACATGAATCGAGGAATGAACACTCAAGTGCAAGAATGACACAGAATGAAGAACATCTATCCATCTAAACTATAGCAGCAAGGAACACACTGAAATAGACATCATAGTGAACTAAACAACCAAACTAAGTACGAAGTTCCTCCCAACTATCAATAGCATCATAAGACCATCGTGGGTCGTAGCCATTCCCTACACGTAACATCCCAAGCCACCGACCAGATCATCTGTACTATCATAATAGGGACATCACTACTAAAACATGCAACAATATAAGTATGAGGAAATCTAACATGCTAGTAGTAAAGAATAAGATAATCCTATAGTAGATAACATCACCTATCACATGCTAAACAACAATAAGCAACATATATACTACTAAATCAAATAACATCATCTAATTATATGCTAAACATCGTAATATGGGAATGCATCAAATAAACTAGCATCATCTAAACATGATATCCAAACATTCCAATGAAATCATAAATCGCAAGAAAGCATACTTTGAAACCCAAAGTACCAAGTGAAAAAATCTAGCAATGGTCACACTAGGACAAAAGACCATCTTTGTAAACTGGTCCCTAGCAGTGGTGAAGGTAGCTACGCCTCCCAACCATGTGACACCCATAGGTCCACACCTACTGTGCTGATGGAGATAATGATCCAACCACAAACACACATAAGGCACAACATCGATGGCTAACACTCATGCCAGAAAGTATGATGGCTGAAACCAAGAACCTAAGACAATGCAAGGAGTACAATTCCTGGTCAAACACTCAAAAGGATACTAAGTAGGGGCTGACATCATGGAGAGTTGCTTGGAATTGACAAGCCTAAGCTCGGATTGTGCATTTCAACTCCTCAATGGAGGGCCCCACACACACATTTTATTATCTTAAGTTTTATTACTAGTCACACATTTTCTTTAATTATCACTTATTTAAAACTTCCTATCCTCCAACAACCCTATGGGAATAAGGTCACCAAGCTACGAGATGGAAGCCCCCTCCATATGCTACCCTACCCTACCCATGCTCATCCTACGACAAGTGCTCGTGGGCATGCATACTCCCACCCCAACCCTAATGATCATAATTTTCATAAGTACCATGAAAGATCAGGCCTCTCAAGTCACTCAAAAAATGTACACGCATGTACTCGTGTGTGGCGCACCACAATCACAAAGATCAAAACACAAGGACAAGATGAGAACACAATGCAAAGAAAACACCCAACTGAAAGCAACAAGGGAAGGACAGATTCTACACAAATCCCAAGCCAATAAAATCATACATCATGAAATCACTCAACTAGCCTCAATCCCAGAGTATGGGTTCTACACAAATCCCAATGATGTAACAAGACCAAACATCATAAATTTACTCAACCAGCCTGAATCCGAGAGTATGGATTCTACACGAATCCTAACATTCACAAAAAAAAGAAGCAAAGGTCTAAAAGAAACAATAACACCAAGTATAAAATCACTCAACCCAACACAACATTAGGAGTACGGATGCAACATGCATCCCAATGCAACATAAAAGTGCAAAAGTGGTATGACTGATATCTAAACGGATCATCAAGGTCCACGACCCACATTGTGCCAAGAAAACTCGAGAAAACAGGGTGGCATGCAAAATGAGGTAAAAACCCCAAATTTGGAAAAATAGTAAAATTAAAACCCATTTGACCTTTGAGCACAAAAACCCAAAAAATCCAAAAATAAATGGAATCCGACACCGTATGCAAAAATGGGCAGTATAACAGTGCAAAATCCCAAACCCTCATCCCAAAAAATAAGGAAATGTTCATACCCGCCCAACCGGATAGAACTAACATACAGAAACGAAGGGGAACACTAGTTCTCAGCATCCAAACAAATAGCCACCAAAAATAGAAGCAAAAATGGAGTAGAAACAATAAAACAAGAAAGCCCTACAACACAGCTAAAAGGGAAAAATGGGAATCTGAACCATAAAATAAATATCCCACAGAAGTAGCCGAAAATCGCGGCAATCCAAAGTTCCCTCGAGCTGGATCCAACGAGCCCAACCTCACGACAATCCCATGCCAGTAGATCCCACAACAAAAAAACCAATAAATCCTCATGAAGAGGATTTTGGGTTTTTCTCTCCAACTTTCCAATTTGAAAGTGAGAAGTGAGGAATTAAATTCCTTTTTGGATACTTATTCACTTTTTGGGTGAATAATAGATTAGGGCATTTAACCATCCAATCTAGTTAAACCCTAAATTGACCCAAATAAAAATAGGCTATTCTTATAAATAGGAATTCATCTATGGAAAAGCTGCTAGAAATTAAAATAAATCAATTAAAAATCCCAAAAAACCCAAAAACACAAAAATCTCCTAAACAACTTTCGTGACAAAGAAAAACTCTAAATGCACAGACACGCTCACTGGTCTAATCACATAATGCAAATGAGTTTGGATTTAATAATCACTAAAAGGTTTAATTTAAACATTAAATTAAGGGTACATCAACCATATAACAGCGACATTGGTAAAATATGAAACACTGAATCACTAACTCCATGTGCCATCGCTAGGGATATAAATCCTGCACACTAAACAACATGATCAAGTGCAATTGCATATAATAACACACTCAAAGCAATAAATGCATTAAATCACCTAATTTAATCATTTATTTAATTATATTAAAATAATCTATTTACATCACTCACATTCGCATAAAGCATAACAACACAGGAATGAAGTAAATAACCATAGCATTAAATCCATCACATATCATAATCAGAGGTATGTCCAAAAACTAGATAACTAGATATCATCATAAAACACATTGTCATCTCAAAATGGCATCATCATGCAATATGATTAACTAAACAGCATAGTATTCTAATATCTATGATACTAGAATCAAAGAGTAACATCTGACCCTTAGGTCATCTCAAATGTAAACATAACATGAGAAACACATATCTCTCTAATCAAAATATGACAAGGTAAATGTTTGCAGCACATAACCAAATAATCCAACATGAACAATCCATTCTAATTACTTAAACATTTAATAATGATTGATTACACTACATTAAAAAGGCACTTAAAACTCATAAGCAAACACAGTCATAAACATGACTAACCACTGCTACAGGAATCTAGTCCAGTGTAGCATGGTAATAAAACATAGTGAAATATCTGTACACATCTCAGGGTGATCACGGAACAACCTCATGATACCATATCGATCTTGGTAACCACCAGCACAAACCTCAGTGAACCAAAAATCACAACATAATCTCAAAGATCAGACAAAAGCATAAACAAAGCAACTGATATAGAAACGTAAATCCAAACACCTCGACGGTGTAGACCACTCAAGGTCACAATCATGATCCCATCTCAACAAAAGATCAACAAGGTTGCATCCATCAAGATGACTTACAAAAGTCAAATGGGAGAGGCACTACAAGACATATCTTCCTTAGATCATGTATTATTTGCAACACTTGCTATGCATTAGTGGAGATCAAATTGACACTTAAACCTTCATGGAGCCAAAAAAAAATTTCCATTGAAATAAACATATATAGCCCTAGAATCATATTATTCTTTAGATACAAGGTTGATGATGATAGTGACAATAAGAATTGACATCATAAGATTTGGGTAGAGGTTCACTAGTATTTAATGGTATAGTGTTGAAAGTTTAATAATATTAGCATTTGGAAAAGTTGTCCCCATATTATGAAAGAATCAAATAAAGATGTATAAGTATGATTAAGTCTAAAAATAGAGGGCAAGGGAGGAAAACCTTTAAATGTTGTCACTTCATCATCTACTATATAAGATGATTTACTGATCTTAATGCAATTTTAAAGCTTTTAAAACTTATTAGAATGAAATGCCAATGGGAATAAGAGCAATTAGAGCTTTATTCTCAAATTGACTCATTCATAGTTGATAATAATGAAGCAATGCAAATAATTGTGAAAAAAGTATAAATTAAGTGAGAAGAATCTTATCTCTACTATCCTTTTACGAATTATAAATAATTATATGTTATATATCTACATCATGCACATAGTTGGAAATTTCAAAAGACAAATATTTGAATCTACCAATAAAGTCAATAATCCTTTCTCTAACTCTTTTTTTGCAATGCATTAAGTTAGTTAACTAAATATGAAGACCAATATCATTTTGAAATTGTTGAATGAAAGCATTAGCAAGATCTAAAAATAATCAATAAAATAAAGAGGAAATAGACAATACCATTGCAAGGATTTATCTTGAAAGGTTCTAGTAAGTAATTTAGTCATGAACCTATAGTCATGTGAAAAATTAATATACAAGGTTTGAAATTTTTTCATGTGAGTGAGAGGCTCACCCTTACAATTATAAGTGTCAAGATGGGGATGTTTGAAATATAAGGCAGGATAGGTTAATAAGAGAGGAGGGGTGAATCAAGAACCAATAAAACTTTAACTCATTTCATCAATTAATCCTTCATATATTATCTTGATCTAATTGTATGTATCAAAAAATGAAAGCAATAAAACATTCATAAAACTTTGATACAAGATACAGTGACCCACAAAACTTCCAAATAGAAAGTAAAACTAGGGTGGGGATGAAACACACAAGCTCAAGTACTATAGTATAAATTTGGGTTGTTAAGGCTTACAATTGACCACTTCTAGTGATTTTCCCTATTAGTATCAATAAGGACTATTAGGCCCACCTTGTTGAAGGATTTGACTGATGCACCTATTAGAATGAATTAGTGGATGATCTCTGATCTACGACTTTGATTTGTTAAATGAGATTCCTTGAATTGAAATCATCACCTAACTATGACAGATAAGTCTCTGCTTTACTATATACCACTTGTAGCCTTCCTTAATTTTCACTCATATGATTCTTACTTCTTCACATAATCATACATAAATTACATTTTGATATGATACAATAAATTACATATATATCAATCCAGTTAATTACTTTCTCGATTTGGCTACAATACCAAACTTACCATAATTCACAAAGTCTACCCATTGTTGTATCTCGGGTTCAAAAGACAAACTCAGTGATGTTATGCCACTTAGAAAATATTGTCAACACTTGGCATACTACGATACTTGGTTGAAATTGAAGGTTGTTCCATAGTGATCACTTTGAGTAGCAAAAACTTGGTCATCACTATGTGATTTAATGAACACTAAGAAACTCAATAGATAAAAATCACTTGGTTGACACTGTATGAATTGGTCAACACTAGATTCTCTTTGTTAACATTGCAAGATCTGTAGAGCCTGGTTAACACTATAGAGCTTGGTTAACACTAACATCTTCGTCACTACTTCTACTAAATAGCTTGGTAGACTCTACTATGCTTAGGTGATACAATTTACTATCTCAAATTTTTGATATATAGTATGAAGCTTGATATGAACTACAATCTAACTACTTAGCTTGGTGGCAAGTGAAATGCTTTGTTAACATTGCTAGCTGAACGATAAACTTGTTAGCAATTGTAGAGCTTGGTAGCAATGTAACTAATTGACTAAGTGTTAAGTCACTAATAGACAAATTGACCTTAATGTCAATAATCTCCCCCTTTAGCATCAATGAAAAAATACTTGTCATACCAAAATTTGAATTCTCAAAATTACAAGTCAAAAAAATTCTTTATAAACATTTTGTCTTCAAGTTAATTTTTGACTTACTACTGTTGTAGCTTGGTAAATTACTCTATTTTTCTAATTTTTCAAAATTTCTTTTGTAAACATATTTTCTATTGATTTGTTCATATATATTCATATTACTCCTCCCCCATACATATATCTCTCCTATATACATATAATCTAGAGTATGACAATCTTTTCCACTTTATGAGTAATATTTTCTCCCTTATTATTAATAAACATATCTTCTCCCATTTTTTGACATAAATGTCAAAGGTGTATAATATTTACAAGTTTATACCAAAATGTGATAAGAAATCAATATGTACCTTCAAAATAATTATCATGGTCTTGTTCCAATTCTCTTGCAATACCTTACTTGCATGCAAGTCTATGTGTACCTCTACTGACAATTCCATCACGTGGTCCACTATGGAGAAGTTATTTTCATGGATGAGTGTCTTTGCATATGCAATGTGCTTTTGCAATGCATCCATATTTGGAAGAATCATGCCCTCAATTTTGGCAAGCATGACCCTAATTTTGGCTTCTTCCCTTTACAATTCTTCTTGGAGATTTGGCAAATGTTTGATCTTTGTAAAGTGTGTAGAACTACAACTAGGATCAAGTGACAAATGGTATGCACTTGCCTTCATATCCTTGTCTATCTTGGATAATTTATCCTTGACTTCCTCTGTAAAGATAGATGTGTCACTCAATTTGACAAATAAGGAAACAACATTAGTGACATATATTTCCAATGTAGTAAGAATAGTAGACAAATTTACTTGATCAATAGAAATCTTCTATAAAATTTCTCAAAATTGTACTTTTAAATTTTCTCTTATCTCTTTGTGACATTTTTTCTTGTCCATTCAGTCCTTCATTGTACTAATGGACAATTTTAGGTAACTGATCCAAAATAGGTTGTTTCTCATCAACTTCAATATTTAGAGCATCAACAAATATTCTCTTGATGTCCTTAAGGACTTGATTAATCTTTTTCTTCTCTTCTCTAAGCTTCTTTTGCTTAGCCCTTTTCTTCCAAATTCTCCAATAGTATCCATCTCTTCAGGAGTGAGGTTAGATGTATCCCAATTTGGAACAAAAATTTCCTCATCTAGATCAATTTCTTCCTCTTCCTTACCCTTATTCTTATCAATAATAGATGAAACAATTTATTTTCCCTTATTTAAAACTCTAGTGCCGGTTGATAAAATGTCTCAACATTCATTACACTTAGCATGGTAGAAACAATAGTTGAAAAAGTAAGAATAGCACCAAATGTACTAACAATAGAAATAACATTAACCAAAATAATACCTTGTTGTTTCTTAGCCAAGCTTGATGCTTGAAAGACTTTCTTCTCAATAGATGAAGTGTTAGATACTTTAGTCATTGAAACACTCAATAGAGAAATTCTAGAGATTGGTTGTGTGCTTGGTATTTTAGATTTGACCTCAACCAACTTGGTAGAAGCCTTCTCTAGACTGATTGCACTAAGGCTTTTCTTGGAGAGTGAGGAAAGGAAGTCATAACTTCTTCTACAATATTTTTTACATTAGATTCCTCAATGTGCTATATTTCTAGAAGACTTCCTCTAGTGGCTTCTTTTTCTTCTTCCTCATCATCAAGATCAACATTGTCTATTTCATCATCTCTAATTTCCACTTCTTCCTCCACATCATCTTCTTCAACATCTTTTTTGTCTACATGCACAAATAAGTCACTAAGCTTTTGTAGTCCATAGATATTTTTCCATGTGGTATTAGTATACTTTACTATAGATTCAATGTCCTTTAGCAGTATTAGACATGTTTTGAATTTGAGTGTAATCTTATTCTCATCTATTTTTAATAATTCCTTCACCTCTTTTTCACTGACACTCAACATAAGCTCTCTCAACATTTTTTCACTGATATCTTTTGTAACTTCCATTGCATTATCCCATTAAGGTTTGATTTCTTTCAAAAGTAAATTAGGAACTTGTTGTCTTAACTTATTAGGTGAATACTTCTGCTTACCCAATTTTTCCACAAGGGCATCCTCAATTTTCTTTTTCTCCTCTTCACTCCTAGTCTCATACTCAAGAGACCTAAAACATGTCACACCTATTTGTTTTTCCATTTTATTTAATCTTTCTTGAAGGTTTGGGGCATACCACTAGAATATAATTTATTCATCTTCGTTCTCTTCACCCAAATTTAGTTTCCTCTTAGATTTAGTAAATCTTCTGGTAAATACAATAGGGGAAGACATGGAAGGTTTGGTTATTATAACCTTTCCTTTCTTCTTGGGTGGTTCCTCTTCCTTAGGTTCTACTTCCTCTGCATCTTCCTCTTCTTCTTCATGCTCAACTAAGTCATCTCCCTTACCTTTAGTAAGCATGAGAGGAGAGTTTTTTTCTTAGTGTTATTCATTATTTTCTATATCCTTTTTATTCATCTACTCACTACTTGGGGTAACTTGTTCTCAAGCTCAATTCTGGCCTTAGCATAATCATATTTTTCCAAAATATGTTTCCTTAGGATCCATAGGATCTTTTAGTAAAGCTTCAACAATATTTTTGGTGTCATCTATGTTAACCTCATACTATAGAGGTTTAACCCATGCCACTTTAGTCCTGACTGCTTGAATGTAAACTTTGCCATAGTCAACCATAAAATGGATATCCTGCTCATAATCTTCTACTAGTTTCTTATATATCCTAATCTACTTTGCATTTTCTCCTTGAATGTCTCAAAGTAATTATCTATAATACTATCAAAGTTTTCTCCCATCTGTGCGATAAATTCATTGATTTGATACAATATTGGAGTATCTTTCTTCCATACCATAGTTCCTTTAGAAGTGAAAAACTTCTAACATAAAAAAAAAACTTCTCAAGAGAGAACCAAACTTACATGGATTGATCTTTGATACTCAGATACTCTCCATATTCTTTCTCAATTTATTTAACAAAATCTCAACAAGGCTGAAGGATAAATTGTTCTTCACCACCTTGTACACCAAGTGAACTACTTCACATGAAACATTGTTCAACCAAATTAGGCTATAGATTTTGTGAGCTATCATATGGATGCCAACTTCAACTCTATGTTAGTTACACCATTTATTTTTATGCATTTTCTATCACATTTGGAAAGAGTTTGTTTTGCCAATTCAACTTGACCTAGGGTTTTTCTGGTCTTTTCTTTATTCAACATGGATAATCTAGTAATCCTATGTATCATCTTCTTGGGTATCAAAATAGGATGATCTAACCATAATTGTATGTTATCAAAATGAATCAAGATGAATATAATCCACTTCCTATAAAGTCGCTTGGCATATGTAAAATATGCATCAAACCCTTTATCTCCAAATGTTTATGCTCAAGTTTTAGAATACCATCCACACATAGTTTGTTGAATGCCTCATTCATATCTCATGTTCCAAGATCCTAAACAAAATAGTGATAAAATGATTAGATTTCATGAACAAGAAGCACCTTAGGTGGAATTTGAGATTGTGCTCTAGTAAGGTCAAGAGCCTCTATAGTTGTTGGTGTCAATTTGAATGTGGGAGCCTTGAAATAAACTCTGTAAACCATTCTTAATATTGTTGCTAGAATATTATATCACTCAGTAGGGTTTCTAACATGAGAGAAATCTTCAATAAAAACTAATTAATTTTCCTAGAGGCTTTGGATTCTCTCTTTGCTTAATGCTCTAAAAAATTCGAGGTGAAACAATACGTTCAATTTCCTCCTTTTAACAAATTTCAATTTTTTTGATCGCCATTAATGCTTCATATGCATACATGCTTGGTGAAAGGCTATCCTCCAATAAGTTTGGTCTTTAATTCTTAGAAGACATCTTCAACTTAGTAAGGTCTCCTGAGTTGATAGGAACTACCAACTCAACATCTACATCCTAAAAAGATATGCAAGCTAACCTTGCTTGATAAGTTCTTGAACTTCCATCACCACTCACTGATCCTTGTGCATCTTAAATGTTGATATTTATCTTTCTACTTTCTTGCTTGAATCAGTATTAGATGACTTCTTCTAAATCATAGTTCTAGTGATCTCCATATGGAGCTAAGTTGAGATGGTTGAGTCACCCAACTCATTGACTTGGGTGTCAACAACTTCATGATTTTGGTTTGCATTCTCCTTAGATTTCTATACCCATTGGTATGTCTTCTTTTTTAATGTTGTTAGCTTGAGCTTTCTTTTCATCTTCAATTATGCATATGTTCATAAATTTCTTGGCAAGATGTCCAAGTTCTGTACAAACCAAAAATCTTTTTGTAGTGTCTCTTTTCACCATGTGATGTTTTACACAATTTTCTCCATTGTTCCTAAACTCACCATAGTAGTGGAATCTACACCATGTATTGTAATCCCATCCAAATATTGCTTCCATAATTTTATCTACTAGGTTTCACTTCTTAGTCTTACACTCTAAAGATTTGTGTCCTTGTTTGTTGCAATTATGACACTTTCCTTCAAACTTAGGTTTCTCTATGCATTCACTTGCTCTATGACCATACGTATTGCAATTATAACACTTTTCATTAAATTTTTCTTTGCCATTGCTCTAAGACTTATTTGATGTATTACCTATCTTACCAAAATGATTGCAAGTAGGTCTATTGTTCTTTTGAGCTCCTTGTTGAGATGATTCACTATCTTCTGTATATCCTAATCTAGCTTTTTCTTTGTGTCTATATTGAGTTTTCTCATTCAATTGATTCATAATTTACTGAGATTTCATCATTCTCTCATTGGTTTTCTTTTCCATGTTGAGATCATTCTTTTGATAATATCGTTAGATAGATGTACTAGTGGTTGCCATTTATGGTGATGTGTATTTAGTATTTCATTTATGCATTTAGAGATAGAAAATTGTGTAAGTGTTAGTCAGTTTGCAGTAGAACAGAGAACATATTTGATGTGTACAGATGACTCATTGAGCATTAGCTTATATGCAGTTGAGGGAAGCTCTATGAATTTTTCATGATGAAATATACTAGTTCACAAGTGTGTATGTATAGTATGACACATGTTTTGATTGAAATAGTAGTATGGGTATTTAACAAAATAGAACATAACATAGAAGATAATTAGATTGTATGACTTGAAGAATTATTTTGGTTACAAAATAATTAATAAGTCATGATGAGCTAACTATGTGGATATTATTTCATAAGTTATTTTATATTTTGGCAAGCATGTGAAGACATAAAGGTTGGCTGAGAAAAGAATTATCAGAAAATAGAACATAGCATAGAAGATAATTGGATTGTATGACTTGAGGAATTATTTTGGTTATGAAAAAATTACTAAGTCATGATGAGCTAACTATGTGGATATTATTCCATAAGTTATTTTATACTATGGAAAGTGTGTGAAGACATGAAGGCTAATGGAGAAAAGAATTATGAAGATGCGAGGTATAAATAAAAATTTTATCTTGCAAAGATAAGTGTGGTACAATAGCAATATGTGATATGTGATTTGTGTGCACTATGTGATCTATGAGATATTTGTGAAGCTTATATTTGATCAAAGAAAGTATGAAGTACAACTGATAGAAAGTATTGTCTATATATCAATTTTTGGGAAGAACTAAACTATATAATTGCATCTTAGGGTAGTGGGATCTTCTTGCATACATTGTATTTGTTATACTAACTCCTAAATGGGTTGAGGCTTCTAACAAGGCCTAGTCTCCTAACAGGGACTCAAGACACTATATGAAATTCATAGATTCCTAATAGGCTCAATATTCTTAATAAGATCCTATTGTTTAGAGAATCATTTAGTGGATATCAACCCCATTGAATTTTTCCCTCGGCTAGGGTTTCCCTAGTTAACAAATAATGGTATTCTAAGTTCTCTATGTGCATGGTTATATTTACTATTCAACATTGTTTTTTTACTTTCATATGCAAGTTGTAAAGTAATTAACAATATTTAGTTGTGGGAAAAAGTTTGTAGAATACTGATTCACCGCCCTCTTAGTATTATGCATTTTTAACAATTGGTATTAGAGCTCAATTACTCAAAAGAAGTTTAACAACTTGAGTAAGATTGAACTTCTTACTGAAGGAAGAGATAACATAAAAGATAGATATGAAGATGCAAAATTTTTCATTCCTAAACTGAAAGACAAGATTGATGATCTTAAATGTAGTAAGAAATAAATTGTGTAGACTAGTCTTAATGATGAAGTAGGAAATCTCCAGAAAGAAAATGAGATTTTGAAACATGAACTAAAAATTGTTGAACTTAAGTTAAGTCTTAAGAAAAATGGTGGCAAAAATGAACCTAAACTAAAAAATGAAAATGTAGACCTTAGATCCCAGTTAAGTCAAGCTACATTTGAATGAGATACTATCAAGACTAAACATGTAGAATTAGAAAAGTACAATATCATTGTGAAAGGAGAATTGACACAAGCTAAGAAATAGTTAGTGAAACTTTCTTCCAATAGTGAAAATATAGATCAAGGGATATTTCACCAAAGACCTTCTTATGACAAGATGGGACTTGGATATCTAATTGTAGAGAAATGAAACAAGAAAGTTGAAATAAAAAGAGAATTAGATCTAGTTACAAAATCCACTAAGGAATCTGATTTGAGTAAGGTAGAATTGAGCATATCTACTGAAGTATGAAAGGAAGTAGAATTAATTGATTTTTTAGCAAAACATGATGAACCTAAGAAAATAGAGGAAGTTGATAGACCTAAGACAAAAAAACCATCTGTTAATCTCAGATTGGTTTTGACTAGTGAGTTTCTATAGACTAAAGTCATTTTCTTAGTTCATGCTAAATAAGTAACATATGTTGAGCACAATATGTAAATTTAGTGCATGTCGAGTAAACAGTGAGTGTCCAGTCACTCATATGTCGAGTCACTCAAGTGCCAAGTAGAAAGTATATGCCAAGTGATTCAAGAGTTGAGAAAGTAGTATATGTTGAGTTGTTTAGATGCTAAGTGACAAAATTGAAGTCATAGTATGTGTCAAGCTGTAGGGACATTAGATGTTGAGTAACATAGTTCTATCATAGTTGTTTGTATTGGCACAAACTACTATGTAAACCATTTTTGGCCCAACTCAGGGATTGAATTATGATATTTTGGTGATAAGAATGAATCTCAATTGGGAATCCCTATGTATTACATGCACCCAATTATGTAAAGGCAAGGTTTAAGTGGAAATGTGGATGAATCACATCCATTGATTCATACCTAACCCTAAGTCACCTAGGTTGTCTTAAGGAGAATGAACCCTAAACTTCATGTGTTTGAGAAAGGAAACAAATGAATGATCAAGGAGAGTTTTATATGTGAAAACTAGGAATGCATGGTGATCAAGGAATTATGATATGAATTGAATTGCAAAATTAGTTAAAGGAGAAAAAAGGAAGGAAATAATGTACAATAGAGAGTCATCTGATCAAGAAGGATCAAGTACACAGTAGAATAGAGGATATATCTCATCAAGCATTAGAGTGTTGATTGTAGGATCAATGTTGAGATATTTTAATAGGTGAATTAGTTAAATCTCTTAACAAAGTAGTCCTAATAGGCTACATTGAAATCCTCTAACAAGGTGCTTACTTAATTTTGAGTTGAAGTCTTTTAACCAGACACACTTCTAACAGGGTGTTCAGATCCTCTAATAGGGTAAGACCTAATAATCCTTGTAAGAATTTAATTAGGTGGACCTTTCATAGGGTAGACCATGTTTCAAGATAAAACATTAAAATATTCATTAGATACACTTTATTACTACAGTAGTAAAGATTTATGGGTGTCATCCCTACCCTAGTTTTACTTACTTACATATCTAGCTAATCATATCTTGTATCATGAATGTGTGAATGCTTACTTACATGCTTTAGATGTATATGATTTACATGATATTTTGGTTAACTTATTGAATATGTGAGATGGATGTGTGGTGAATATTTTATAGGTCAAATTTTAAAGCTCTAATTTACCCCCTCCCCCCCCCCCCATCAGAAGTTTACTTTTCCTATTGTAATTCCAATGATTGGTATCAAAGCTTTGTTCTCTAAAAGTGAAGCCTAACAAGCCTTGAGGAAAGATCTTGGAAATGGAAGTTTACAAGTTGGCAAAGATTATTGAGAATTAGGGAATTGAAATACAACTTATTCTACATCCATTGAATGAAGTAAGAGATGATCTAAAGAAATCATTAAAGAGAAGGAAGGAAATTGCTATTGAGGAGAACGACACATAATACCAAGAGATGGGCACTACTAAGCTATTTAAAAATGGTAACTCTAATGAATTTGATGCAGAAATTGTAGATCTAATGGAAAAGAATAGAACCCTAGTTGAAGAGATCAAAATTCTTAAGATACACCAAGAATCAAAAGCCCTATTACTATGTGAGGTGACTGAACATAAAAAGAAAGTTGTGGAAGACAAAGACATGGTTGAAGATGACAAAAGAATTTTGACTAGTAGATTGGAGGAAAAATCATCACAAGTAAACAAGATTGCTCACATGCATTTGGAAACAATGAATAAAGTCATGATTGCTAATCATGAAATAAATAGTAAATACATTGAGATAACAACACTGAAGTTGTAGAATGAATAGTTGAGAAATGATCTAAAAAGGGAAAAGAGTTTGTTGAAAGATTAAATAAACCAAATGTATCTATCAAATACTTTAAACAATTTATGAGGTCTCCTAGATCTAATAATGAGACATCTAGACTCAAATACACAAGTACTGAAGAGGGAGAATCATCCAAAAGTGCTGAAGAAAGAAGTAACAAAGGTAAGAACTCAAAACCTACTTGTCATAATTGTGGTAAGAAAGGACATACTACTAGTGTGTGTAGAAGAAAGGCTGTAAATTAGAATGTTAAACAAAAGAGCATGAGTCACTACCACAAGTGCAACAAAGAAGGCCATCATACAGATGAATGTAGAACCAAGACCATGCACACTCAAATATTTGAAGGATATTGTTATAACTATTAGAAGTATGGTCATAGAGCTTTTGATTTCAGATCCAAACCCATGTGGTCATCAAACAAGTAAAAAAGGTAAAGAATACAGACAACTTTTATAACTGGGATTAAATACAAGGTATAGTTTTCACTACTATCAAGAGTATGGACATGTTCCTAATAACTATATTAGAACACATTTTGGGAGTGACTACAAAAGGTGGTTGAGTCAAACCACATGTTTTAGCTGTTTGAAGACTAGTCACATCATCCCATATTGTTCAACAAGGCCAAAGGCACCAAGTTCTGAGTTCAATAAAGGAAAAGGCAAGGCAAATATTGAAAATGTCAGAAATGAGATAAACATGACATGGAAGAGAAAGGAGGATTGTAGCACATCAAGTGTAGATGGGATCACTTCACCCAATGGGTTAGGTGATCACACCTCATCAAACTAAGTAATCAAGAGGTATGCGGGATTGATATTTAAAAGTTATACCATACATTAGTTCCAAGGAACTAATTTTGAAAAGTTTACATATTCATGAATAAAGATGCAAAGTATTATTAGAAATCAAGAAAAAAAAATCTTTAAACTTTTGTCAACTTTTTCATGTTACTGCCAAGCTCATAATGATTGTTGAATGAATGGAAAGACATGTGGATGCCTAGTAAGCTAGAAATTAGTTGATGTTGAGCTTACAACTATGTAAGCACTTAACATTGTATGCGTGAATATGTGGCCTCTGCTAACGCACACACTTCAACATGGTCATTGTATTTGGATTCATCCCGAAATGAACATCGGATTGTTCATCCAAAAATTAGCCTGCAAAACGACCTGTTGCCTTCTATCTAAAGGGGATTGGTTGTCAGATATCCTTAGATTCGAGGTATTTAAGCAACCAGACCCTGTAAGAACGAAGGATTTGAAAGAAAATGTGACTAATCTATATGAGAATTCAGATTAATCTAGAATGAGATATGCACGTTTAATCTAAGAACATGTAAAAGAAAGCTATGCTAAAATGTATGCATATTAAATTGTCATGCCCAAACTACGAGGGCAAAACGCATAATTTTTTTGTACAAAACTGAAACATTATTAGCTATAATTTTGTAACAATCATTCTGATAATCATTTTATTAAAGTCTATTAATTCACCAATCATTAATTTAAAACTTTAATAAATAGAAAAAAAAAAAAACAACTAAATTAAATTACATTATAACTCAATACTAAACTAGATACTTATCTTAATACTACTCAAACTAAAACAAAATAAACATCTAACACAAATCTAAATTGATATTAAAGTTTAGACAAACATAATTGTGACTAAACACAACTCCTAACTCCTATATTAACCTCTAACACTAACAACTTCATTAACCAAAAATTACTAATACTAACGAAAATAATTAAAACAAAAATTAACCAAAATAACCAATCTTAACATAACATTAACCTATACTACCATAACTTATTACTTAACAATTTAAGATTACATATAAGACTAAATATAAAAACAAACTAATAAGAAAACTAAAATTAAATAAGTAAATAACTAACTAAATCTAAAACAAATCTTAAAGTCTAAAACTAACTAATATATGCTAACTCTAAAACTATCCTACTCCCATCCCTAAGTTCCCCTCCACCTAACCCTCTCCACTTGGCCACTAGCCAAGTGACCTGACCCCAAGTTGGGTGCTCTCCAAGGTTGGGCACGCTGCACAAGAGATATGCACGTCTTTTCCAAATGCAAGAAAGGTGGTAGGGCTAGATTAAAAGGGAAGGCATAGGATAAGGCGTCAACAAGGGTCTTATCAACAAGAGTTGTCCCCCCTAAGACATTAGCCTCCATGCAAAAAAAATATAAGGTGAGCGCTCAATAAAAGAAGAGGGGAAGGTACTAGTGATGTCACTCTGTGTCAGGGGATAAAGTCCAAGCAATCAACTCGTCCAAGCCCCCTACTAAGAGCTGGCACCTAGGAGGATATTAGTTAATGCAAATAGGTTTGGGGTTGATGTAAAAGTCAAAGCGAATGGGGGGTGTAAAAGAAAGAAAAAAACAACTTCAAAACAATATAGCAAACTAAAAACTTTTTTCCCTCCACATGCATACTGCGCCCAAGATGATGGGACAAGTGGGTGATGACCCCAACGACAAGATGGCACTTGCAAGGCAACGCCTAGGAAGTATGCAGGGGTAGATTAAGACTTAGGGTTATTGCAATAAGTTATAAAGTTTATTAGGTGAGAAGGAAGATATAGACTAATTTAAAAAAATGTACACACACACACACACACACACACACATATATATATATATATATATATAATTATACACTCAAGAGAATAGCATAATATTTATTTGTTTCTTTATTCATTTAGGAAGGAATCTGAGCAAGAATATGCTCTGTGGTTTTGGAAGCAATGAATTTTCTCTCCATGTATTTTCCAGAGAGTTTTTACCCCTGGGAGTGCATATTTTTTTTTTTGAAAGGATAAATTTTGACAAGGCATGGTCATGCTATTTTATGCATTTCATTCATGTTGCTAAGGATTTGAATAAATCTATTATTAACATTTTTCCTTAATACAAGTATTCCAATGAAAAGGAGTACATTAGGTATAGTCTCTCCATCTCTAGTTAAACATGTATCTTTAATATTAATTCTTCAAGGACATGGTATGAGTTCTATGTTCTGATTATTATTATTATAGATTTCAAGAATACAATCTCTCAGTCCAATTGATCATATTGAAGAACTTAGAAGGTAAATGATACTATACACATAATAAAAGAAAAGGTGGTGGATTATTCTCATTCAAATTTGATTGTAACCACCATGAAATTTATCAAGAAATGAATTATCTTTGATTTCATAATATATGGTTTGCTCTTGATTGATCTAATCATAATACTTATACATCATAATTGAAACTCACTATATCAATTCAACTCTTCATTATTGTAATTAAAACTTGAACATTCATAAATCAAGACATTATCTATGATTCTATTCTCCCATTTATATATATGCAAATTAATTTATTCTATTTTGATGAGCACTCTTACAACTGAACATTATGATCAAATATTATGAGAACCAAATACACTCAACCATTATTTTATTGGCTAACCTGATTCAAAGGCTCAGCCGAGAAAGAATCAGGAAGAAAACTCGACTTCATTTCCATATACAATAATGTTTAAAAATACAATTTACAATAGGATCTCAATCCCTGTTTTCAACAATTTTATCAAATTTTCTTCATGATCAAATCAAGGAGTTTGTAATATTTTCTGAATCTCATTTTAAGAACCATGGAGGATACCAATAATTGATCGGGTGACAACCAAGCAGAACCAAAAGAACATCAAGCATGCATACTCATACATGGTTTCCACAATAAGATTCACAATGAATCAAGACTAGGGAGAGGAGGATTCTTCCAACTGGAGAAGTCAAGCACAACACCAATTCAGATGCCCAATTGGGGCCAATAACCAAGAACTTCTGTTCTTCCATTTGAACTTGCCATACTCATACCAGGTTTGTGCTGACGGGTAGGGGCCCATAACACCCTACCCTTAATCCCTCTTCTCATCCTGAGAAGAGACTCTACACAGGTTGGAGTCCAACTAAACAGACCTCTCCCAAAATTGGTCACTTCTGCCCTCTCCTAGGGTGAGTAATACCAAAACACCCATGCAAGGAAACTAAAAATTGCAAACATAAACAAGAAAGGAAAACAACCAAAATAACAAGGTTTACAAATCTTCCCAACATACCCACAACCATACAACAGTAAAACAACAACAAGGTAACAAGAACATGAAACAAAACATAAAAATTGAATAAGGGAGATGGGAGTTTCCTACCTTCACAAAGAGGTAATGGCAATGAACCAATTTGAGTAGAGTATCCCTCCTTTCCTCAAGCTTCAAGAAATCTTCTCTAAATGTAGAGATTGGTTAACCCCCCTACTAGACCAAGGAAGGCCTCTAAATAAGCCTCCAACTCAACCACCCAAAAAGGAGCAATAACTATCTCCACCCACTAGCCACACTAGAAACTCCTAACTCTACCTACACCAAGGTTAAACCCTAAAAGAAGGTGGGGTAATACAACTCATGACAACCACTTGCAATTTTTGCACAAAGGCAAAAAGGGACTTTTTGAGTGCCCTCAAAAGTCAAAGCTAAGGGCTTAGGGGTTGAAAAATACCCCTAACCCATACCCATACCCCTTGGTTAGAATAAAAACATGTTTTAAAGCCTTAGGGAAGAGGTTAGAGTCAAATAAAAATCTAGAGATAAAATAGGTCTATCTAACAACTCTAACTTGCAATCTAGCACAAAATCGAATTAGGGATGACTAACCCTCATTAAGAATCTAATAGAAAATTGACACTAACTTGAAACCAAAGATTAAACAATTAACCCTAACTAGCATACTGAAGCACATAACATTTTACGAGTGTCAAGCGACACTGAAAGAACATAATTACGAACAACAGGGTTTCCAAATTTTAGCACATGGAGATCAGTTTTGTTCCTCTGTAGGGTTTCTCGGCTAAATATCTGCACACTCATTGCACACATCAGTAGTCCCCTAAAATTACATGTACATATATGTATACGTATTAGAAATTTTCATAATTTAAAACATACATCAATTAAGTTTCTTCATCCTTCATAATTCTTAACCATTTGAAATATCGTAAATCAAATCTCAATCCTCCATCTACTAATTTGATCAACATACATATACATGAACATTAAATGACAATCATCAAATATATCTAGAAATAACATCACACAACATGAAATAATAAAATATGTTCTAAGCATCAGATAATGTCTCGACATCTCGAGTCGTGAATAACAAAATAAGGGTAATGTATCACTATGCTACGATGGGTTGGGGCAAGGCCTCACATAAATCTAGATGAGAATTAAACTAAGAATGTAAAATGTATGTAAAAAAATGAGCAAATGTGAGTATGAATTTCAGCAGCAATTCGATGCAAAAATCTCCAAATTCATCCTCCCAAAATGAAGAGATGAGGATCTCTTAAATAGACTTTCCTAGAATCCATCAACGGTTGAGATCAATTTGGATCAACGGTCAAGATTGAAGATGAGATTCAGTCATAAAAGGAGATTCCCAAATTAAAGGGAGTTAACAGATTTAATTTGAGTAAAATAAGGAGTTAACTGATTTAATTTGAGTAAAAAAAGGAGTTAACTAATTTAACTCATTTTTGATCAATAGTGAACTGGAAATTTCCCTTTTTGAACTAAAGAGAGATTTTGTTGAGATATTTAATTTAATAAAATGAGATATGCTCTCATAATTACTTTTTCTATTTAATTAAATAATCTTTAATTAACTAGAGACACTTTTCTTATTTAATTAAATAACTTCATTTAATTAATTAGGAATGGCTTCCCATTTAATTAAATAACTTTGTTTAATTAATTAGAAGTAAGTACTCAATTTAATTAAATAATTTCATTTAATTAATTAGAAATACCTCTCCCTTTTAATTAAATAATTACATTTAATTAATCAAGATAGGTGTATTTATTAAATTAAATAAATTTAATTCCATAGTACATTAGCCTTAGGATATAATTATAATTTAATTAAAGTATAAATACTTAATAATTAAATTATAATTAAATCAAGTAGGTTTAATGCAACTAATATGAGTAAATACTATAGGAATTAAATAATAAGCATGATGAATGCAGATTTAGGTTTTATGCATTTGACAATTAAGTCAAATAGCGAGCAACAAAATGAGAATTGCCTATTAGAATAGGTCTTAGGATTGATCAGAAATAGACCAGAATTGGTATCATGGCAATGAGCCAATTTTGGGGTATTACATTTTGCCCCTCTTTGAATGAATGTACGAGTAGCATGTTCAATTCAAAGAAAATCAGAAAGCATGATGCGAACATGAGATTGGTTCCAAAGGTGATAACACGGAGACCAATTGATAAGCTTTTAAGGACTATATCTAGAACAGAGCTTAATCCTAAGGAATCCAAGTAGAGCACCTAGATACCTAAGATTGGTAGCATTTAAAAGACTATCTCTAGAATAGAGCATAATCTTTAAGGATCTAAATAGAACGTCTAGATACCTAAAATTGATAAGCATTTAAAAGGTTTCTTCAGAACAAAGTTTAACCTTTAAGGATCTAGATAGAACATCTAGATACCCGAGATTGAAAGAATTTAGAAGACTATCTCCAGAATAGAGCGTAATCTTCAAGGATCCAGATAAAACACCTAGATACCTGAGATTGATAAAAGATAACAAGGTCCAATCATGATTCATAGAATCATCCCCAAAACGAGGCTTGATCCTTAGGAGTCGGGGTTTAGACTATCCCAATACCTATCCATTGAACTCTGAGAAGAGTTGTTATAACGTTGATCAATTGATGAAAAGATAAGATAGATGGCAAAGATGCTAGATAGAAGGGAACAAGATGCCTCGAGTGATGAGATGCCCCCAGTGATAAGGACATAAGATGGGAACCAGATGCCTCGAGCAATAAGTATTTAATGATGTAATCATCCTTCCCCCTCAGGAGCGAAATTGAAAGATGACACACAAGAAATATGATTTGAAGTAGTATATCATGAGATATAGAAGAAATTTGAGATTCAGCAAAAGCTAGAAGAGATTAGAATGATCTAAAGAAGATTCAGGGTTGATTTGAAATGATTGCGAAGTTGCAAAGATTGAGTTTGAGTTGAAAAGATTCCAAGAATCAAAAAGTATAAAAAAAAATTGGACTGCACAAGCATTCAATCACATTGGTCTAAAAATTGTAAAATGCATTTTTGAGTGGCTTAAGTGTGTCAGATTTTGAATTCGATCCCGAAAATGGGTTTAGAACAACAAAAGTAGCCAAAAGAGTGATTAATCAATCATTTGTGTAGTCATTGAGGAATCTGATGCATGTGGAGTATGAACAAAATGACCATCAAATTGCATGGTTATGAAAATGAAGTATGTAATGCAAGACTATATTAAATGCAACCCTAGGTTTGGTTACCAAGCCTCGACGATTTATCATCACTGGATATAAAATAAAGCTAGTATATTATACAATTCCCACTGACATTGCAATCATGGAAATGTGAATATAACATACGTTATTGGTTTGTCGAGATTAAATGTAAGCATTTGAGGCACAAGAAGCCAGAATGACCAGAACATTTGTCCCTTTTAATGTAGCAAGTTAACATAAGCATCAGAGCATAAACGCTAGGATGACTTGAATGTTGCTTGCATGATAGGCACACCAAACACATGAGAGATTCCTCTTATGCTAAGTATTCAGTATTCATTCTGTCTGCAATGACCCTTGCATTTGTAACCTGAGACAGAAGTGTGCTAGATATACTCACAGTGACCCATACGTTCACTTAATAGGACGAGTATCAGTATGTACTATAGCATGAAGAGTTCACTCCAACAAACAAGGAGAAGAACCAATGTTATTGGCATATTTTTATAAAAGGAGTTGAGGTACACACGGCCATCCAATATGAGATGGAGGCTCTTATAGTGGACACCCCTTTTATGGGAACATATCAACTTGTTGGAACTAAACCATAGATAGAAATCCAAGAAAAGATCATGCCCCCAGTCATTACTTCTCTAGTCGAAGATGACATCATCGAGTTGCTCGAGGAGATATGATAAAGAAAAAACAAAGAAAACAAAAGAAAATCTAAACATATCCAAACAAATATATCATTTTTTTTTTGAATTCAATGTTTTGGGATTAATGTCAAGTGCTAATATCCAGAACATGTAAGAAAGAAATATCTTCAGTAGGGTGACAACAGTAGGCAGACGCAGTCAGAATAACTGGTGACTGAGGTCAATGAGGAATCTTCACGACGAAGAACCTAAGAAGGACTAAGCGACAGTAGACAGACATAGCCAGGACGACTGGTGACTAACACAAAAGAGATCTTCCATAAACAAATCTTGAGACATGACTCAAGCAATATTAGGCAAACACAGCTGAAATAACTGGTGACCATTGTGAAAGAGATTCTATGAGGATAATCTCAAAAAGAGTGACACTAGCGATAGTAGGTAGATGCAATGAGGACCACTAGTGACTGTCGCGAAGGAGATTCTATGAGGAGAATCTCGAAAAGAGTGACACTAGCGACAGTAGGCAGATGCAATCAAAATGACTAGTGATTGTCATGATGGAGATTCTTTAAGAATCTCAAAAAGAGTGACACTGGTGATAGTAGGCAGACGCAGTCAGAATGACTGGTGACTGTTGCATAGGAGATTCTATGAGGAGAATCTTGAAAAGAGTGACACTGGCAATAGTAGGCAGACACAGTGAGGACCACTGGTGACTGTCGCGAAGGAGATTCTATGAGAATCTTGAAAATAGTGACACTAAGGGGGAATGTCCCTGAGCTGTGACCAGACTCAATTGATGGGTACATGAGCAGGAAGCAAGAAAGCAATAGCATGAAAGTGTCTATACATAATAGCCAGAAGATGCGCTACAAGATGGAGCATTAGGAACAAGAGGTGCCTATTTACTAGGTTTTCACCTTCTTGGCAAGATTCTCTTTTTTTGCTACCATGATGCCTATTTCTAGGTTTTCACCAATGGCACTTTTCTTGTTTTTCAATTTTTTTGTATTTTTCTCTTTTTGATTTTTTTTTTTTGTATTTTTGATATTTTCAACTTTTTTGGGTTTACCAAGGCACCTATTGCTAGGTTTTCACTAAGGTAACAATTTTTTCATGACTTTTTCTGATTTTTAAGATTTTTTTCAAAGATTACTAGCTCACAAGAAGGATCACCTTGATTTTGTTCTAGTGTCTAGCAAGGTGTAGGATGAGATGTAGTAGCAAGCGAGTGAATAAGTAGATATGGAAAGAAAAGGAGTATGAAGTAGTGAATGTTACCCTCAAGGAAAGTCTTCATAAGATTACCCAAGCTAGAGAAAAAGATATAATAATATAAGCTCATGGTGTAATGAAGGGTATCGTGTAAGTAATCTAAGAAAATGATCATGTCAAGAGATTGCTAAGAATCAAGTTTTCTTCTTTCTTTCAACGATCAAGACCAAAGGGTTAACTGAATAGGACATCAAATTTTGTTATGGAGGTTATGAGTGAATGACTTTAGGAATGAGGACATCTAAAGGATAAGCAAGATCATGATAGGATGTCATGGATGGAAGAATTACACATGACGCCTGTTTACCAAGTTTTCATCATGGTACTTATCCAAGGCGCCACAAGAAGTGGTTTTCACCATAGGATAGATTTATTTATCTTTACTT
Source organism: Cupressus sempervirens (assembly GCA_028749045.1). Classification (NCBI taxonomy): domain Eukaryota; kingdom Viridiplantae; phylum Streptophyta; class Pinopsida; order Cupressales; family Cupressaceae; genus Cupressus; species Cupressus sempervirens. The sequence goes on along the minus strand of CM053790.1, from coordinate 165,947,466 downwards.
TTGCTACCAAGGTGCCTATTTCCAGGTTTTCATCGAGGCACATTTTTTTTCTTTTTTTCTTTTTTTTTCCTTTTTTTTGGATTTTTAGAGTTTTTGGAAAGAATTCAAGCCTTTCTGAAATGAGATAGCACTCCTATAAGAAAGATAAGTTATGATAAGCCAAGGCCATAGCAAGGTACACTGAAAAATGCTAATAAGGTAATGGAAGGGAAATGATAGGAAAATGAGAGGTAGATGGAGGATAAGGTTGTTGGTTTTGGAAGACTGAAACAAGCAACGATGGAAAGAAGGTATAAGATTTAGAGAATCTCATGAGGGTGGATGAGATATTAGGAAAGATCAACATTGACACACACCTTGAAGGGTGGTGGAATGATGGAGGAAATATGGATGAGATAGATTGAGGCTTAGATATATGATGTAGCAAAGCCATTTTGGAGAGAGGTGGAGTAGAAGGTTTTGAAACCTTTTTAGGAAGATGTTGGAAAGGAGATGGAGTGAAAGCCTTTGGAAGCTTGAATGTCAACTTTGATTTGTTTTCAATATTCAAGTCCTTCAAAAGAGACTTGGGAATCCATATAGCTTTTGATTTTTCATTAGATGCTTTGGAACACATTTCTTCAACAATATATTTAAGAATCCATACTTTATTTGGTTGAGCTCTTTGAATAGTGGACCTTTGTGGTCTCTTTTGTGTATTTTCCCTCTTAACATTCACATGTCGATTAGAGGAGACATAGTGAACTTTTGTGGATGGATGCATGCACTTGTGTTTGAGTTGATCATCCAAATTTCTTCCAAAGGAATTGGGACTTGTGGATGAATGATGCCAATGTGACTAGTTTAGATGGAAAGGTGAATGTGAAGAGTTCAAGTATGTGTATCTTTGTTGATCTTGGGGTAGGGTAGGAGGAATGTGTAATGAGCTAGTAGTGGCAATAGGAGATAGAGGAACATAAGGTCTCAATACGGATGGAAGACTTGAATGTTTTATCTTAGATGGGTATGGACCAAGGATAGATTGAGAAGATGTGAATGGACCATGAGTATGGATATCAACATCTTTAGAGTGAGCAATATGACCAAAGCCATCAATAGATTTATGAGTAACTATTATAGGAGCAATACCTTTGACAGAAATATTTAAAGCTTGAGCATAGTTTAGAAGTGAATGTAGCAAGGTAGAATAAGAGAGCGAGGGAACACTTTTGTCTTCAAAAGGAATTTTTGATAACATAGGAAAAGTATCCTCCTCTTGGTCTTTTGTAATCTCCTTAGGGATGGTGGAAGGAATATCTTGATCTTGCTTAGTAGAGGTACATGACATGGAAGATGGAGGACTATGTGGCTCTTGAGATGGAGGCACAAGATCTTGGAAGACTTGAAAGGGGATGAAGGAATATTTGTCTTGATCAACACTTGTTTCTTCATCATTTAAGTGGTCCTCTTGACATGAAACCAAATCTAAGGATGAGGGAGTATCTGAATCTATATTCGGATATATTTCTAGAGTCTCCATAACAGGCTCTTGAAGGGACAATGGAGCAATAGTTAGATTGGGGATACTAGGAGGAGCAACACATGGAGGTTTTGGATCTTTGCTTTTTGTAGTATGGGAGAGGTTTGTAACTAAGTCAAGATTAGCTTGAGTTTCCTTTAAAGGTAGTCCTTGAGGGTACACATAGTCAACTAGGGGAGTAGTGGGTTCTTTTGGTGAATATGGGTTGGAAAGATGGGATAATTTAGAAGGTGGATGTATGTTGGAGGAAGTAGAAGTTGTGTTTGAACCATTACTGGACATGGTTTCATGAGGTTGATCCTTCTTGAGAGTATAATCTTTAGTAGTTGAGAGCTTAGATTTTTGAATTATACCATTGTCAAAGAGATCTTGGATCTCATTTTTCAGCTCCTTACAATGGGAAGTTTTATGTAAATTATGTCTGTGATAGGCACAATAGTTACTCATAAAGGAAACTCCCACCAAAGTGACCTTAGGTAATACAATGAGTTTCTCTTCAAGAAGTTCTTCCAAGGTTAATTCATAAGATTTTCCCAAAGGTGTGAAATCATGCTTTGGTTTAGGTTCCCAAGGTTTTTCTTGAAAAATATTTCTAGATTTCTTGGGTATTTGGAGAATGTTTTGAGATGGCTTTGACTCAACATTATAGGAAGGTAAATAATCTCACAAGGAGAATTTGTTCGGTGATGTGTCATCTTCCTCCTTTAGTCTTTGAAGTTGAGTGCTCATTGATTGAATTTGTTGCTTCATGTTTGCAATAAGTAGCTTTTCTTCCTGACTAGGAATATTGGATTTAGCACATTTGTTGTTAGCCATTTTGATGTAATATGTTTCAAGTAGTGAAAACCAAGTTTTAGAACATAAGTCAAGTTGCCATAGTTATAGACAATGACAAAAAGTAGCAACTTAGACAAGGACCACACTAGAATGTAGTCTCAGAAAAGTAAGATAAGAGTGCAGTATACTAAGGTATGAATAGTCTGATTTGAAGGCTAGAACAGCCAAAGATTGTGACTATCATGACATAGAGTACAACAAGCACTAAAGGACAAGAGCAAGATAACTGAGAGACTAGACTAGTTAAAGTATGGATCGCAAGTCATTAGCTAAGTAGGATGCCACTGTTTGAGGAATGTTTGTAGACAAAGAGCGATAAAAGGATGCAGAAAAAGATAGCATGTAGATCGCAGATAGCTAGATCAGACTAAAAGTGGGAATGCTGACACAAGATCTTGCACGAGAAACCTTTACGGGTCACGCGAAGAAGTTTTACAAGTCATGCGAAGAAGTTTCTATCTTGCACAAAGTTCAGTGATAGTTTTTTAATTTCACGCGAGAAAGATCACAGGGTCATGCAAAGACTCATGATAGAATTTTAATTTTGCACGAGGACAAATGATTTTGCATGAGGACCAAATGATTTTGCACGAGAGTAAAAAAGTTTTCACGCGAGAAAGCAGATCAGTTTTAGAATAGCGACTGATTTTGGCAAGATTTCCAGACTTTTCAGATAGATTGGGCAGATTTTTGAGACAAGTTCAATTTAACAGATGGCAAATTTGATCATTTTAGTAAGAAAGTAGATAAACAGGCATGTAGAACAGCAAGTAGGTGATATCAAGCATGTTTGAAAACAATGAGCAAGGGAAAAAGAAACCTTGCGCATGAACAATCAAGTGACTTAGTATGCACTAATTCCTAAGAGAGCTAATTGTGTATGTTTTCGAAGAGTTTTGCAATCATTGTACACATTCTTAGAAAGTAAAAAGTTGGCCTCTCTAAGGTTTTTAGTAATGGTTTGACTCTGCAACTTTTATGACTCACAGGGGTGATCTCCAATCCCAGCGCACTGAGGTTTTGACACAGTCCAAGAACTTAATCTTCAAGAGCTGCTAGGGAGATCTGACAACCCACAATGAACCACACCCATGGAAATTTCTTCCACAAGGACATTTATATAGTGGTTTTCACTACCATGGCAAAAATGGCTATTACCGCTTGAGGTTTCGTCATCACAGTTTTCCCTATAGAGGGATTGTTTGGCTATGGTTAACCCTCTCTAAAGGTGACTGACTCACAATAGTATACCACAAGGGGGCTTAGCTTCCAGATTCAAGGTTTTGACACCTTTTCACCTTTAGCCCAATCGAAACAGACAGATTAATCCGACATGCTAAACTAAGATTATCTCTTAAAGATCTATGATATCATCTCCCTGTGATCTATCAACCTCTCCAGAGAAAGGATGCCTTAATCAACAAGTTGAAGATTCATCTATCTACAAGATGCTCAAAATATCCTCCCCATTTACAAGGAATCCATCTTAGAGAGGAGTTTCACTAGGAACCCACTCCCTCAAGATCCACGAATAGTGTTCATGGGGGCTTAATTACTATGTGTGTACAGATGTTAATTTCTTAAAGCAAATCTATCCAAAAGCAATCAAAGAGCACAAGGTGGTACACTTAACACTTTAACTAATGTGAGGTGAGTCCAAAGATGTGGAACATTTAACCCCTCACACAAGTTAACGTGAGTCCACAACTCAGAAACTAGTGAGTTCTAGAAAGCACAAAAGGGTTACCTAGTGGAGCCTTTAACGCTTTTGTCCTATAGACCCCTCCCCTTTAACATGGTGTTGATCTTACAACCACAGGGTGGAATGAGGGGCCAATGGATTAGCGAGTCCAATAACCCAAAATAGCTATCTAAATCTATCACTAGTACCTAAGCCTGCTAAATGAATACTAACAGAGATCACACCCTAGTATCAAACTATGCATGTGTTGTAAAATAAAAATATGAAAGGAAACACACACAAGCTCAACATGAGAGATGTTTGTTTTAGATCCAAATGAAGTGTTATCAGCTGCAAAAGGTTACTTGATGATCCTCGCAACGCGCTTAGTAGATTTTACCTATTTTTAGTGACTTTATCATGCTTTTCCAATCGTCTCACAAACCGCTGTTATGCTATTCCAAAAAAATTAGAAAACATAGAAACACTAGAAATCATGAATAGTCAGCAAGAAAACCAGAAAACATGAAAACCAATGCAAAAAATTGCCTCTGTCAGTAGAGTTTCACATGAAATTCTTGGCAACCCGTGCGAAGAAGTTTTATAGCTCGCGCAAAATTAAACTTGGCTCGTGCAAAATTACAGGTTTCATGCGAAGTTTCATGTGCCAAAGAACTTTCTTGTGCAATGTGGAAAGAATCTTCGCACGAAGATTCTGGATCCTTGTGCAAAAATGAACAGTCTTGTCCGAAGATTCCCAAATCTGTACGAAACAGTACAGACAGAGAACAAAAAAATGATTTAAAAAATACAGAAAGAGGCCAAAAAAATTGATTTTTGGGCCCCACGATGGGCGCCATAACTGTATGCGTGAATATGCGGCCTCTACTAACACACACACTTCAACACGGTCATTGTATGTGGATTCATCCCGAAATGAACATCGGATTGTTCATCCGAAAATCAGCCTGCAAAGCAACCTGTTGCCTTCTATCTAAAGGGGATTGCTTGTTAGATATCCTCAGATTCGAGCTATTTAAGCCACCAGACCCTGTAAGAACGAAGGATTTGAAAGAAAATGCTACTAATCTATATGAGAATGCAGATTAATCTAGAATGAGATATGCACGTTTAATCTAAGAACATGTAAAAGAAAGCTATGCTAAAATGTATGCATATTAAATCTAGATGAGAATTAAACTAAGAATGTAAAATGTATGTAAAAAATATGAACAAATGTGAGTATGAATTCCAGTAGCAATTCGATGCGAAAATCTCCAAATTCATCCTCCCAAAATGAAGAGATGAGGGTCTCTTAAATAGACTTTCCTAGAATCCATCAACGGTTGAGATCAATTCGGATCAACGGTCAAGATTGAAGATGAGGTTCAGTCATAAAGGGAGATTCCCAAATTAAAGGGAGTTAACAGATTTAATTTGAGTAAAATAAGGAGTTAACTGATTTAATTTGAGTAAAAAAAGGAGTTAACTGATTTAACTCATTTTTGATCAATAGTGAACAGGAAATTTCCCTTTTTGAATTGAAGAGAGATTTTGCTGAGATATTTAATTTAATAAAATGAGATATGCTCTCATAATTACTTTTTCTATTTAATTAAATAATCTTTAATTAACTAGAGACACTTTTCTTATTTAATTAAATAACTTCATTTAATTAATTAGGAATGGCTTCCCATTTAATTAATTAACTTTGTTTAATTAATTAGAAGGAAGTACTCGATTTAATTAAATAATTACATTTAATTAATCGAGATAGGCGTATTTATTAAATTAAATAAATTTAATTCCATAGTACATTAGCCTTAGGATATAATTATAATTTAATTAAAGTATAAATACTTAATAATTAAATTATAATTAAATCAAGTAGGTTTAATGCGACTAATATGAGTAAATAGTATAGGAATTAAATAATAAGCATGATGAATGCAGATTTAGGTTTTTTGCATTTGACAATTAAGTCAAATAGCGAGTAGCAGAATGAGAATTGCCTATTAGAATAGGTCCTAGGATTGATCAAAAATAGACCAGAATTGGTATCATGGCAATGAGCCAATTTTGGGGTATTACAAACATTAATTGCAGTATTTTAAGCACCATTTAATTTATTTCTACTCATTTAACATTATTTCAAATCAAGAAAGAAGATGAAGAGCTAAAGAAAATCTAGATAATTTTATCTAAGTTTTGGTAGGAGATTTTAATAGCTATTTGGCACCATTTCATCAAGATTTTTAAGGTATTTATCATGTGCCAAGTTACACAGTTTCAAATTTTGTAAACCCTAGATTTATATGATGGCATATAGTTCTTTGAAAGTGAAATGGGTAGAAGGAAAAGAGGTTTTAAATGTTTGGTTAATTAGTAACAAGATTAAAAAACCTATTTTCAAGGCTATTCCAAACATAACTTTTAAGCAAGATTACTCTGGAGCATTTTGTATGACACCACCATGAGTCTTAATGACACAAGGTGTTAGCAATTGTTATAATTGCAAGATTGCAAGCATAGGTGACATGGAAATTAGAGAATCATATGGAAGATTTTGTGAAAATGGAGTATTGAAGGGAGAATACAACATTGTTGAGAAGAAAGGGTAAATTCATGCCCTAGATTTTTTGAATGTCTTCAAAATTGAGTGGATTAAGATTATTTAACAGTAACAGATTTCCACAATCCATTTGTAAAGTACTGAGTTTTCTGGATTGTTTTAAGAATAATACATGACAAATTAGTATGGTTTGAGAATGGGCTAGTTAAAATTACAAAGAAAATTGTTCATAGGGTAATAGGGTATCCGACCTTAGATTGGCCAAAAACTATGAGAAGTGAGTCAAAGGAAGTTATTGAAAAGAACATAGGGGCTAAATGGAAAAAAAGGGGTATGACAATTGAGACAATCATAGATCTCCTAATAGCTTTTGTAGTGAGGGTAATAACTCATAAGATTTATCAGTCAAGTAGATTAAATAGTATAACATGCATTGCAGTGGACATGAGCTATAAAATTATGAATGAAGATCATACTTATGATCTTTTCAAGTTGTAGTTGCAGCAATTGATTGAAAACCTAAGAGCAATAAGGAAAAAAAGAGTTTTTAGTGAAAATTTGGATCTATTTTGGTATGTATTTTCTTCTATGTGTGGAATATATTTCCTATATTTGGCAAGGTTGCATGGAAGACAAATAGATTTATTGTAGTATAGATAGGAGAATCATTGAAAAATTAGGCAATAACTTTGAGTTAGTAATGAGTAGTTATTTTAAATATTTCAAACAATCCATGTAGAAGAGACTAAGGGTACTAGTCTTACTAGTGAAGAAACATTATGATGATGTTTGCTTCCTAGTTGACACTGATCACACATATGTACAAGTAGAAATTCCTAGAGTGAGATGGCTAAGTCCATCAGGTTATGTGATAAATGTTGACAAGGCCTCTATAGCAATCACAACATTACTTGCAAAAGAAGTGAACAAAGAAACCAAAGCATTTAGTAACTATGAACTAGCCAAATCCAAAATCACTATGGAGTTGAGGACTACCTCTATAATCAAGAAGAAAAATAAATTGGTGAAGAAACTAAAAGAAAAATTTGGTGAAGGAGCAAAGGAAGAGGAAGAAGAAGAAGAAGGTACGTAGGCTCAAACACCTCTAGCTCTAACACAAGATCAAGGAGAGGATCAGCAAAAAGAGGAGACAAAAATTGTAGAAGGTGCTAAGGGAGAAGAAGTTGAGGAAGTACCTACTCCTACTAACAAAAAGTAAATGCACCTGTAATGAAAAGACCAAAGGAGGTTGAAAAACCTATTCAACCCAAATCAACAACACCTACCACAAGGGCTAGTACAAGAGTCATTACATAGAAGGCTAAAGAGGTAGCCAAGCCTAAAGAGTAAGAAGGTGGATCATAGAAAAGAACAAGAAAAAAGTATGTTTCTTAGGTTAAATCTAATGAGGAGAAGACTGAATCTGATGACATCAACCAATTCTAAGTGGTGAGTCATAGTCCCTCCTCACACCTAGATAATCTATGTAAGACATTAGAAATAATTTTGATTTGTCAAGTTTCTCTCACATTGAATTTGATAACCTTGGAAAGATTGAGAAAAAATAGGTAGAGGAGGCAATATGTGCCATTATGACTATATTCAAGAAGACTCCTCTCAAAGTTTCCAACTCCATACCTAGGAGTCTATATGGTAGAGTTGACCAAAAATGACATTATTATTTGGACACAGAGAAGAAAATTAGGGAAACAACCCTTGCTCAAGTTATGCCATAACTTAGCAAGGCACAAATGTCTAAAACCATAAAGAAATATGATGTGAGATTTGTACCTAAGTATAGGGCATTCAACATATTACAAAACAACATAGAAGATGTTGTAAAGAAGTCCAAACAAATGTGGAAGATTACATATCGACTAGCCACAACCAAAGATGATGAACACGAGACTATTGAGATAGAATATGTTGAAGAGGATAAAAATGAAGAAGGAATAGTTGAGGGAGGCACTAATATGAATATTGATGATTAGGAAACAACTAAGGAAGAGTAGCAACTAGAACATAGTGTACAAGATACACAAATGTCAATTACTAGCCCTCTATAGGTAATAAGTGTAAGTACTAAAATTATCAAAGTAAAGGATGTTTCTAATTCTACTCATTAGAACATCAATCCCCTAATAGAGGAAGATTTGAAAAGAATACTTGACCAATCCACACTACTAGCAAAATTATGTGACAACCCTATATTGGTAAGTGTTGATGAAATTTAGAAGTCAGAATCTATGACTACAAGGGAGGAAGAGAAAACTAAAAAAAACCCCTACAATCACTCCTCAAGTGAAAAGTGTACAACCTTCACCACATTTAGTTGTGTATTAGAGTAAGGAGATAGTAGGATGAACTGTCAGTACACCCATGTAAAGCACTCTAGTTTCACAAAATGTTCAAGAACCTAAAAATGATAAGGTTGAGATAGTTGAAGAAGGCAAGGTGGAAACACTAGTCAATGATGGGACATCAAGTAAAATAGGTTAGGTAGATGTACCTACACCTCCAACACAAGTTCAAGGTGCAACTAAAATATAAAAGGTAGAAAAGGATAAGCCTGAAGAGACAAATGTGACAACCAAGCCGAAGGAGCTAGAAGCAATTCAAGCATTGGTAACATTACCAAAATCAAGAAATCATTCTAGTAAAACTCTTTAGAGGTTGAGCACGGATGCAACACCTTTGCAATTCTCAGTGCTAAGTCCTAGCTCATCTAAGGTAGAAGAGGTAATTCATTATGGGGATGTTATCCCACATGAAGAATTTGTTTTGCCTGTGTTTGATTATTCAACAACAATTGGTCAATGGAGTATACTTCAAGACGCCCTAGCAAGAAAGAAACATCAATAACTACTTAGAAGGGAGCATAGGAAGAAGCAAGCTTTGCTTGAGATTAAAGACATTTTCTTAGATGCATTTAGTCTACCTACTCTAGATGAAACAAAGCTAATCATTGAACAATTGACCAACATAGTTGAAAGAGTAAGTAATACAAACCTAGATACTAATGCCAAATTATTAGAATATTCTTTTAAGAAATTTCAAAACAAATTGAATGAGAAGATATCTAGTGATGTAGCACTAAACCAAGATGCATTAACAACTAAAATAGTGTTGTGATAATGTGTGTTGCACACATTGCCTAATATTGTTATATTGTATTATTTTATTTTATTATGTAATGTTACACCTAGATGGATGTGCAACATATTCCCATGGGATATACTTGATGAGTTGTATTGTAACATGGTGATAATATTTCATGTAATTATTTAATATTGGGGAAAAGAATTTTATTTCCAATATTAAACGTGGGGTCAATGGGTTAGGTAGCACATGGTTTATGTAATACCACTTGACGGTTTTGTGGGACTCACTACTATATAAGTAGCCACAAAGGTAGTTGTATGTGAAGAATAAGGCAAAAAGGGAAAGAGTTGAGTAGGAAAAGGCTTGATAGGTTAGCCAAGGGAGCATTTATGAAGGTTGGAAGCATAGCGTGGGATGTCTGGATTCATGCTTGTTCACATAGATTGTTTAGTTGTGGCTATGGCTTTGAAGGCTTCCATGGTTGTATTGCAATAGTATTTTTGTTGAATAATACATGGTGATGGATTCTTTTGGAGGAAGGGTTTTTCCCTCAATGAGGGTTTCCCAAGGTATATCTTGTGTCATAATTTTATGGGTATGTTGTCTATTCTCTTTCATGTTGATTTCAATTGTATATTTATTTTAGATCTATTATGGGTTATGTGGGAACAATTATATTCTTTGTGGAAATTTTCCTTACAAGTGGTACCAGAGCTATGGTTTTATTATTGAAACCCTAGATTGAATCCATGGGAATGCATGAGAGCATAAAAGAAAGGGCAAGATATATGAGTTGTTTATTGTAGATCTGAGGGTGTTAGGTTTGATGTTATGATGGGATATTGGTAGATTTTGACATGTGAAATTGTTGGACAAGAGGTTTTTTTTGGATGTTTCATTTAAATGAGGGTTTCAGTGGGAGCTTGTAGAAATGATCTCCTGGGCAAAAGCATACCTCACCATTGGATCTGAGTTTATGTTTCCATAAATTGTCATATATAATATGCCCTAGTTTTTCCATGTTCAAAGGAAATGAAAGATGTGTTTAGTTTCAGCCCGTGATGACCATCAAATTTAATCTTGTTGGAATTTTCATTACAAAAAAAAAAAAAATCGCAGTGAAAATGTTAAAAAGACTATCTTAGTAAAACAACCATAACTTTCACTTAGGATATTGAATTTTTGACTTCTTATAGGTATTGTAAAGCTAATTTGGAACACTACAACTTGGTGTAGGTTTGATTATTTGATTTTGACATTTTGTTAGGTTTTAAGAGCCTAAAAGTTAGATGTTATTTATTTTGAGCACAAATTAGGGCATAACTTGGGCACACATAGTCAAATTTTGGAGTTCAAGTAGTCCATAGGAAGCTCTTGGAGAGCTCTAGACATTGGTTTAGATTTGGTGTAGGTTTGGCATGATTTAGTTTTTCATATATTGAGCTAAACAATCTAAGATATATATTGACTATGGTAACATTGTGATTTTATGACATTGTATATTTGGAGATTTAAGATCTGATGTCATTGTATACATAGTTCATAGTGGAGATTGCTCTCATGATGATATGTTTATCAGTATGTATGATGATTTGTTGGGTCTACAAATTGTACAATGTTGTAAGCAGTCTATACTAATAGGTTGCATTTATGACTTGGTTATGGGTTATCTTTACCCATTGATCTTTCATTATTGATGCATATTCAAATTGGTGGCTTGGATCTAGATTTTCTATGCTCTAATTCACATGATTTGCTGATTTTTTCTTCACATATAAGGGATGAGATCTTGTTACTAGCTATATTCATGGTAGAGGATTATGGTTGACTATTTTATGTTGATAGGTTGGACATATTCAGTGTCAGATGCTTAGTCCATGGTTGTGATCATGGTGACATGGATTTTTGGCATGACATGTTTGGATATATAGGTACATCCTTGATATTATTTAGTTTGAATTACTAATTTGGTTATGGTAGTATATCTTATTGGTTGAGGATCATGGTTATTTGGTTTGTTTTAAGGAGCTCATGATGTGCACTTTGATTTCTTTGATTGTTTGATGCCTTGGTTGGTTCTCATGGTTAAAGGATGATTTTTCATCATTTTGTCATGGATAGCTTGGATATATGGTTTAGTGGGAGCTTATGATAGTGATGAGGTGATAGTGTATGATTAGTTCTTGGTTTGGTTTATATCTTCTCAATTTGGAGATCTTGGTTTCACTTGGTACTAACACTTTGGTTGTTTGAGTGTAGACCTAGAGGATCTTCATGTAGGAGATGGATTTTATGATGCCATAGGTGAATTGGTACCGTGATTGAGTGGGAGTTATTGGCATTGATATATATATATATATATATATATATAAAGTGTTTGCAGATGTTGGAGGTTTACCTTAGATTCTATTGATACAAAAGCATCTTTGTCATTTGCATGGTGCACTTGTTATCTTCATGGTGTGTGAAGATGGTTAGATCTTAAGGACTCATGGGGTTCTTAGTTGTCTTTATGGTGTGTGGAGATGGTTCTTCATGGTATGTGGAGATGGTTTTTCTTCATGGTGTGTGGAGATGATTACATCTTGAGGACTCATAGGGTTCTTGGTAAAGGTGTGTTTTATGCTTTCATTTGGCATGTAATCTTTGGTGTTAGGATAGTTTCATTATTATGTCATGATATACTCTTGATACATGTTTAGATTTTTTACATGTTATAGTATGTTCATACGGAGCATGTTATCTCTTTGGTTGAGATGGTTAGATCATTTTGTCATGTTTATATTCTTGAGGCTATGGTTGGAACTTTGACATTGATCTTGGTTTAATTTCTTGGTATTGAGTACATTGATCATAAGCTGGGTACTTCATGATATTGCTATGTTTCATTTGGAGTTGGCATGGATTGATTGGTCATATGTGCTCGTGGATACTTAGAGATGGTGGTGATACTAATTTCTCTTAGATTAGAGAAGTATTTTTTGGGACAATTTTTTGGTTTCAGCAGGAGAGTCTAAGGGGCATTCATTGATATGGACTTGAGAGGAGATTATTCTTAGTCAAGTCTTGATTGAAGACTTGGATACCTTGATATGCATTCTCATTCCCCACTTTTGGTCTACTAGGCAGTTTTGCTACTTGAGAGGTATAGCCCATTATTTCTCTTAGGTGCATTATATTTATGTTTTTCTTTCATGGATATGTATCTTGAGCTATGGTACTTGAGAGTTTATTTGAGAGATGGTTTAGCATTGGTTATCTCCTTCTACATACGTTTTTTTTTATGATGATTGATTTTGGGAGATGTTTTTATATTGGTAATATTTCTTGGATTAGGAATGGTTATTCATTGATTTAGGAATGATTTATGAGTTTGATCTTCTTTTGAGAGGATTTCATTCATGATTAGTTATATGGTATGGTTTGGGTGTTGTTGAGGCTTCTTGTTGGGGTTTTATGGAGGAGATCATACTTGCACAGTTTACATCCAGAGGTGTGTGGAAAAGGACATGATACATGTTATGATTTACATGGTTTCTCATTGGTCATAGTTATCTTCCTAGATGTTCAATTTTTCTTACATTGGATTTGATATTGATCGGTGATTTTAATGACTGCTATCTACTCATCTATGTCATGTGAGAGATGGCATGGTTATTCCTTTATCTCTTTCCTTTGTTAGTTATGGAGAACATGGGAGAGTGTTGAAGATTTTTTATGAGAGCTATTCTTCTAGGTTATTAGTTTATGTGTTGTGGATGTCCTTGAGACTACATGGATTTACTTCTTTGAGATGTTGTGAGTGGATTAGTTATAGATTTGACATTATCTTTTGTAGTGGGAGATTCTTGGTATATATGTGGCAAATATTTCTCTTGAGGCTTATGATTGGTAAGTCTTGTAAACTCAGTATCAAAGGTTTTGCACAAAATTTTTGCTCTATGTTTAATATCTGCAGGTGTGTCAATAGGACTTATTGTCTTTTCCAATCTGTCCAAAACTAAAGTAAGAGTTTTCTCAATAGACTTGATAGATTTTTTCTTTTCAAGAATTTTACTTAAGGAAGATATAAGATTTTGTGCCTCATCTTCTTCATCTGACTGTACTATTGTTGCTTGTGTAGGTGATGTAGAAGGTGTTACTTTTGTTGCTACTAAAGGCACACTTGAAGTAGTTGCTTCAATTCTAGATTCAATTTTCTTTGTAGAAGGTGCATCTTCTTCCTTAGGCTCCTAGTCTTTTTCTTCATTAGATGAGCTACTATAATTAACAATATTGCCAACAATGTTGGAACCAAAATCTTTAAATGGGTCCTTAGTTGTATCCATTGTCACATTGGTGTCATCCAGTTGTATAGATTCACTATCAATGATAATATGTGGTGAATCACTTGGAATTGGTGTTTCAGTTGGTTACTCAAAACTGTGAGGTGGACTGACTATAGTAGGACTTGTTTCCTTTGTCTGTGCACTCTTCTCAAACTCCTTAGACACAGGGCTTTCCTTCTCTAGCCATGCACTCTCCTTTGGAATGGTAGACATGTATGTGACTATTGCCTTTTGAGTTTCCACATTTACTTCTTCATAATTTCCTCCCATGAAGAAAATGGATCTCTTCTTATTTCTCAATAATGGTGCTATTCCTTTCAAAAATTTAGTTATTTCTTCCTCATTATTTACAATACATAGCTTTTTCACCATATTTATGCTTATTTTCTTATCTACCTCAATAACTCTACTTTTCTTGTTTAAAAGTCTATTGTACAAGTCTTCAGGTATTCAACCTCTTCTGCTATCAAACCTTTTATCTTTTAGGATCATATTTCTAACTACAACATTCTCTAGCTATCTTCTATCCAAGTTATTATACAAGTCATAGTACTTATTCAATTGCACAAAATTATTGTCATTAATAATTTGCATGTTAAGTTTTTCTACCTTGGGTTTCTATGCTTTTCTTCCTACTAAAGTCTTTGCTTCTTGATCTATTGGCTCTACTAGTCTGTCACCAATTTCTTCTTTAGATTCAGAAGAACTAATTTGCAAGGTTCTTCTCTTCTTGCATGGTCCACTTGTAGTTTTCTTGACTCTTTTCTGAGGAGGGGTTTTCTCAAGACTTGTGGATTTCCTAGGTGTTGAAATTTCCTATGTTTTCTTTGGGTTCCTTAAAAGTTGTTATTGTGCAACTACTACATATGGCACTATAGGTGCTTGCACACTTATCTAGGAGACTGTAACCTCTACAGTAGGTCTGGCTATTGCAATAGGTGTAGGGGTTATAGTTTAGATTGAGTGTTGACCTTCATTTCCATGGCTATCCCTTTCACCTCTTCAAATTCCTTTCTTGACATTCTTGATTCCGTCAAGATAGAATCAATCACTTTTTCTATCTTCTTCTTAGAGTCCTTGATTATCTAACTTGTTTTAACTTATCTCATCTTCTCAGTATATGTCCCCCATCTAGGCACTATTTTATTAAGAGTGCTTAATGTAGGTAATATGGGTCATAAAAAATAAGTGACTTTATTGTCTTGTTAGGTACATTAGGATGAGCTTCTTCCTAAACTATGTGAGAACTTCCAGCTTCTCTTGCATTTAGAAATATTTCCTTAAATTCTTCTGTTAGCTCCTTCATTTCTTCCTTTAGACTGTCATCATTTATCTTGTTGTTCCTTCTATGATTCTTATTCTTATTGAGGTTTTTTCTTTCCATTATGTAAAACTTTTCTGTGTGTCCAAAGTTATTACATAATTGGCATATAGGTACATTCCTTCTTTGTTCATTAATCTAGTTGTCAGGTGCTATGCAATTCCTTGCTATGTGTCCAAGATTGTTGCATCTATAACAAACATTTTTTTCTTCTTTCTCCACTTTCATTGTTGTGAGATCTTCTTCCATTTCCTAAATATTATACTATTTTTATTATCACTATCAAATGTAGGTTTCTTACAATCTACTACATAATGTTCATATCCATGACAATTATGACAATAAAAATTTGAAATAGGTTTAAAAGACTTACCTTTGCAATCATCTCCAGTATGCTCAAGTTCATTACACTAGGCATGAGATTCCTTTCTTCTATTATCCTTATCTATTTTTCTTATGCTTTAGATCCTTTTTGAATTTAGGGGTATTAGGTTCTTTTCTCTCAATAGATTTCTTGGTAGATTGTCCAAGGAAGAATCCAATTCTAGTCTTGTCATAACTAGGTCTCTTTAGAGATATTTGTTCTTCAATATTTTCACTATTGGTATATAATCTCTCAAGTTGCTTTTGGTTTGTAACAACTCACCTTTCACAATAGTGTTTTATTTTTCTAATTTTTGCATTATCTAACTTGATAGATTCCAATTCAGATGTTACCTTGCTTAATTGGGATCTTAGATCTGCATTTTTAGCTTTTATTTTAGAGTCATTCTTTCCTCCATTTTTCTTAAGACTTAGCTTGATTTCAACTATTTTTAACTAATGTTTCAAAATCTCATTTTCATTCTTTAGATCTTCAATATCATTATCACTAGTTTGCTCACTAGGTCCTTTTTGCTTCAGGTCATCTATCTTGTCCTTTAGTTCACCAATGTAAGCTTTTGTATCTTTATATCTATCTTTTAGGCCATCTCTTTCATCAGTAAGGAGATCAATTTTTTCAAGAGCTTCTTCAAGATTCTTCTTCAATTATTCCATATCCATAGGGATCTTATTCAAACTATTAAGCCTCTTCTGAATAAGTAGGCTATGATACCAATTGTTAGAAATAGCTAATATTGAGAAGGTGGGGGGGGCTGAATCAGTATTTTCAATCTTGTTACCCACAAATGAATATTATTAATTACTTTGTCATATACATAAGAAAAAAAGCCAACAATGTTGAATAGTAAAAACAACCATACATAGAGAGAGATCATAACACCATATTTTGTTACCTAGGGAAACCTTGTCCAAGGGAAAACCATAGTGGATATGAAACCCACTAGATGATTCACTATATAAAAGAATCTTGTTAAGGATATTGACCCTATTAAGAGTCTATGAAGAACATATAGTGTCTTGAGTCCCTATTAGGAGACTAGGCCTTCTTAGAAGCCTCAACCCTATTAGGAGTTGGTAAATCATATACAAATGTGTGCAAGAACAACTCACTACCCTAACATGCAACTATAAAATAAGTTCTTCAAGAGAATAGGTATACATACAATACTAGATCACTTATTGTACTTCACAAATCCTCTAATTGTCATTTCTTCATACAAGAATGACTACACACATATCAACTTGCATAATATTTCGCATAACATTACTTCACATCACATATCATAATATCGCATTCACATATTTTCACACACATTAACTTCATAATTTAAGTTCTTTACTTATATCAAACATATTAATATATTCTTTTGTAGTTAACTCAACATATCATCCTTAGAGTCGAGTCATCAAGATTTTGTAATCAAAAAAAATTTGAAAGTTGTACAAGTCAATTTGCTAACATGCTCTATTATGTACTATGAGGTATTTGCATTAGTATTTCTTCCATAACTTGAACTTGATTGATCATACAAACATGCACATTGGCATGCATCATCATGATGATGTCGTACATCTAGGGTTGACTGTACATGAGAAAATTCTATTATCAACAAATCTTGTCATCTTGTTGTAACATTGTCTAATACTTAGAAAAATTTCCTTCACAAATGATCATGACTAAACTAAAAAAAAAATGTTTCCATAAATGACAACCACATATCTCACCTTATTTGATTGATTGGTCATATTGCCAACAAGAAGGCACTATTAGAGGCCAAAATGATATAGAGTGAATTTGAGGCCATGAGATAGATAATGAAGCAAGAGTATTGAACATACAACCTTTGTTAGTATAAGTTGTTGAGACATCTTTGAAACAAAGTATTATATGTGGCAGTGTTTGATGTTCAGCCTAGTGAATAGAAGAGAAAATTAGAGAGATTGGTTGAAGCAGTGTCTACAAAGACAAAGAGAGTCAAACAACTAGCCATAGGACTAGGAAAGAGGAAGAAAACATTGTTGAAAATTGAATCTAGTGATGAATAAGATGGGGAATAGGAAACTAAAAAGGCAAAAAAGGTAACTCCACTTAAGCAAGCAACAAGAAAAGCTTAGCAACCCTAGAAGTTGAAGATTGAGAAGATCAACATAATGATTGTGAATGAGGGAAAATTTGTTTAGATGAAAATTTTTTATGATTTATATAATAATTTTGAGAAGGATTAGATTGATATACATGCTATGAGATATATCATAGCAAATGATCTAATTTTGAAGGATATTGAACTAGTGGTGAACCAGAAAGTCTATGAGAGACTTATAAATAAGAAGACTCCTACAAGAGAAGAAGACCTTGAACTTTGAAATTCTATGCTAAGGACTATCGAAAAGACTAATGATGAAGGTGGAATAAAAAGATTGTTTAACAACCTCATGCCATACTTAAGAAATAAGTTGAGACCATTTATATTTATGGTTGGTGAAAATGATAAGTTAAGAAAGGAGACTATAGCAGCTATCAATAAGATTTTGATAGAGTCATAGGCAACATCTCCTCTAGCTCCTAGAACCTCAAAAGTGTTAGTAAGTGGTGACACCATGAATATTGATGAAACCAATGCTATCATCAACATTGATGATACCAATCCATTTGGTGGTTCTGAGCCAAATGAACTAGACACTGAAGATATTGAGGAAAAGTTAAAACAAATTGAGGAAGAAAAGAGGCTACTAGAAGTAGAAAAGAAGAAAATAGAAGAAGCCAAGTAGAAATTGCTTGAGGAAGATAGGAAGAGAAAGGATGATGAAGTCAAAATAAGGATTGTAGAAGAAGAGAGGATAAAGAAAAATATTAAAGAAGAGAAGAAAAGGTTAGAAGAGAAGAGAGAAAGAGAGGAAAAATAAAAGAAAGAAGAGGAAGAGAGAAGAACTAAAGAAGCAATAAAGAAATAGAGGGAGGATGAGACTAAACCATCTAGTTCATTTACTCCACTCTCTCTTTCTAGTTTGGCTACAAATGATAATGATCAAACAAATTTGATCTCATCCCTATCCAAACTTATATAGAAAAATAAGACAGTGAAATGTTTGTAGAAAACTTTAATGGAAGTAACAGACAGACTGCACAGTACATTGGCAATTCAACATACATAACTAGATCCCAAACAGAGAGCACAAGTAGTACTAAATTCATTCAATGAAGATTTTACAAATCTGTTGAATGTTGTAGAGGCAAAGGCTCAAATTTCCCATGATGCTAACTTTTTTAGCATCATCTAGCCATAAAATCAAGAATAACTTAATCAATTTTGATACTTGTATAAAATAACTTTGAATATGTTAACAAGAAAGGAAAACTCTATATGTTAAGTGTACCTTATCATACAAGCTGACTAAAGACTTGGACAATTAGATAGAGACAAAGATGAGTGATTTAGAGGCTTTATCCAATCAAATCCAAAATTAATCTAGCAAAGTAGATGATTTTGAAAGTCAAGTTACCAATATTCACAGTGATTTTAGGAAACTAGAACTTTAGAAAGAGAAAATATTGAAGAGAACATATGATTTTAGAGAATCTATTGCTCTAAAATTATCTTTTGTTGAGCAGCTATTAGAGGAATGTGTCAAGGCCAAGGACACATATTCAAACTTTTTGTATTTAGATATTAATGTAGTTGAGATTGCATCATATTCTTTATGTGCAATTCTTACATTAGGTGAGTCTACCAAGAAGACATGGAACAAAGGTATGAAGATCATTTTAGCATAAGGAAGAATAGTAGTTCAGACAGTTTTTGGATAGAAACTTGACATTTTGACCTTTGTCATTGATGTCAAAGGGGGAGAGATACATGTGAAAATTGTATACATTTCATTGTTTAGAAAGATACAATGGGGGGAAATACATGTTGTATGCCTAAAATGTGAGCACACTTCTATGAATCATTATATTCGAGATTAGTCAAGAATGAGGTCTCAAATGGTGACTCATAGCTCTCTACTCATGGCGTGCAAGGGTTTTGCAATGGAGGCCCTCAATTTGACCTAGTTCATGCCCATGCAAGTACACCATGAAATGAGAGATTCAAAGATCCAAAATGCATGCAAATGGAGATGAAAACTAATCTATATGATAACAATGCAAGAATAATGCAAAATCTAATCTATGAAAGCAAATATGACTCTAAACTAACATGCAAATGAAATGATAAAAGCCCATGATGAAAGCCATGGGTGCAAGAGAGAATGAGACAAGAAGATAGAAGTTCTCCACAAAAAGCTTTAGCATTCAAAAACTCCTTCTTCAAAAATTGCTCTCCAAACCTACAGCATAACAATAACATCATCCCTCCTTAAAATGAAGAGAGGGCTCTCCCTTATAAAGGAAATTATGGAGGTGAGAGGATTCTCACAACCAATATAGGATAATAGAGTTTGATCCATGTGAGACTAAATTTCACCAATGAGAAAAGAGGAGTGGTTGAGAAGAAAGTGAAAAGAAAAGTCCACTTAGAAATATGTGCATTTAAGTGTAGAAATTAAATAAAAGAATTTATTTTATTTCCCTTTCATCAACAAGAGATATTTAAGTGGTATTTTTATTTAATTAAAAGGGAGCAAGTTCTTTTAATTAAATAGGAGATATTTAATTAAATTAAAAGAGGGGTTTTTCTCTTAATTAATTAAATATGGATGAATTATTTAATTAAAAGAGAGGTTTCCTTTTAATTAAATGGGGACTTATTTTATTTAATTAAAAGAGGAGATTTTTTTTAATTAAATAAGACTTAGGATAAAATGATCAACCTTAGAAATAAAATAATCGAATTTGATTGATTTGAATTGATTTAATAAAATATTGCAAACCATTGATTCAAGAAATTTGATAAATTGATAAATTGAAGAATGGGGGCCCATAGTCTAGGCAACCATTTTAGGGTGTATACATTTGCCCCTCTTTGAATAACATGTGATCGATTTGGGAACACATGTAGTCAAAGAAAGAAATTGAATCAAAGATTGAAGTTAATAATTATTGCCCCCTCATGATTGAAATCGAAATGAGATAGAGGAGAGACAACAAGTTGATAAATTTGATCAAATTGAACAAAAGATAAGGTTCTTGATGTAAGATGAAATATATAAGAATCATTGAACCAAGGTAGATCATAAAGCATGAAATATTATGCCCCAAAGGTGATTTTAGAAGAAAAGAAGTGGGGGATAAAGAAAATGGAAGATAGGAGTTTGAAAGATATGGAAAGAAAATAGAAAGAAGAAACGAAAATGCCCCAAAATCAATCAACTGTTTAAGATAGAAATTTTGATTGAGATCATGAAAGAAGATAAGGAAATGAAGATCAAAACATGACCACATTTGATTAAAAGTCCATAATAAAGATGAAGGGAGAACCCTCTCAAACTCATAATGCAGCCTAAAAATAAAAACTAACATGAAGTCTAATAATGCAAACTACATGAAAATGCAATGGTGTACTTGCAAAAGAGAAATTATAACATAGGATTTTGTGTTCATCATTCATTAGAGAATGTAAAGAACTTATTTTCATCATTGGGCCATTATTAATGGACATCAAAAAAATCACACAATCATCACTAGTCACAAGTGCAACTATGAAGATACCTTTCTCATTTAATTAAATAATTACATTTAATTAATCAAGATAGGTGTATTTATTAAAAGTGATTTAATTTAAGGATTGGTTCCGAAGTTGATGATATGAATACCAATTGCTAATATTTTAAGGACTATCTCTAGAACAGAGCTTAATCCCAAGGAATCTAGGCAGAGCACGTAGATACTTAAGATTGAAAGCATTTAGAAGATTATCTCTAGAATGTAGCTTAACCTTCAAGGATCCATATAGAACACCTAGATACTTGAGATTGAAAGAATTTAGAAGATTATCTCCAGAACGAAGCTTAACCTTCAAGGATCCAAATAGAACACCTAGATACCTGAGATTGCTAAAAGATAACAAAGTCTAATCATGAGTCGTAGGATCATCCCTAGAATGAGGCTTGATCCTCAGAAGTCAGGGTTTAGACTGTCCCAATACCTATCCATCAAACTCTAAGAGGAGCTATTATAAGATTGATCAATTGATGAAAAGATAAGATAGATAGCAAAGATGCTAGATAGAAGGGAACAAGATGCCCCGAGTGATGAGATGCCCCAAGTGACGAGGACATAAGATGGGAACGAGATACCCCGAGCAATAAGTATTCAATGATGTAATCATCCTACCCCCTCGAGAGCAAAATCGAAAGATGACACACTAAAAATATGATGTGAAGCAACATATCAATTTTGAGATTCAACAAAATGTAGAAGAAATTAGAATAATCTAAAGAAAAGATGAGGAGATCAGAATGATCAGAAGAAATTGAAGAGATCAAAATTATCTGAAGAAAAGATGAGGAGATCAGAATGATCAAAAGAAATTGAAGAGATCAGAACGATCTAAAGAAAAGATGAGGAGATCAGAATGATCAGAAGAAATTGAAGAGATCAGAACAATCTGAAGAAAAGATGAGGAGATCAGAATGATCAGAAGAAATTGAAGAGATCAGAACAATCTAAAGAAAAGATGAGGAGATCAGAATGATCAGAAGAAATTGAAGAGATCAGAATGATCTGAAGAAATATGGAAGTTGATTTGAAGTGATTTTGAGGTCCAAAAGTCCAAGTTTGATTTGAAAAGATTCCAAGAATCACAAAGTATCAAAAGAATTTGGATTGCCCAAAATTCTAAAATGCATTTTTGAGCCACTTAAGTGTGTCAGATTTCAAATTCAATCTCGAAAAAAATGGGTTCTAAGCAGCCAAAATAGCCAAAAGAGTGATTAATCGATCATTTGTGTAGTCGTGAAGAACATGATACTTTGAAGAGTTCAACAATCCCTCATCAGAGAAGGTGAAAGTAGATTTGCAATTGAATTGCATGCCTATACAAGTAAAGTATGCAATGCGAGACTATGTTAAATGCAAGCCTAGGTCTGGTTACCAAGCCTCAATATTTAATCATTACCAAATATAGAACAAAGCTCATAGGTCATACAATTCCCACTGACATTGCAATCATGGAAATATGAATATAACATACCTTATTGGTTTGTCAGGATTAAATGTAAGCATTCGAGGCACAAGAAGCTAGAATGACTAGAACATTTGTCCCTTTTAATGTAGCAAGTTAACATAAGCATCAAAGCATAAACACTAGGATGACCTGAATGTTTCTTGCATAATAGGTACACCAAAGACATGGGAGATCCCTCTTATGCTAAGTATTTAGTATTTATTCTGTTCACATCGACCCTTGTGTTTGTAACCTGAGATAAAAGTGTGCTAAATATACTCACAGTGACCCGTACATTCACTTAGCAGGACGAGTATCATTATTTACTATAGCATGAAGAGTTCACTCCAACAAATAAGGAAAAAAACCAACATTACTGATGTATTCATATAAAAGGAGTCGAGGTACATACGACCATCCACTATGAGATGGAGGCTGTTATAGTGGACACCCCTCTTATAGGAGTAGATCAACTTATTGGAGCTAAACTGCAAATAGCAAGAAAAGAAAAAAAGATCATGCCCCTAGTCATTACTTTCCTAGTCGAAGATGACATCATCGAGTTGCTCGAGGAGATATAATAAAGCAAAGAAAAAGCAAAAAAAGGAAGAGCTCAGCATATCCAAACAAGATATCATTTTTGAATTCAGTGTTTTGGGATTGATGTCAAGTGCTAATGTCCAGAATACATTTGAAAGAAATCTCTTTAGTAGGGTGACAACAGTAGGCAGACGCAGTCAGAACGACTGGTGACTGATGTCAAAGAGGAATCTTCATGATGAAGAACCTAAAGAGGACTGGGAAAAAGTAGACAGACATGGCCAGAATGACTAGTGACTGACGCAATAGAGATCTTCCATAAATGAAATTGGAGATGTGACCTAAGCAACAGTAGGCAGACATAGCTGAAACAACTAGTGACTGTTGCAAAAGAGATTCTATGAGGAGAATCTCAGAAAGCATGACACTATCGATAGTAGGCAAACATAGTTTGAAACAATTGGTGACTATCGCAAAAGAGATTCTATGAGGAGAACCTCAAAAAGAGTGACACTAGCAATAGTAGGCAGACGCAGTTGAAACAACTGGTGACTATCGCGAAAGAGATTCTATGAGGAGAACCTCAAAAAGAGTGACACTAAGGGGGGATGCCCCCAAGCTGGGACAAGACTCAATCCATGGATACATGAGTAGGAAAAGCAGGAAAGCAAAAGCAACTGTACAGAATAGCTAGAAGATGTGCTGCAAGATGGAGCATTGGGAACAAGAGGTGCCTGTTTACTAGGTTTTCACCTTCTTGGCAAGATTTTCTTTTTTTGCTACCATGATACCTGTTTCTAGGTTTTCACCAATGGCACTTTTCTATTTTTCAATTTTTTTGTATTTTTCTCTTTTTTGATTTTTTTGTTTTTTGAGATCTTTCAATTTTTTTGGTGTTACCAAGGCACCTATTGCTAGGTTTTCACAAGGCTAACAAATTTTTTCAGGACTTTTTTTCCAATTTTTAGATTTTTTTTTTTTCAAATTTTTAGAACTTTGTCAAAGATTACTAGCTCTCAAGAAGGATTACCTTGATTTTGTTCTAGTGTCTAGCAAGGTGTAGGACAAGATGTAGTAGCGAGCAAGTGGATAAGCAGAGATGGAAAGGCAAAGAGTATGAAGCGGTGAATGTTACCCTCAAGGAAAGGCTTCACAAGATTACCCAAGCTAAGGAAAAGGATATAAGCTTAGGGTGTAATGAAGGGTATCGTGTAAGTAACCAAAGAAAATGACCATGTCAAGAGATTGCTAAGAACTAAGTTTTTTTCTTTCTTTTTTTGATCAAGACCAAAGGGTTAACTGAATAGGATAACAAAGTTTGTTATGGAGGTTATGAGTGAATGACTTCAGAAATGAGGACATTTGAAGGATAAGCAAGATCTTGATAGGATGTCATGGATGAAAGAATTATGCATGATGCCTATTTGCCAGGTTTTCATCACGGCACTTATCCAAGGTGCCACAAGAAGTGGTTTTCACCATAGAACGAATTTATTTTTCTTTACTTTTGCTACCAATGCGCCTGTTTCCAGGTTTTCACCAAGGCACATTTTTTTTTCCTTTTTTTCTTTGTTTCTTTTTTTTTTCTTTTTTTCTTTTTTTTTTTTGATTTTTCAATTTTTAGAGTTTTTGGAAAGAATTCAAGCCTTTCTCAAGTGAGATAGCACTCCTATAAGAAAGATAAGTTATGATAAGCCAAGGCCATTGAAAGGTATGCTCAAAGATGTTGATAAGGTAATGGAGGGAGATAGTAGAAAAGGTATATGGAGGACAAGGTTTAGGCCATGGATGAGATAAATGGGATGGAAGGATAAAAGGGGGAGTATAGAAGGTGGAGTGGATAGGGTATCGAAAGGGATGTGCAAGGGGAGAAGAAAAAGTGGGCAAGATCAACATTGACACACACCTTGAAGGGTAGTGGAATGATGGAGGAAATATGGATGAAATAGTAAGAGATTTAGATGTATGAGCTGGTGAAATAATTTTTGAGGAAGTTGGAGTAGAAGGTTTTGAAACCTTTTTAGGAAGATGTTGGGAAGAAGATGGAGTGGAAGCCTTTGGAAGCTTGAATGTCAACTTTGATTTTTTTTCAATATTCAAGTCCTTCAAAAGAGACTTGGGAATCCATATAGATTTTGATTTTTCATTAGATGCTTTGGAATGCATTTCTTCAAGAACAGATTTAAGAACCCACATTATTTTTGGTTGAGCTCTTTGAATAGTGGACCTTTGTGGTCTCTTTTTTGTTTTTTCCTTCTTGACGTTCACATGTCGATTAGAGGAGACATAGGGAACTATTGAGGATGGATTCATGCACTTGTGTTTGAGTTGATCATCCAAATTTCTTCCAAAGGACTTGAGACTTGTGGACGAATGAGGCCAATATGACTGGTTTAGATGGAAAGGTGATTGTGAAGAGTTCAAGTATGTGTATCTTTGTTGATCTTGGGGTAGGGTAGGAGGAATGTGTAATGAGCTAGTAGTGGTAATATGAGATAGAGGAACATAAGGTCCCAATATGGATGGAAGACTTGAATGTTTTAGCTTGGATGGGTAGGGACCAAGGATAGATTTAGAAGATGTGAATGGACCATGAGTAGGGATATCAGCATATTTAGAGCATATTTAGAGTGAGAAATATGACCAAAGTCATCAATAGATTTATGAATAACTGTTATAGGAGCAATATCTTTGACGGGAGTATTTAAAGCTTGAGCATAGTTTGGAAGTGAATGTAGCGAGGTAGAATAAGAGAGTGAGGGAACATTTTTCTCTTCAAAAGGAATTTTAGGCAACAGAAAAAGTATCCTTCTCTTGGTCTTTTATAATCTCCTTAAGGATGGTGGAAGGAATATCTTGATCTTGCTTAGTAGAGGTGCATGACATGGGAGATGGAGGACTATGTGGCTTTTGAGATGGAGGCACGAGATGTTGGAAGACTTGAAAGGGGATGAAGGAATCTTGGTCTTGATCAACACTTGTTTCTTCATCATTTAAGTGGTCCTCTTGACATGAAACCAAATCCAAGGATGAGGGTGTATCTAAATCTATATTCAAATATATTTCTAGAGTCTCCATAACAGGATCTTGAAGGCACAATGGAGGAATAGTTGGATTGGGGATAATAGGAGGAGCAACACATGGAGGTTTTGGATCTTTTCTTTGTGTAGTATGGGAGAGGTTTGCAGCTAAGTCAAGATTAGCTTAAGTTTCCTTTAAAGGTAGTCCTTGAGGGTACACATAGTCAACTGGGGGAGTAGTGAGTTCTTTTGGTGAATATGTGTTGGAAAGATTGAACAATTGAGAAAGTGGATGTATGTTGGAGGAAGTAAAAGTTGTGTTTGAATTGTTATTAGACATGGTTTCATGAGGTTGATCCTTCTTGAGAGTAGAATATTTAGTGGTTGAGAGCTTAGATTTTTGAATTATACCATTGTCAAAGAGATCTTGGATCTTTTTTTTCAGCTCCTTACAATGGGAGGTTTTATGTAAATTATGTCTATGATAGGCACAATAGTTACTCATAAAGGAAACTCCTACCAAAGTGAGCTTAGGTAAAGTAATGAGTTTTTTTTCAAGAAGTTCTTCTAAGATTAATTCATAAGATTTTCCCAAAGGTGTGAAATCATGGTTTGATTTAGGTTCCTAGGTTTGTTTTCAAAGATATTCCTAGATTTCTTGGGCATATGTGAAGTGTTCTCAGATGTCTTGGATTCAAGATCATAAGAATGTGATTTTTGATTGTCATAGGAGGAATGGAAAATTTCTCTCAAGGAGAATTTGTTTGATGATGTGTTTTCCTCTTCTTTTAGTCTTTGAAGTTGAGCACTCATTGATTGGATTTGTTGCTTCATGTTTGCAATAAGTAGCTTTTCTTCCTCACTAGGAATATTGGATTTAGCACATTTGTTGTTAGCCATTTTGATGTACTATGTTTCAAGTAGTGATAGCCAAGTTTTAGAACATAAGTCAAGTTGTCACAGTCATAGACAATGACAAAAGAAAAAGCTTAGACTAGGACCACACTAGAACTTAGTCTCAATGGGACAAGATAAGAGTGTTGTATACTAAGGCATGAATAGTCTAATTTTGAGGCTAGAACAGCCAAAGATTATGACTATCATAACACAAAGTACAACAAGCACTAAAGGACAAGAGCAAGATAATTGAGAGACAAGACTAGTTAAAGTATGGATCACAAGTCATTAGCTAAGAAGGATGCCACTATTTGAGACCGTTTTCATATAGAGAAGTAGTAAACTGATGCAAGAAACAAACTTGGTACAGAGCACAAATAGCTCTAATAGACTAACTTGGCAGTTCAGACTCAAGATCTCACGTGAAGATCCTCTGAAAGGCACATGAGAAAGTACACAGGGCCATGCAAAGACTCTAGATAGCATAACGATTTCACACGAGGATGTGATGTAGGCCACACAAAGTAGTGCAAGGCTAACTTGGATAACATAAAGATCTCACATGGAGATGTGCAACTGTTTGCATGAGAACTTGGACAAAGCTGTGTGAAGAAATTAGGACAACAAGTATTCACGCAAAAGTTTGCAAACTGTGTGCAAAAATGGAAACCAGACTGACAATTGAACTAGATTTTGAAAAGACTTTAAAGATTTCAGACAGTTTTGGATAGATTGTTGATTCATTTTAGTAATCAGGCAGATAAACAGGCACGTAGAACAGCAAGCAGGTGATATCAAGCACGTTTGAAAACAATGAGCAAGGGCAAAAGCAACCTTGTGCATGAACAATCAAGTGACTTAGTTTGTGTTAATCCCTAAGAGAGATAATAATGTATGTTTTCAGAGAGTTTTGCAATCATTGCACACATTCCTAGAAAATGAAAAAGTTTGGCCTCTCTAAGGTTTTTAGTAATGGTTTGACTCTGCAACTTTTATGACTCACAGGGGTGACCTCCAATCCCAGAGCACCGAGGTTTTGACACAGTCTGAGAACTTAATCTTCAAGAGCTACTGGGGAGATCTGACAACCCACAATGAACCACACCCGTGGAGATTTCTTCCACAAGGACATATATATAGTGATTGTCACTACCATGGCGAAAATGGCTATTACCGCTTGAGGTTCCGTCAACACAGTTTGCCCTATAGAGGGATTGTATGCTACGGTTAACCCTCTTTAAAGGTGACCAACTCACAATAGTGTACCACAAGGGGACTTAGCTTCCAGATCCAAGGTTTTGACACCTTTTCACTTTTAGCCCAATCAAAGCAGACAGATTAATCTGACACGCTAAACTAAGAGTATCTCTTAAAGATCTATGATATCAACTCCCAGTGATCTATCAACCTCTCCGGAGAAAGGATGCCTCAATCAACAAGTTGAAGATTCATCTATCTGCAAGATGCTCAAAGTATCCTCCCCACCTACAAGGAATCCATCATAGAGATGAGTTTCACTAGGAACCCACTCTCTCAAGATCCACGAATAGTTTTCATGAGGCCTAGTTACTATGTGTGTATAGATGTTAATTCCCGAAAGAAAATCTATCCAAAAGAAACCAAAGAGCAAAAGGTGGTACACCTAACCCTTTAACTAATGTGAGGTGATTCTAAAGATGTGGAACATTTAACCCCTCACACAAGCCAAAATGAGTTCACAACTTAGAAACTAGTGAGTTCTAAAAAGCACAAAAGGGTTGCCTAGTGGAACATTTAACGCTTCTGTCCTGTAGACCCCTCCCCTTTTAACATGGTGTTGAGCCTGCAACCATAGGTTGGAATGAGGAGCCAGTGGATTAGCAAGTCCAATAACCCAAGATAGCTAATTAGATCTATCACAAGCAACTAAGCCTACTAAATGAAAACTAATGGAGATCACAACCTAGTATCAAATTATGCATGTGTTGTAAAATAAGAACATGGAAGGAAACACACACAAGCTTAACATGAGAGATGTTTGTTTTAGGTCCAAATGAAGTGTTATCAGTCAAAGAGAATTACCTGGTAATCTTGGCAATGCATCTTTTCTTTGTTGTACCTTTCGTTTACACTTGATCGCTTTCTCGCAACAAACAAAGCAACAAACTCATGAATGAAATATATGTCAACTCATCCAAAACCAAGGTTAGATCTAAAAATCTGATTTTTAAGAGTGATAATAATCAGTAAGTAACCCAAATGAAAGCCCACATCATGCATTGATTCATTGTAAAAAAATGAAATGCAAACTATTCATTAAATGCCTTTTTTTTTTTTTCAATTGATTTTTGACTTAGTCATAAAGATAGGATCTACATGATATGAATTCGGATCCAAAACTCAAAATATAGAAAAGTAACCCATATCAAAAATTGGAGAGCTTTCCAAAAATGCAAAATTTTTGAAAAGATCTTTTAATTTGTGCCCTAGGGAGTTGTTTTGTCAAAAAAGACCAATTTTTGCAAATCAAATTATTGACCCATAATATGACCTCTAAAATTGAAACACAAAGAACCAAATCTATTTAAAATTCCAAGAGCTTTTCGAAACTGTAAATTTTTTTGAAAAATGTGCTGATTTATGCCTGAAAATGATTTTTTATGAAAAATGAAGAAAATATCATAAAAGCTCGAAAATGTTTCAAAAAAGTCTAAACATTGGATCAAATCTTCTTGGATGTATTTTCACCTGCACAAAAAAATTTCAGATCAAAATACACATTCATTTGAAAGATATGAGAAAATCTTTCAAATCTAGGGTTTCTTTGAGTCTACAAATAGATCTGCACAAAAACTAGCAAGCAAAGGTGGGTTGCCCCATGGTGGGCGCCAAAAATGTATGCCTAAAATGTGAGCACACTTCTATGAATCATTATATTTGAGATTACTCAAGAATGAGGTCTCAAATGGTGACTTATAGCTCTCTAGTCATGGCGTGCAAGGGTTTTGCAATGGAGGCCCTCAATTTGACCTAGTTCATGCCCATGCAAGTACACCATGAAATGAGAGATTCAAAGATCCAAAATGCATGCAAATGGAGATGAAAACTAATCTATATGATAACAATGCAAAAACAATGCAAAATCTAATCTATGAAAGCAAGATCTAATCTTATGAAAGCAAATATGACTCTAAACTAACATGCAAATGCAGTGATAAAAGCCCATGATGAAAGCCATGGGTGCAAGAGAGAATGAGACAAGAAGATAAAAGTTCTCCACAAAAAGCTTTAGCATTCAAAAACTCATTCTTCAAAAATTGCTCTCCAAACCTACAGCATAACAATAACATCATCCCTCCTTAAAATGAGGAGAGGGCTCTCCCTTATAAAAGAAATTATGGAGGTGGGAGGCTTTTCACAACCAATATGAGATAATAGAGTTTGATCCATGTGAGACGAAACTCCACCAATGAAAAAAGAGGAGTGGTTGAGAAGAAAGTGAAAAGATAAGTCCCACTTAGAAATATGTGCATTTAAGTATAGAAATTAAATAAAAGAATTTATTTTATTTCCCTTTCATCAACAAGAGATATTTAAGTGAGATTTTTATTTAATTAAAAGGGAGCAAGTTCTTTTAATTAAATAGGAGATATTTAATTAAATTAAAAGAGGGGTTTTTCTCTTAATTAATTAAATGCGCATGAATTATTTAATTGAAAGAGAGGTTTCCTTTTAATTAAATGGGGACTTATTTTATTTAATTAAAAGAGGAGATTTTTTTTAAATTAAATAAGACTTAGGATAAAATGATCAACCTTAGAAATAAAATAATTGAATTTGATTGATTTGAATTGATTTAATAAAATATTGCAAACCATTGATTTAAGAAATTTGATAAATTGATAAATTGAATAATGGGGGCCCATAGTCTAGGCGACCATTTTAGGGTACATACACATGTGGAGATTGTAAAACTGTAAAGTATACTATAAGGGGGGGCACATGTGTAAAGTAGAACAAGTTGTAATAGATGTAATATTTATTTTGTTAGTTTATTTTTGTTACTTAGCCAATTTTTCCTATTTTGTTCCCATCAATGCCAAAGGGGGAGATAATTGAGAATGAGATAATAGTGATATGCAATTGTTGTCATTTATGGAAACACATTATGTATATGCTCACAAGAAAACTCGAAAATAAAGATACTTAGTGTATGGTAATCAGAAAATTGTCTAAGTATAGAATTTTGTTGACAATAGTGTATTGTTTTGTTTATAACATATTTTTGATGTCATATTATGACTAGAAAATTTACATGGAGATAGTATATAGGTTGGTGATGATGTGTATAACCTTAGAAGTTTGTACAAACTATATCAAATAGAGATAATCATGTTTTGATGAAGCAAGACAATGGAATTGAAGGAAACAATTGTTTTGTTTACAAAACAATTACATGTCCAATTAGGGCCGACATCCTAGATGTTTACTCTAACTTGGAAAAGTGAATTGTGGTCCTAGCTGACCCAGTAGTAATTTATGTAAAGGCATGGTATTTATGCAAAGGACATTGTGCAATAAGAAGTGTGCTATCTTGCAAGATTATGTAAATAATGAATTGTGAACTGTGATGAATGAACATTTGTGAAAGAAATATATGGGAAGTTTTATATGAGCTATCTAGTGATCTGAGATCAAGTTGAAGATTAGAGATTAGACAAGGAAAGAAAATAATACTAAATTACTTGTTTGAGCAGTGAGCTCTTCTTGTAGTTGAAATTACATGTTTGGGTAGTGGGTTCTTCTTGCATATATTATACCACAACTCCTAACAGGGATTGCTTATACCAAATTTTCCCATTAACTCCTAATAGGGTCCATCCTCTAATAAGGAACATATATATTAGTAAATTATCTAGTGGGTATCATCCCCACCAGGGTTTTCCCTTGGCCAAGGTTTTTCTAGTTAACAAAATATGGTGTTATGAGTTATCTTTGTCATTTTTACTATTACTATTTAGCATTACTTTTTTATTTGGTTATGCATGATTTAAAGTAGGTAATAATATCTAGTAGGCAACTAAAGTTTGTAGATTATTGATTTACCCACCACCCCCTCCCCCCTCATTAATCCCTATTTCTAACAATAACAAGGCCTATTCTCCTAATAGGGACTTGAGATACTATATATACTTCATAGACTCCTAATAGGGTCAATATCCTTAATAGGATCCTATTGTTTAGTGAATCATCTAGTGGGTATCATCCCTACTAGGGTTTTCCATTAAGTAGGGTTTCCCTAGTTAACAAATATTGATGTTATGAGTTCTCTATGTGCATGGTTATAGTTACTATTCAACATTGTTGGTTTACTTTCATTTGCAAGTTATAAAATAATTAACAATATTCAGTTGTGGAAAAAAGTTTGTAGAATACTAATTAACCCCCCCTCTCAATATTTTCTATTTCTAACACATTCTATAGTATTCCATTCTCTATCCTTAGATTGATAATCTATTGATTTTTATCATTAAGTTGATCAATAAATTCTATTTGTTGAAGGGGTAGTTATTGAATTTCATTGTCATTTTTTTTAATCTCTTCTTTGGCTTTGTATTTTTCTTCCATAACTCCACATAGTCTGACTGATTGGATTGCTTGCTCTCTTTTCAAGTTTCTAATTTTATGTTGAAGATTAAGTAGGTCTTTGATTTTTGCATCAACTTCATTTTAATTTCTTTTTGGGCATAAGTCCTTGATTCCTTCTTCAACGTAGAGATTGTCATCCATTTGTGTTGCAAGATCTTTCCTTCTTTGCAATGATTGAGAGATTTACCCCTTTACTTTCTTGAGTTTACCAATAGCTAATTCTAGATCCAAATTTTCATTCTCAATAGCCTTTTCTAGCCTGTATACCTCCATTACCTCTAATCTTATATGAAATGGTTAAACTTATAATGTGAGAACCAAAATTTGTTAAACTTATAATGTGAGAACCAAAAGCTCTGATACCAATTGTTGGAAATATAAGGTAGGATAGGTTACTGAGAGGGGAGGAGTGAATCAAGAACCAATCAAACTTTAACTCACTTCATTAGTTAATCCTTCATATAATATTATGATCTAATTGCATGCATGAAGGAATGAAAGCAATAAAACATTAATAACACTTTGACATAAGATATGGTGAGCTAGAAACCTTCCATATAGAAAGTAAATTTGGGGTCACGATGATACCCACAAGCTTTAGTATTGTAGTATAATGTTGGCTTGTTAAGGCTTACAATTAACCACTTCTGGTGATCTTCCTTGTTAGGGGCAATAAGAACTATTAGGTCCACCTTGTTAAAGTATTTAAAATCATAGAGTGAAGTATACACTCTATTAGGAAATTTTAGCAAAAGACTATTAAGTCCACCTAGTTTAAGTTTTTGACTGATGCACCTATTAGATTGAATTAGTTGTTGATCTCTTAATTACAACTTTGATTTTCTAAATGAGATTCCTTGAATTGCAATGATCACCTGACTATGATAGATAATTCTTTGCTTTACCATATATTGATTGTAGCCTTCTTCAAATTACACTCATCTATAGCTTACTTCTTCACATACTCATACGTCAATTACATTTGGATGGGATGCAATAAATTACATATATATTAATCCAATTAATTACCTTGTAGAGTTAGCTACAATACCAAATTCATCATAATTTACAAAGTCTGTCTATAATTGTAACTTGGGTCTAGAAGAAAAAATTAGTGATGTTCTGACACTTGAAAAACACTATCAACCCTCAAAATTCTCTAATACGTGGTTGATGTTAAAGCTTGGTCCATACTGATCATATGAAGTAGAATGAACTTGGTCAAGACTATGCAACTTGGCGAACACCAAGACACTCAGTAGATACTAAATCACTCAATTGACACTGCATGACTAAGTCAACACTAGATTCTCTTTGTTAACACTATGATCTTGGTAGACACTATAGAACTTGGCTATGCTATAGAGCTCAATTAACACTAAGATCTTCATCACTTCTACTAAATAGGTTGGTAGATGTTGCTATGCTATACAATCTGACTACTTAGCTTGGTAGCAACTGAAACACTTGGTTAAGACTACTCGATGAATGACAAGCTCACTAGAAACTATAGAGATTAGTAATAATGTAACTAACTAACTAAGTGGTAAGTCACTAATAGACAAATTGACCTTAATGTCAACAATCCAATCTTATGACAACTGTTAAAAACTAAACGTCTAGTCATCCAACTCCTCGATTTGTCCCTAAAATGTGTCCTAATATATTTTTCTACAATATGACCAAACTCACCACAATAATGAAAATTATTCCATGTATCATAATCCCAATTATGAGTTACCTTGCTTAGGTGCATGCCCTTTCTTCTTGGATATCTAGTTAGACTTTTTGTTGGATTTTCATTCTTAAGCTCTATGTCCATATTTCTAACAACTATAACAATGACCTTCAAATCTAGGTGCCACAAGTGTATTTCTTGCATTTGACCTCTATTCATATGCTTGGTGTCCTTGGTTCTTGCAATTAAGAATATACCCTAAATTTTGGTTTACAATTTTTCATACCAATCTTGCTTCTGCAAATGTTTGGTGTGTATGTTAGTATGTTACATTGACACCATGTATGTTTTCTCTTTGGCTTTGCATTTCTTTTCTCTCCACTATTTGACGATTCTCCTTACTCATATAGGTTCTCAATATAGCCTATACTAGATGTGTCATTAGGTCTTCTTTGTGATCTCATAGCTTCTTTAGGTTTGTTAAACCTTTTGATGAGTTGCTTTTCATGTTTGAGTTCATTCTTCAAAAGCTCATTCTCTGATTTCATATTAGTAATCTTTACATATTTTCTACTAAACTTTTCAGCTATAAGGAATACTCTATAGGTCATATTAAACTAATTTTGAGTAAGCCTTTATACATCAATATTGTGTTAATCTCAAATTTCTTTTGACATATGAGTGAAAACATACTAAAGTAATTTGATTATTTCATGTTGAACAAGTATTGTATGTTGAGCATAAGTTGTTAGATATATAGTATATGCCAAGTAACTAGTAAGTGCCAAGTCACTCAAGTGTTGAGTAGATAGTTAGTGCCAAGTCATTCAGATTTCAAGTGATCAATGGATACTGAGTCATTTAGAGGCTAAATTACAACATTGAAGATACATTAGATGCTGAGCATTATACACTTCATGTTTTGAGTAAACGGTTTTGGACATAGTTGTTTGTAATCACACAAACTTCTATGTAAACCATTTTTGAGCTGACTTAAGGATAGTTTTATGATTCTAAGATGATAAGGACAAATCTTAATTGTGAATCCCTATGTTGTACATCAAAACCAATTAATTGAAGGGATGTTTCAAGTAGAGAGATGGACAAATTACAATCATTGATTCATACCTAACCCTAAGTCACTTAGGTCTTCTTAAGGAGGACAAACTCTAAAAGATGAAAGAGTGGAATGTGAGAAGATAGAAGTTTGAATGCACAAATAGATAATTCATTATGGCTAAGGAGTTTTGAATTAAGATACATTATAGAATTAGTTAAAGGAGAATAGAGGAAAGGAATAAGAGGACCAATGTTATACATTTAATCAAAGAGGATCAAGTACACATCAAGAAAGATGTGATCTATTATCTTCTAGTAGAGTGCTAACTAAAGGATCATTGCTAATACATTCTAGTAGGTGAATGAGTTAAATCTATTAACATAGTAGTCCTAACAGGTTGTTATAAATCCTTAAACAGGGTGCTTACTTCATTGTAAGTTAAAGTCCTTTAATCAAGCACACTTCTAATACGGTGTTGAAATCTTTTAAAAAGGTAAAATCTAAAAATCTTGTAAGTCTTTAATAGGGGAAACCTTTCATAGGGTAGATCATAGTTTATGATCAAACATTGTAGCCTGCATTGTATACACTTTATTATTGTAGTAGTGAAGATTTTTGGGTGTCATCACCACCCCAATTTTATCTTCTCATTAGAGAGTTTTTGGGTAGCAAAATATCTTGTCATATATGTCTTGAATAATATTTTCTTTCATACTATAGATGAATATGTTTAGCTAGATATTTTAGTTTACATGCAAATTGTGAGATGGATGTGTGGTGAATGATTTTATTGTTAAAGTTTCGAAGGAATAATTCACCCCCCTTCTCAAAGTTTACTTTCCCTATTGTATTTCCAACAATTGGTATTAGAGCCTACTTACCTAAAAGGGCAAGCTTTGTAGCTTTGAGGAAAGATCTTGAAGATGAAATTCTACAAGTTGGGAAAGACTATTGAGACCCAAAAGATTGAAATGTAGCTTTCCCTACATTAGTTGAATGAAGCAAGAGATGAGTTGAAGTGATCTTTGAAGAGAATGAAATATAATGCCAGGAGATTGAAACTACTAATTTTTTTTGCAAATGGAAACACAAGTGAATTTGATGCAATAGTTGTAGATCTAATGGAAAAGGATGAATCCATAACTAAAGAGGTCATAAATCTAAAGATGGAACAAGAAGTCCATTAAGTATTTCTATGTGAGGTGACCAAGTAGAAAAAGAAAGATGAAGAGTAAAAAGTCACTATTGAAGATGACAAAAGGATATTGACTAATAGAATGGAAGAGAAGACACCAGACGTGAATAAGATTGCTCACATGCAATTGGAAACATTGAATCAAATTATTATTTCCAATCATGAATTGAATGGTAAAGATATTAAAATTACAACATTAAAGTTGTAGAATGAACAATTGAGAAATAATCTAAGAAGGGAAAATGAGTTTTCTAAAAGATTCAACAAACCAAATGAGGTCATCAAGTATTTTGAGCAACTAACGAGATCTCCAAGATCCAACAGTGATATTAATGGATTGGGTTACACCAACATTGAGGAAGGACAATCATCCAAAAGTGGTGAACAAAGGGGAAACAATGGTAACTAAAAACCTACTTGTCATAATTGTAGAAAGATAGGTCATATAGAAAATGTTTGTAGGAGAAACAATAAAAATCACAACCCTAAGAAGAAATTCACAGGTAACTATCACAAGTACAAAAATTAGAGACATCGATAAAATGAATGAAAGAACAAGAAATCAAGCATGGAAAGATTTGAAGGTTACTACTATAGCTATAAGAAGTATGGACATAGAACATATGAGTGTAGATCAAAGCCTAACTGATCATTAAACAAGAAAGTCAAGGAAAATATGTTTGAAATAATTGATTAATTATGTATTGTATTTGATGTTACACAAAATGTCATATCATTGCCAGTCAGTATTTTCTGAGCTCACTCAAGCATTGACGATAGTTTTCTATGTCTGTTGAGAATTCTAGAGTTTGCCTAGTTTAGAAGAAAGTGTTACTGTAAATAATTAATTATTATTACACTTTAGTTAAGTATACTTAGGTTAAATGCATTATTTTATTATTTATCATATAGAAACCTAGAAGTATACATAGTTAGAATAGTTGTCTTGTTGACAACATAGGAGTTTGCATATTTATCTGAGTTGTCATGTAGACAACATAGTTGTTTGTACTCTAATAGAGCACATGGTGTCTACAACATCTCTTTACGAGATACACCTATGTTAATCTTATTTTCTCATCATTGTACTAACTTTTGTGCTCAATGGAGGATAATCCACTCTTGGTGGACATGTGCTTAGTTGTGAGACTTATCTCTTTTCTAACTCCTAGTTAGTCTAGAGGCCTTTATATATAGGCTCTTCTAGTGTGTGTATGTACACAATGATCATACTTTATTGGTCCATATTGTGCTAGTGCTTGAGCTTCTTGATCTTAGTATGATTTTACCATAAGAAAAATTCTTACATGGTATTAGAGCTAAGGGAGCTTCTCTTCACATAGCCATTAGAGACCATTTTTTCCTTCACCTTTCAAAGGACCTCGATTTAGATCTAGAGTATCTACAGTTATTCAGAGTGTCTAGAGCCAAAGTAGACCTCACCATTACATCTAGAGTATCGATTCAGTGAATTTTGACTATAAATTTGCCTACCCTAGACTATAGTCAAATTTGAGGTAATTTCTTTTTTGCAAACTGGCACCTGAAGGCCCGATTTACAGAATTGGTATGATCATTTTAGATCTCTGAATTTAATTTTCAGATTTGCATTTGTTATAATTTCATCTCAGAAATTATTTTATTTTTCAAATATACATTTTGTTCAATTTTTTTTTGGCTTATTAGGCCTATAGAGAAGAATTTTTTTGCAGGAACTAAGTGATCAAATCTTGACTCTTGTGGTGGAATATTCTATTACAACTGATGGCTTACATAATGCAACATCTACCAACTAATCATGGTAGGTTTCATAACCTCCAATAGATCATAGTTCCCAAATACCTCTAAGCCACCTTACTATCCAATTGCTCCCACTTTTCAACACCCTAGCACCCAACACCGTAATGCATGTGGGATTAATCCCACACGACTACTGGCATCATTTCCTCCTACTAGTAACAAAATCTAACCCTCTCTTCCATTATGGCCACCATCAACATCACCTCCTACCAGCCAATCTTCTCTCATTGATGATTACTGACTACTAGAAAGACTTTTCAATCAACACATGACATGTCATCTCTGCCATGTGGCATTCTCATCTTCTGCCAAGTTTACAGACAATTGGCCACATCATGACTATGCCACATCAGCAAAACAATGGGGACATATCACTACCATGTAGACCCTAAACAAATTAGTGCCACATCAATAGTCATACAAGCCACATTAGCAGTCCATACAGTACAGATTGCCTAGTCAACCAAGTGGGCCTATTATTTTGCTAATTTGACTATCATTTGACTACCATTAGTATGCCAAATTGCACTTCTACAATGGTCATTTGGATGTAAATTTAACCTATTGTTTTGCTAAGTAGACCCATCTCCATATGTAGTTTTGATTTGATAGTCCAACTTTGAGAGGTCATATCTCAGTCATCTAGACTCCAAATCAGGTGCACTTTTTTTTTATTTAGGTTAGAATTTCCTAAATTTTTTAGTGGTGCTACTATTTTCTAGTTTTGGTGCACAAATTTGTCAAAAGTTTCAATTTTTGGCGACTATAACTATCCAATCCTACATTTTGTAACTTCAAATGCTCCGTACAGGCTCATCTAGACACATTTCAGGTTCTATTTTTTTGAAAGTGCATATTTTTCATCTACTTTCTAGATCTGTAATCAAATTATAGGTTTGTGTAGAGAGAAATACCACTTTTAGAAATAGGTCCTTTTTGCATTGTATTACTTTTATTAAACTTCAAAATTGTTGAATATCTGAGTTACATTGGTAAGTACTAGATTTGAACTCCAAAAGGAGGTTCTAAACAACAAAATCAAAACCCTACTTTTGATCATTTTGACAAGTGGCCTATTGTAAACACACTACATATAAAGTGCTAAAAAAATCACTTTTGGTGGGGTTCTTTGATTAAGTGAATAGGGGGGTGTGTCTTGTGTTTTGGTGTCTCTCTTTCTCTCTTGTGCTCTTTTTTATTTTTTTACATCATGGGTTCACCTAAAACTCCACTTTTAACTTCACACAATTATACTACATGGAAAAATATTGTATGGAGTAGACTAATGGAAAAAGGTTTAAATACATATGTTGATGGTACAATTGTAAGACCCACTGATGTTGATGCACAAGTTGATTAGCAAGTTAAAGATAACTAGGTTCTAGGAATTATTAGGAGTTGTGTTCATAGAGATCTCTTCTTCCACATTTCTAGCTTTAAGGATGCCAAGGGTGCTTGGGAGAAACTTGAACGATTGTATGGTAAGGTGGATGAGGAAAAGGGATTCCAAATTAAGGATGATCTACTTCTATTGGATCCTAAGAATTTTGACACTATTCAAGACTATGTCAACAAAGCCAATGAAATTAGAGTACTACTTCAGGATTGTGGCAATACCATGAAGGATGATACATTGATTCATTACATCTTGAAGAGGCTACCTTTAGAGTATGCATCTTTTGTTTTGACTCACAAAACTCATAGGTTGACCATGGGAAGTGCCTTCACTAAGCCTTCATTTGATACATTTGCAAAAATGTTGATGTTGGAACAATCCAAGTTGATAGATATGGGAATTCTCAAGTCATTCAAGTCTACAACATTGGTGGTTAGTAATGAGAACCAAACAAATCATGGTGGAATTTTTTTTACCAACAACAAGAATAAGTAGTGGAAGCCAAAATCACAATTAGAGACACAATAGTCTTCCTCCTCACAACAAGGCAATTCTTCTTCCAACAAGAAGAGAAACAATAACAAGAAGGATAAACTATTTTGTGCATATTGCAGGAAACCAAATCATGATGATCATTATTGCAAGACTAAGAGAATAGATGAGATGGAAAAATTACTTTAGAAGAACAAATCAATGTGCCAAATGCTTCCAAGGATTCAAATCCATCCACTTCAAAGGGAAAAGAGCAAGAATTTATGGAAAGTTCAAGTTCTTCAAGGGAATGGATTCTTGACTCAGGTGCCTCACATCATGTGGGTTCTTTAAAAGGACACTTTTCTTCATTAAAGTAGTCTAAGGTCCCTCACATCTTTGTAGGGAATGATATACAAGTGGAAGTTAAAGGGAGAGGACAAGTTGAGATAGAAAATGGAGAGTTCAAAGGTGTTCTCTATGTTCCTAACCTTAGCACTAATCTCCTTTAAATTTACCAAATAACTCACTATGGAGGTGGCAATAAAGTTGAGTTCCTTCCTGATTTAGTAATGGTGTGAAATTTTAAGGATGATTCATTGGTTGCAGTGGGTAAAGTTAAACATGACACAAGGCTTTATTCTTTCTCCCACTTTGTGCTTAATTCTCCTTCACATGCCTTGTTGACACATTTACAATCACAAAGTAAATTATTGCATGAGTAGTATGGACATCTTGCCTTCTGCTATCTTCATCAACTTAGCTCAAAAAATATGGTCAAAGGTCTACCTACAGTTAAGTTTTCTAAGGGTGAATGTTCAACTTGTCCAATGGATATGCATCTAGAAGAAGAGTATGACAAAGGGAAGTCTTGGAGAACATTAGTTGTTCTTGAGTTGGTTCACACGGTTCTAGCAAGCCCTTTTTTAGTGATAACAATTAGCAAGGGTCTCTATATACTCACTTTCATTGATGACTTTTCATGCTACACATGGGTCTACTTTCTCAAGACTTAGAGACTTTTATGAACTTAAGGGTATTGAACTTTGAAATCCTATAGAATTTAGTCCAAAAAAGACAAGTGTTGCAGCAATGAGGATTAGAACTCTTAAGTCAATGGCAATTTGTATAATTCAAGCTAAGTCTCTTGATCCATCACTTGAGGTAGAACCTATAAGTAGTGCCAATCAGATCCTTAATAGGTCTCCTCATAATATCCTAGATAGAATGACTCCTTTTGAGGCATGGTGTGGAAGAAAACTAGTTGTGAAACACTTCAAAGTTTTTAGTTGTCTAGCATGGGCACACATATCTTCAAAGGAATGCAAGGCACCACCACCATGGCCTTGTACTTTCATTGGATATGAAGAAAGTATTAAGGTATTTAGACTTATGGATCCAAAGAATGATGAGATATTCATAGAGAGGAATCTTCACTTTGAGGAAAGTTCACCTAGCTTATCCTCTAATCCTCTCCATACTTCATACATTGTGGAAATTGATAGTGATAATAGTGATAGTGATTGAACCGGTTCACTTGTTGGGGATCCTATTGATAGATAGAGGATGAGGTCACAATATTAGAAACTTCCACATGTTGTGGAGTCCTATATAGCAGATTTGGGAGACATTATTGATGATATGCATCTTCTCTTTGATGAAGATGATCCTTCTTCAGTTGTTGCAAGGGAACACTCTGACCGTCTTGTCCATTCTCTACATGATCAGTCTTACAAGGTTGATATGATTGTAGATCCTTATGTACAATAGTTATAGGAGGTCCTTTTATCATTTGAGGAAATAGTTGGTTCTTTGGGATATGTTCTACATGCATCCTTGCTAGATCCAAACTTGATCTTTTCAACATTGTTGGAAGGAGCAACCATTAGTATCAACATAGGGATAGTTGAGTAGTTTTTAGAGACACCATTCATCTTCTAGATTCTTTCTACAAATTGGTGAAGCATCTCATATGTACCTATGAAATTGTTTCTTCATAAGGGGAGGAACTTTATTCAGCATTAATGGATCAACTGCTATATTCATCTTGGAGTAGCTATCATTGACCAACATTCTACATTTGGGCGATAGACTACCTTGTCTCCTTTCTTCTTCTTCTATTTCTTCTCTCTTATGGGGGTGACTTTTTCCTCTTATGAGGTTTTGTCCTTCTCATACTTCTATATTGTATATACATGATGTATGTTGTAATGGGGGGGGGGGTCTTAATTACTCCATCCATCCATGCATCTTTTTTTTTCATCTCTCTTTTTGGGGGAGGATTTTTCCCATGAGATTTTCCCTCTTTCTCCATTTTTATAGAGATTGCATTGCATCACATTATATGAAGAGCATTGCAATTGTAAATGGGTAGATAACATGGCCTACTAGTCAGGACCCATCATGCATTTTCATTATAGCTTTCATGAGCTTAAGTGCATTCCCCTAAGTTGCACTTAAGGGGGGGTGTTAGTGTAAATATCTAATTATTATTAAAATTTACTTAAGTTTACCTAGGTTAAGTGCA
Source organism: Cupressus sempervirens (assembly GCA_028749045.1). Classification (NCBI taxonomy): domain Eukaryota; kingdom Viridiplantae; phylum Streptophyta; class Pinopsida; order Cupressales; family Cupressaceae; genus Cupressus; species Cupressus sempervirens. The sequence continues at coordinate 165,904,407 of CM053790.1, read as the reverse complement.
TTATTTTATTATTTATCATATAGACTCCTAGAAGCATGCATAGTTAGATGAGTTGTTTTATTGACAACATAGGAGTTTGCATATTTATCTAATATGTCATGTGGATAACATAGTTGTTTGTACTCTAATTGAGCACATGGTGTCTACAATGTCTCTTTATGAGATACACTTGTTGGTTTGATTTTTCACCATACTGAGAAAATTTTGAAAATATTAGTGAAAAGTCATTTGTGGGCATTATATTATGCAATTTAGGGTTTGCTCATTGTATTTCTCTAATTTCTTAGATTGCCCTAGTTCATGTTCGGATCTCTGTGTTGTTGGAATTTTATCAATTTCTTAAAGCTTTTCATCAAAGAAATTAGTTGAAAAACCCTAAATGTGAAAACCCTAATGCCTTATTACATTTTACCTTAGTCTTAGAAAACCTCAAAAGTAATATTTCAAAAAATGCTCTTAAGTCATAGTACTTTTTCCCCAAGGAAGGGCTTGTGCAACCATGACTTCATTAAAATCTTGTTTAAACCTTAGGTGGTCATGCTCTGTCTACAAATTGCTAGATCATTTTATTAAGAAATACCCCTTGTGATACAATTTTTATATGATCGTTGATCTTGTTTAGATCAATGAGTATCACATTCCCACAATTTCAAGATGCAAGGTTTTTAAATAATGTGAGCATTCACTTTGGTGACACGTAGCGCTTGCCCTTTTCAAGTTTTAGTGAGCCATAAATTTTTTGATGACTCATAAGTTGTTAGACCCTTTTGCAGATTTGTCAGTACTTTTTGTGCACATTCTAGAATTCCTGCAATGTCATTGGTTGAGTTACTAATAGAGGTATGCCTTTATTACCAAGATTCATCAACCATTGATTTCATTTAAATCAAGGGCTAGTATTTTCCCACAAAAAGAAGATTCTCATGAATTAAATAATGTAGGGAAGTGTCAATAGGACAAGTGGCATAGTCTAATAACATGGGCTCGCCATTCCCAAGGATGATGTTGAGATGTCCTCTATGGCAAGTGTCAGATGAGTTGGAATGGATGGAAGTATTTTATTCATCACTTCAACCAACATGGTATTTAAGACACCTAATTCTATGACCATTGATTTGTCAAAGATTAAAGGCCAGCACATGCCCATATTTTCAAGCTACACGAGAGATAAGTAATACGAGCAAGTGATTTTTTGACATGTAGCAAGGTGGGGTCAAAAATCTCTAGTGTATGCTATAGTGTGCCATGCTATAAAATGATCATTGATATGTACTGCTAGATGTGTCACTAAAGAAGTTTGTCTGGAAAATTGGAGTGAAGCTTTATCAACCATAGATCTTTTAAAGATTGAGGGTTAGCGCAAGCCCACAATTTGAAGATGCTCATTCAATAATGAAAGTGGGAATGTGCCTTTGTGTCGTCTTTCACAATGGGGCAAAATTATGGAAGAATGTTGAGTTACGCCATGTGGTTCATCACTTGTGCTTAGTGTGAAGTACTTATGCTATAGGTGTGAAAATCTCAAAAATTAATGCAGTAGTTAGATGGGTTAGAGCATGAGGGTTGAGAAGAGTCATTCCATTGGTCCACATGGATGCTTTGATCACAAAGTCTAGAGTTTTTCAAACCATGGATCTTGTCTTGCTCAATGATGAGCGTAGGCCCACATTTTGAACATGAAAGAAATTTAAGGAATGTAGGTATGTGCCATGCAGTCATGTGTCCATGATGATGTCACTATCCTTGTCTTAGAGGGCTTATAGGATTTGAGCAGTGTCACTGTTGATCTTTACAAAATCAATGACCGGTGCAAGCCCACAATTTGAGGATGTTCATTCAATAATGAAAGCAGGAATGCACTAGCTTGACACATGGAAAGAATGACGTCAAGCACCTGCTCACTCATAATAAGATATGGGACCCACTGGTGTGGAAGTTGTTAGTAGGCACAAGCTCATATAAAGGCTTCCTATTAATCAATGTAGTTGACTGGACTTTGTTCAATTGTGGATCTATCTGACCGTTGATCTTATCTTGATCAATGAATGGCACTTCCCCAAAATTATAAGGTACAAGAAATTTAAGGAATGTGGGTAAGTGGTATTGTGACATGTGGCCTTATTTTTAAAGTGATAAAGCTCATTTAAAAAAAATCAAAGCCATCCAATTTGGTGAAAATCTACAGATAGGATTCAAATTTGGTTACAATTTGTAGCTAACAGTTACTAAAAGTAAATATGGTTCAGAGTTCGTTCATGTGATTTCAATGCATGAAAAGAACTCACGATTTCACCATTAACGAATCATTAAAGCATAGAAAGAATATCAGAGCATACAAAATTTTTAGAGCCAGGGTACAAAAACTTTATCTAGTGATCCAATAAGTTGCAGAAGAAATCACACAGTGTAGAAGTGGAAATTTAGTGGGTAAGTACTTTGTGTTTCTTTGAAAATAAAGTATCTATTGTTATGAAATTTCTAGGTTTATTCAAAATGCCTCCCCGAAAAGAGTTCACTGGACAAATAGATTATTTGAAACATTCTATGCATGATGATTTTCTTGAACAATTCCCTTTATCAATACATGAAATAACTAAGGAGAGGGAACTCATTCCAAAACACCCTAGGGTAGCTGTAGTAGAAGGTTTTTATGATAAAGCAAATTGGGTAAGAAATGCCTAGGTTTCTATGGGGGGTTTGGAGTTGTTCAAGAAATAGTTTTTAGAGTGCAAACTAGATACCCCTATGAGCAATGTTTGGGAGTTTGATATTCGAAAATTAACAATCCCCACAATTTTCTTTGATAGTGATTTATTGATGGATTTAGCCAAAAAATATGATCCAATTACAGGGTGGGTAAAGAACCATGTTGGAGTAAATATTTTTAGGGTTTTCCCTGAATTAATCAGTGAAGTTTTCAATCTCAACCCTAACCATGTTGTGCATTAAACTATTGATATGGATGACCTTCAAGCAAGGTATGATGCACAAAGCATTTACTTAAGGATAGGGCCATTGCAAGAACATGTTGCTAAAATTGGTACTTTATCCGTGATTACTGCTAGGACCCCAAAGCCATTACTGAGAAGACATTTTAACATTAGGGCTCATGCATTATATTTTTCTCTTTGCAAATTTTTTGGGATAGATGAAGTTGATCAAATCCCAAGCTCAATTTTCCTTGTTATGGCTCAAACTCTTCAATTCAGGATGAGCACCATTCTAGATTTTGCTACTTTTCTTGCAAACAAAATTTACAATGGTTTGGTGGGGATAGCACAAGCAAAATTAGACAAACCATTCTATTGGTATTCATTATTTATGTAGATATGCTTGTACAAGGGATTTACCTTTTTCTCTAAGAGTATGGAGCTAGAAACAACCAGAGATGGAGAGAAGAATCCACTACAATTATGGAGTGTGGATATGATTTTAGAGGCTATAGATGTTAGTTATGTGAGGTTTGACAAATAATTTGCATCAAAGCTTAGATTAATTTTGAAAGGGGATAGCCTCAAAATTCCACAAGCACTATTAGAATTGGTCCGACCTAAGGACCATGCACAAGGACTATTGGTTAGTCATAATTGGGGGGATATAATACCTTATAACGTTTCAACTATAATAAGAGTATATGGTTTTTTGGTGAAGCCACATGTGTTTCCATTTCATGTGCCCTTGAAGATAGGAATAGCTGAGTTGTTATGGCAAATAGGCACTATAGATGAGAGGGAGTTACCTAAGAAGGGTACCTTTTTTCCAATTGTTACTATGGTACATGATTTTGTCTTTGTGAGAAAAGATTTGTTTCTAGATAGATTTAACATGGTAGAATCTCATGCTAGATTTATTGATCCTAAAGGATTCTATGACCTCTTAAGAGAGAGGGTGAAAGCTTCTTGCATGGTGCAACAAGTTTATTATTCGAAGGATATAATCAAAAATATTTTTACTTTGCAAGAACAAGAACTAAGAAAGGAGAAATGGATAGTATTTAGCAAGGCCCTAGAATTTATTAATTTTTTTGACCCCTATTATGACCCATTGAAAGATAAAAAATATTGGGGAGCCAAGATGCAAGCATTGATGAATAATTTTTATGTGATTATCCAAACTATGAATGAAAAGAAAGCCACATATGTTGAGACATATCTAGACAAGGTTGTAGAGGTGCAAAGGAGGGTCAATAGTAGAAATGTAGTGGCCCCTAGCCAATATACCTTATAGAAAAGTGTGGGATATGTGATGATCCAAAATGTGCAATAGGTTCCTCTTCAGCAAAGACCAGACCTAGGAAGCCCATCTATACCTAGTGCTCCAAATAGACAAAGATTAGAGCAAGGGTCTTCTTCCCAAATGGGGCAATATTCCCCAAGCCAATCCCCTATGAGAATTGATGATGAAACATCCCTAAGGGAGCAGCTTAGAAAAATTGGTGGAGAGGGAGATGTAATTGTTACTTCCACAGATTTGGAGATTGGAGAGCCTCAAGAACCACCTATACCTTCATTGGATCTCATTGTGGCTAATTATCAAGGTAAGGAGATTGATCTCATAGTTTCCCAAGCCTCAAAAAAAATTATTAATGATGAGAATGTTGTAAAATCTAGAGTTTTTGCTCAATTTTTGTGGAGATTAAATATGGGAAATTTTGAGAAAACTTGTAAGAAGATAAAGGTAGAACAACCAAACAAACCTGAGTTTGATATTAAGGAAGAGGTAGAGTCTAAATTTTTGAATGACTTTGCTCAATTTACTCCTAAAGCTAGGAGATAGAAAGTTAAATAGTCAGGAGTCCTCCTTCTGTCAGAATAGGATATAGTAAATGCCATTGTTTTTTATTCAATAAGAAAACAAAGGGATGTTCATCTAAGGACTGAGGAAGAGATATTACAGGCTCATAGAGGAGTCAAGTTTTTTGATGACCACCAAGCCCTTGTTATTTGGTCTATGGAAAAAAGTAACAATACTAGAATGCATGAGATTTCTACTACAGAGCATATTGGTGCATTGGCAATATTCAGGGCCGCTGAGGTAGGTAGTAAAGAAATAATGGGAATGGTATCAGAAATACTAAAATTTGGCAGTGTGGTGTCTGGCCAAGAAGAAGATAGATTTTCCCAACTCAATGCCAGGTTTGAAGAAGTTCTAAAAGAATATGAGGAGAGGGGTATGCAAATACAATCATTAGAAAGTAAAGTGACTCAAATGGAGAAGATTCTTGGGAAAATAAAACTAGGAGAATCCAGTAAACCCAGGATTGCATATCCCCCACAACCACCTGTTGAGACTTTTAAATCAACACCAATTATTGAGATACCAGATACCCCAAAAATGCCTCAGTTCTATACTGCAAAGAATTTTGAAGAGGAGAAAAATAAATTATATGCATTACATGTAGAACTTAATAACCAATATGAGGAAAAATTGAGGCAAGGTATCATGTATTTAGTAGATAGAATTGAATGACCATCATTTTTTGATTTAATAACAAGGATTGTAGCTATCAGGGTGAGTTAAAAGGAAATGAAGTTGTATTCAGACCCATTGTACAGAAATGGATAGAAAGAAATGAAGATATCACTACTATGTGTATATCTGTTATTCAGTTGACATGTCATTAGATAGAAAATATTTTTGATCTGTTAAATAAATTGCAAGGTTTTGATGAAAAAAAAGTTTTCTTCCAAAGAAGATTAACTTTTTTTTTTTTCTAATTATTTTATAGAGAATTTTGATTTATTCCCTTGTGCTTTAAAGACAATTGAGAAAGTGAAGGATAGGGAAGAATGGAAGAAGGAGCTAGATGCAATATTTTGCAAAAGAATAAATAAAGTTATAAATGAACCAGGCCATTTATTATGGGAAATGATGAATGAAGTGCTAGTAAAAGTGTAGTTGTTCTACAAAACTGCCAAAAAAGATCTTGTGGATATGGAGGCAATTGCAAATTCCTTGATAATTGTACAAACAGAGGTCCTAAGTTTTGATTGGCTAGATGACACTGCCTACAATGAGTGCAAAGAGAAATTTATGTCTATAGAATAGATGGTAGGAGATGATGAGGTGGAGGATGACGAGGAAGAAGAAGGTACACAAATAGAAGTCACCCCTGCCATTGATGATAAAGACAAAGAAAATCCTCAGGTAGTAGGAGATGACTCATCACTTTCACATTTGATGGCCACCTACCCCAAGGAACTAGAATAATTAAAGAATCTGATCATAGTATTTTTGTCTTTCTAAGTGGAATAATAGAAAGGGACCCACAAAAGGATTTTCAATGTACCAGTCTTTTTGTTATTCATAGTTTTGTCTTCTTGTGATAGGTGTATGTAAGAATCTTTTGAAGGACACCTGCCAATCACATTTTCCCTTTGCTTTTTGCAACTCATGCCTATATAAATGAGTTTTCAAGGCAATGTGAGGGTCTAATTTCCAATGTTGTAGATGAAATACTTAGTTTGTTTTTGGTCCAATATTTGGAGCAAGTTTTATGATGTATTTTCTCTATTAGTTTCTAAGGATACATTAATATAGAATGAGCTCTATGTTTCTTCCTAAGGTCATTCTGAGTTTTACTACAAGTGTATACAATTTTCAAAGAAAATGATTAAAAATTATGAGTTGTCCCCATATCAGTTCTTTTTAAATTTTGTCTCCTTTTTTATTACTTAGTCATCTTGATGTTGTGTAAGTAAAGGCTTGTGTAATTGAATGTAATCCACTTAGGTTGTATATATATTCACCACTACTATCAATTGAATGAATTGAGTAAATGCTTTGTTGAATTGGATAAGGTTTCTATAAGTAATGAGAAGGATATTTTGAATGATGGATTCTAGTAAGAACTACTGATAATATTTGTTGTAATGTAACAAATTAGATCTATAGATTTGTAGTGAACTCTGAACCCTATTGGATTCAGAATTGATCAAATTGGTTTAGCTAATAGAGACATAGATCATAAATGGGTATCAAATGCAAAATTTCAATCAATTTTACTTTTATTTCCTAAAGATCTTCAAAATTGGTCAATACTTGTTTGCATGAAATATTCTAGCCTTAGTTAACCACTGTTGTAAAGAATACTTGCAGATCTATAGAAGACTTTATGAACAAATTTGTTAAATGGGATGTATTCTATTTAAAATGTCACAATTAGTTGTATGTTTATGGATTGAGGATGAGAATCAGAATGAAACTAATATAGTTTACATACAACAATGGTCAGATTGAGTCATCCCTTAGGTATACCCACCTTGGTTTTGCAGAGCCTAAAGAGAAGATAAACCTTCTTGGTTTTGTTAATATTGGATCCAAATGGTGTGCATGGGTAACTAAAAATAGGACATGGCTAGTCCTTAGGTTGCATAAGTATTATCATTTTGGTATTGAGGACCTCTATTGCTTAGTAGTTTTACAACTCCAACAACACCTATGTTAAGCTTATCCTCTCATCATTACACTAACTTCTATGCTCAATGGAGGATGATCCACTTTTTGTGCACATGTGCATAGTTGTGAGACTTATCTCTTTGTTGACTCCTAGTCAATCTAGAGGCCTTTATGTATAGGCTCTTCTAGTGTGTGTGTATACAATGATATTCTTGTATTGTTATTCTAATCATACTTTATTGGTCCATATTGTGCTAGTTCCTAAGCTTCTTGATCTTGGTGTGATTTTCCCCTAAGGAAAATTCTTATGGAAAGTGCTTACTGAGTTCACTCAAGCGAAAAAAGGAAAATTTGCAAAATTTGAGTGTTAGCCAAGCTCACTTTGTTAATGAAGAAAATGTTAGATCGAACTTGTGTTAATCAAGCTCACTCAGTTACCAAAGAAACTTTGTGAATATTTAGTGTTAGCTAAATTCACTTGGTTAATGAATAAAAATCCCTTTGGATTAGTATCTAGCAAGCAGGGGTGACTAATGAAGGATTTTCTTGTTTTGGCATATTGAGTTCAATTGAATTTTTTGTTGGTTCTAGCCAACTAAGATGAATATTAATTATTCTAAGTTGTATTCAAGCTAACTTGATAATGTGTGAGATATAAATATAAGTTCAAGTTAAGGATTGAATGTGTGGAACATAATTGAAGATTTGATGATGCTTAGAGGAAAAGAATTAGAAGGATAAGCAAAATATCCTTGTTGAGGTGCAAAGATACATTCAATCAAGAAGGATCAAGTATACAAGATATAATTGATATTTTTAATCAAAAATTTAGTTGCATTAGAAATTAGGTCATCTTATTGTTACCTTCTAACCATTGTATCAATTATCTAAATCCCTTAATAGAGTTGGTTTAACAACTATTTGTAAATCCTCTAATAAAGTGACATTTCCATTGAAGTATCTAAAAACCTCTAATAAGGTCACCACTAATAGGATGATTAAATCCTCTAATAGGGTTACACCTAAAAATGTGTTTTATAACCTTTAACAAGGTTGGCTCCTAATAGGGCTCACTTTAGAAGAGTGAAAATTAGTAACTAGTTGCAATTGGTGGGTTTTCTAAAATTGGGTTTCCACGTTAAATCTCGGTGTCAATTATGTTCATGATATTTCTTTTATATGTGTGAAACTAAGTTAAAGTAAGATTAACCATACATAATATCTTAAGATTTTTATGTTAAGCATTTGTCAAGTTCTTTCAATGTTTACCACATTACAACATTTTACTTGTGTGTTTGCCAAATTTCAGCAAAGTTTAGTTTTCGTAGAGTTTGATTTATATTGACATCTAAGGGATCTAGGATATATTTTTGTGGTAATTTATTCACCCCTCCCCTCTTAATTACTCCTCTTATATTTCCAAAAATTGGTATTAGATCTTTTGGTTATTGCATATAAGGTTTCAAGGACCTAAGCTAAAAATTAGAATGTCTTACAAAAAAGAGATTTCCAAGTTGAACAGAGACTAATTTGTAGCATGGAAAGGACTTATGAGGTTACATTTGAAAACTGTCAATGATTTAGGTTGTAAATATCTTGATGGTGAATAGAAGACTCCTACTGGAACATTATCAATTGAACAAATTGTTGAAAAGAAAAATCATAACATCATGATGATTGATATTTCTTTTTCTCTTAATTGACTAAATTTGATGAACTCAAAAGTTCCACTATAGCTTATGATATTTGGATCAAACTAAAAGCCATTTATGGAGGAGATGATAATGTAAGAAGAGCTAAAGCTGAAAATCTTAGAGGACAATTTGATCAAATGAAGATGAAAGAAGATGAAAACATTATAAAATATGTTGAGCAAATTACAACAACTGTGGGTACAATCAAAGCATCTAGAGGAGACATTAATGACAAAATAGTTGTAAGAAAGGTACTTAGAACCCTTCTTCCTATCCATGTAATTAGAGTGTTTTCTATTCAAGAGATGAGATGTGATCCAAATAGAAATATAACTTTGGATGCTCTAGTTGGAAGATTGACAGCTTTTAAGTTGGATAACTATGATAACTATGTCCCTAGTTCCAAAGGCATTGAGTTTTCTTTTGAAGCCAAGCCTTCACTCAAGAAAAAGGGTAAGAAATCAAAAGTTAATCAATTAGAAAGTGAAGAAGAGGACAAAAGTTTAGATAGTGATATTGAAGTTGTTGAATCCCTACTTGCAAGAAAGTATTCTAAAGGTAGAGAAAAGTACAATGGTAAAATTCCTCTAACCTATTTCTCTTGTGAAGAAGTTGGACACATTGCTGCTAGGTGCCCAAAGAGAGAATACAAAGATGAGAAGAAGCACAACAAATTCAAAAGAAGTAATTCAAGAACTACAAAGATTACAAGGAAAAGTGTAAGAAATCATGTTTTATAGCTAAAGATTCTGATAATAGTGAAGATGAAATGGTATATATTGCTATTAAAAATGAATCTGATGATGAAGGAGATAAAATGACACTAATCTCTCATGTTAGCTAAAATGATATATGGATTATTAATAGTGGCTGCTTGCATCATATAACTAGTGATAAAATAAATTTTGAACACATGGAACATTATGATGGTCGTAGTGTGAGATTTGGAAACAATGAACCTTGTTGCATAAAGGGAAAAGGTTGTATCTCATTAACTAATGCACTTAAATATGATAATTCTTATTGGGTTCAAGGACTAAAGCTTAATCTAATGAGTGTGGAAAAGTTGAATACTAATAGATTCAAGGTAGAATTCATGAATGGGAAGGCCAAACTACTAGATGAAAAAGGAAATTTTGTTGGGTCTTACGAACAAATAAAATGTAATCTATTCTACCTAGATCTTAGTGAAAGTTCATGTTTTATTTCTCAAGTAGAAGAAAGATGGTTATGGTACAAAAGATTATGTCATATTAACTTTGATAATTTGGTTAAGCTAAACAAAAATAGAAGAGTAAGACGTATTTATAGCTTGAGGATACCTAATATGGGTCTATGCAAAAATTGTCAAATTGGTAAGATGGGAAAAACTAGTTTCAAAAGAAAGAACTATCATTTAGAAGAAGTTTTAGAGCTTGTTCATATAGACTTATGTGGACCTTTTGGAATAGAGAGTTATAGTGGAGATAATTCATTCTTTTTTTTTGATGATTATTCTATAATGATGTCTACAATGTATCTAAAAGAAAAATATGAAGCATTTCAAAAATTTAAGTGATATCTGGCAAGAATAGAGAAGGAAACTAGAAATAAACTAAAATGTTTGAGATCAAAAAGAGGTGCTGAATTTATTTCCAATGAATTCAATGAATTTTAAATTGAAAAAAGAATTAAAAGTTAGGCATTGTCCCTTGGTATGCCACAACAGAATGGTATAGCTAAAAGAAGGAATAGATCTATCATGGATTGTGCAAAAATGTTAATGATAGAAAAGAATACTACAATCAAATTTTGGAAGCAATTAGTAATGCATTGTATACCTTGAATAGAGTACAATTGAAGAAACACTCAAATCAAACTCTTTATGAAATATGGTATGGCTACAAACCTATTGTAAGTTACTTGAAAGTTTTTGGTAGAAAATGTTATATGTTGAAAGAATCTATGAAAGATAAATTTGATGTCAAAGGTGATGAAGGAATATTCCTAGGATACTCTTACAAATGTAAAGCATACAAGTGTTTGAATTTGTCTCCTCATAAAATCATAGAAAGTGCACATGTGAGAATTGATGAGTTTGCAGAAAAGAGTGAAGAGAGAAATAAAGAGATGAGGATAACAAAACATTTGTTTACTTTGAACCTAATACAATGAAAAATCTACTTAGAAGTCAAGAGGCCTCACCTCTTGAGTCCCCAAAATCTCTGAAGGCTACCAAGTTGCAACCAGTGCAACCCAAGTCATATTCTGAAGGATTTTAGTTGTAGTTAGAAGCTACCAAGCTGTTGATAGAAAAAACTAAGTTTGATGGACCTGAGTCACAAACAATGGGACCCAAGCTTAATATAGAAGATCATGAAGAGGTTAGTGGAACAAACTCAAAATCCAAAGTACCCATGTTATCAAGATATGTCAAAAGGCATCATGCATTTGATCAGGTCATTGGAGACAAGTTAGATGGAATAATGACAAGAAACAAATTGAAAGATACGTATTTTCTTGCTAAATTTGAACCTAGAAGTGTTAAAAATGCTTTGGATAATGAAAGTTAGATTGAAGCTATGAATGAAGAAATAAAATGTATAGAGAAGAATTACAATTGGACTCTTGTTCCAAGACCCAAAGATAAAAATGTAATTTTTACAAAATGGGTTTTAAGAAATAAGCCAAATGAAGATGGAGAAGTTTCCCAAAAAAAAAAGCAAGGTTAGTATGTAAAGGTCATTCTCAAGAAGAAGGTATTGATTATGGTAAAAATTTTGCTCCTATTGCAAGATTAGAAGGTGTTATAACTTTACTAGCATATGCAACTCATAGAGGTTTTAAAGTTTATTAAATGGATGTAAAATCTGCATTCTTTAATGAAATTCTTGATGAGGAAGTCTACATAGAGCAACCTGGAGGTTTTGTAGATAATATAAAAAGAGATCTGGTTTGAAAATTACACAAATAATTGTATGGTCTCAAGCAAGCTCCTAGAGCTTGGTATGAAAGACTTCATAACTACTTGATAAAGATTGGTTTTCAAAGAACAAATGAAAAAAATAGTCTATATATCAAAGAAGGACTAAACAAGAAGATTGTGTTGGAAAAAATAAATGTGGATGACACTTTGTTTATAGGAAATGATGACTTGTGAAAAGCATTTTTAGAAGAAATGAGTAAAGAATTTGAGATGTCTATGTTTGGAGAGATAAAATTCTTTGTTGGATTATAAATCCAGTAGAAGAAGGATGGTATCTACATTACTCAATCTAAATATATCAAAGAGATAATAAAGACATTTGGAATGGAAGATTTAAGACCAGTTGAAACTCCTATGTCTACTAGACATAAGCTTTCTGAAAATGATTATTCCAAGGAAGTAGATCAGACCACATATAGATCAATGATTGGAAAATTGTAGTATGTAGTGCATACAAGGCCTGATATTGCATTAGCAATCAGAATGGTGGCAAGATTATCAACAAATACCAAAGAAAATCACATCATGGCAATCAAGAGAATTATGAGGTATCTGAAAGGTATTGAAGAATATGGTTTATGTTGCAAAAAAGGAGGTAATTTAGATTTGAAAGTATTGACAAATGTTGATTGGGTAAGAAGTGTTGATGAGAGAAAGAGCACAAGTGGTGGAGCATCCTTTCTTAGTAAAAGACTAGAGTCTTGGACAATCAAGAAGTAGAATTGTATTTCTTAGTCCACAATAGGGGTAGAATATGTGGCAACAATAGTTAATTGTTCCAATATTGTTTGGTTCAAGGAACTATTGGCAAGTATGAATATGGAGATCAAGGATCCAGTGGTTATATACTTTGATAACATGATTACAATTAATATATCAAAGAATCCTATGATGCATACCAAAACAGAACAAATTTTTATAAAATATAACTTTTTGAGAGAATTGATACAAGATTGGAATATGTGAATACTAAAGAAAAAATTGCAGATATATTCACTAAGACATTACCTAAGGATGCACATGTGTATGTAAGAGTTAAGTTAGGGGTCATTCTCCTATCTAAATCTCACTAAATGAAGTTTAGTGATGCATCAACCAGAGTATGTTGAAGATTAGTTAATTGATGCAATATTGACAAGGGCACATTACAAATGAATCAGTGCTACATAAGGTACATTGATATTCACTGAATATTGTCTTTAGCATGAGATTCCAAAGAGGGAGAATTTTAGTGTCATATCTCATAGAAATTTTACAAATAAAGAGAAAGAGATGTAAAGGGGGAAGATGAACTTGGTTTGATATGAAAGAAAGAGTTTGCTATCAGAAGAAGATGTTGAAGATAGAGTTTTGCTAACAGAGGGAGAAACTAATGGTAGAGGGAGTTGACACTGATAGAGGGAGTTTTCATGGATGAAAATTAGCATAAAACTAAGGATATGTTACTTATTTTATTCTTGAACTAAAATTTCATTACATTATGACATGTTGTGTTGCCATCAATTATAAATAGGGAGAGTGTTGGAATTAATTGATTATTGTGTATTGTATTTGATGTTATAAAAAATGTCATATCATTGGGCCAGTCAGTGTTTGTCAAGATCACTCATGCATTGAAGACAATTTTCTGTCTAACAAGCATTCTAGAATTTTCCTAGTTTAGAAGATAGTGTCTACCAAGTTCACTTGGGTTACAAAGGAAAGAAAAAGTTGATTGTCAACCAAGCTCACTCGATTAATGAAGGAAATGTTAGATGGAACCAGTGTTAAATCAACTCACTTGTTTACCAATGGAACTTTGTGAATATGTAGTGTTAACTAAGTTCATTTGGTTAACATAGGAAAATCACTTCAAGTTAGTATCTACCGAGCAGGGTCAACTAACAAAAGATTATCTTATTTTTCCATATTGAGTTCAATTAAATTGTTTGTTGGTTCTAGCTAACTAAGAAGATGAGTATTAATTATTCTAAGTTGTATTCAAGCCAAATTGACAATGTTTAAGATATAAATATAAGCTCAAGTTGAGGATTGAATGTGTGGAACATAATTGAAGATTTGATGATGCTTAGAGGAAGCAAATTAGAAGGATAAGCATAATATCCTTCTTGAGCCATAAATATACATTTGATCAGGAAGAGTCAAGTATAAAAGATAGAATTGAGATCTATAATTAGAAATTTAGTTGAATAAGAAATTAGGTTATCTCATTGTTACCTTGTAAGCATTGTAGTTTTGATCTAAATCTTTTAATAGAGTTGGCTTAACAACTATTTGTAAATTATCTAACAAGTTGGCATTTTTATTTAAGTATCTAAAGACCTCTAACAAAGCCACTCCTAATAAGGTGATTCAATCCTATAAAAGGGTCACACTTAACAGTGTGCTTTGTAACCTTTAATAGGGTTGGCTCCTAATAGGGCTCACTTCAGAAGAGTGAAAATCAATAACTAGTTGCAAATGATGTTTTTTTTCCAAATTAGATTTCCACACTAAATCTTGGTGTCAATTATGTTCATGATATTTCTTTTATGTGTATGAAACTAATTTAAAGTAAGATTAACCATAGATAATATCTTAAGATTTTCATGTTAAGCATTTGTCGAGTTATTTCAGTGTTTAGCAAGTTACAACATTTTGCCTGTGTGTTTGCCAAATTTTAGGTGAGTTTAGTTTCCATAGAGTTTGATATATATATATATATATATAAAGAAGGGATAAACACTTTAATATGGAGCTATGAACTAGTTAGGCCACAAATGGGGGACCTCATCCCTATTAGATTTGAACCTTGATGTCAAGGATAACAACTCAAAACCTTAACCATCACAACATGCCACTATTGGCAAGAGTTTGATTTATATTGACATCTAAGGGATCTAGGATTTATTTTTGTGGTAGTTGATTTACCCTTCCCCTCTCAGTTACTCCTCTTATATTTCCAACAAAACCATACTCGAAGATCCTATAATTGGGATTATAATACAAGGTACAGTTGTCACTATTGTTAAGAGTATGTACATGTTGCTAAAAAATGCATTAGAACACATTTTAGAAGTGACTACAACACATGGTACTATCAAACTACATGTTTTAGCTATTTGAAGAGTGGTCACATAAGTAGAAATTGGTCAACAAGGTCAAAAGCACTAAGAAGTGAATTCAATAAAGGAAAAGTAAATGTTGATGTTGAAGAATTAAAAATGTAGATAAATAAGACATGGATCAAGAAGGAAGATTGCAAAATGTCAAGTTCAGATGGGGTCACTTCATCCAATGGATCAAGTGATCACATCAACCCTAACTAGGAAATCAAGAGGTATGCATGGAACTAATATTTTAAAGCTCAATTATACATCAGTTCCAAGGATTGAGTTCTAAAAGGATCATATATGGATGAAGTAAGATGAAAATTATTGCTTAGAAGTTAGAAGAAATCTATAAGTTTTCATATTGATGTCAAGCATAAAAAGTTTCACAATGGTTACCAAGTGAAAGTTAGTTGTTGCAAAGCTATCAAAGGAGATAGTGTTGGTTGATCTTGTTGTTGTTTCTAAGCATGGAAGAAATTATACAGAGGCTAAGTGTATAAAAAATGATATTGTAATTCAAGCTTACAACTATATAAGCACTGGGCATTAATTGTGAACTTTTAAGGGATATATGGTCAATTTTTGACTCATTTAAAATTATTCAAGATTGAAGAAAGCATGAAGCACTGATGAGGAATTGGTAAAAAGGATTCAAGCATTTGCAAACTGAATTTAACTACTACTCGACACTAGTCATCAAATTTTTTGAGGTATTTATCATGTGTCGAGCTACATTGTTTGAATATTTGCAAACCCTAGTTAGTTATTATGGTGTCTAGTTCTTCTACTACTAAGGTTAAGGAAGGAAAGGAAGTTTTAAATGTTAAATTAATAAGTAACAAGATCAAACAACCACATTTTCTAGTGATTCTTGGCATTGCATATAAAGGAGACCTATTTGGTGTACAAGCTTTGATAATACAAGATGTAAGGTGTTGCTACACTTGTAAGGATGGAAGCATTAGAGACATGATGATATGATAGGTTTATGGAAAATTTTGTGAAAATGCAGTATTAAAAGAAGAATACAAGGTTGGAGAAAGAAAAGGGTTAACCCATGCCCTAGATTTTCCAAATGTGTTCAAGATAGAATGGATAAAGATTTATCTTAGTATAATTCATGTCAATTCTATATGGTTGGAGGATGGCCCTATAAAAATTACAAGAAGGATCATTCATCAAGTGATGGGTGTTAGATTGTGGTGACTGATCAGGAAGTTACTGTACATACTTCATAAATAGTGGGGTTCGGGGCATCGCCGCGAAATTTTTTTTTTTTGGAAGTAGCCGACATGGTAGCCGACATATTATGGCCGACATGTTATAACCCTAAAGCAGTTTAATACTTGTATAAAAAGGGCTTAGGGTTGGGTATTTTCATATGTGGTGATACGAAATTGGTTCTTGCAGTGGTATTGAGCTGTAAGGGATTACGGATTGTAATCAGGTTGTAATCACTGGATTGTAATAAGATCGGACTTGCTGTTTGGTGGACGTAGCCTAGGGATTGGGTGAACCACGTTAAATCTTGGTGCCTTGTGTTCATTTCTGTGTGTTCTATTATTTTCTGTTATTGGTTATATTTGCATGTAGTTTTTTATTTCTGTCTGTGGTTTATCCTAGCAAGTGGTATAAGAGCAAGGTTGTCTTTCAGTTATCCTCTGCAGGAAAGTCTCACAGTTAAGTGGGAGTCTCACAGTTGAGTGGGAGCGATGGCAGATGAGGGTAAGTTGAGGGTTGACAGGTTTAATGGGCAGAACTTCCAGTTATGGAAGATGCAAATGGAAGACTATTTATATCAGAAGGATTTATGGAAGCCGTTGGAAGGAAAAGCCAAGAATCAGGGAACTATGTCAGAGGCTAAATGGGATCTTTTGGACAGAAAGGCACTCGAAAGCATTCGATTATGCTTGGCACCATCAGTGGCATTTAATATTACAAAAGCAAAGACGACAAAAGATTTGATGAAAACCCTAGCGACACTGTATGAAAAGCCCTCTGCTTCAAATAAGGTATTTCTCATGAAGCGTTTATTTAATATGAAAATGGCAGAAGGTGGATCTGTTGCAGATCATTTAAATGAGTTTAATACTATTAATAGTCAATTATCTTTTGTGGGTATCAATTTTGATGAAGAAATTAGGGCTCTCTTGATTTTGTGTTCTTTGCCTGAAAGCTGGAATGGCTTGGTAATCGCGATGAGTAATTCTATTCTTGGATCTAGTACCCTAAAATATGATGATGTGATCAGTGTTATTTTAAGTGAAGAAACTCATAGAAAATCCTCAGGTGGATCTACATCAAGAAGTGCTTTAAATGCACAAAGCAGGGGCAGAACGACTGAAAGAGGAAGTAACTCTAGAAATCGTGGGAAATCAAGAGGAAAGTCAAAGGGGAGGAGGTCTCAATCGAGAGGACCAAATGATTGCTGGTACTGTGGGAAACCAGGGCACAAAAAGAAAGATTGCTCGACTCAAAAGAAAAATGAAGGAGATAAATCAGATAGAGACAAAGAGGCAAATGTGGTAAGTAACAAATCCGAAGAGGATGCTTTGCTTCTGTCTTTAGACAGTGTTGATGATTCATGGGTTTTAGATTCTGGTGCTTCTTTTCATGCTACACCTCATAGAGGTTATTTCATTGATTATGTCCAAGGGGATTTTGGGATTGTTTATTTGGGGGATAATGAACCCTGTCAGATTGTTGGAAAGGGAAAAATTAAGATTAAGTTGCAGAATGGGAATCATTGGCTACTGCATGAGGTAAGACATGTTCCAAAACTAAGTAGAAATTTAATTTCAGCAGGGCAACTCGGTGATGAGGGTTGTGTAGTTACTTTTAATGATAAAAATTGGAAGGTTTCAAAAGGTTCCCTTGTAGTAGCAAAAGGTGTGAAAGTAGGCACCTTATATCTTTGTACAGGTCATATTGTTCCTTCTACTTTGATTGTTTCAGAGAAAAATGAATATTCAGGAACAATTACTGCAGTTGAGCAAGGAGAACAAATAGCTGCTATAGATTCTAATACAGCATTGTGGCACAATAGACTTGGGCACATGAGTGAGAAAGGTATGAAAGTACTTCATTCAAGGAAAGTTTTACCAGGTCTAAAATGTTTGAATATGGATTTTTGTGAAAGTTGTGTGTATGGAAAACAAAAGAGAGTGAGTTTTGTAAAGACAGGGAAGGAAAACAAAAAGGAGAAATTAGAGCTTGTGCATACAGATGTATGGGGACCGGCTCAGGTATCTTCCCTTGGTGGCTCTCATTATTATGTTACATTTATTGATGACGCAACTAGAAAAGTATGGGTTTATTTCCTTAGATAGAAATTTGATGTATTTCAAACTTTTAAGAAATGGAAATGCTTGGTTGAAAATGAGACTGGTAAGAAATTAAAATGTCTTAGATCTGATAATGGTGGTGAGTATTGCAGTCATGAATTTGAAGATTATTGCTCCACTAATGGTATTCATAGACAAAAAACTATTCCAAAGACTCCACAGGAAAATGGAGTGGCTAAACGCATGAACAGGACTATAATGGAGCGCGCAAGCAGCATGAGGTTGCATGCTGTGTTGCCCTTACACATGTGGGTGGAGGCTATCAATACTACAGTATATTTGATTAATAGAGGTCCCTCTACTCCTTTGGTCTGTGGTATTCCAGAGGAAGCATGGACTGGTAAGAAGGTGAGTTATTCTTTTCTCAAGACCTTCGGTTGTGAAGCATTTTCTCATATAGACTCTGAAAATAGAACCAAGCTAGAAGATAAATCAAAGAAATGTGTCTTTGTTGGATATGGCATTAATGAATTTGGCTATAGGCTTTGGGATTTTGAAAATAATAAAATTATAAGAAGCCGAGATGTCATATTCAATGAAAAAGTGTTGTACAAAGATCTGTTGCAGCAACATGAGAAGAAAGAAGATGATTATGTAGTGTTGGATGATACTCCAAAAGCTGATGTTCCAGCCATTCCTCATGATGTGCAACAACTACAACAACAAATACCACACACACCAGTGAATGTTAGACGGTCAACAAGGCCAATTAGACCTCCACAAAGGTTTTCTCCCTCTTTGTATTCTATTTTACTTACTGATGCTGGTGAACCTGAAAGTTATGATGAAGCTGTGCAGGTGGATACTAAGATTCAGTGGGAGTCTACATTGAAAGATGAAATGGACTCTTTGCTGAAAAATAAGACATGGGATTTGTGCAAGTTGCCTGCAGGTAAAAAGGCTTTACAGAATAAATGGGTTTACAGGTTGAAAGAAGAGGAAGGAGGTAAGAAGAGATTTAAGGCCAAGTTAGTTGTAAAAGGATTTGCACAGAAAAAGGGAATTGATTTTGATGAGATATTTTCTCCTGTTGTTAAAATGACTTCTATTCATACTGTTTTAAGTCTTGTGGCTACTGAAGATTTGCATTTAGAGAAGATGGATGTTAAAATAGCCTTTCTTCATGGTGATTTGGATGAATAAATATATATGGCTCAGCCACAGGGTTTTGAGGTCAAAGGTAAGGAGAACTTAGTGTGCAAATTGAAGAAAAGTTTATATGGCTTGAAGCAAGCACCTCGGCAATGGTATCTGAAATTTGACAGTTTTATGCATGAGCATGGATATAATAGGTGTCATTCATATTACTGTGTTTATTTTAAGAGGTTGGATCATGATAGCTACATTATTTTATGTTTATATGTTGATGATATGCTTGTAGCTGGGTCTAACATGGGTCATATTAAGGGGCTGAAATGCCAATTAGCACATGCATTTGCTATGAAGGATTTGGGGGCAGCAAAACAAATCCTTGGTATGAATATTTGCAGAGATAGGAAGAATAGAACATTGACGCTATCTCAAGCTGATTATGTTGAGAAGGTGTTGCAACGTTTCTCTATGGAGAATGCTAAAGCTGTCAGCACACCTTTACCTGGTCATTTGAAATTGACTACGGAGATGTGTCCCAAGACACAGGAAGAGGAGGATAAGATGTCCAAGGTACCCTATGCTTCAGTTGTAGGAAGTTTGATGTATGCTATGGTATGCACTAGGCCAGATATTGCACATGCAGTGGGAGTCATTAGCAGGTATATGAGTCATCCAAGTTTTGAGCATTGGAATGCTATCAAGTGGATTCTCAGATATTTGAGAGGAACATCCAATAAGTGTTTACACTTTGGGGGCTCTACTACTGATTTACAAGGCTATGTTGACTCAAATTTGGCTGGGGATATTGATACCAGGCAGAGTACTACAGGCTATGTCTTTACTATTGGTGGGGCAGCCATGAGCTGGGTTTCTAGGCTACAGAAGATTAATGCTCTCTCCACTACAGAGGCAGAGTATGTTGCTGCTATAGAGGCAGCCAAAGAGATGATATGGCTCCAGTTCTTCTTTGAAGAATTGGGACATCCTCAGAAGGATAATTATTTGTTCACAGATAGTCAGAGTGCCATTCATCTTGCTAAGAATTCATCTTTGCATTCTAAGACCAAACACATACAATTGCGGTACCATTTCATTCGGTCAGTTTTAAAGGATGGACAATTAAAGCTGGAGAAGATACATACCAATGAAAATCCAGTAGATATGTTGACAAAGGTTGTAACAAGGGAGAAGCTGAACTCCTCTTCAGCTTCAGTTGGTCTTTTAGACTAAATGTGAATAAAAGAACAGCAGAGTCCACGGTGGTTTGATCCAATGGGAGCCCCATGCGGTAGTTGTATTGCTACAAGATCAGTCTCCAAGTGGGAGATTGTTGTTTAGTGTGGAGCCTGATCAGTCCCCAAGTGGGAGATTGTTAGATTATGGTGACTGATCAGGAAATTACTATACATACTTCATAAATAGTGGGGTTTGGGGCATCGCCACAAATTTTTTTTTTTTTGGAAGTAGCCGACATGGTAGCTGACATATTATGGCCGACATATGGCTGACATGTTATAACCCTAAAGTGGTTTAATACTTGTATAAAAAGGGCTTAGGGTTGGGTATTTTTCATATGTGGTGATACAAAATTGGTTCTTGTAGTGGTATTGAGCTGTAAGGGATTATGTATTGTAATCAGGTTGTAATCATTGGATTGTAATAAGATCGGACTTGCTGTTTGGTGGATGTAGCCCAGGGATTGGGTGAACCACATTAAATCTTGGTGCCTTGTGTTCATTTCTGTGTGTTCTATTATTTTCTGTTATCAGTTATATTTGCATGTAGTTTTTTATTTCTGTCTGTGGTTTATCCTAACAATGGGGTATCTAACCCTATATAGACCTAAGATAATGAGGAGTGATGCAAAAGAGGCAATTGAAAAGAATACAGGGGCACTATGAAATAAGAGAGGGATGACCATAGATATAATTACTGATCCCTTAATTAAATTTGTAGAAATAATTATTACACTTAAGTTCTTTCAATCTATTAGGTTAAACAATGTATGATGTATGGATATGGATTTGGGTTATAGGATAGTGACGATAGATAATTCTTATGACCTTGTCGAGTTACAACTCCAACACTTATTTGAGAACTTGGGAGCCATAAGGAAAACAAAAAGTGTACAATGAGAATTTGGTTCAATACTTGTTTGTATATTTTTCTATGTGTAGAACACTTTTCCCTCATTTGGAAAATTAGCTTGGAAAACCAATAGATTAGTTGTAGTGTAGATTAGTGAATTTATAGAGAAACTGGGAGATAATTTTGATAGTGTGATGGCTAGATATTTTGAGGACTTTAAGAAGTCAATGAAACAAAGAATGAGGATTCTAGTGTCACTAGTTGAGAATAATTTTAATGATGTTTGTTTTCTAGTTGGTGTTGATTTCACTTATGTTCATTCTATTGCTCCAAGGGTGAGATGCCTCAGACCACTACTTTATAATATTAATCTTGATGAGGCATATATAGCCATTGCTACTTTACTAGTAGAAGAAGTAGATACAGATGCTACTACTTTTGGAAAATTTGATGTAGAAAATTCAAAGATCACAATGGTCTTAAAGACAACTTATGTGATGAGGAAGAAGAATAATCTTGTGAAGAAGCTAAAATAACAATTTGGTGAAGGGGAAAAAGGAGATGACAAAGAAGAAGATGAGGAAGATGATGTAGATGCACCTACCCAAGAACCACTTGCTATTACACAGGGTAAAGATGACTTGACCAAGTAGAAGAAGAAGCACAAACTAATGAAGGTGCCAAGGGAGAAGTAGCCAATGAAGCACTTGTTTCCATAGAAGAGAAGAAGAGGAAAGAAAAGAATCCATCAATAAGAATACCTATAAAGGTTGCCAAACCTTTACAAAAAAATCCTACAGTTCCTATTACAAGGGCTAGCACATGAGCTACTACCAAAAAGAGTCAAGAGGTTCTGAAACCTAAAGGAAAGATATCTTGTATAGCTAAAAAAGAAGATGAACTTGAGCATAATTAAAGAAGGAAGTATATTTCCTTAGCTAAATCAGATGAAGAGAGGACTAAGTTAGAGGATAATAACCAATTTAAAGTGGTTATTCATTGTCCCTCTTTTGATTTGGGCAGCTTGTATGAGAATATTAAGAATAACATTGATTTAAGTGGATTCACACATGTTGAGTTTGATAAACTTGGGAAGTTAGAAATGAATAAAGTAGAAGAGTTTATAAATGCCATGATGGAAAATTTTAAGATGAATCCAGTTGAGATTGCCAACTCTCTACCAAAGAGCCTATGTGATAGAGTTGAGAAAAGATGGAAATATAGTCTCACAATAGAGAGAAATATTAGAGACACTACACTTGCAAGAGTGATGCTAGATTTGGACAAATCTGAGATGATGAAAGATATTAACAAGTCTAAGGAAATATTTTCTCCAAAGTACCAAGCTTGTAACATTTTATAGAACAAGATTAAAGATTTTATTCGAGAAAAGCACACAAATATGGAAGGTAATTTATGGGCTAACAATACAAAAGGTCATTTCGCAAGCACCTAAGGAAGTAGGTGAAGAGAAAGTACAAGAAGAGGTAGTTGAAGTGACTAGTGTTGAATCTCTCATAGAAGTACATGGGGAAGGAACTACAAAGGTAACAATTGACAAAGAGAAACAACAAGAACAAAATGTACCAAAAGTACACATGTCGAGTATCAAAGGTTAAGGATGTATTTCAAACCACCATTTGAAAAATCAATCTCATAATAGAGGAGGATATGTAGAAGATACTAACTAATTCCACCACGAAGGAACAATTATGTAGTCATCTTATGTTTGTGAGTGTGGATGAGGTTGAGAAGGTAGAATTGGCATCTGTAGGGGAGAAAACACAAGCATTATCAAGTGCCCCCTCTCAATCTATAGAGGTGCAACCTACAATATTTATTTTAGTATACCAAATGAAGCACACATTGCCTTCACATATCAGCACCAAGGTACCAACAATTACAATAATTGAGCAAGAAGGGACACAAGTCCAAATAGGTCAAGATGCCATTACTGCACCTATACCACAAGCACAAGGTAGAAAAGTGATCAAAGAAAAATAGAAGGATAGGACTAAAGATTTAGTCTTTACTACGAAGGTGGAGGAAGTAAAAACAATATAGACACTAGTAAACCTTACCAGACACTGCTACTGCTACTCCTAGTCAAGCACTTCATAGGATGAAAACTAAAACTACACCTTTGCAAGTATCAGAGTCAAGTCCTAGAACATCTAAGGTTGATGAGGTGACATCCTATGGTGATATCAACTTAAATGAGGTGATCAAGTTACCAAAGTATGATCTTACAACAATCACAATAGAGAAAATGAACATATTATAGGATGCTCTAGCAAGAAAGAAATACAAATAACTACTCAGAAGGGAGCATAGGTAGAAACAAGCACTTCATTACATCAAGAACATATTTCTTGATGCATTCAACCTCTCTACACCTAATGAAGCTAAGCCAATCATTGAGTAGTTGGGAAATATTGTAGAGAAGATAAATGATGAAGAACTAGATATCAATGTCAAATTATCAAAATCATCTGAGAAGAAATTTCAAACAAAGATGGATGAACAAATATCTAGTGTCATTGCACTACACCAAGTTGCATTAGAAACCAAGATTTAGGGTGTGAAGAAGATGTTTGAACATATTTTCTCTCTTTACACCAAGCTTTTTGATGCTCCCTAGTTCGCACAAGAAGTGTAGAGACATATTGACCATCTAGAGGGAGATCTAAATGAAATAGGTAACATTATACAACAATCTCTTGGTCAAAGGTCAGTCACATTTTAGAACTTTTTTATTAGCACAAGGTAAGTTAGCAACTTTACATTCTCAAGATGCATCCAATCCATGTTAACCCCTTACATGGACATGTTACAGAAGGAGCTAGCCTATGTAGAGACATTGTTGAAGAAAGATCCCCATCTTTTTACACATAAAGGCCCAGTCACTCTTGCTACCAAGTTAGACATAGAGATAAAATCTATGGAGGTAGCATGTGACAACTGGGATGTTTCATTAAGGATAATGATGAAGGTCCATAAATCTTTCCTAGACAAACACACAATTCATGTACAACCCATGACATAATTTTCAAAAGGGGGGGAATGTACGAAAGGAGAGATATGTTTTGGGGAAGACCAAATAGAGGCTATAGAGATAGGGTCAACACAATGGATCTACTCAGCAGGAGTATTCAAAATCAAAATCAAAATAGAATAATCAAATCAAGTGGAGTTAAAGATTTTTTTTGAGGTATGAGTAATAATTCATTAGTGTTTTGCAAAATTTTGAAATTTTGAAATTTAAGAAAGTCAAGTACTAAAATGGAGATTATTTGAGTTATGCTCAAAGGCTAAGGTTATTCATACATGACCATCTATTTTTTTTACTCATGCCAAATTAGAAGATTATTAATCTCAGATTGGTTTTGACATATGAGTGACAACACACTTAAGTCATTTTCTTAGTTCATGGTAAACAAGTAGTGTATGTCGAGTGTAAGTTGTTAGATATATAGTATATTTCAAGTAACTAGTAATTGTCGAGAAGATAGTAAATACTGAGTCATTTTGATGCCAAGTGATCAATGGATGTTGAGTCATTCAGAGGCTGAGTTACAACATTGAAGATATAGTGGATGTTGAGCATCAGACACTTCAAGTGTGAGTAAATAGTGTTGGACATAATTGTTTGTAATGGCACAAATTTCTATGTAAACCATTTTTTAGTTGACTTTAAGGATTTTTTATGATTCTAAGATGATAAGGATGAATCTTAATTATGGATCCCTATGTAGTACATTCAACCAATCAATTGAAGGGATGTTTTAAGTAGCAAGATGGATGAATTATAATAATTGATTCATACCTAACCCTAAGTCACTTAGGTCTTCCTAAGGAGGACAAACCCTAAAAGATGAAAGAGTGGAATGCAAGAAGAGAGAAGTTTGCATATCAAAATAGAGAATTCATGGTGGAGAATTAGTTGTGAATTAAGATACATTGCATAACTAGTTAGAGGAGAATAGAAGAAAGGAATTAGAGGACATAATTGATACACCTGATCAAAGAGGATCAAGTACACATCAAGAAAGAGGTGATATATTATCTAGCAGAAGAGTGCTAACTAAAGGATCATTGCTAATACATTCTAGTAGGTGAATCAGTTAAATCTCTTAATAAAGTAGTTCTAATAGGATGTTAGACAACTTTTAAGATTTGATATAAGCCAACATCTCCAAGATCTGAACTCCCAAGTTGTTAGACTTCATCTAAGAGAAAATATATATAATAGCAATTTCTGGAAGTATATGGGAAAGTAAGATACTAAGAGGTGGAGGTGAATCATGATCTACGAAAATTTTTAACTTCTTCTAACTAATAGAAAATCAAATGTATTCACCTTTAACCCATCTCATATCTAGATCATAAATCATATAACTATAAACTACTATGTTGAAATAGATATAAGTGTGATTCACATCCATAAACATGAAAGTAAATGTAAACACATAACACAATATTTGGTTACCTAAAATCCCTCCAAGGTGAAGCTAAAACTTGGGTAGGAATGACACCCACAAATCTTTGCTATTAGAACAATATTGTGTGCTTGTTAAGGCTACACTTTCTTAATTTCTCACTCTCTCTTTCTCTCATTACAAGATTTAGATTATTGGCTCTCCTTAAATAACCAATTGAAAAACTGTCTAGATGAAGATCAATGATCTAGATTCATTCCCTTTTCAACTTAGTCCTTGCATTTTTTGGATTGGTTGATTACCTAGCATAGAGATCAATGATCTTTGAGAAAATATATAATTAACTCCTTAAATTACTCCTTGATCATCAAAATAAGTGTAGAAGTCTACCAAAATAGTTTACCTCAATGTTCATGCTATTCCAAACATATATATCAAAAATGGTTCACTTGACACTTGTATACCTTGACACTCAGTCATAACTAAAAGTGATGGTGTGACTCGAAATCTAAATTCTTGGCACATAATGTGTAACTTGGCAAGAACTATCAGTCTTTTTCTTAGCGTCCACTATCTACTATCTTAGTCAGTACATGATATCACTAGGTTCATATTAGAGTCCTTGACAATTGAAGAACTTTTCAGCTCAAACTGAAATTTGAACAAGTCTACTTTACATCACTTGGCCTTTATTGCATGTCTTGGTTGTAGTGATGATCGATGAACACTACCTAGGAAATGATTAACTATTTAACACTAATTGGCAATATGTCTTAGAGATCAACATCTAGTCACTACCACTTGCCCATTTATTTCCTTTATGTTCACATGTTCAATCAAAAAATAAAATTGGATAAGAACCCACTTTTCTAATCTCCATGTTAAGGTTTCTTTATTCAAGATATATTTCAGTAGATCAACCTTAACAATTAACTTTATGGGAAAGCATGTAGTGTCTCAATTTTTCTAATGTGAAGACAAAAACTATACATGCTTTCTTAATCATGGAATGATTCATCTCATAGGACACAAGAGCTTTCATAGTGTAGTAATTTTCTTTATTATTTATCTCATCTTCTTGTGGTAACAAGGTTCCCAAATATGTATCAATCAATGATATCTACAAAAATAATAGTCTTCCTAGAAGAGGACTATCGAAACTAATGTACTCACAATATTTTTTTGATTTGGATGATGTTCTTGTCACAATCCTCATTCCAAGTAAAAGTCACTCCTGTATGCAAAAATCTTTGTATAAGGTTGAGCCTTATTTAGTAATTATAAAATGAACCTTCTAATGGATTAGATTTTCCCTTGAAGCATCCTCATTTGACTTATATTTCTTGGTGGTTTCATTTTAAGTATTTTTAGAAATAGGGAATACTAAGAGGGGGGTATGAATTAATATTCTACAAACTTTTGTTGCCAACTAGATATTATTAATTACTTTGTACCATACATAAGAAAGTAAATAAGTAATGTTAAACATAAATAATAACCATTCATAAAGAGAATTCATAACACCATATTTTGTTAATTAGGGAAACCCTGGCCAAGGGAAATCTCTGTTGGGCATGATACCCACTAGATAATATATTGATATATGTGTTCCTTGTTAGAGCATAGACTCTACAAGGAGTCAATGAGAAAATTCAGTATATAGAGTTCCTGTTAAGAGACTCTAAATCATTGTTTGGAGATTCCAACCCTGTTAGGAGTTGTAGTATAGTAGATGCAAGAAGAGTTCACTGCCCATACATGCATTTCCAATTACAAGAGGATCTCACTACCCAAACAAGTAATTAGTCCTTAGGTATATAAGTGTTGTAACTTCTTTCTTGACTGATTTCTAACCTCAACTCAATCTCAAATTACAAAATTGGGTTCACAAAGTAAGGAAAAATTAGCTAAGTGACAAAACCTTAACAAAAATTACAATACTTATCATCTATTACATTACATATTACAAATGCTCAATTACTTAATTTCTCCCCATTTTAATATGATTTCTACATACATAACTTATTATACAATATTCTTTTGCAACTTCTCCCCATTTGACATCAATAAAAAAGGTCAGAAAATCAAAAAATTGTTAAAAAAAGTTGTCTAACCACTATCAAAATACTATCTTGCTACCTTAAGCTATTAAAATATTCATATAGTCATCAAAATTTTCCTTTAAACTATCCATACATGTCTCCCATGTATCCTTTTCTACTTTTGCAGTAGTGAGCATAACATATAAGGCATATGATGCAATCTCAACTACATTAGGGTCAGAGTAGGTGAAGTTTTCATAAGTGTCTTGGCTTTGACAAACTCTTCAAATTGTCTTTCAATGGCTGATATCTTTAGAGAAATAGACTCTCTAAATTATGATAGTTTCTTTGCAATTAGATCTTTTTCAAATTTTAGTTTCCCAATGTCATAGTGTACAACGACAACTTGTCCTTCCAACTCATCAATTTTGCAAGATGGTTGTTGTACTTGACTAGTTAGAACTTATAGCTCACTTATCATCCCTTGAATATTTTTATCCACATCTTTGGTCAACATATGAAATAAGGTACATTTTTTTTACAATACCTTGCCTACTTGTTGACATCTTCAAAGTTCCTTGATACAAGTATCAAGACTGAGAAAATAATATGGAATGTTCTGACAAATGGTGCTAAAAAGATTAGCATCATGTGAAATTTGAGCTTTAGACTTAGCAACATTCAATAAGTTTTTAAAATCATTATGAAATGATTTTACAACTATGTGTGCTCTCTGTTTGAGCTCTACTTCAGTGTGGTTGGCTGTTAGGGTACTATGTAATATATCAGTCACCTCCATTAGTGCTCTCTATAGACTTTTCACCTTCTTATTCTTCTCAAAAAAATTTATTAGGGATGAGATCAAGTTAGATTGATCGTTACCATCACCTATAAGGTTAGCAAGAGATATAGGAGAGGATGATCTATATGCTTTCACCTCATCTTCCTTTTTTTTCTCCTCTGCTTCTTTCTTTGATCTTCTCTCTTCTTCATCCTTTTCTTCTCTTATTTTCTTTCCTTTTTTCTTCTCTTCTTACAACTTTTTCTCTTTTTCTTCTTCTTTTATCTTTTCATCTTCTTTCTACTTCTTTTCTTCTTCAAGCAATTTCAACTTGGCTTCTTCAATCTTCTTCTTTTCTTCATCTATCTATATTTTCTCTTCTTCAATTTATTTCAACTGATTCTGAATATCTTCAAAAAGAGGCTTAGGTTGATTGAGTGGATTGTCGTCAATGGTAATAGCAACATTTGTCTAATCAATCTCCAGACTATGACAACTTACTAATACTTCTAAGGTTTTCTCTACAGTAGAGGGTTCTAGCTTAACTTTTCTCATCATTTGATTGATAGCTATTGCAGTTTCACTTCTAATAATATTCTTTTCTCCTCCCATAATTAGAAATGGCCTCATCTTTCTTCACAAGTAAGGTGCTAGTTTCTTCATCGATTTCTTGATTCCATATTCATCATCTAATTTACAAATAGTTCTTAGCATTGAATTTTAATGTTCCATGTCTTCTTCATGAATAGGTGTTTTCTTTGCTATAAATTTGGCATAGAATTTTTTATTTACAAAGCGTTTAATGCTCTCAAGTTTCAAGTTTCAAGTTTCAAGTTATTGTACAAATCATAGAAATTATTCATCTGTACAAAGTTCCCTTTATTAATAGTAGTTGTGTTAATCTTCTCTATTTTAGGTTTCCACGGTTGCCTTGTTTTACTTGCTAGCTTCTTAGAAATAGTAACTTTCTTTTGTTATTTTTCTTCTAGTTCCTCTTTTTCTTCTTCATCACCAAAGTCCTCAATTGTCAACAAAGTCTTCTTTCTCTTTTTAGGTCTAGTAGCTTTTTGGTTGACTCTCTTGGACTATCTTTTGGATCCACTTGGTTGTTCGATTGATACAATAGCATATGGAATGCTCTATTTTGTAGGAGTTTTTGCAATAGATACACTAGATGCTTGACTAACTGTCATAGGTGTTACATACATTACACCTTGTTCACTAGTTTATTTCATTCTAGAGATAGTTTTTCTTACTACTTGTGATTCTTCTTCTAACACATCAGCCTCCATTAGTGCTTTATTCATTATAGATGCAATCTTATTATGAGATACCTTTTCTAATGATGCCTGGTAGGCTAACTAGGTTATCTCCTCATACATTCCAAATATGTATGATGCTTGGTAAATATCTAATTTCAAAAATCAATCAATATAACTAATACCTATATCATCACTCGATTCATAGAAATGCTCCCCAAGGTCCTACTACTTTGATATAGGTTAGGTCACTATCCACCATAAAACATATATCATTCTTAAATCTATCAAAAAATATAGGGGCAATTCCTTTCTTTTTCTCATCTCATTCTAAAATGTTCTCATGATCAAATTTCCACTATCCAAGATTTTCTCTATTGGATGCATTTTGCATGCATCTATTTGTTGACATTCTAGTGATGTTTGTTATTAGTGACATACACTTATTTAGATTGTGAGTTCAAACTGAGCACATTATATAGTTAATAGTGTTAACCAAGCATTCTAGTTGCTAGCAAGTTCTATAGCTTCTACTAAGTCATATGGATAGATTTTAGTTTGAACCAAGTAGTTACTATAGAATTGAAGATTAGTAGTGTAAATTGAGCATTACAGTGTATGCCAAATTTACCAGTGTAAACTGAGATGTGCAACATTTACTGAGGTTGTAGTTGATCTGATGCAAGTAAAGTGTTGACCAAGCTACTCAGTTTTAACCAAGAGACTAAGTTTATACCAAGCTTGAGGTGATAGTGTTTACCAAGCTATATAGTGTGAACCAAGTTGTTCAGTTTATATGCCAAGTTTCATAGTATTTGCCAAGTCACCAGTGTAGATTGAGTTCAAGACTACTAGGAAGTAATTAGTATGGACTGAGCTTCTATGTCTACTGAGTGCATGACAATTCTGAGCAATGATACTAGATGTCAAGTATTAGAACCTCACCAAGTTAGTCTTCTGAGCTCAAGTTTCTATATTTGAGTCAACTTTGTAATATTTGTGAAAACTTTTATTGTGGCCAACTTTGTAATTATGTAAATGGATTGATATATATGTAATGTATTCTATCACATCCAATGAATGTATGGAATCAAAAAGGAAGTAATGTAATCATTATAAAATAGAATGTGTGAATTAAAAAGGATACAATAGTATAAGGAGCAACAAATATTCATCTATCACAACAAGGTGATTTGTACACTCAGAGGAATCTCATTCATCAAACCAAGTTGCAGATCAAAGATTAGCTACCACTTCATCCTAATAGGTGGATAAGTCAAATCCTTTAACAAGGTAGATGTAATAGTCTTATGTAAATCTCTTCACTGAGTGCATACTTTATTCTATGTTTGTAAATCCTTTCACAAGGTGCACCTAGTAGTCCTTGTTTCTCCTAATAGAGAAAATCATCAAAAGTGATCAATGTAAGCCTTAACTGGCCAACTTTATACTATAGTACTAAAGCTTTTGGGTACCATCCCCACCCTAGTTTTACTTTTTTTTTGGAAGATTTCTAGCTCACCAAATCTATGTGTCAAACTATTATGTATGCTTTCATGTTTTCTAAGTTTCTCATGTATGAAGTTAGATCAAAATTCATATATAGGATTAATTGCTATTTGGGATAAAAGTTTTAGAAGTTACTGATTCAGCCCTCCCCTCGCAGTAACTTAGCTTGTCATAATATTTCCAACAATTGGTATCAAAGCTTTGTGGTTCTTAGAGAAAATTTTAACAACTTGAGCAAAGATCAAAGGCCATGGAGATATTTAGACTTGACAAGGCTATTTACAATGAGAAGCTAGATTTGGAAATGGTTATTACCCAACTCAAAAAAATAAAGAGGCAACTCTCTCAATCCTTGAAAAGAAAAAAGGATCTTGTAATTCAAGTGAATGAGTATCTCTACATTGAAGAAAGAATTGAAGACCTTCATTCAAGTAGCCTAGATGAAGCCAATGAAGTAATCAAGGAACTCCTAGAAAATAATTCACTGCAAGAATAAGTAAGAAAACTAAGAAGAGAGTAAGAAATCCAGTCAGTAAGATTGTGTTAAGTTATGGAAGAGAAAAACCAAATAGAAGGAAAAGACAATGAGGTTCAACATTTATCCCTTCAACAAGTAGACTTCATTGATCAGCTCACCAATGCAAATGAAGAAATCATGAACCTAAGATCAGAGAATGAAAGATTACTGAATGATCTAAACATTGAAAGGAAAAGTAATAAAAGAACGTTAGAATCCCAAGAAGAGATGAATTAGTTGAATGAAAAAAGCCACTTTACACAAAATGAAAAAGCAAGAATTGGATATATAGAAGAAGGAGAAACATCTAAGAAAGGAGCTCAAAGGAACCAAAAACATACTTGCAGTCACTGTGGTAAGATAGGTCATACTTCAAACAAATGTTAGAGTAATGGGAAGGAAAAATTCAATGCAAAATGCTACAATTGCAATTAGCATGGTCATAAGGCTAATGAATGCAAAGAAAAACAGAGATTTTAAGGCACATGTCACAAATGTAAGAAATATGAACAGAAGTCATCAGAATGCAAAACCAAGATATTGAATCTAGTAGAATAGATTATGAAAGCTATATTTAGTTGGGACTACAACACCTATCGTAGATGTCCTTATTGTGGAGAATTTGGACATGTTGGAATGAATTGTGTAAAACATCATTTGAGGAAAAGAGATACTACTAAAAGATATTTCATTTGTATTGAACTTGGTCATCTTTCCAAGAATTGCATGAATACTAAAAGAATTGAAGATGAAAAGAAGGCAAAGGCTGATAACATTAGAAAACAAATAGGACAACAATGGGTTCCAAAGTCTACCAGGAATGCAAATCCAAGTGATGATGAACAAGTCACTCAAGAATTGAGTGACTCCACCATTTCTACTTAATTTCTCAAAGGAGTGCTGGAATTGTGATACTAAATGAGACATCATATATCAATTCTAGTTAGTAGGACAAAAGATCCAAACTAGCATTCAAGATGCAAAAGGGATCACCAAGTAACAAATGAAAGTTATGACTAAGCAAGGTTAGGTTATTATCTTATCAAGAAAGGATGGATTATAGACTCTACTGAGCAAGGTTGGGAGTAATTAAGATGCATATGGTTACTGAGTCACAAAGACTTCACCAAGTGTTCAATAAAAGAAAGTGGATGATAGTCTGTCAATTTGATCTAACATTTGTACCAAGCATTTATGACAAAATTTGATAAAAGGAATGAGATCAAAGTCATTTTTACTGTGAAATTTCAAGAGCTATTGTGCAGTGAAAACTTCAAGAGCTATTGTGTAGTGAAAACTTCAAGAGAATTCAAGTGATTTGAGCAAATTATTACCAAATTTTTTGAATTCTCTCAAATCCCACTAAGTGAAGATGACATCCAATAGCAGCAAGGAAAAGTGAGGTTTAGATATGCTAGTTTGTGGTGTAGAATGGAAGGCACAAAACTTCAAGCTTACTCTTGTAATTGCTAAAACCCTAGACCCAAGTGGAGCACAGTCTCAAATCCATTCCAAGGTACTACTAATCAACAACATTTTTTCTCATTTTAAATGTACAATTCAAGAAATTGGAATACTAGAAATTGATGAATGTTTAAAAGAGTTATGTGTGAATGGCATTTTGAAACTCAAATATCAACATCTCAAGGCTAAAGGATTAACACATATTCCTTACATGCTCCATAAATTCCAAGTGAAATGGATTAGGTTTATTATTAGCCAGATGTACAATGGATACCTATAGGTGGAGCAACCAATCTTGATCATGAAGAAGATGATTCATAGGATCACCAATCTCCCCATGTTGGCAAAATCTAAGATGACCAAGACCCTAGGTCAAGCTGAATTGGAGAAGAAAACCCTAGTAGAATGGGATGGAAGAGGTATGAAAATAAGCAACATAACTAATATGGAATTCAAGTTTAGCATCCATATCATTGCACACAAGATCTATAGTTCAAGTAGGTTGAATAGTGTGTCATGTGAGGCAATAGACTTGGCATACAAGATAGTTAGGAACAACCTTTCTTTTGACCTTGTTGAGCTACTATTGAAATAATTCAACAAGAACATGGAGAGTAGCAGAACATCAAAGAAAAATCCATATAAATTTGGCTCTCTATTGACATGCTTATTCTTTTATGTTCAGAATTTTTTTCCTTCAAAAGGCACTATTGTATGGAGAAAAGAGCTTGTACTCTATCAAATTAATGAGTACTTTGCTAAGATGGGTGAAAATTATAATAGTATTATGTATAATTATTTTGATGCATTCAAGGAGAAAATGAATAATAGATTATGTATCACCAAGAAACTAGTTGAGGATTAAAAGGATGATATATGTTTTTATGGTAGATAGTGATAATGTATACATTTAGGCAGTTAGGCCTAGAATTGTATGGGTAAAACCTCTTGGATATGAGGTTAATAATGATGAAACCAAGATTAATGAACTAGTTGACCCCAAGGATACATATTTTGGTACATATGATGAAGCCAAGTTCAAGATAGAACTAGAGATCAAAATCCCTTAGGCAATTAATAAAGTCAAGAAAAGGATTGCCAAGTTAAAAACAAGTTCAACTCTTTTTTAACCGAGGGAAAAGGTGATGATGAAGAAGTAGAGGATAAGGAAAAATTAGAGGAGGAAGAACTGCTAGAGAAAAAGGGCAAGGTAATCATTACCAAGCCTACTAAGCCATCCACTGTAGTGTTCACTATGAGATCCTCCAAGAAGAAATCAAACAAGGAGAGAGAAGACATAATATTCAAGAAACCTCCACCCATCTTCTAGGATAGATTGAAGGATTTGCAGTCAAGGGCTGACATAACCAACTTCAAGGCGTTGAAGTATGAGATCAAGACTGAAGAAGAACAGAAGTAGATTGAAGATCTGGTGATGGATAAAATGGGTAAGTGGAAATACTCACCTGATCAGCTTACACTTCATATTCCTAGTGTTTTGATGGAGAAGATGATGTGAAGATGGGAATTTTCAAAGAAAACTACTAAAGATATATATGATAAAACCCTAAGGCAGCTTATGCCAAGCCTAACTAACAAGGAGGTGAAGGAATCTAGGAAGAAGAATGAAGAAAAACTAACCTTGAAATTCAACACTTGCCTTGTATTGATGAAATACATAGAGAATTATGTGAAGAATACAACAAATACATGGAAGAAAGTATATATTCTTCATAAACCAAGTGATTTTCTAGTCATCATAAGTGAAAAAGATGATGATGATGATGATGATGAAGAATAAGATGAAGAGGAAAATGATGAAGAGACAACACATTTTGATAACACTAATAATGAAGAGGAACAGAAGCAAGAGGCTACTAGGGAAGAAACTCAAGATATAGAGGAAACTAACCTAGTTAAGATTGCTATAATTGTTATGGCCTCACTTCCTCATTCTTCAAGAAAAGTATTGATGACATCAAGCACAAAGATAGCCTCTATAGGATCGATTGTGTCCAGCACTCCAAGCACAACCATCTAATCAATCTTTGCACCAATTCAGCTCAGCACATCATTGAATGAAGTCTCAACTACTTCATCTATTGAGCTACAAACTCATCCATCTTCAACAATTTTGGATACATCAATTTTGGCTTTAACAAGTACTTCTACTAGCATTTCTACAATAAGTGCAATATCAATTTTTTCTGCAAGCCCCACTATTTCTACTATTATTTCCATTCAAAGTACACAAGAAATAAGTGCAAGGAAAGCTAAGACCAAGCCTCAAATGAGCACAATTTTCTGGAGAAAAGGTAAAGAAAAGGTGGAGGATGTTGATCTTGATGAGGAAATTGTGATTTCAAATTGGGATATTTCAAAACTTACTCCTAATCAAATGTAAACCCCATAGAGAATTACGCCAAAAGAAAGCCATGTAGCAGAGCCTAAGAGAAGAAATAGTAAAGAATTTAAAATCATTGAGGATGCCAAGAATATTTTGGTAGAGGCTATAGGTATAGAGATTGATTCTTGTTAGTCATTTTTGTTTTAGTTGGCAGAAGCAATCCAGAAGTATAATGAAGGTCTAGACGGACAAGATAAATTATTACAGAAAGTAGAGAAAAAGTTTGAAAATAAAGTGTTAGGGAACATTTCTCGACAAATTTCCATTTACTAAGTAGAATTATCTAATATTTTGGGTTCTCTAGAAAATTATTATACAAATGTAACTTTAGTTTTTGGTAAACAATGTGATATTCCAAGCTTTACTACAAAAATAAAGAAGAAATTATCCAAGATTGATGAAGATCTCAAAGCAAGTGCTCAGCAATTATAGCTTGACCTGAGTTCAAGCTCTTCCCATTTCAAGAAAATTAGATTTTTGACAGATATACATGTAGAATTGCTTAAAGAAGAAGCAAGAATTAGGTCTACATTGGTAGATATTCAAAATATGATACTACCTAACATGGATGCACTATAGAAGCATATTGCTTATTCAAAAACTCTCATCCATGATAATATTTTCTCTATTGTAGACCATATGATTGAACTTTTAGTAGAAGAGAAGGTGGCATTGCACAAATGCAAGGTCTTGCAAGAGAACTGGGACAAGGCTTGGACAATCATATTGAATGTACACTCATATTTCTTGTCTCATTTTGGCATTAATATGTAAATATATATATATATATATATATATATATATATATATATATATATATATATATATATATATATATATATAGCATAATTCTTTGGTTGTAATGTCAAAAAGGGGGAGAAGTTATAAGAAGATAAAAAGGGGGAGAAGGTATAAGATTATATATCTTATGAGGAGAAAGATGTAAAAAGATAGGGGGAGAAAATTGTAAGAAAGTATGGAGAAACATATATTGTTTGTATAGTATACTATATATTATCTTTGAAGGAATCATTACTATGTATAGAAATGTATCCTTTACAAAATCAATTTTGAAAAAACTCAAAATCAGTATACTCTATTGAGCTAGAGATATAAGGTGATGGATAATTTAGTTTTGATTGATAAGTGTTTTGTCACTAATACCAAAGGGGAAGATTGTTGACATTCCAGTCATGTTTTTTATTAGTAACATACACTTATTCGGATTGTGAGTTTAAACTGAGCATAATGTATAGTTAACAATGTTTACCAAGCATTTCAGTTGCTACCGAGTCCTATAGACATATTTCAATTTGAACTAAATAGTTACAATAGAATTGAAGATCAGTAGTGTAAGTTGAGTATTATAGTGTATGCCAAGTTTACCAGTGTAAACTAAGCTATGCAACATTTATCATGTTTTTAGTTGATGTGATGTGAGTCCAATGTTGACTGAGCTACTCAGTGTTAACCAATAGACTTAGTTTATACCAAGCTCAAGGTGACAATCTTTACTGAGCTATACAGTGTGAACTAAGTGATTTATTTTATATGCTAAGTTTCACAATATTCCCTGATTCACCAGTGTAGACCAAGTTCAAGACTACTTGGAAGTGATCAGTATGGACTAAGCTTCTACTTCTACCAAGTGCATGATGATGCAAAGTAGTGATAGTGGATTCTGAGTATCATAACCTCACTGAGTTAATCTTCTGATCATGAGTTTCTACATTTGAACCAACTTTGTAATATCTATGAAAACTTGTATTGTGGCCGAATTTGTAATTATGTAATTGGATTGATATATACATGTAATGTATTTGTATGATATCTAATGAATGTATGGAATCAAAAATGAAGTAATGTAATCATTATAAAAGAGTAGAAGTGAAAATTACAAAGGCTACAATGGTATAAGGAGCAACAAACTTTCATCTATCATAGTAAGGTGATTTGTACACTCAGAGAAATATCATTCAACAAACCAAGTTGTAGATCAGAGATCAGCTACTACTTCATCATAATAGGTGGATTAGTCAAATCCTTTAACAAGGTAGACCTAATAGTCTTATGTAAATCTCTTTTTCTGAGTGCATACTTTATTGTCTATGTGTAAATCCTTTCACAAGGTGGACCTAGCAGTCCTTATTGCTACTAATAGGGTAGATCATCAAAAGTGATCAATGTAAGCCTTGATCAGCCAACTTTATACTGCAGTACTAAAGCTTGTGGGTATCATCCCCACCCCAGTTTTACTTTCTATTTGGAAGGTTTTTGGGTCACCAAATCTATGTGTCAAAGTGTTATGTATTCTTTCATGTTTTCTAAGTTTCTCATGCATGAAGTTAGATTAGAATTCATATAAAGGATTAATTGCTATTTGGGATAAAAGTTTTAGAAGTTACTGATTCACCCCTCCCCTCTTAGTAACTTATCTTGTCGTAATATTTCCAACACTATAATCTTGTCCATGGTACATCTTTCACTACTTATAGTATCAATAATTGATAAGAATGGAAATCTCTTAAGTACATGAAGAAAATGTGATTAATCAAAGATTGAAATTTGAATACACCATTCTTGGTTCTCTTAATCTTCTCTAAGTTTTCAATAAGTTGTACTCTCAAAATTTCACTGAAATTCACTTTTTCTTTCTCAACACATATCTTATAATTTGCATAAATAAATCCTACTGATAACTCATCATTCTTAGAACTTGCACATAAAGAGTATGTAATGATTCTTCTCAAGAATCTTACATCATGTTGTTGGATGGTGTTGATCACCATTGCTTTACCATTGTAAAATGCCTTAATGTAATTTTCAAACTTCTTCTTAACAAGTTTCTCACCAATAGGTACACTACCTTGTTTTCTAAGACCAGTGACCTCATGAACAAGGTTGACAGAGATGTCAACTAAATCATCTCCCATCCAAATCTTTCCATTATGGATTCTTCATAATATAAATTATATCAATTCCTCAGTATAAACTTAATTGTAGAAATGATATTTGACTAAGTCTAAGTCTTTTAGATGCTCATACTAGGCCTAATAGACATATCATTGTTGAAAAAAAATTCCATGTCTCTATTCATAAACTCACTTCCAATAGTTTCAAACTTACTACATAGATAGCTTCCTACATCTTCCAATGTTATTGTGTTTTTTGAAATAATTGATAAGGCCAAATTAGGGTTTTCATCTAAGGGTTTCATAGGAACAACCTTCAATTTGGATCTCTTAATATTCTCAAAATTTTGAAAAAACTGACATATCCATGATTACATTGAAAATAAATTTGTCGAAGAATTTCTATGAAGATGATAAAATATCTTTTTCAGAGTAGAGTTTAGCTTGAAATCAATTTTCCAAACTACTTCTAGGTTCTCTTAGCTTTTGATATGATCACAATGTAGAAATAATAAAGTTTGTACTCCTTTTATTCATCTGGAACTTGCATTAATTGCATACTTTGCTCAATTGAAAAAGTTGTTTATTTCACTCTGAAATCAAATATCTACACAAGATGAACTATCTAATCTTTGAATGCTATCTGAGGTTCACCATAGCTTCCTTTCATCATGACAATGTCCACAAAACTTTTCTTCAAAAAATTTGTTGTAGAAACATAGATTTCATCTTTTGTTGCAAAGCAAAATATCTTTGTTATGACATTATCTCTTATTTCCTTTGTAACTTGTTCTAATAAGCTCCAAATTGCAAGAAAGCCTAATTATAGTCCAAACTCATCAAGATACATCTTTCCTTAGCCTTGCTATGAGTGACTTGA
Source organism: Cupressus sempervirens (assembly GCA_028749045.1). NCBI lineage: Eukaryota > Viridiplantae > Streptophyta > Pinopsida > Cupressales > Cupressaceae > Cupressus > Cupressus sempervirens. Next base: position 165,864,524 of record CM053790.1, on the reverse strand, counting down.
TCTCTAAATGAGGTTTCCAATTCTAGTGTTGTGAACAAGCTTAATTCAACTTGGTTGAATCAAACTCGATTATTGACTTCAATTTTCCTATCTTACCATCATCTAACTTTTCTTCTAAGATGCCTAACCCTTTCACAAATGCCTCATTGAGTTCTTCTCAAAGTTTAGTAACTATATTTTTTTGTTCTTCATTTCTTTTCTTAGTTCTAGAGTTATTCTCATGATTCCTTTAGTCATTTTTGAAGTTCCTTCAATTGTTGCTTCTATTTCCAAAGTTTCTTCCAATATTGTTTCTATCCATTATGAAATATTTTTTTGTATGTCTGTAGTTGTTGGATAACTAACATACTAGGGTTTTTCTTCTAGGATTCTACTGATCAATAGGTGCTTGACAATTCTAGGTAATGTTTCCAAAGTTGTTACACTTAAAATACATGATCTATTTTCTTTCTTAATAAGGTGTACTTTATCTTGATGTTCTTTCATTAGATCTTCTTCTATCTATAGGTTAGTGTTTCTAGACATTCTACTATTTCTTCTATAATTTTCATATTTAGGTTTCCTATAATCAATTGCATTATGACCAATACCATGACAAATATGATAGTAAAATTTCATAACATGATTAATTTTAGTTTGTAGAATCTCTTTTCATATGACCTATTTCATTACATGAAAAACATTTACCCCTAAATTCGTACTTAATTTCCTTAGGATATTCCACTTGCTTAGGTTCATCCAATTTCATAATTTCCTTCTCAACTTCTTTGGATTTATAAAAAGGTTGACTGGATTCAATCTTATCATCAAATTTATCTTTCTCTTTTGGATTTTATTTACTTTTAGGTTTTTTTGTAGACATGTTAAATAAATAACCAATACCAGTCTTATCATAGGTAGGTCTTTGTATTGACATAGAGCCATAAAGATTTTCTTTGCTGGTGTAAATCTTTTCAAGCTATTGCTTGCATTGAATTAGTTCACTTTTCACAATAGTGTTGTACTTATGAATTTCTTCATGATCTTCTTTGAATGTTGCAAATTCAAATTTTTTCTTCACTAGACTCACTCTAAGATCTATATTTTTAGTCTTCAAATTAGATTCAATTTTTCTAGGATAATTTCTCAAACTCAACTTTAAATTGGTAATCTTCGATTCATGCTTCAAGATCTTGTACTCTATCTTCAATTTTGAATAATTATCATCATCAGTAGATTCAATAGATTCGGGCTTGGATTTGAGATGTTCAATCTTGTCATTCAATTTTCCAATGTATACTTTGGAGTCTTCATATCTATATTTTAGATTATCTCTTTCATCAATAAGGAGATCATTTTAAGTATTGTTAGAAATAGGGAATACTAAGAGTGGGGGAGAGATGAATTAGTATTCTACAAACTTTTGTCACCAAATAGATATTATTAATTACTTTATAGCATGCATAAGAAAGAAAACAAGTAATGAAAACAAAAATAATAACCATGCATAAAGAGAACTCATAACACCATTTTTTTAACTAGGAAAACCTCGGCTAAGGGAAAACCCCAATGGGGATGATATCCACTAGATAATCTACTAATACATATGTTCCTTGTTAGAGTATGGACCATATTAGGAGTCAATAAGAAAATTTAGTAGAGAGTCCCTATTAGAAGACTTTGAATCCCTGTTGGGAGATTCCAATGCTGTTATGAGTTGTAGTATAGTAGATGCAAGAAGAGCTCATTGCCCAAACATGCATTTCCATTTACAATAATAGCTCACTTTCTAAACAAATAATTAGTCCTTAGGTATATAGGTGTTGTAACCTATTTCTTGACTAATTTTAGACCTCAGCTTGATCTCAGATAACAACATCAGGTTCAAAAAAACTTTGCATATATCGCTTCACAAAAAGTTTGCATATCACTTATCAGAATACAATTGTACACTTCTTTTCACAAGATGTCGTTTGCATAAATACCATGCCTTTACACAAATTACTACTAGTTCAACTAAGAGCATAATATACTTTTCTAGCTTAGAGTAAACATCTAGGATGTAAGCCCTAATTGGCTAAGTAATGATTTTGTAAATAAAATAATTCCTTTACCTTTAATTTTGATGTTCTAGTTCACTAGTACAATGTGAATATCTCTTTTCTATACTATCCATACTGATGTGTGAGGTTACACACATCATCATCAACATATATACTATCTCCATCTAACTTCTCTAGTCATAATATGATGTAAAAAATATTTTACATATAAAATAATGTACTATTGTAAACCAATTTCATACTTAGACAATTTTCTAAGTACCAAAAGCTAAATATCTTTATTTTTGAGGTTTATGACAAGTATGTACATCATTTGTTTCCATTAACAACAACAATTACATCACTCCATATAGCCAATTATCAACAAGTATTTCCTTTACTTTTATTGCATCTCCTTCAATGCCATTTTATAAGAAAATAAATCCTCTTAGTTTACCTAATGATATGTGAAATATGCATTTCTTTCGATTTAGTCCTAGGTGAAATTGTTCCATCCTATGAAATATATTTATTGGGTTCTCTATGTAGGTATTCCTTACTATTGGTTTGGTGAGTGTTGCATCTACATAGTCTTTCATACTCTTATGCATTATATCATGGCAAATTATCATCATTTCTCTTTGGTATATTTCTCCTATATTTTAAGCCTAAATGGAATTACAATCTTGTAGAATGTGCCCCATGTACATGTGAGTTTAGTCTTATCTTGGTCTTTAGGAACACTTTTGATTTGATTTTTAAGGCCCCTTCCCTAGTACCTTATTACAAACCCTAAATGTAATGGAAATGATTAGGATTTAGAAAGAACAAGAAAACTAGATGACATATTTTTGTTTCTTGTGAAAGGGATGTGAATTATATGTATAGTTTTCCTTGCATCTTATGATAAAATGAGGATAGGGAGGTTTTAGAATTTATGTATGTCATGAGCGATAATTTAATTATCAATAATGTACTACAAGATGTTTCTTGAGATGGATATAGATTTTAGTTATTTCTAGGTTAAATAACTTGTTTAGTTGCATTAGGTTGATGAGTTAAGATCATATGGAATAAAGGTTCAAAATGTCATAACCTAGAAACTAGGTTAATGGATTCATGGTATTTTATGTTCTATTAAGATAATTGAATTAGATGGTTATTAAGGAAAGACAAATTAACTCCCACCCTTATGATATTACTAATAGTCATAGATGAAAAATGTTATCAAGATTGGATAAGGGTATACACGGTAGAACTTGATATGACATAATGCAATAAGCCAATTATTGTGCAAGTAGTATTAGGTGGATATGTTGACATTAACAAGGATAGATTTTATGGCCCAATAAAATGTAATAAATTTATTCTATGATTGATTTTGAAAACTATAAAACTATGCAAACATCCATATTAGATAACATAATTGATGCACCCTATTATGTGTTTTATCTCATAATGATAACATGAGACTGCTGGTAATAAAACTATATTGAATTAAAGGATACTAGTTGTAATATTTACATTTTGGTGATTTTGACTTAAGATATGTATTCAAAACTAATTTTCATGTTGGTTGACTTAACAATATAGATTCAAAATTTCACTACCATGATAGAAGATGGAATATAATGTGATTCAAAATATTAAATTGATCGTGATAGGGAAAGACTAATGTTGATATGTAAATTTTGATATCTTAATGTTTTTGTTGGTGTAAATAAGTATTTACTTATTACGCTTACTTAAGTTTACTTAGGTTAATGCATTATTTAATTATTCTACATTATTTTATTATTATTTTAGGTGAGAGACTTAGGAGTTTGTGTACTCTTATTGAGTTATGCAACTCTAATTATGCACATGGTATCTACAATATAGGAGTATGCATCATTCACTAAGTTGTCATGTTGACAACACAGTTATCTGCATTCCTCATTTAGCACATGTTGTCTACACCACTAATTTGTGTGCTACACCATTGTAGGCTTATCCTTACATCATCACACTTAATCTCATGCTCAATGGAGGATAACCCATATCTAGTGGACATGTGCCTAATTGTATGAAATATCATGATGCTAACTTCTATGCATTCTAGAAGCTCTCCTGAGGCCTTTACATACACGCACTCCTATTGTAATCTCAAGTTGGCTAAGCTATCATATTGAATGAATATCATCATTCTGATCATACTCTCTCTATCTTGGTCTACTGTGTGCTTGTATTGATTTCTTTATTTCTTGTGTGAATTCTGTCCTAAGCCAAATTCTTACAATTTTGAATGCCTTTCATATGAAAATGATTAGAAAAAAGAAAGGTTAATTATGGAAATTTGAATAAGTTGATTTTGAAAAGTTAGAATTGTCATGTATTTATACATGTGCATCTTATATTATTTTTCATTGAGCTACCGATGTACGTGTTTAGTGTGTGGGAAATTAAACCATGGAATTTTATTGGGGAAACAAGGTTCAAACTCATGTAAACATATTTTAGCCAAGGCGAATCTTTGGAAGATTCAAAAGTCCCATTGTGATGTGCTTATTTCATAAATGTAAGCTTGCATGTGTTTGGTAAGGTTAATCTCATAAATACATTAGGGACATGTCATGGTAAGGTGTAATGTGTTTTAAATGTGTCATTTGACACTTGTAAATTGTGTATGTGTTAATGACATGTCACCTAGGGTTTTGGTCATGGCAACACTTAATCTTAAAATAAATGCCCTTCAAAAGATTTAATCAAATCCACTTGGAGAAAGGATAGGATGGGGTATCATCCAGGGGAATTTTGATTTCAAACTTTAGAAGGATTTTAGAGGGAAAATGGGTGGTCCCAAAGTGCCTTTTTTGTGAAAATAAACTACCCATATGTTAGCATAACTTGTTAGGGGACTAAATTTGACCATTTTAGTACTTAGCTAACCTAGGGGACCCTTTAATCAATCCATTCTTCCACCAATTCGAAATTGGAGTTGTCACATGACTTTAACCTTTTATTCACACTTGGTCAAGGTCCCATCTTTATAAGTGACAATAGTGAAAGAGAAAGTGGGTTTCATGTTTTTCCAAAAATGGAGATAGTGGGGTTGGAGGTCTTTTTAAGAGAGTTTGGACAAACTAGTGCATGGTCACCCACTCTCTAACTCTAGAGACACTTAGAGTTTGGAAGCCTAGAGGGATATCTTCTACAACCTTTCATTTCCATTTTGCAAAGGAATTCAAGGTTGGTGTTTCTTTCCATGTAGTTAATTTCATCCATTTTGAAGTTGAATCTAGGCAATGTATTCATGTGAATGTAGGTAGTGAGAATGCCGTTGTAAGGAAAATGTGTGGTATCATCTAGTATCATGTTGTGTTGTGTTGTGATGAGCATGAAGTTCAGAATTTCATTGTTTTTCTTGCTTTTGATTTTCTATGATTTTGTGCATGAGTGTTGTTATGGGTGTGAGGGCTTCACTCACCCTTTGGGAAGGGAAGAGAAGTTCAAGGTGAAGGGATTAGTTGGGCTTGAAAATATATTTGATAACCTTGGAGTATGGGCTCCATTGTATGCCATATTCATTTATATCTTGTTGGGGTTGATAAGGGAAGTTTGGTGTAGAAAGGAAGTTTATTGAGTATGGGCTCCAAGGAAGCTACAACTAATGGTAGAGTGTTTGGACGAGGATTGTGAAAACCTTGAAAGGGCATATAATTTTCTGATTTGTGAAAGCCCCAAAAGGGCATGAAATATGTTCATTGTAGATATTGTTTGATATGGAAAGTCTCTATTTGAAAAGCACACCTTCACCCTATATTCAAGGGTCTATTGGTGAACCATTGTAAAATACCCTTTGGATGGAATTGTTCAACTGTTTTAATATGATGTATATGCATTGGTAAGATTGGAATGAAACCTAGTTTGAACTTTATTTCTCCATCTTGGTGGGCGGCCTCTTTGGAGGCCTAGGATGGGAGGTGAGCCTCCATGGTTCTTGTTGTTTTCTTGTGATGTATTTGTAGGTTTTATGAACAAGTTCAGTATCACCCATGTATTGGTGAAGCAAGGAAGAGATATGCCTTTGAGTAATGTGAGTGAAATAATGAACCCTCCTTCATGCCTTTTATATTGTGGTGCAATTACAAAACTTTCATGATTGTTTGGGTAATATGTGTTTATGTATATTATTATGAAGAATGGAACCATGGAAGAAACATAGAAAATTTAGGTATTCTCATAAGTATTTGCATTGTAAGTGCACAGTTCCATAATAGATCAAGATAATCACACTATTATTCCTCTCTCAAGGGTACTATGTTCATTTTTTAGAACTATCTATTCCATCATGAAAAATACACTAGAATTCTCAACCTAAGAATGTAGGACTTGAAATTGGTCAGCACGATATGTGTACTAAGTTCCTTAAAGAGTCTCAACACCTATATTGAAGGAAATTAAAATGTATGAAAGGAATCAATACTATTGATACATAACAATAAACACACTTAAACTAACAATAGATAACTATAATAACTTCAGAAAAGGAATTCTAAACTGGTTAACAATTCAAACATCCACTATGATCATTTTCCACAAGTGTTGTAGGAACTTTCATAGTAACTATGTTGTAGGATCAATATAGTAAATCTATCTTAAAACAAGGGATTGCATGAAATGAATCTACTCTACCTAAATATATTCCACCCCCCAAGTGGGCCCCCTTGGTTGGCTTCAAATAACTAAGAAAACAACATGTATTCCAAAATCACTCTCTCATTAGAATTCTTCTTTGATTACATGACTAGATAATTCATGAAGAATAGAAAAGAGAAACTTCCAAATATTAAACTAGTAATGTTCTATTAAGTTTTTATCTCCCTCCTTTTCAAGAAGACCCCTACTTCCTTATATATAGAGGATTGAATACTTATTACAAACATAATATAAAAGCTATGAACAATCATCGCTAGAAAAAAAGGCAAAATGTCAACCTTGACATAAAACATTGATTAAGCAATAGAATAGAAGCTCACATGAAATATAGCAAGTCGGGTCTTCTTGGTTTTTCTAAACAATTACTCTCCTTGTAGATGTGGCATATGATTTAGAATTGACCTATGCTTCTTTTGCCATGAATGGTCTTCATTAATTCCTCCTTTAATATGGTAATCACCACTCTTCACATCACTTCCCTAAAAATTAAAAACATTCAGAACATATGCACAACAACATTTCTACTTTTATTCAAATATTAGAACATAGCCTAAAATATTTATATAAATACTACATGTTATGTATAACATTAAGCAAGGTATATCTTATCCACTATCCATAAGTTTAATAGGTTCCACCCATACTCGGCATAAGTTCACAAGATATTTAAAACAAATATGTTGGAAATGTTTTTCACAAGGGTCAAAGAGTAAGTTCAAACTATATAATAAAACTATATCGAATTTCAGACATTAATATGCCTCATCATCTGCCCCCCACTTTGGAAATGCTTGTCCTAAAGCATTGTAATTCTTTTCCATGGCTCTAAAATCTCCCATGGTAGTCTTCCCCTATTTCCCACTTCTAAAGGTGTAGAAATATCCTTTGCATTGTCTCCAATGCTCACCTAAGTGTTCTTCAACCAATGGGTCTAACTTGGCAACATTATGTTCATATAGAGGCCCGAGAAGGGTAGGAGGCTGAAAAGTTAGTGGCATCTATAGCTCTTTTCTAATTTTCCTTGCCAATTGCATATATTTAGGCACTCTATTAACTGCTACCTTAAAATTGATAGGGTTGTGTGGTTTATCCTTTTTGAAAGGTTCTAGTAGTTGACTCCATCTATTTCTAAGCCATGTAATTTCCCTCTACTATGTGAAAGTTGGAAGTGTTTGGTATTCTTTGTAAACCTTTTCCCTTTATTCAAACACTTTCTCCCTAATTTTTGGTTTTGGTCTCCAATAGGTTAATCTAAACCAATCTATCAAAAGGTTATAAGGCTTATGGGATTCAGCCTAGAGTGGTAATGGTTCAAAATTTTCAAGATCTCTATAAGTATCCAACTACTTCTCATAATTTGTTTCATTGTACATCCATGACATTAAAGCTCTAAGGTGAACATCCCCTATATAAAGTAGAGGATTCCACTCTGTCTCATGTGGAATTATAAAATTATGCAAATAAAACTCACACAAAAAATTCTTTTTCCATAAAGGCAAGGTCTAATGCACTTTATAAAAATCTTGAGCACTTTTAAATTCACAACCAATATCTCTCATTGTCATCATCAACTAAAATAACAAAAACTATTCCTTCAAAAAAATAGCATACACCCTTGGGGGTGGTCTACAGGCCATTACCTGATCAACTAGATTTAAAGCTTTATTCATCCGTTGTTTCTATTTTTAAAGTTGTTTCTTCAATGATTCAATTTCCTCATCTCTATCAAATATTTCCTTCTGCATTTGGTTTCTTTCTTGCCTTCACAAGGGCTTTTGAAAAATAAAATGATTGTATAGACCAAACAATATAAATTGAATTGTAGATAATGGAAATTCTTGAGCCTTAGATTTCATCTTTTGTTGTTTGGCAACTTGCTAGAAATATTGAGTGTGCCAAGAAGATTTATAAGGTATAAGAGAAGCATTAGAATATTCAGGGACTAGTAGCATGGTAGGTTTGTAATGCCTCATCGAGGGATCCAAAGAATTAACCTAGAATTTCACTAAGTTTGGTAGCATTTTTTTTTTTAAACATGAAAGTAATATCATTCACAACTGATACAAAAATAATGGAAGCAATAGCAATGCCCATCTAAAAATAAGCATAACATACATAACATATTTCATTCTTTAACGATCCCTTAATGTTCAATTACATCTAAATCATTCTTTAAGGATCCCTTAACGTTGAATTACATCTAAATCAACTAACATTATTGAATCCATCTAATACAACAAGCGCATGAAATAATAATGATAAGTCCAATGTTTACTCATTACATTTCTAAATGCTCAATCATCCACTGTACATGTCACAGGGTATGAAAGGCTTAAAAGAATATACATATGTGGAATAAGGTACATCATCCTATTCTAACCCATGATACATCAAAGTAAATATAACCATATGATACGCATGATACATCATCATAGAAGATATATACATCATTATAAAGATCAAACATAATAAACTAAGTGCATGGTTCCTCCCAATCGTAAATAGCCTCATTAGACCATCGTGGATCCTAGCCATCCCTCCATGCATAACATTCCAAATCACTAAGGAGATCATTGATGTTAACATAGTAGGAATGTCACTCCTAACATATACTATATCATATGCAGAAAGTAATCTAACATGCAAATATAAGCATAAGATAACATCATCTAACATATGTCAATCATCAGTGAAAGGATACATATCCACCATCATGAAGGACACATCAACTACGATGTCTCAATGGATCTCAAATGATAAGAGTGGAAAAACACTATGGAGAAATATTTGTACTTTTTTTTTTCTCATCCCATGTATTTGTTAAAAATTTTCTCTCCCAAAACCATTAGACTCAATTTTCTAATTATATTGTTTATATAAAGGTTGTTCAAAATTGACTCCTATCGAGTTCCAATAATCAATTAACAATTCTAATGAACCCAATAATTGCATAATTCAAGAATCACATTCTATTGATTAACCTTAATTAAACTTAGTTTAATTAAGTTAATCCTTAATGTCTTTCTATTTTAAATAATAATTGACAACTATTATTAATATTTTAAATCATTTATCTTTTAAATATATTAATTGTTCATAACTACACACACAGACACACACACACACAGACACACACACACACACACACACACACACACACACACACACACACACACACACAAATATATATATATATATATATATATATATATATATATATATATATATATATATATATTAACAATAATAATATTTTTATGAAAAATGAATTATAAAAATCAAATTGAAAATCGCGTCCAATCTTTTAACCCGACGTCATAGCTGATATAATAAAATGCCAACAAAGAAAGGGTGTCGTGGGGGCCTGGGGCAGCAGTCCCACCAGCCACTGCCTTAGGTAAAAAGGTGGGGGTACAGGCTTCGCCCTCCCCGCCCACATATAATATGTGAATCATTTTTTTTAATATAAAAATTTTATAACGTTTTTTCAAAAACATAAATTGTGATGCGATATCATTCGACTTTTCAATTAAGTAAATATATATATATATACATATGTATGTATATATATATAAAGGTATATATGTATATATATATACACATATATATATACATATATATGTACATATATATACATATATATATATATATATACATATATATATACACAGTTTTATACATCATAAACATATATATTTCATAAATGTATTTTTTTTTAATGCAGATATGAAATTATATGTTTTTCCACCAAGAATATATATATATATATATATATATATATATATATATATATATATATATATATATATATATATATATATATATATATAAACAATTTTAAAAATTCCCTATAAATATTTGTTCTCTAAGTTTACCCAATAATTTTCTAATGGATTTGGTTGCAATTTAAACCCTAGCCCCATGTTCTCTTCAAATCTATGCATATAAGGTGTTTTCTCAAATAAATTTTAACTACCCATATTGAGAATGCAAACAACCAAAATATGAAAATCCTCAGAAAACATATGGAAGACAAGAAGAAGACAGGAAGTGCAAGATGCAGAAATAGCATAAGCAAAATCACAAGATTCTACCCGAATTCTGATGCTAATTCGTTCTTCCTCAGAAAACTCGCAAAGAAAGCTCCTCCCTTCTCCAAAGTTCTTGAGTCCTCCAATGCTCCAAAAAGCTCTCCCCGCGCTATGTCTGAGCTTCTAGGAATGCTTGAATATAAAGAGTTCTCAGGAAGCACCTAGAATGTCTCTAGAAACAACTAGAAGGTGTAGACAACTAAGCATGAGCCTATTCCAACCTTCTAGATGAGCCATAAGGTTGTAGACACCATGTGCTTAATTGGTGCACTTACCCCCATGTTGTTGACATATGAGAATTCAAAAAGGTGCATTTACTCCTAGGCAAGCTTATAACTCTTATTTAATTTTTATATAACTTTCATTTTTATTTTTATAACTTTTATTATTATTATTATTTATTTATTAATTTATAATTATTATTAATTATTAATTTTATTTTATTTAATTCTTTTTCTCAATTAATTCTTATTTAATTAATTATAGTCAAAATATCAAATATCATGATATTATATTAGTTTTTTCCAAATAATTAATTTATTAATTAAATCTATTTATTAAGACTTAATTAATAGAAAATTTTCCATAGACCTCCAAGATAAAATATGAAAACCCATCATAGAAAAATTCATACAAAATCAGTCTAAAGGGTTAAAAATCACGAATTATGTCATCCAACACATTTAGAAGGTAAAATATCAAGATACTTTTCCTACCTCACTAGGACAAATGGTTTAAGGGTTTGGGATTTGGACTTGAGAATTTATCTCCCTAGCTTCTCTTATCATTGAGATAGTGTAATAGGGTACGCTGATCTTGACAATTTAGGGAAGTCGATACCCGATACTTGTAACCTACATAAAAGCCATGCATGTACATACAATATATATATAATACTAAGCTAAACAGACAATGGTAGGAAGTGGTGCATCATGTAGATCCCGACTAGTAGGTGACTACGAATCCCTTCCTTAACCACATCAGAAATGCCATACAATAAGAACAAACATGCACACCATACACATGCAAGTATGGGGTAAGTATCCATAATAAAACACATGAGATAATAAACCATCTAACTAATCATCATCAATAACTAGAAGCAATATAATAATCATCATGCATACATGAAATGTAAAGTCTAAATGATCTCATCATATATCAACTAAATCCATAACATCATATCTAATAGTCTCAAAACAATACCACTAATCCATCAACATAAAACTAGTCTATCATAGTCTGATAATAATAGCAACAATGTCCAGAAAGATGTGAATGAGGGCCAACACTACAAGGTTGATCATTTCTAGGGGATTTTTTTGGAATAGTAGTAGGGTTTGATTTACACATTTCTTGATTCTCTTGCAGTTTCTCATTGATAGGCTCATTTTCTTGTGTTTCCACATTTTGGGGTTCTAATTGTACAAGAGAATCATCTAGGATTTTTTCAACTATTGATTCTGTGTGAGACTTTGAAATTGGGGCATTTGGATTTTCAATAGAAACTAGGGATGCTTGACCTTGCATACGAGGGTTTCTACACATAGGAATCTCTTTAGCTATGACCATTTTATGGGTGCACTTTGGTTTATGCACTACTGAAGTAGATGCTATAGGAATGGTTGTTGTAGGAATAGACCTTTTTCTTTTTGTTACTTTAACAGAGGGGTTTTGGGCTTCCTTTTCAAGGTTAGGGATTTATTCACTAACCTTATGCTTTCCCTTATCTATAGAAGAACTCGATAAAGCATCCTCTAAAATAGGTTCAACAAGATTATTAGGAGAGGGTTCTATTTCCATTTCAACTAGATTTTGACGTGACTCTATAATTTCTTCCTCATTTCCTAAAATTTGAGGAATAGGGTTAGCTTGTGGTTGTAAGGTCTTGAATTCAAAAAATTCTAACCATGATATAGGGGAAGAATCCCTAAGAGATCTTTCAACTAGAAGTTTAAAGAGGGCAATGATGGGAAACCGAATTTTCCTTTCCTTTTCGAGTTTCTTTAGTACTAATACACAACATGTTATAAATGAAATTGGGGACATTAACTTGCATGTTATGTCTTATGCAACTAAGCAATTTAAAATGATGGGCATGGAAGTTTGAGAACCTACCTTCATAGGTTAAATACCTAATAATGTGGGTTGCCAATTTTGGATATGGAGCTAGAAGAGAAAGTCTTTTACACCCTTGTTTTGTAATGTCCAATTGAGGGTCACCTGATTGAGTGAACTATGCTAGTGAGGACCTAGCATCATGCTCATTTGGATAATGCTCCCCAACTATTGCTAGTCTTATGACTTTTTCTATCTTCACCTCAATAGCAATCAGTCTTAGTCCCCATACCATGGCTTCCCATTCATCAAATGTAGTCATAAATTCCATTGCCACTTCTTCATTGCACTCGATGAATTGTAAGAAATATCCAAGCCATCCACAAGCATGAAATCGTCAGACAACTTCAACATCCACAATTAAAATATTATGAATGGTTGGCTCATACCTCTTTAACTATTCCCCCATCTCAAAATGTCTAGCTTTGATTTTCTATGCTCTCACCACTCTAAGAAGTTTTTCTTCTTTTCACCTCTACAAATTCCCTCTTCTCTGAATTTGAAATTAATCTTTCTGAGCAATGTTGTTACCACTTCCTTTAACAAGACTCCATTATGTTCAGCTTGTAAAATAATGATGCATTAATTATGAAGGACATCAAGGTTTAATCTAAGGGAATTCTCGTAATAACTCTTAGTCTTTTCAATCATGTCACACACAAGTGATCTTTTCCCAAAATCATAATGACAAGGTATGACATATACAAAAAGATTTCAAAATTAATGAAAAATATCAGACTACCACCAAAGTACAACCTATAACATGGACATGACTTAGGATAACATGGAGATGGCATTTGGAAATTAATACACTTTCTCATCCCCCCACTAAAATTTTACAAGTGTCCACACTTAAAAAATTTTGGTGCAGGAATGAGAAACTGGCTTAAGACTTATATGATACATATAATGCAGTATTAGATATAAATATCAAAACTTATATACTAAAAATTAATAAAGACTAAAGAAATATTTATACCTAAAAATTTGAAAGTGTACGTCTGCATGTAGATTGGTGAGGTGGTGAAGTCTAATGGCTACAGAAAAGGTGCTGACAATATAGTTTATTGAAAACAAGCAAAATAGAATGTGTAGGTGATGTGGATTGTGGGTGGATATATAGACATAGAAATGAGATGGGTTGATATGAAGAAAGAGTAAAGTGAATGAAAGAATGGACCTCATATTAAATGAGGTTTTAGTTTGAGGGTTTTGTAAAAGTTTATCATGGAATGGCTTCAGAAGAAGGTTTTCACCCTTTGTTGCAGGAACTATGTTCATAGGAGCTCATAAACTGGTTGGTATAAATTGCTATAGGAACTCATCTTTGATCGATGGTTTATGATAGAGGTGCAACCTATGGCCATTTACAAGTAACTTGAACTGGATAGGATTAATTGTTGTTAGTTTCATTGCTCCATTGTCAAATACATATTGAATTTCATAAGGCCATAACCATTGATTTTACAACTTCCTTGGATTTTCTTTGAAGTGAGAATCATATAGGAGAGTCCAATCTCCTACTTGGAATTGTTTATTATGGATATGTGCATCATGCCATTTCTTCTGCTATTGTTGAATAAGTTCTATTCTTTCCAAAGTTGTCTTTGTTATTTCATCTAGCAAGTTCAAGTGGAGAAGTCTCTCTTCTTGTGTTGTTGGAAGACTGATGTTCAAATCTAAAGCAGTGCATAGTGTTTTATGCTCAAATTCAATAGGCAGCATGGCTACTATACCATATACCAGCTCAATTGGAGTGAATCCAATTTTTGTCTTGCATGTGGTCCTGTATGCCCAAACAACTTTAGTTAATCTACTGGTCTAATCCTTCTTGTGTATGTGCACTATCTTAGTCAGAATGGCTTCAATTTCTCTATTAGTGACCTTTGATTTCCCATTTTCTTGAGGGTGAGAGGGACTAGATTTATGGTGCCTTATGTTGTATTCTTTCATAACCTCAATGATCAGATTTGATGTGAATTGGGCTCCTTGATCTATAACAAGTTCTCTAGGGACTCGATAATGGGTGAATATTTCTTCATATAGGAATTTGGCTACTTTCTCATCTCGTGCATTTTCCATTGCTCTAACTTCCACCCATTTGGTTACATAATCCATACATACTAAAATGTAGGATTTTCCACTTGATGATGGGTCAATGGGACCTATGAAGTTCATACCCCACTTGTCAAAAGGTGTTACTACAATCTATGGATTGAGTGTCATTTCATCAATTTTGGTTGGTTGGCCTATCCTCTAGCATTTGTCATAGTTGGTTGTATAAGTCACTACATCCTTATGTAAGGTTGGCCAATAATATCTAGTTGTAAGTACTTTCAATGCTATTATTTTTCCTACAAAATGGCCTCCACTTTGTTCATCATGAAAAGCATGCAGTATATCATATATCTCATCTTCCCTAACACATCTCCTCATACCTTGATCTAGTCCAACATAGAAGAGATTGTTATCTATCCAGGAATAATGAAAAAATTTATTTGCTAGCTTCGTTCTTTCTTTGTGAGAGAAGTGTTAGGGCATTCTATTTCTAGCAGATAATTTATGATGTTTGCATACCATGGTGTATGATTTGCTATATGAAACAAGTGTTCATCTAGAAAGGCATCTTCAATTAGAGTTGGATTGTCATCAATAATGGTCAATCTAGACAAATAAATAGCAACTATGTTGGATTTTCTTGGCTTATCAATAATGGTAATATCAAACTCCTATAACAACAAGAGCCATCTTACCAATGTACCAGTTATAGCTAGTTTTTTCATTAAGTGACTTATAGATGAGTGATCAGTATGAAAAAAAAAAGGATATCCAATTACATAATGTTTGAATTTTTTCAATGCATAGACTACAACTAGAAGTTATTTTTCAATTACTATGTAATTCAGTTTAGGTCCATGAAGGCTTTTACTAATATAGTAGATGGAGTTCTCAAGATTAGCAGGCTTTTGTCCTAATACAACTCCTACAGCATAATTTGATGCACTAGTATGGATATGAAATGGAATTGACCAATCAGGTTCCTTTAAAACTATTGCCATAGTGAGGAGTTTCTTAAGTTGTAGGAAGGCTTCATTACATTCAAGTGTCCAAATAAATTCATCTTCCTTAGTCAATAGTGTATACAAAGGACTAGCTATTTTACTAAGATCTTTTATGAAATGCCTATAATATCCAACATGACCTAAAAAATATCTTTCATCTTTTGGTTTTGTAGGTATGGGCAGTGTTAGAATTATCTCTTTCTTAGTTGGATACACTCATTTTACTACGGCTGATATAAAATGAATAAGCACCACTCCTTCCTTCATGAGCATGAAACATTTCTCACTATTGAGTGATAGATTATTTTATTTGCATCAAACAAGAACCTTTTCAAGATTCATCAAGGCTTCTTCATAGGTGACTCCAAATTTTGTGAAATGATCCATGTATATTTCCATGCAATCATATGATATATCAGCAAAAGTGCTGATCACTAATTGTTGAAATGTTGTAGGGGCATTACATAGGCCAAATGGCAAGACAAAATATGAAAAAAGTACCCCATAGGCATGTAAGTGTGGTTTTATCTCTATCTTTAGGAGCTATACTTGTCTGATTATAACCACCATACCCATCTAGAAAAGAAAAGTATTTCTTACTAGCTAGAGCGTCTAGAACTTGATCAATGAATGGTAAAGGAAAGCGATCATTTTTTGTCATTTTATTCAATTCTCTATAATCTACACAAATCTGCCATTTCCCTCCCTTTTTAGGCACTATGACTAGAGGTGAGACCCATCTACTATCATATATAGGATATATAAAACTAGCATCAAGCAATCCCTACAATTCAATTTTAACTATTTCTCTAAGGGCTAAATTAATCCTTCTCTGGAGTTGATGGAGTGGCAAGCACCCTTCATTGATGTATATTCTATGAGTGCATAATGTAGGACTCAACCCTTTTATATCTTAATAGTCCCATGGAAAATCCTTTTCATGTTTATGAAGAAGCTCTATTAACTATTTCATTTATGTATAAGACAATTTGGGATTGACATGGAGATTATGACCTTTTGACAACTCAACAGTAGTTGTAAGATCAACTATAGTTGTTTTAGAGATTGGACTTGTATCTAGTTCACATAGTAAGAGCTAATGGACAATGTCAGTCTCCTTGAGTAGACAAAAACTTTCATTACACTCCTCATATGTAATTAATTATAAGATAGAATTGTTAGATACATCTTTTTCTACCACACAAGTATTGTGAAGAATACTCTGAATTACTAAATCCTCTTCCTGGAGCTTTAGAAAATATTGTCTATTACTAAATCCTCTTCCTCCAGCTTTAGAAAATACTGTCTATGTAACATCATAAGCTATGCTATAGAGATTAATTCTTCTTCTCCATTCCCTAACTCTAGCCATCTGGAAGATATAGATCAAATTTCTTTGTTTCCTATCCATTAGATATGGTCATACTCCCTGACCTATAACTTATATTTGCATCAGCTATAGCTAACTATGGTCATCCTAAAATTATAGGGTAACCAGATAAATTGAATTTTGAAGATATGATCATGAAATTTATAGGGTACTCTAGAGAATCTAGGGTTACTACTATGTCTTCTATCATCCCATCAGGAGTGATAGTAGAACTATCTGCAAGTTGCAAAATTGTTGGTGTAGTTCTTAAACCTTCTATACTCATCTTTTTCATAGTATCCTTAGTCATGATATTTATAGCAGCACCAAGATCTATTAAAGCATTTTTAAAAAACTAACCATTTATAATCAAATTAACAACTGGACTTCCTAGATCATAATATTTAGGAATGATCAATTTCCCTAATGTGATGTTAGTCAATTGTCCTACAACATGGACTATAGTTGGATCATTTTTCTTCCTCCTAGGCTTTTTTAGACAAGCTTCTCAAATGGCTTTTCCATAAATAGGAACATCTTTAATAGCTTGGAATAAGGGTATTTAGACATGGATGTTCTTTAATTGATCAATGATGTCAAAGGATTGTTCCTCTATTTGTGTAGGTTTACATTATATGAGCTTTTCTAGAAAAGGAGGTTCAACTATTGTTTGAGTTTGAGCTAAGCTAGTTACATTGGTTGAGTCAACCACTTGTGACTTAGAAGTTTTAGGTTCTAATGCTATAGGAGTATCTAGTATTTCAGTTATGAGAGGCAATTTAGGCACCGATAGGGTTGTACCACATCTCAAATTTATATCTATAACATTTAGAGTGTAAGTAGGATATTGCTGAACATTGACAAAATACATAGGTTTTTGTAGTTGTTGGCTATTTGGATTTGGCTAATGCTATGCAGGTAACTACATTTTCTTTCGAGGTCTAGAACTTGCAGGTTGGGGCATTAGTGTAAGTTGTTGGAATGGAGGTGGTAGTTTTGGTAATTGTGGATAACTAGTATTTTGGTTAGGCCATTGTTGAGGTCCTCTCCATTGGTTTGTAGACTACTAATTCTCTTGGGGTGGTTGCCATTAGTTGTTTTGCTAGTTAGACCATTGATTGATTTTCTAGTTTGGCCAAGAAGGTTGGGAATTCAGAGACCATTGAGGTTGTTTTGGATTATTTTTCCAAGCATTATTCTAATTAGGTTGACTATATTGTGGAGGACCTTGGGTACTACAATTTTTCTATTGATTACCATATAGATTTGAATTTTGTAAAGGGTCCTAAGGCATACATTGACATTCGACCCATGGACGACATTAAGCAATGAAGAATACTTACTCATCCTCTCCACCTATCTTGATGCATTTAGTTGGAAGATGTTGGTTTTCCATGTTAGCAACCAATTTTCATTGGCAAATGAAGAATACTTACTCATCCTCTCCACCTATCTTGATGTATTTAGTTGGAAGATGTTGGTTTTCCATGTTAGCAACCAATTTTCATTGGCAATCTTCCTTCTACTTCCGACAGTGTGGGTAGTACTCAGCTAATTGCACCTCAGCTTTCACATGCTTCTTCTTTGTAGTCATTGTGTTGAGATGTGTAGCAACATCATTTATGATATCTTTCTTAAAATCTAAGAGCAAATTAGATATCTCAAGCTTTGAAATACCTTGACTAATTCATTTAGTAGTTGTAGTCTGGTGTCCCTTTCCTTTCTTCATTGTTGACCTTGAGTAGTTAAGACATATTTTCTTAAATTCATACCAAGAAGATTGATATACATCACCACCAGCCATCAAGTCTAGTGCCTTTCAACAATTATCATTTACCCCTCTCAAGAAGACTAGCTTTTGTGAATCCTCTAATTGTACATGCAGAGGATTCTTCTGTAGTGTATACAAGAAACATGAAACATATTCTTCCAATTTTTCATCCTCCTTTTGTGATATTCTAAAGATATCATCTCCTCTTGAATCATTTTCTTTGCAATACTATTTGTATTTGTCTAGAAACGGAGTTTGCATTTCATCCCAAGTACTTTTTGCATTGGCTCCTAAGCTCATGAACCATCATAAAGTTGATTCTTTCAGTGGTTTTGCAAAAAACTTGAGCTTATGGGCATTAGTGTTGTAGTCAAAGCTATGATAGAGTATGTCAAACTTAAATAAAAAAGTATTAGGGTCTTTAGTTGCAAGGCCATAGAACTTTAGAAGAGCATCTGTGAGTATATTTTTGAGATTAGCATTAGTTATGAGGCTCGAAAGAGGAAACGAAAAAGTAGGTTGTGTCATTATTGGAAGTACTAGATTATGGGGTGGCTACTGAAAAGGAACATTAGGTACTAGATGGTTAACAACTGGTGGATTTGGAATAGTACTATCAAGAAAACTGGCCAAAACTTCAACAAAAGGTTGAAGACCACTTGTATCTAGGGGTTCTACTCTTGAGGAAGATTTTGTAGGAAAAATAGGGCTTGCATCTAAAAAAGGCAACTTAGCTTCTTCTTCAATTTCTTCATTCAAATTAATAGGCTCCCATGGAAGAAATCTCTTGTTGTTTCCCTCTTCGATGCATGAAACTGAATTGGTGACTTGTTAATCAGGCCAAAGTTTTGTGGTTTTGAACTAGCAAACTAATCTAAAAATAAAGGACTCATAAAGGTTCCTAGTTTAACACCATCCTCGACAATGGCACCAAAAATGCACAGTTCCATAATAGATCAAGATAATCACACCATTATTCCTCTCTCAAAGGTACTATGTCCATTTTTTAAAACTATCTATTCCATCATGAAAAATGCACTTGAATTGTCAACCTAGGGATGTAGGACTTGAAACAGGTCAGCACGATATGTGCACTAAGTTCCTTAAAGAGTCTCAACACCTATGTTGTAGGAAAGTAAAATGCATGAAAGGAATCTATAGTAATGATATAGAACAATAAACACACTTAGAATAACAAAAAATTAACTATAAAAACTTTGGAAAAGGAATTCGGAATTGGTTAACAATTCAAACATCCACTATGATCATTTTCCGCAAGTGCTGCAGAAACTTTCACAGTAACTATGTTGTGGGACCAATATAGTAAATCTATCTTAAAATAAGAGATTGCAAGAAATGAATCTACTCTACCTAAATCTATTCCACCTCCCAAGTGGGCCCCCTTGGTTGGCTTCAACTAAGTAAGAACACAACAGGTATTCCAAAATCACTCTCTCATTAGAGTTCTTCTTTGATTACATGATTGGATAATTCATGAAGAATAGAAAAGAGCAACTTCTGAATCATAAACTAGTAATGTTCTATTATGTTTTCATCTCTCCCCTTTTCAAGAAAACCCTTTGTTCCTTATATATAGAGGATTGAATATTTATTACAAACATAACATAAAAGCTAAGGACAAACATGGCTAGAAAAGAAGTCGAAATGTCAACCATGACATAAAACATTGATTAAGCAACAAAGTAGTAGCTCACAAGAAATATAGCAAGTTGAGTCTTCCTAGTTTTTTTGAACAATTACTCTCCTTGCAAACATGGCTTGTCATTTGGAACTAACTTGTGCTTCTTTTTCTATGAATGGGCCTTATTGCTTCCTCCTTTAATATAGTAATAACCACTCTTCATGCCACTTCCCTAAAAATTAGAAACATTCAGAACATATGCACAACAACATTTCTACTTTTATTCAAATATTAGAACATAACTTAAAATATTTATATGAAATACTACACATTATGTATAATATTAAGCAAGGTATATCATATCCACTATCCATAAGTTTTATAGGTTCCAGTTGTACCCAACATAAGTTCACAAGATATTTAAAACAAATATGTTGGAAATATTTTTCACAAGGCTCAAAGAGTAAGTTCAAACTATATAAAAAATCTACATCAAATTTGAGACATTAATATGCCTTGTCAGTAAGGTTCAATGTATGCATTTAGTTGCATTTAAAAGGAAGGATTGAAAACCATAGTGGACAGAAATGATACATAAAAGAAATTTATGAAAACAATCACTTCTATTGATACCTAGGGAATGTGTATGTATTCTTGCAATTTGTTTGTTTGAGTAAAGAATCAATGTAATAAAATGTTCTCTATAGATTAATCATGTAAGTGAATTTCACTATGTATCCATCCAAAGAAAACATCATTTAAGTTGTAATAGTAACAGGAAGGAAAATTCCAATAGTTACCTTGACTATATTTCATATTATTGTTATCAAATGTTCTCAAATGACTTTGTAGATATGACATTTATATTGAAACACCAATGAACATTATGCCATTACTACACCAAGACTCACCATAACATAGCCAAGTAGAAATAATGACGAATAAGATAGGTTGAAATAAATACTTTGAAAAAGTAACTTGCTGTAGGTATGCATTTTACTCTCTAGAATTTGTATGAAAGTAGCTAAAATTAAGAATACAATCATAGTTGTTACTAATAGATTTATAATAATACTTAAAATTATGTCTTGAGTCTCCCAAGCAAAATCACCAATAAAATATTACATTGACCAAAGATCCTATATGGAAAGAAATACAAATTTTCATTAGGGTCGATTTGACATGAGAGGTTTAATAAGCCATGACAAACTATAAAGAAAAAGTATATAATTATATAAAGCAAATAAGGAAGCAAGGTCAAATCATCTTAAGGGGGACAATATTGTAACATGTCATAAATTAAATAATAAAGTAGTAACCATTTGAAAAATTGCAATTTTCTTAACCACCTTAACACTGCTTGGTGGTCAGCCTTTCCCATCGAAAAGGGTCTTGAGGTAAATGTTTTATTGGAGGGAAAAATAGCTCCCATACTTTAGCTTCCATCCTCCTCCATGTGGGCCCAAGGGATGTGATTTACCATGGGAGAAGGGGGAGTCATGTGACTCTCACCTTCCCCCACTTCATCCACTCCTCCCAATGTCTTTCCAAATGTTGCCATAAAGATTTGGGTTCACTTCCCTAAAACACTTCTCCCACTTACATGCCATAATGTAGTGAAAACTGGTGCATGGGTAAGGGAAGGGATTAATTAGTATAACATTTAGGTTTGAAATTTAAATAGACCTTTACAAATGGTTAGCGACAAATCTAGTTAGTAGGTAAGTGAATGAAGTTAGTTACAAGTTAGTATTAGTCAATCTCTATTAGTAAAAATTAGTAGTAGTGTTACTACAAGTAGAGATAGCAAATGATATAAGTCATTTAATTAATTAGTGGAAGAAATGTCATGACAATATAATATAATCAATAGTTAGTGCAAGTAAATTTGAAATAGTTAGTAAAATGTTCAAAATAATGTAGTCAATTTGCTGAGTAATAATTTAACATTTAATCAAACTAGAGGTATATGAAACATGGTTGCTTACCCTATGCCACCTGTGAGCTAGTCATAGGTGTTAAGGTATTATGAAAATTGTTAACTATATTACGTATGACAACTCAACCAACTTAAAGATCACTTTCAATTTAATGATTGAAGAATATATCACCCTTATGGGCATACTGTTACCTGAGTACCTCTGTAATAGTGTTACTCTACCTAAACTAACTATGAATTGTATAATGGAATTAAAGAGACATGGGTTAGATCTGAAGATATTAGGAATGATATGACTATGAGTAGATTTTGATTTTTTTTATAACTCCACTAACTAAGCACCCTAACCTCAGTGTTGTTATATGTTATCAACCTATTTACAATATGTATATGTTGGTTGGTGAGTTCTTGAACTCATTCTTTAAATAAATAAATAAATAATAATAAAAAGAAAAAAATTGAGTTGGGTTTTTGCCTTGCAAAATTTGGGCATGACATGATTATATATTGAGAAACCATTCATTAGTGAATAGATCTTGTAACTCACCGCAAGGTCAATAATCATTTGGAGATTTTGAAAAGCTTTATTTAGATCTCTAAAATTAGTACACACTCTAATGTATTAATCTACCTTAGAAACTAGAATTTTTTTAAATATTTGTTTAGCATAATCTATTACTGAAGTAAATTCATCTTTTACTTGTTTTTTGAGTTTAGCCTTTACTAGTAATGCAATATGGGGCTAGATTTTCCTTAGTTTTTGTTTTATTGGCTTCACTCCTTCAGAATTAGATCAATGTTGCATTATAATTTATTGTACAATCCTAGAATTTTAGAATAGGACCAATATATTTTCATCTTTATTTCCTTGAAAAATTTGGGTAAATTATTGATTTCCTTATAAAAAAGTGATCGAGAAATGTGTATCATTTAAGGATTCTTAGTTTTACCCAAGTTTATTAGTTGTGTAGGTTCTATTGTCATGACCCCTCCTAAAGAGAGTCCTATAATTATAATTGGATAAAATATAATAATAATTCATATACGATATCGATTATTCACAAACTATATAGATAAATATTTATGATTTATTTATTTTACTTAATTATTTATATTATTCATAATAATATAAATTATTATTATTCTTAATAATAATATCAAGATATAAGAATAAATAATTATTATAATTACATTATAAACCATTAAAAATGATAATTAATATTATCACATTTTAATATAAATACTATTAATAACTAATGATAATAAATTGATTAATAATTTAATCAATTTAATATTATATATTAATGGTACAATAATTAATATTAAATGATAATCCAATATGAATATATATAAAAATAAATATTGTAATAATATATCATAATAATAACAATGTATGATATAATAAATGTATATTTTAACATAACTATAACAAATCAATCACCAACTGACGCAAGTATGAAGGGTCATGTCTTATCGGGTTAATGAGCATTTTGAATATTTCGCTCACCATTTAAAGGGTGGAACAAAGCACTGAGTGGGGGATATATCATCAAATGATTTGGACTGAATTATAGTAAGAAATACAAAGAAGAAAAGATAGAAGATCGGGAGGGAACACTGGTTCTAAAACAAACCATGAAATACATCATTGGTAACCAACAATGTGAATCATCATTGAATCAGGAGATCCACCAAGTCATGAGCAGCAAGGAGTCACATTGGAGAAATACAAAGGAGGTAGAACAAAATTAAAAAGGGATCAATCCCAAGTCACTTTCGCATAAGCTACTAGTGGTGACATAACACTAGTTTACATAAGGTACACAAGCTAAGTCCACTTCCAACTCAATTCAACATTGATGGAAAAGTGTAAAAATTGAAATATGTTGTTACATTAAAGCCTATCCACCCTTGAGCCAAAATCGTGGATAATGTGTTAAGGATAATGTGTTAAGGATGAACTGTTGATAGAACATACAAAGGGCTGTTGATAGAACATTAGTGGATAATGTGTTAAGGATGAACTGTTGATAGAGCATACAAAGGACTGTTGATAGAACATTAGTGGATAATGTGTTAAGGATGAACACATATCAAAGGTCATTTTATGAATCATAATGGGGAACACAATTTAAAAGATCGAAGGATGTGGATCATAGGACATACACTAAATTAGGTAGAGGAAGATATGAATATTTGAGAAAAGTTCCACATCGACTTTGATAAAAGACATCAATGCTTTTGAAGGGACCAAAGGAAGTATGAAGTTTAGCATAAAACATCACTTTCACAAATAAGGGGAATCTAAGAGGGTAAAATTAAATGATATTATTATAAGTGGATATTATTAATAAGTGGATATTGTTAATAAGGATCTTAAAGGATATTATTATAAGTGGATATTGTTAATAAAGAGAAAAGGCATAAACCCATAATAAGGAATAATACAAACCAATATCTTTCCTAATTACATGAAGTTATCTTTCTCTAGATGTGTATATATTATCAAAGATTTGGAAACTCTTGTGAATAAACACTAATTTGCAAGTGGAGAACATGAACTTAAAATTAATAAGATCTTAAATTAGGAAACTAAGAGAAATTTGAAAGGACAATAAAATGGGACATTACAAGTGGTATTAGAGCATCTTTCTTGCCAGCTCATAGAAAATAGTCAATGCAAAAACACTAGAGGGATTAGAGAGCATTAGAAAGGGAAGGAAACAATCCACCAAAATGAACAATCAAATAAGTAATGAATTAAAATCTTTCATGGAACAAAAAAACCGAACTACTCAAGCACTCATGGATCTAATGAACAAAAACACTTGAGCTATAACTGAGCAAAGTGACACAAATTGACTCCTCTTGGAAGCCCTTCATAATATTAAAAAAATGGGAGAGATAAAAATTATCACCAATCTAAAGATGATAATAATTAGTTACATATATGAGAATTAGAGCATAGACCCACAAGATCCCCCTTCCTACCTGGAGAAGAACAAGAATATGAGAACAAGGTAAATGAAGTAAACAATATAAATGAAATTATAAATTAGTACTCAAGAATTGATCCTGAACTTAGAAGGGAGATACTGTTTAAAGATTATTATGATGCTTGGATGAAGTCACTATCAAGTAGGAAGAGACAAATACACCAAGAGAAAGGACTAAGAGAGGAGATAAATAAATTGAGTCTCCCAAAATTTGATAGAACAAAAAGAACTACAACACACTCATGGGTACAAATGTTGGATATGTATCTTTCCTTAAATCCTATGATAGAAAAAAGTTCTATCCAATTTTCTATCCTTCATTTAAGAGGAGTAGCGCAAGACTGGTCGCGACATGGCCTTAACAACTAGGGACATAAACAAATTAAGAGTTATGATGAATTTGTTGGAAATGATTGAAAAGATCATGAATGAAGAATAATGGAACTGGTAAAGAATGTTTTCAATCATTTTTTTGTCATTGATGTCAAACTTGCTACTTGTAGGAATGACAATTGCTTAAGTGATTCAAATACTATCAATTGGTTGATTGACAAGGAGGTCGCAATCAATAAGATGTAACTAAAGTACCTAGAGAAAGGTTGAAGTTATGATGTTGTAAGGAAGTATAAGGATTAGATAAGCCATTGATGAAATAGTGTATTGATAACATACTCTAAGACACAAAGGATGGACACATTGAGACACATCAAAGATGTAAGGATTAACTAATTTCATTAGAGTGAGCTGAGCAAGCTAGTTAGTGCCGAGAAGATTCTTAGTTGAAGCTGAGCAAGTTCAACTTCAATGTAAGCTGAGTAATTATTCAGATGTTGAGTAATAGAATCCTTCAGATGCCAAGTAGTAGAAAAAGATAATGGATGCCGAGTAAGTCTTCAAGTGCCGAGCAAAGTAGAAATGCTATAGGTGCTGAGCACCAGTAAAATAAAAATAGAAATTGAGTAACATAGAAGGAGCTGAGCATCAGTAATCCAATGATGCTGAGTTGGTGCATTATTTGTTAAGTCAAAGATTTGCTAGATCAGCAGCGATAAGTTTGTTACATCAAATTTTGTGAATTAGTTGGATGATAAGGATGATGAGTAGATGTCATAGAATTTTATGTAAACCATGCAAACCAATTCAAGGAAAATGTTAATGGATTTATCATGAAGTTTCTAGAAGCAATTTGGAGGGAAAATAATACAATTTTCTCAAGATCAAATTAAGATTTGAGTGGGAAATGAAGTATAGAACTTCTTTATAAGGAGTTATAGGTCAGAGATCAAATGTACATGCATGAGAGGGAGTTGGTTATAAAGTATGGTCATACGAATAAGCCAAGAGGAGTAAGAACAAAGCATCAAGACTCTGAGTTGATCAAGTGACCATAGAATACATTGGCATAACGAGTGGAAGAACTCAAGGAGATAGATCTTGAAGGGTGAAAAAGCTATCAACACTGCAAGGGAGGAAAGCCAAGCAAAGAAAAGGACTAAAGAGCAATCTAAAATTTGCAAGGTTGAAGTTGCAATCTGTATCAAGTCAAAATTCTTCTAATAGTTTCTTACCATTATATTAGACATTGAAACCCTACATTGCTAGGTTACCTTAATAGCTAGGTAGATAAGTCTTAGGAAAAGGATAAAGAGACCCCCAGGAGAAGGATAAAGAGATCCTCTAGAGAAGGATAAGAGATCCTTAGGAGGAGGATAGGAGATCCTTAGAGAGGGATGAAAGATTCTTTAGAGAAGGTGACTGTAAATCTCATGGACTTGGGTGAGCATAACAACTCTATGTAAATCCTTTAATAGGGTGACATTCCAAGTTGAATGTTCTTAATTCCTCTAATAGGCCACACTCCTAATAGGGTGTAGAAATCATTTAACAGGGTCACATTTAATAGTGTGTTGTAGCCTTTAACAAGGCAGGCCTTTAGTAGGGCAAACCATTAGAAGTGGTTGAAATTAATTGTGTAGTTATTCAGTGGGTATCATCCCCACCCCAGTTTTACCTTCTTCCTGGAGGGTTTCTGGGTCATCAAAATTCTTTGTGTTATGGTGTGATGCATATTTACTTTTCATGATTGTTTAATATTTAATTGCATTCATGATAAGAAAGAAGAAGGATAGCACTTATGATTCACTACTATTTAATTAGAAAGTTTGAATTGGACATCATTGGACCTTGGATAACTAATTCAACCCCTCCCCCCCCCGCAATTATTCTAAAGAATTCTAACAATTGGTATCAGAGCATCCACTGCTAATTTGTTTCAAGGTACTAGCAGTAGAAAGATCAAGATGTCCAAGAGAGAAGTTCCCAAGCTAAACAAAGACAACTTTGTTGCCTGGAAAAGTATGATGAAGCTATACCTCATATCAATAATGGACTATGCACAAAACTCAATCACAGTTGATCATGTAGACCCTACAGGACCCCTTACTATAGATTTCATGAGCAAGAAGAAGGAGAACAATCAAGCAATGTTAAATATTGCTTCAGCTCTAAGCTATGTCGAGCATGATGACATCAAAGGATGTGATACTACACATCAGATGTGGGAACCATTATCAAGAATCTATGGAGGAGACGATAATGTCAAGAGAGCCAAAAGAGAGAGCCTAAGAGGAAAGTTTGATGACATGAAAATGGAAGAAGGAGAAAATGTTGCTCAATATGGTGCAAGGATGAAGGAAGTAGTTAGTGCCCTAAGAAGCCTAGGAGGATAGCTAGTAGAAGAAATATTATGTAGTAAACACTTGAGAACTTTCCTTCCCACCTATGCTATAAGAGTATCAGCCATCCAAGAGCTAAGGTGTGTACCAAGAAACGCATTGTGATTTGAAGGAATAATTGGAAGACTCACTACCTTTGAGCTATCCAACTTTGACAAATACAATCCAGAAAACTTTGAATCTGCATTCAAAGCCAAAATGACATTAAAAGACAATAAGGAGATGCAAACAAAGAAAAAGAGTGGAAAAGGAAAGTATGTATCTAGTGACAACAACATTGATGAAGATGATGTAGACCAATTAGAGACATTACTAGCAAGAAGATTTCATAGAGGAAGAGGAAAATTCAAAGGTAAGCTACCAATCATTTGTTTTAATTGTAATGAAGTTGGTCACATTGCATCCAGATGCACACAAAAGAAAAATTACAAGGATGGAGGCAACTTCAAGAACAAGAAAGAGGACAACAAGGATTACAGAGGTAAAGGCAAAAGATGCTACATTGTTGAAGAAGACTCTGACAAGAATGATGATGAGGTAGTCTATGTGGCTATGAAAGATGAATCAGATGAAGATGAAGCAACTGCCTTGGTAACCTGCATGAACAAGAATGATAGATGGATCATAGATAGTGGATTCTCTCATCACATGACTGGAGATAAAAGTAAGTTTATTTTCTTTACTCAATATGAAGGAAATAGTGTTAGATTTGGTAACAATGCACCATGTCAGATCAAAGGGAAAGGAAATATCAAGCTTACTAAAAAGATAACATGTGATAATGCATACTATGTTGAAGGCCTAAATTATAACTTGTTAAGTGTCTCATAGTTAGGCAACATAGGATACAAGGTTGAATTTGGAAATGGAATTGCTAAGATCTATGATTCTCAAGGAAGTCTAATAGGAAAAGGTGATCAGACTAAGAGTAATTTTTTTTACCTTGACATGGAAGATGCTTCTTGTCTCATTGTTCAAATTGATGACATATGGTTATGGCACAAGAGGCTATGTCGTGTAAATTTTGACAATTTGATAAGCATCAAAAAAATGAAGAAAGTCAGAGGTCTACCAAAATTGAAGAAACCTGATAACACCATGTGCAAACAATGCCAACTAGGGAAGATGATAGAGTCAACTTTCAAAAGCAAGACTTATAATTCTAATGAAGTATTAGAGCTAGTTCATACTGACTTGTGTGGTCCTATTGAAGTACAAAGCTACAAAGGTGACAGATACATAATGTTATTTGTAGATGACTATTCAAGGATGATGACAGTTATGTTCCTAAAACAAAAATTAGATGCATTCCAAATGTTCAAATGGTACTTGGCTAGAGTAGAGAAAGAGACTAGAAAGAGCCTAAAATGTCTCAGATCTGATAGAGGAGGTGAATTCACATCAAGAGAATTTGAAGAGTTATGCAATGACAGAGGAATCAAAAGGTAGACATTAGGATCTAGGACTCCACCTCAGAATGGTATAGCAAAGAGAAGGAATAGATAAGTTATTGAATATGCCAAGACCTTAATGATGGAGAAAAATGTTGCACTCAAGTACTGGAGAGAAGCTGTAAGTACTGCAATCTACACACTCAACAGAGTTCAAGTCAAGAAAGGTACAAATGCAACACCTTTTCAATTATGGTATGTGCATTCTCCTAATGTAAAACATTTCAAAATATTTGGATGCAAATGCTATATATATAAAGAGTCTAGAAATGGAAAGTTTGATGCAAAGAGTGAGGAAGGCACATTTCTTGGTTATTCTACTAGAAGCAAAGCTTATAAGTGCTTGAATGTTAACACTAACAAAGTAGTAGAAAGCATAAATGTGAAGTTTGATGAGCTTGCAAAAGTTCAAAGTGTTGAGAATACCAAGAAAGCATAAGAATACAAGACCTTTGTATACTTTTATGAAGGTATACATAATAATGGTGAAGTTGCAACTCAAAATGACAATTAGCAACAAAATCTAGGATCTGCCAAGTCACAAACAATGAATGCCGAACAATAGACACATTCAGAAGCTGAGCTATAGAATGCAGAGAATGTTCATTCAAATTCTAAGAATAGCCAACATGAAGAAAATGAACAAATACTTGATAAAAATATACATGAAGATTCAAATTCTAAAAGAGACAATATGCAAACAAGGAAAGAACTAGTATTATCAAAGTATGTAAGAAGTAATCATCTTGTAGATCAAATTATTGGAAATAAAGAGGTAGGACCAATGACAAGGAATAGAATCAGAAGTGAAACATGTCTTCTTAGCAAAATGGAACTAGAAATAGTAAGTGAAGCTATAACCTATGATGACTGGTACAATTCTATGAAAGAAGAAATAGAACAAATTGAGAAGAACAAGACATGGACCTTACTCTCAAGACCAGCTAACAAGAATGTAGTTGGAACCAAGTGGGTGTTCAGAAAAAAGTTAGATGAGAATGGTGAAATCACAAGGAACAAGGCAAGACTAGTTTGTAAAGGATATGCACAAGAAGAAGGACTATACTATGAAGAAACTTTTGCTCTAGTTGCTAGAATGGAGGAGTAAGGACCTTACTAGCATATGCAGCCTTCAAAGGATTTAAAGTATATTAGATGGATGTAAAGTCTACATTTCTGAATGGTATACTTGAAGAGGAAGTCTACATAGAGCAACCAAAAGGTTTTGTTGATGAAAAAAACAAAAACAAGGTATGAAAATTACAAAAGGCTCTATATGGATTAAAGCAAGCCCCAAGAGCTTGGTATGAGAGACTTCACAAGTATCTAGTGCAAATAGGATTTGAAAGAATTGATGAAAACAACAATATGTACATCAAATCAGAAGAAGGTAAGGATATTCTTGTATCTGAAATATTTGTGAATGACATAGTTTTGGAGGAAAGGAAGTACTTTGCAAAAGTTTTGCTGACAAAATGAAACATGAGTTTGAGATGTCAATGTTTGGAGAAATCAAGTTCTTTGTAGGATTGCAAGTACATCAACTAAAACATGGTATATTTGTGAGACAATCAAAATACATCAAGGAGATGCTCAAGAAGTTTGGATTAGAAGATTCCAAACCTATCAGCACACCAATGGCAACATGACATAAGCTATCCAAAAATGATGAATCAACTGAAGTCAATCAAACAATGTATAGATCCATGATTGGAAAACTACAATATGTTGTACATAGAAAACCAGACATAGCACTAGCAATTGGAATAGTGGCTATATTCTCTGCTAATCCTAAAGAAAATCATCTCATGGCAGTAAAAAGGATAATGAGATATCTCAAAGGAACTAATGATTTTGGCCTATATTACAAAAAGAATGAGAAGTTTGAGCTCAATGCATACACAGACGCAGATTGGGGAGGCAACATTGATGATAGGAAAAGAACAAGTGGAGGAGCATTATTCTTAGGTTAAAGACTAGTTACTTGGACTAGCCAAAAACAAACATGCACATCTCAATCCATTGCAAAAGTAGAACATGTGGTAGCAACAGTCAATTGTACAAGCATTGTGTGGCTTAAACATCTATTGAAAGGAATGAAATAAGAGGTAACCAAACCTGTGATACTATATTGTGATAATACAAGTGCTATAAACATATCCAAGAATCCAGTAATGCATAAAAAAAACCAAGCATATTGCAATCAAGTATCACTATGTCAGAGAATTGGTGGAAGACAAACAAGTGAAGATGGAGTACATTCACACAAAGGAACAAACTGCTGATATCTTCACCAACCATTGCCCAAGGATCCTTATGAATACCTTAGAGGAAAGTTGGGGGTGATACCCCTAACTCAAGTAGTCTAAAGCAACATAGAAGCTGCCTTGCATCAACAAGAACAAATCATTGAAATATCAAAAGAGTGATGCAGAGGATATCAACAGGAAGAGAAATTCCAAATCAGTCACAAGCATGGTGATAGGGGGAGAAAACATGAAGATGCAAAGCTTCTATTTAGCAAGTTGAAGATGCTACATCTTTGGCATTTATGTCAAAGAGGTAGATATGAGAAACTGATCAAAGAAAGTAAAGAGGGAGATGTATATGTATGAAAGGAGAGATGATAGAAGGAGATTCAGAAGAGATAAGGATTAGTAAGAAGCTATGAAGGATCAGGAATACAAAGTAAGGATGCAGCAATCCAGAGGGAGAAGTAGAACAAAGGATTCAATTTGTATTAGTTTGTATGTAATTTTGGTGGTAACTAAGTTGATCAACTGATCAGTTTGGTTTTCCATCAATGCCAAAGAGGGAGATTGTTGGAAATGATTGAAAAGATCATGAATGAAGAATAATGGAACTAGTAAAGAATGTTTTCAATCATTGTTTTGTCATTGATGTCAAACTTGCTACTTGTAGGAATGACAATTGCTTAAGTGATTCAAATACTATCAATTAGTTGATTGACAAGGAGGTGGCAATCAATAAGACATAACTAAAGCACCTAGAGAAAGGTTAAAGTTATGATGTTGTAATGAAGTATAAGGATTAGATAAGCCATTGATGAAATAGTGTATTGATGACATACTCTAAGACACAAAGTATGGAAACACTAAGACACATCAAAGATTTAAGGATTAACTAAGTTCATTAGATTGAATCGAGCAAGCTAATTAGTGCCGAGTAGATTCTTAGTTGAAGCCACACAAGTTCAACTTCAATTTAAGTCGAGTAATTATTCAAATGCTGAGTAACACAGAATCCTTCAGATGCCGAGTAGAAAAAAAAGATAATGGATGCTGAGTAAGTCTTCAAGTGCTAAGCAAAGAAGAAATGCTATAGGTGCTAAGTGCCAGTAAAATAACAATAGAAGCCGAGTAACACAGAAGGAGCCGAGCATTAGTAATCCAATGATGCTGAGTTGCTGCATTATTTGTTAAGTTAAAAATTCTCCAGATCAGCAGTGATAAGTTTGTTACATCAAATTTTGTGAATTAGTTGGATGATAAGGATGATGAGTAGATGTCACAAAATTTAATGTAAACCATGCAAACCAATTCAAGGAAAATGCTAATGGATGTATCATGAAATTTCTAGAAGAAGCAATTTGGAGGGAAAATAATACCATTTTCTAAAGATAAAATTAAGATTTGAGTGGGAAATGAAGTATAGAATTTCTTTATAAGGAGTTACAGGTTAGAGATCAAATGCGCATGCATGAGAGGGAGTTGGTCATAAAGTATGGTTGTGTGAATAAGCCAAGAGGAGTAAGAACAGAGCATCAAGACTTTGAGTTGATAAAGTGACCATAGAATTCATTGACATAATGAGTGGAAGAACTCAAGGAGATAGATCTTGAAGGGTGAACAAGTTGTTAGCATTGCAAGGGAGGAAAGCCAAGCAAAGAAAAGGACTGAAGAGTGATCTAAAATTTGCAAGGTTGAAGTTGCAATCTGTATTAGGTCAAAATCCTTCTAATACTTTCTTACCATTGTATTAGACATTGAAACCCTACATTGCTAGGTTATCTTAATAGCTAGGTGGATAAACCTCAGCAAAAGGATAAAGAGATCCCTAGGAGAAGGATAAAGAGATCCTCAAGAGAAGGATAAGAGATCCTTAGGAGGAGGATAGGAGATCCTTAGAGAGGGATGAAAGATTCTTTTGAGAAGGTGACTATAAATCCCATGGACTTGGGTGAGCCTAATAGCTCTATGTAATTCCTTTAATAGGGTGACATTCCAAGTTGAATGTTCTTAAGTCCTCTAATAGGGCACACTCCTAACAGGGTGTAGAAATCATTTAACAGGGTCACATTTAACATTGTGTTGTAGCCTTTAATAGGGCAAGCCTTTAATAGGGAAAACCATTAGAAGTGGTTGAAATCAAGTGCGCAGTTATTCAGTGGGTATCATCCCCACCCCTATTTTACCTTCTTATTCCTGGAGGGTTTTTGGGTCATCAAAATTCTTTGTGTTATGGTGTGATGCATGTTTACTTTTCATGATTGTTTAATATTTAATTGCATGCATGATAAGAAAGAAGAAGAATAGCACTTTTGATTCACTACTGTTTAATTAGAAAGTTTGAATTGGACATCATTGGACCTTGAATAACTAATTCACCCCCCCTCTCTTAGTTATTCTAAAGAATTCAAACAGAATTCACCCAAAAACTCATAAAGTGATTTGATCAAATAGATGCAAAATGGTACTTCAATAGATTAACCCAACTTAGACAAGAGGGATCAGTGATGGAATTTTCTTGAGAATTTGAAAGATTATCAAGCATGGTACCTAAAATATCACAAAAGACACTCACTTGTTTATTGATAGATGGGCTAAAGGAATCAATCAAGAGCGCAGTGGAGCACATGAACCAAAAAACTCAGAAGATGCAATCCAAAAGGAATTAAAATTTGATACACACCAAATAAAGGATAGATCCAAGAATCATGCACCAAGCACATGTTTTAGACATTATTAAAAAGAAAGAAATCACTCCAAGGAATTCTAAAAAGATGAGTTATGTTACCATTGTAAGGAGCCATGGGAACGTGGCCATATATGTAGAAGAGAGCTAAAAAGCTATCGTAACAAACTAAAAAGAAAAATAAATATTCTTTCATTGTAAGGAAAGTTTGGGAACCAAGACACACATGTGGGAAAGGAAGCCAAGTTTGAAGAATGGACACAACACTTGACAATGAAGAAAAAGGAAAGATGAACAAGAGACCTAAATATAATCAAGGAAGTAATGAAGATGCGAAGGACCGACAAGAACTAGATGATCTACAATTTTAAGTAGAATACATATATGTATGTAATAAAATGAATTATAATAATTAGTGAATCCAATTAGCTCCTAAGTAGACCACCTTGATGGATGCTGAAGTGATGTCATCAAGGCCAAGAGGGCCAAAGTTTTGCTCTTGGGCTTAGGTAGGATATTTAAAAACAATTAAGATTATCATCTAAGTAGAACACCTTGATGGATGCCAAAGTGTTGCCATCAAGGTCAAGAGGGCCAAATTTTTGCTCTTGGGATTAGCTTGGGAAATAGTTTTTATCTAAGTAGACCACCTTGATGGATGCCAAGCACTGCCATCAAGGCTAAGAGGGCCAAAGTTTTTCTCTTGGGCTTAGATTGGGAAAAGAATTTTTATCTAAGTAGACCACCTGGATGGAATGATAGAATATCTTCATCAAGGCCAACAAGGAAAAGTTTTCACTCCTGGGCTTAGATTGGACAACATGTCAAATTAATTTAGTTAAGAATCTACCAAGTAGACCATCTCATTGAATGACTGATGTCCTCCATTGAGGCCAAGGGGCCAAACTTTCACTCTTGGGCTTGGTAGGTTATTGTTTAGAACTAATTTTCTCAACTTTTCTTTGAGGCCATTATATGCATGTGCATGCTAACAATTATTTGTTCTTGTAGGATTCATGATCAATAAAACATACTAGGGAAGTATATTTTGTAAATCAATTTCTTACCTCTATTTCATTGTGAGAAATAAGTTACAAAAAATCAATAAAGAATGTAGAATGTGTCTACATTGTGTATGCTTCATATCTTCATCTATCTGCATTGTGTCTACTCCGTGTTTTCATTCATTAAAGATGTATGTCTTATATAATCTTCTACACTTTTTTATATAAAAATATGTTTCTTGTCTATGAAAGAGCTTGTGTATGAGTGATATTGCTTGAGGACAAGCAATTTTGAGAAGGGGAGGCTATCATGACCCCTCCTAAAGAGGGTCCTATAATTATAATTGGATAAAATATAATAATAATTCATATACAATATCGATTATTCACAAACTATATAGATAAATATTTATGATCTATTTATTTTACTTAATTATTTATATTATTCATAATAATAATATCAAGATATAAGAATAAATAATTATTATAATTACATTATAAATCAATAAAAATGATACTTAATATTATCACATTTGAATATAAATACTATTAATAACTAATGATAATAAATTGATTAACAAATTAATCAATTTAATATTATATATATTAATGGTACAATAATTAATATAAAGTGATAATCCAATATGAATATATATAAAAATAAATATTGTAATAACATATAATAATAATAACAATGTATGATATAATATATGTATATTTTAACATAACTATAACAAATCAATCACCAACCGATGCAAGTATGAAGGGTCATGTCTTATCAGGTTAATGAGCATTTTGAATATTTTGCTCACCATTTAAAGGGTGGAACGAAGCATTGAGTGGGGGATATATCATCGATTGATTTGGACTAAATCAAAGACAGAAGATCGGGAGGGAACACTGATTTTAAAACCAACCATCGAATACATCATTGGTAACCAGCAACGTGAATCATCACTGAATCAGGAAATCCACCAAGTCGTGAGCAGCAAGGAGTCACGTTGGAGAAATACAAAGGAGGTAGAATGAAGTTAAAAAGGGATCAACCCTGAGTCACTTTTGCATAAGCTGCAGGTGGTGACATAACACGAGTTTACATAAGGTACACAAGCTGAGTCTGCTTCCAACTCAATTCCATGTTGATGGAAAAGTGTAAAACTTGAAATACGTTGTTGCATTAAAGCCTATCCACCCTTGAGCCAAAACCATGGAGTGCCATAGAAGAGCATACAAAGGACTGTTGATAGAACATTAGTGGATAATGTGTTAAGGATGGACATGGATCAAGGTCATTTTAGGAATCACAACAGGGAACACAATTTAAAAGATCATACCAAATGAGCAAGTGTTAGGAAAGAACCAAAGGACGTGGGTCATAGGACGTACAGTAAATTGGGTAGAGGAAGATATGAATATTTAGGAAAAGTTCCACATCATCTTTGATAAAAGACATCAATGCTTTTGAAGGGACTAAAGGAAATATGAAGTTTAGCATAAAACATAATTTTCGCAAATAAGGGGAATCTAAGAGGGTATCATTAAATGATATTATTATAAGTGGATATTGTTAATAAAGAGAAAAGCCATAAACCCATAATAAGGAATAATACAAACCAATATCTTTCCTAATTACATGAAGTTATCTTTCTCTAGATGTGTATATATTATCAAAGATTTGGAAACTCTCGTGAATAAATACTAATTTGCAAGTGGAGAACACGAACTTACAGATTTCTAAGATCTTAAATTAGGAAAATAAGAGCAATTTGAAAGGACAATAAAATGGGACATTACATTTATCAATGTTAAAGATATTTCCTAAAACAATGTTGGGAGGGTTTAAATAATTTGATCATTTTGTACCTCAGAGAGGTTTTCACCATTAGCATGTCTTTTATTTTTTACTATTTTAGATTGTAATACTACCGTTTTGTGATTTTCACTATTAGATCTCATTTCTTTTGTCTCTTTTGTTTGTGACTATGAAACTTGATATCACTTTCCATCATGATTATGCTCCATACATGATGCAGGAGCATCCAGAGGTATAAGGGCAATTCTGTGTCACCCAAAAAAAAATGTACTTAGACTTAGTTTCTGTTTTATGTCTTTACATTTTTGGATACCCATTTGGCTCAAATAAAGGTTCCAACTCTCATAGTTCAACTAGGAGCATGCAATTTGACCATCATTTTGGTGACCTAGAAGGTGCGACTTGGCCA
Source organism: Cupressus sempervirens (assembly GCA_028749045.1). Classification (NCBI taxonomy): domain Eukaryota; kingdom Viridiplantae; phylum Streptophyta; class Pinopsida; order Cupressales; family Cupressaceae; genus Cupressus; species Cupressus sempervirens. The sequence continues at coordinate 165,826,470 of CM053790.1, read as the reverse complement.
GATGAATGTAATTGAGATTTAGAGCATTCCAGAAAAAGAATCAGGTCAAAAGGCCCCACGGTTTGAAAAGTTATTGCAGTTTTTCGAGTTTTGGAGACCTCCTAAGAATGCTTCAAAGTCAGGTTTGGGGCATTAAATGACCTTGAAAAGGGTCAAAAAAATGGGGGACGAGCGAAGCTAGTCCATAGGGCTATAGAGCGCTTCGAGAGCTTTCCGAAAATGTAAACGGTTCGTCAATCGGAGCTACAGTTCAAAAGTTATGCCTCCCGAAAGTTCGGCTACCATTTCTGGATTCTTCTAGATTTGCACCGACTTCTAACGCAGCTTCTAAAACCTTCTATTTTGTCGGTGGATGCCTACTAGCACTTTCTAGAATGTACTCCTAGTCCTTAACCCTCCGGGGTCTATTTAAGGAGATTTCTGGCATTGTAAAAGATAGTTCGGATTGGAGCTTGAGAGGAGGTGCTAAAAGGAGAAATCTTCTCCAGATTTATGCTATTGTAAGCCCGTAGGACATGTTTTGAAGTTTGTTTTCTCTGCACTGTTTGTACTAGCTTATTTTCTCATTTAATATAATTCCCCTTTCTATTGTGTCTATTTTGTTGTTGGGTTGTGTCCCCATCAAGTGGTATCAGAGCAGGTTTTCCTGAGTGTGTAGACAGAGCGCCGACTATGAGGCAGTTTGCACCAGGAATGTGTGGTTGTGGGTTCGAGTTAGAAGATGCCTCCATGAAGAGAGCCTGGCGGAAGGGCCAGAGCTATTGATCCTGAGGAGGTTAGAGCCCTCCAGAGACAGGTACAAGCATTGCAAGAGGAGCTTCGTAGAGGAGCAAATATTGCCGTAGATGACAATAGTGAGGATGACAATGAAGAGGAAGTAATGGAAGTTGATGGGGAAGTTCTGAATCCTGTAGAGGAAAGGATTTTTAGGGCCATTACTAGGTTTGGAAAAAGACCCACAATTGAAGTGGGTATATTTTCGAGAAATTTGAAACCAGATGAGTTGATCGATTGGATCAATGAACTGGAAGAATACTTTGAGTATGAGGATATAAAGGACCCAGATAGGGTTAAGTTTGCAAAGGCCAAACTGAAAGGCCATGCCAAAATCTGGTGGCAAGAGATTCAACTGGAAAGACTTAGAAGAGGAAAGGAGAAGATCACAAGATGGGATTGCATGGTGGACAAATTGAAGAAGCAGTTCATTCCTGTGGACTACGAGCTTGATCTGTTTAAGAAGATGCATGGGTTAAAGCAAGCAGGAAGATCAGTCCAAGAATATACAGAGGAGTTTTACCGACTCCTGATTAGAGCGGGGCATGCAGAAGCAAATAAGGAGAAGGTTTCTCGTTATATCAGTGGGTTACGACCTAGCATCTAGGAGGAATTAAGTCTGGTAAGAATGACCAGCGTTGAAGAAGCATACCAGTTTGCCCTACGAGTTGAAGAGAAGTTGAGTAAAAGGTTTGAAGGAAGACAAAGAGGGCATGGTCAAGGAGGAACGGGAAGCGGTAGATCATCTGGAGGCCGCAATGAAACTCAAAAGAAAAATGAAGATGAGGGTACTAGCAGGAACCAGAGGAATGAGGGTTTCAACCGCTCCCGTGATCAAGACTTTGGAAATCAAAGAGGAAGAGGTAGAGGACGTGGGCAAGGAAGAGGAGGCTTCCGTGGTACCTGTTTCCATTGCAATGAAGAAGGTCATCGTGCCTTTGAATGCCCTCAACGACAAGGAAGGACATATAGGAGAGCTGAGGGCCAAGCTAGGGTTGCTCATGTGGATGAGGATGCACAATCATCACATTTAGAGGATGCAGAAAGAGGAGAGGCCTTGGTAAATGAAAGAGTCCTACTAAGTGGTGAGAGTGAACTAGGGCAATGGAGGAGTTTGTTCCGTACCAGATGCAAGTGTGAGGATAAATGTTGTGATGTGATCATTGATGGTGGTAGCACTGATAACCTGGTATCAGAAGAGATGGTCTCTAAGTTGAAGCTCAAGAGGGAGAAACATCCCCAGCCCTATCGGATTTCTTGGGTAAAAGATGATCATAAGGTCCTAGTAAGTGAACAATGTTTAGTAAAATTCAAAATTGGGAGTTACCATGATGAAGTTCTCTGTGATGTTATTTTGATGGATGTTTTCCATCTATTGTTGGGTAGACCATGGCAGTTCGATAGACATGCAATACATGATGGACATGCAAACACATACTCTCTGACAAAGGATGGAGTTCGCCACAAATTGAAGCCCATGAAAAAGGAAGGTGAAAAGGTATGTAGCAGTGCTAGGATTTGTCTTGTTGAAGGAAGGAAGTTTTTAGATGGCATGAAACATCAGCGTATGTGCTATGCTTTGATTCCTAGGAAAGATAAAGAAGGTAGTAGTGAAATACCATTTGAAGTTTCAGATTTACTAGGAGAATTTGGAGATATTATCTCTGATAATGTTCCAGATGGATTGCCACCAGTAAGGCAAATCAGTCATCAAATAGATCTGATTCTAGGAGCTAGTTTGCCTAACAAGGCTGCTCATAGGATGACTCCTACTGAAACAGAGGAGCTAAATAGACAGGTTCAGGAGCTGTTGAGGAAGGGCTTGATTCGAGAGAGCCTGAGTCCATGTGCAGTACCTGCAATAATTGCACTAAAGAAGGATGGAGAGTGGAGGATGTGTACAGATTCTCGAGCTATAAATAGGATAACCATCAAGTACCGGTTTCCTTTACCAAGGATGGATGATCTTATGGACTGCTTGAGCGGAGCTCAGTACTTCACAAAGATAGATCTGAAGAGTGGCTATCATCAGATACGAATTCGAGAAGGAGATGAGTGGAAAATAGCCTTCAAGACCAAGGAGGGTCTTTATGAGTGGTTAGTCATGCCCTTTGGATTGACGAACGCCCCAAGCACCTTCATGCGGCTCATGAATGAGGTACTTAAGAAGTTCTTGGGAAAATTTATTATTGTCTATTTGGATGATATTTTAATTTTCAGCAAGACTTTGGAAGAACATTTACTGCATATTCGTAGTGTCCTTGAAAGGCTATGGGAAGAGAAACTGTTAATTAATCTAAAGAAGTGTGTCTTTGCAAAAAGGGAGTTAGTCTATTTGGGATTTGTTATATCACCTGAAGGTCTCAAAATGGATCCAGAGAAGGTAAAAGCCATCTTGGAATGGCCTACTCCAAGGTCTACTACTGAGGTAAGATCATTTCATGGTCTGGTTAGTTTTTACAGGAAGTTTATTAAGAATTTCAGTGGCATATGTGCACCTCTAACTGATACAATAAGAGGGGATAGAAAAGAGTTCAAATGGACTGCAGTAGCTGCGAGAAGTTTTGAATTGCTGAAGAAGAAGGTGACTGAATAGCCTGTGTTGGCACTTCCAAATTTTAGAAAAGTATTCCAGGTGGATTGTGATGCTAGTGGTAGTGCTATTGGGGCTGTATTAAGCCAAGAAGGTAAGCCTATTGCATATTTTAGTGAAAAATTGAATGATGCAAAGAAGAAGTATTCTGTTTATGATCAAGAGTTCTATGCAATAGTTCAGGCCTTAAAGAAATGGAGGCATTATTTATTGCCAAAGGAATTTGTTTTGTATACTGATCATCAGGCATTACAGTACCTAAATAGCCAAGGTAAATTGAATCAGAGGCATATGAAGTGGGTAGAATTCTTGCAGAGTTATACATTTGTGTTGAAGCATAGAAGTGGAAAATCTAACAGGGTTGCAGATGCATTAAGTAGGAGACAGTTGTTGCTTACAACAATGCAGGTTGAAGTAGTTGGGTTTGATGAACTCAATAATTTGTATCCCGAGGATCCTGATTTTGCTGAAGCATGGAAAGCTTGTAAAGAACCTGTTGCTGTAGATAGAACCAAGTGGTTAGACTATTTGATTCAGGATGGCATGTTGTTCAAAGGTAGTCAATTGTGCATTCCAAGGAGTTCCATGAGGGAAAACCTGATTAAGGAGAAACATAGTGGAGGGATGGCAAGACATTTTGGTCGGGATAAGACCATTGCCATTCTTAGAGAACATTATTTTTGGCCTCAAATTACACAGGATGTGAAGAAGTTTGTACAGAGTTGCCAGGTTTGTCAAGTTGCCAAGGGGTTTAGTCAAAATACTGGCCTATATCAGCCATTGCTTGTTCCATCAAGGCCATGGGAGGACATAAGTATGGATTTTGTTCTTGGATTGCCAAGGACACAAAGGGGTAATGACTCAGTATTCGTGGTAGTTGATAGGTTCTCCAAAATGGCACATTTCATTCCATGCCACAAAACTCATGATGCTGTCCATATTGCAGACTTGTTTTTCAAAGAGGTGGTAAGACTACATGGTCTTCCAAGGAGTATAGTTTCTGACCGAGATACTAAATTTGTGGGGTATTTCTGGAGGACATTGTGGAAGAAGTTGAGAACAGACTTGAAATTCAGTTCCACGCATCACCCACAGACTGATGGCCAAACAGAAGTGGTAAATAGAAGTCTGGGCAATTTGCTGAGATGTTTAGTTGGAGATAAGCCCAAGGGATGGGATTTGATTCTACCACAGGTAGAGTTTTCTTATAATAACTCTGTAAATAGGAGTACTGGAAAATCACCATTTCAAATTGTATATGGAAATAGCCCAAGGACTGCACCAGAATTGAGGAAGATAGAACAAAGGGAGAGAACAAGTGCTGAAGCTGAGGAATTTTCTGAACACATCAAGCGTCTACATGAGGAGGTTCAAGCACACATTATCAAGATGAATCAAGAGTATAAAGCTAGGGCTGATCAAAGGAGAAGACATAAGGAATTCCAAGTAGGGGATCTTGTCATGGTGCACTTACGAAAAGAAAGATTTCTAGTTGGTACTTACAACAAGCTGAAAATGAAGAAATTTGGCCCCTACAAAGTTTTGAAGAAACATAACTCAGGAAATGCATATGAAGTGGAGCTGCCAGATGGTATTCACATTTCTCCCATTTTCAACATTGCAGATTTAACAGAGTATCATGATGATGGTGCAGATGAGGAGTTGGTTTTAGAGCCATGCCCAATTCCTGCTTCTAAGAAGGAGGAGATAGAAGACATTCTAGATCATCGTGTGGGTAGGAGTACCAAAAACAGGCAGTATGAAGAGTATTTGGTCAAATGGAAAGGACGACCGATCGAAGACTCAACTTGGATTTCAGCAGCTGAGGTTTCCCATTTGGGATTTCCTCTACCATCCATAAAGTGACAGAGTCACTTTTCAATCTACCCTGGGTGTCTGATGCAGGAGCATCCAGAGGTATAAGGGCAATCCTGTGTCACCCAAAAAAAAATGTACTTAGACTTAGTTTCTATTTTATGTCTTTACATTTTTGGATACCCATTTGGCTCAAATAAAGGTTCCAACTCTCATAGTTCAACTATCAGTGCATTTGAAAATCCCAAAAAAATAGGAGCATGCAATTTGACCATCATTTTGGTGACCTAGAAGGTGCGACTTGGCCAGATGAATGTAATAGAGATTTAGAGCATTCCAGAAAAAGAATCAGGTCAAAAGGCCCCACGGTTTGAAAGTTATTACAGTTTTTCGAGTTTTGGAGACCTCCTAAGAATGCTTCAAAGTCAAGTTTGGGGCATTAAATGACCTTGAAAAGGGTCAAAAAAATGGGGGATGAGCAAAGCTAGTCCATAGGGCTATAGAGCGCTTCGAGATCTTTTCGAAAATGTAAACGGTTCGTCAATCGGAGCTACGGTTCAAAAGTTATGCCTCCCGAAAGTTCGGCTACCGTTTCTGGATTCTTCTAGATTTGCACCGACTTCTAACGCAGCTTCTGGAACCTTCTATTTTGTCAGTGGATGCCTACTAGCACTTTCTAGAATGTACTCCTAGTCCTTAACCGTCCGAGGTCTATTTAAGGAGATTTCTGGCATTGTAAAAGGCAGTTCGGATTGGAGCTTGAGAGGAGGTGCTAAAAGGAGAAATCTTCTCCAGATTTATGCTATTGTAAGCCCGTAGGGCATGTTTTGAAGTTTGTTTTCTCTGCACTGTTTGTACTATCTTATTTTCTCTTTTAATATAATTCCCCTTTCTATTGTGTCTATTCTGTTGTTGGGTTGTGTCCCCATCAATACATTAGTGGAAGAAGTAAATGATTCAATAAAAAATAGGTAAAATGATAGGGTATAACCATTGTCAAATGATAATATGTGATGCAGGACCATCCTAAGTGTAAGAGAAATCTTGCATCAACCAGAAATATTTCAATTTAGTTGTTTCAATAAGAATTGTCTTAATGCAGACTTGATGTCTTTAGAGGCTTTCTACTTAATAAGTCAATCATATGAGCTTAAAATATCCTAATTTTAGAGGTGGATGTTCATCCTAGATATATTAGGCTACAAGTTGAAGCTTAGTGTCATATCATATGTATTCATGGATTTGTTATGTATTTTTGGTATATAAAGTTTAGACTCACTATTGGATTCCTAAAAGTGCCCGAATGAGGCCCAAAAACTCAATAAATGGGAATTTGCACCAAATCCATTGTTGTAGTTTAGGAGCTGAGGTTTCTAAAAAGTTGTTATAATAGCCAATCAAAGAAAATTTCGAGAGTTATGGTCTTTTGAAGTTGGGCTGACCAAAACATCTAAAATAAATTTAAAAAAAGTGTTTGGCCCACTTTATATGTATTGTTAGGGTCCTTCGATGCCAAGTATTAAGTTTGAGTGTCTAGAACCTTCTTGGGTGGCATAAAATTGCTTATTTAAGAAATGCTTGAATATTGTCTAGGATTAGCATATTTTAATTAATGTAATCAAGGAACCCGTGTGGGTTAGCATATTGTAATTGTGAACTTTGTAATTTTGCATTTGTAATGATAATTAGAATCCCACATTTTTTTCTTGCAATTTTTGTTGTTTCTTGGTTTCTATTAGGTGTTTATGGTATTAAGGGGAGTACCCATCATAAAGTGGTATAAGAGATGGAGTTCCTAAGTGTGTAGATAGATCATTGACTACAAAGAAGTTCATGCTAAAACTATGATTTATGTTGAGCATGTAAATAGATTTCTTGACATTATTGTCAAGTTTTTTTATTAGTAACATGCACACTTAATCAGATGGTTAGTAGCTACTGAGCTTATCTTGCAGTTTACTGTGTCAAACAAGCAATTTAGGCTCTACATAGTTCTACAGTTGCTACCAAGTTCTAAGAACAATATTCAGTTTGCTCCAAGAAGTATCTACCAAGTTGGTGATTATCAGTGTAAACTAAGTGTTGTAGTGCTTACCAAGTTTATCAGTGAAAAGTGAGCTCTCTAGTGTTTACTGAGTTTGCAGCTTTAGTAATGTGAATCTAGTGTTGACAGAGCTATGTAGTGTGTTGCCCCACTTTTTGACTGCTAACCAATTATCAAAGTGGATTTGTGGTTTTCTGAGGTCCTAGGCATGTTATAGTTTAGGTCTGAGCCCCTTTAGGGAAAGGGAGTCTTCATCGGATTTTCCATTTTTCCATTCTCTGCATTCCATATCCAGGTGGTTTTCTCCCTTTGAGTTGAAGGATTTGTGCGAGTAGGTTAGTACCTAAACTGATGAAGATTCACCAGACATGTAGAGATCATTTTCAAGAGTTAAATTCTACTTGTGGACCATCATTTCTCTATGAGAATAACAACTTGTGGAAATCTAGACTTTGTCTTCTCCCCAACGAGTTTTCAACCCATGAAGGTGATTTCCCATGAAGAGCACCAAATGATGCATATGGGTCCATATTAGAAGATAATGAGATACCTTATGGTAAATTCCTATTTTTACTATGATATACTACCTTGGGAAACATTCAAGATTCATCACAATGCTCAAAATCATCTCAAGTGGAAAACTCAAAACTAACTTCTCCTCAATGGGTTTTCAACCCATGAAGTCTATTTTCCACCAAAGGCAATTGTAAAGGAAAAGAAACAAGGAGTGGGTCCCTTTCTACTTTCACATTCCTTTTGAGCTTCTCTAAACCCAAAGGAAGTGTTAACTCAAAAGATAAAGTTAAAAGAAAGACTGGGTGAATAAATGAAAATTGTCTTCTCCTCGATGGGTTTTCAACCCATGAGGACAATTTTCTGCATTTTGAAGAAAGTCAACAAGTTGTAAGTGGGTTGGAACCATAAATTGTACACAAAACATCTTAAGATGATAATGGAAACAATCTAAGCAGGAAAGATATACTAAGCAAAATTCAATTTGGCAGATATTTTCTTACGGAGTACTTTGTTCATAACTTCCCAAAACTTAATGGGAAATGGGAAAGTAAACATGAAAGAATAGAAAGTTACCATTAGGCCAATGAAAATAGTGAAAAGAAACCAAAATATCTATTAGAGCATCCGCATTTACTGTTTCAATGAAATTATCCTTCAATTCATTCATGTGGTTCAAATCCTGAAGATAAACAGGTGAATTGAAACTATTATATAGATGGAAACATGAACAATTATACAAACTACCACCTTTTCATGAACTATTATTCTATTAATTTGTAAAAAATTTTAAAATAGCACGTGTATGTGCATTCACTATTCTTTTCTTCAGCTAGATTCAAAATTCAATTCATTCTTAGACAGAATGGAAACTAGATTTGCGAGTTTTGATGGGTTAAATGGAATTAAGTCCGTACTACAAAATTTCACTGACACCTTTCTCCACTTATATGATGTGCAAGGCTTTTAGAAGATAGTGAAATTGGAGCCAATTCATCATATAATTGAGAAGATCTGAGGATGTGGGCTAGTTGAGGTGGCTAGTTTCCCAATAGCAGTCCAAGCTCTATAATTGATATATGAATGCATAAATCATTACAACCTGGACACTAAATAGATTGTGTTGCTAGATGATATAGTGTTGATCTCCATTGATAGGAAAATTGTGGTGAATTTCCTTTAAGTTCCAAAATGGGAGGAGTTTTTGGATTTTACAATGGGAGGAGCAATTTCTGAGTTCTCCACTAAGAAGATGGTCTAGAGGAAGGAGATTATGCACTCCTAGTTTCAAAAGCCATGGAGTGCCTAGAGCAAGGTCCCCAAAACTCTATTTAGTACTAATCTCAAACCTAAGATTGTTGACATCCTAGTTCTATTGCATAGAGTGAGAGGTGAAGTAGAGTCTTTAAACTTTATTGAGCAATATTTCTTTTTAGTGCAAGTTATATGCTCAAATACTTAGTATATTGATTGGGCTCATGAGCTAAGTGAGACTTTTTCCAATGCTCTTCGTGCTATGAATTTCTACAACACCTTCTATATGTCCTCCTTTCTCATTTATATGTTAGCTCCTCTACAATTATGGCTAGGACTCCCAAGAGTAGAATAGTTTCTTGATAATGTGATGTCTTATGAGTTCTACCCTTCTTTACAATTACAAAATAGTTATGCAGAGTATGTCAAAGTTAATGATGCATTCGCTATGAGAATTTGTAGGGAACTCCAGGGATGGCTAGAGAGGATATTTAGCCTAGAAGTAATGGTGGCTATTAGCAAGTTCGGAAGCTATTTTATCTAGTTCTCATCTTTCTTGTATTTGCACCTTGCAGCTTTCAATGGATTCCCCTTGAAGCTGCCCAGATATCCAAGCAACATGATTGTGCTAATCAAGATTGTGAAGTAGGAAATCCAAGTGAATGTGCTGAGTGGGAGCTTGAAGAAGAAGGGATATGAGTTCCCTATGAAAGTAGGAGCTTTTAGTTGCAAGTCATGATCTAATGCAAAGAATATACATAAGGTGTTCGAGATGAAGTATAAATAGGAGATGTATAAGATCTTGAGACTTATGTTTGATCCAAACAGATATGTTAGGGAGGTGTTACAGATTGTGAGTGTGATCAAACACATTATAACTTTTGAAGGTTATTGGGAAGATTGTAAAGATGAATTTTAAAGTCAAGATCATGATTTTGCTAGGCTCATACTAGAGTAAATAAAAACATATAAGATCAATCTTTATGTTGAAGGATTAGAGGATGATGGGAAACATATGTATAGTAATACATATTTGAATAAGTTAAGAGGCACTCCTATCAATTTGAAGCCTTATGAGGATGATAAGGAAGACCTAGATATCATGATGGCTTGAATCATCAAAAGAATTGGAAAGTGGGTCGAGTGGACTATTACAAAGAGGATAAGTAAAAGCACACAAGCTCAATCTTCTCCAACACCTGCAGCTCCTTCCTCCTCTCAAAGTGGCACAACAAGTGTAACCTTGGCCATTACTCAAGGACCAGCTCAACCATCAGGGGGAGGTGATCAATCTCCAGAAAAGAATATTCCTATGGCTAAGGCTTGTCAAGATGGCTCCCTCTCAATTACTGAAACCCAAACTGATGCTAAGAAGGAGAAGACAGAGAAGCCAAAAGATAGTTCTATTACCCCAATCTCCTCTACTCATGTCAACCCAATCTCCTCTCCTCATGTCAGCCTAGGTCCCTCACCTCTTAATAGCCAATTAGTTACTTTGTAATTGAAGGACAACTGGAGAGCCTCAAGTTTTTAAAGATTACGATGAAGGATGAGATTCAAGAATTGAATGGATTGATTAGACAATTAGTTACTCCATTGGCAAGTATCTCTGAGAGATCTATGACTACTAATCCTACTATTGCGGATGTTCAAGTACTTATATCTCAGGTCCAAGAAGATAAATAGTTTGGCCAAATTGGTAAGGACTAGACTGGGAAGCTCAAATTGGATGGAGTCTCTATTATAGAACAAATTGGCAATGTCATCTTAAGATTAGAAGTAGAGAAGGATAACATCTTGGCAAAGAGAAATACTTTGGCCAGAGAAAGAGTGAAGAGTGATGATTTTATCTCTCTTCTAAAGATGATTATTCAAATGAAGTCAAAGGAACCTATCGAAGAAAAGGTCTTGCCCAAGGGAGATGAACCTTTGTTTGAATGGCTTTCAGTTCAAATTAGAAATGATCTTGTTAGCAGAGAAAGGATTTAAGGAGACAGAGGATAAAGTAAAGAAGGACCAAAATAGAGATTTTGAGCTCATGAGGGGACTACATACAGATTTGTAGGCTAGCAGCCAAGCAAAAGGAATCATTGGAATAATTGTCATGCAGGAAAATTTCTCCAAATTCATAGATAATCTAATGGATGTATCATCCAATAATCAAAATAGAGTTGTGGAACTCTAGAAACTTAGTGTATGCATACATGTGGCCATAGAGGAGTTGCAAGATCCATTGAATGTTGTGAAGGATTTGGATAGGGAACATTCTAAGTGGCTCTTGAGATACACCAACATACACATGCCTAGACATGAAGAGCTAATCTTAATCATTGTTATTGCTAAGGCCTATAGGGAAAAAATAGAAAAGGAAAAGAAGGCAAAGTGATTCATATTTTTCCCCTTTCATTTTTTGATGTAATCATTGTAATATGAAAAGCTGGTTTCTTTCCATTTGTCATTCTTTGGAGGAAATGAACTGATTGATCTTCTATTGTAACGGTCATCTCAAAATCCCATATGTATGAAATTGAAAGATTAATAAAATGTTGGCTAATTTTTTGTGTGAAGTAGTTGATGTTGTAGAGTCAATTGAATGGTATTTTGTATCAATTATTTTTTGTTCCATTTTTGTTAGTTGTTAATTACATGTTTTCTCTTTTATCTAGATTGAAGCAAGGAATGAATGGAGTTTCATTCCCCTATTTTGAAGTAGTGAACGGATGTGATAAGTAGTGGCATAGCATGTTCAAAGAGAAATCTCTTAGATGTTTTTCCCTTTAGTTAATCTTTCTTTCTCTATAGCTTAGTTTCTAGCTGAATTAGTTTAGTATTAGTTCTTATGCCATTTTGAGTCATTAAGCTTTGTGAGTTCATAAGATGTGTGGGTTCATGAACTTAATCATTTCATCATAAATCAATTCTTTCCTGAGTTAGATCCTATTTAGGCCTAGCTCAATTTTACCTCTCTTGTTCTTGGGTCAAGAACACACCCCATATAAATTTTAAGAAAAAGCATAATTCATTGCAAATCTATAATAGGGAGCTGTACCTATTAATTCAGAGAAAAGTTAGCCTTTTTAGAAGCAACTTTTCAATTGTTTGGAATTAGATATTGTTCATAGTTTGGGCATTTAAGTGTTAGAATTAGAAAGAATAATCTATTTACCAATAGATTTTTGGAAACTCCTCTAGGAAATATGAATAGTCACTTGACTAATAAGCCTATATCATGAGGGAAGATGGTACTACCTCATTAGAATATTTTTCTAGTGCTCCAACCTAATCTTGGATTTCAAGATGACCAAGAAGATTTAATCTCTTCACTTAATACATTCATTTGGAGACGTAGGAGGAACACAAAACATTACAAAAATGCTAGCCAAAATTTGGAAGAGGAAGAATCTAGAGCCAAAGCATTAGAAAGAGCTATTCAAAGGAGAGACATCCGAAGGGTAGAAAGGCAGTTGAGATGTGAAGCTCAAAGACAAAACTAACCTAGCACCCTAGAACAAACAGGGTTCCTTAGAAGTACCAAAGAATAAGGTGGGCAAGATTGATAAACTTACAGAACTTGGTTTTTGCATCTTAGATATTCCTAAATGAAAAGGTGAATAGAAAAGTTAGAGTAGACCACCTTCCCCTATTAGGAATCAAAGCACTTCACATACTACTTGCTAGGTATTAGACTTGCACAGAATCACTGCTCCCCCAGTTGTCGATTTTCTGCCATACCTTGCTAGAAAAATTATGGCTGCTCCTTGGGCCACAACAACAGGTCCATTAGCACTCATAGCCTATCACCCACTCCCAGCTGGTTCGAGGAAGAATATTTCTAAATTTTTAGGTGATGGGAAGGTTACCATAGATGAACACATTAAGGCCTTATTTGTTGATACTCACATCTTAGGAAATGCACATGAGGATGTTGCTATAAGATTATTTGTGGAAACCTTGATAGAAAGTGTAGCAAACTTGTTCTATCATCTGGATGATGGCTCAATCACTAATTAGGATACAATGAGAACAACCTTCGAGACAAGATTTAAAACTGTGGAAGATGAACATGTCTTGTTAACATAGTTGACATCCATTAAAAATAACCCAGCATGAGTATGAGGATTTTGTTGCTAGTTTCAATAAGATCATTAGCAGAATCCCAACTGCTGATAGACCTGCTGCTGGTAATTTGAAAAAAATTGTCATAAGTGTGATGCCACCAGTTATCAATTATGATTTAAGGAGAGTACATCCCATAGATTTAGCAGATGCACAAAAGAAGTTAGTTTATTTTTAAGATGATTTAATTTCTATAGGAAAATAGAAATGAGAACTTCAAACTAAGGGAAGTTCTAGTAATACCACATCATCTGATGAAATGATTCAAAAATTATCAAATGAGTTGGTAGTAGTAAAAAGGAAATTACCCAGATTCAATAATTCTTACAAGCAAAATTATCAAAATCTTCCGTGAAGGATTAATGATGGAAAACTCCCACAACTCATAGGTTCACAACCTAGGTTAGCAATTGAAGTGGCACCAAAGAAAGGAAATATGTGTGTGTTTCATTTGACAATGGATCATGATAGTGGGAGCTGTCTAGAAACTACTTGTATGATGTAGTTGTTATCCACCAATCAGTTGAACACTACAACTCCTTGTTCTAAGTTAGATTTGTACTCAAATGGTGACTTTAGAAATTTATTTTTGGAGTATGAGTTAGATTCTAAACCGAAGGGAAAATGCTATACAACTATCAATGGAACTTCATACACATTATTAACTCAGAGGTCAAACTTAAGAATCAATCTGCCCATCATGCTTCAAGAAATGATCCTACCTCTTCACCAAATAACACTCACATTGATCGAGGAACATGAACTTCTCAATTAGGTAAGGATAAGAGCCCTTTTGATTTTATTCAATTTTGCAAAGAGTCAAAGAAAAAAATTTCCCCTATAGATTATTTGAAGTCCCACCCTTCTGAGTTGAAAAGATTAGTAGATCATTGTAAAGGAGGTGTTCTAGATTTAAATCATAATGCCACAATAGAAGAAGAAGATGAACCTTTGACATCTAATCTATTTAAGCAAGATAACTCTACTATATTGACAACATTCCTTAGGAAAAAACCTGATCCTTTCTACATCTCACTATATATTAACGGATGTAAGTTGAGTAATTACATAATAGATTCAAGCACATCTGACAATGTGATGTCTTTTTCTGTAGCTAAAGCCTTAGGCCTCACCCTTTCTAAAGTTCATGGAAGATGTTATTTAATGGATGATAAGAAAGTCCCATTACTTGGGTAAATTAAAGATGCTCAGGTAGCTCTAGCCTCTCATCCTAAAAAGAAACTATTATTGACTATTCTAGTTGTAGATATTTTGGCAAGCTATGGACTACTCTTAAGTAGAAGTTTTTGTAGAGATCTAGATGGTGGGATAAAACTAGATTTGTCTGAAGTAGACATACCTATAAGGAGTAAGAAAGTCAAGTTGGAGCCTGAGGAAAAGGAAAAATTTACTATCTTGAGGTCAGATGACCCTAAGGATCAAATTCCCTATCAAGAACTGGAGTTTGGCAATTACATATTATTTACCAAAGTCTCGAAAATGAAAGCCCTAAGTGAAGAGGAAGAGTCATCATCTATATGGACATTGGAGTTCAATGGAAGTTGTTCCTCATCAGGATTTGGCATAGGTGTAGTGTTAATACCCCCTAAAGGAGAACCCAAACCCATGGCTTTCAAATTGGAGTTTGGAAATACAAATAACAATATGGAGTATGAAGCCCTACTTGTTAGAATCTGAAAAGATTAATAACCCAGAAAACTAGTGCAAAGAATAAATATCTAAACTATGAATGCAAATGATACAAAATCAAAATAGCAACATAGAGTTAGTCTCCAAGAGAGTAATGCAAATGCTAGAAGAAAAATAGCATTAAGAGGATGCAAAAACTAAGCGATGCAAATACAAGCCAGGTAGCATGCTTATATGGGCTAGGAAGAGGGAGGAGGTGGCAACGCCAACCAATGAGGAGCAACCATCTATCAGACTAAAGATAGAAAAGTATCTTCCCAAGATAGCTAATGGATGCTCACATGTAGGAAGGTGACACCTCACAACCATTCACCTAATGAGACATGCTTTATTAACCTAAGTGAGATTATTAGAAGTGTAGGAAAAACCTAGCAAAACAGGAAAAATAAAAAACTACACTAACACCCCCCCATAAGCGAAGCTTAGGTGGATGTAGAAATGGGTCCCGACAAGTCAAGCCTGATAAGGTACCCATGTACATAAGATTTCCCAAAAGAGAGAGAAAAGAGACCCCCCGAAAAAAGTCAGGACTCTGAGTGAGAAGAAGAGGCCCCCCCAAAAGATGAAGCATCCTGCATCCCCAACAAAGCTCGCAAATGAAGGAACTTGCTCTCAGTGAATTGGTGAAGATATTAGCAACTTGATTGGAAGTCGAACAATAGCGAAGGTCAATGACATGACCATGGATGAGCTCCTAGATGTAGTTCATGTGGACCTCTATGTGTTTGGTCCACTGATGATGAACTAGATTCTATGAGATCTGAATGGCACTCTGGTTGTCACAAAATATGACTGATGGCCGTCTAATCTAGATACCAAACTCAGCGAGAAGATGTTGGAGCCAAATGGCCTCAGTGGTAGCATTTACAGCCCCCCATACTCAGCCTCAGTAGAAGATAGACCAATAGGAGACTGATTTTTTCTTGACTAACAAACAGGACCTGACCCAAGTGAGAAGCTATACCCTGAAGTAGACTTGCGATCCTCAGAATCACCTGTCCAATCTAAATCTATGCGGCCCACCAAATCAAGCTCAATACCTGCTGTGTAGTGAATCCCAAAACTATAAGAACCCTGAATGTAGTGAAGGATCCACTTGGATGCTTTCCAGTGTAGCTCATGGGGCTCCTACATGAATCGAGAGACCATGCCTATAGCATAGGAGATGTCAAGTCTCGTATGAGTTAGATAAATGAGACTCCCAACAAGTTGGCAGTATAAAGTGCCATCAACAAGTGGAGAAGAACAATTAGCCTCAAGTTTGACTCTAGGAAGGAAGGGAGTTGGAGTAGGCTTAGAGTTAGCCATATGAAACCTCGAGAGTAAATCTAGAGCATACTTGGACTATGTGATGGTGATCCTAGAAGGAGACTGAAGGATCTCAATCTTGAGAAAGTAATGCAACAAGCCCAAGTCAATCATCAAAAAACTGTCCTAAAGGGCCACTTTGACAGCCTTAATGTTGGGTGAAGAACTTCCTGTGATCAGCAAGTCATCAACATACAAAACCAAAAATAGAAGTGAATCACCCTATTGTAAAATATAGACATTAAGATTAGAATGGCACCGAGTGAACCCAACTGATAGAAGGAAGGAGTCCATCTTGGCATACCAAGCCTAAGGAGCCTATTTGAGGCCATAGAGAGACTTTTGAAGATGGCACACAAGTGAAGAATCCTGAAGGAAGCCTTGTGGCTGCTCTATGTAGATCTCCTCATGAAGGTCACTATGAAGAAAAGCACTCTTCACATCCATCTAATGTACTTCCCAACAATTAGCTATAGCAATGCCAAGAACAATTCGAATGGAATTCATTCGAGAAATTGGTGCAAAAGTCTTAGAGTAGTCAATCCCAGGAATCTGGGAGAATCCTTTTGTGACCAAGCAAGCCTTGTGTTTATCAATTGACCCATCTGCTACAAATTTTGTCCGATAGATCCACTTACATCAAACAAGTTTTCTTCCTTTAGGAAGAGGGACAAGATCCCAAGTGTGGTTCCTCATCAAGGAACTATACTCTTCCTGCATAGCTGTATCCCACTTAGGAATACCAAAAGCCTCATGAAAGGACTGTGGATCTAAGGTAATAGAAATGAAGACGTGTGGAGCATCCTGGAATTGTGAACGAGTTTTCCTGGTATCTGATGGATCCCCAACCCAATCACCTACAGACTGCAAGTTTTGTCTAGCCCAAAGTGGATAGGAAGATGGAGAATCTGGAGGGGAATCATTAACCTCAAAATGATGACTAGGAGAGGAAGGAGGTGAGTTCTTTGAATCACTTTCTCTATTAGAAGTAGAGGTAGAAGACTATTCAGGTTAATCTGACTCATCAGAAGTTCTGTCATGTATTCCAAGTGACTCTAATGTCAAGGTAGAAGGAGTTGGAGAAGTGATAGAAAGCGAGCTTGAAGATCCCTCCTCAAATTGAACACTCCTCTCAATGAATAACTCATGTGTAGTAGGGTGGAGCAATCAATAACGCTTCACACCATCAGGATAACCTACAAATATGCAAGGTCTACTTTGTGGATCCAAGGCCTTACATTTCTCTATATGAATGTGGGCCCATGCAGGGGAGCCAAAAAATCAAAAGTGCTTAACTAATGGTTTTCAACTGCTCCAAGCTTCAAAAGGAGTAACTCCCTTCAAGGCTCGGTGAGGAACATGGTTCTGGATATAACAAGCACAGTTAATGGCTTCTGGCCAATATTGTGGTACAAGAGATCTAGAGTGAATCATACAGTTTGCCATTTCCTTCAAGGATCTATTCTTCCATTTTGCAACACCATTTTTTTGAGGATTGTATGGAACTAAATGTTGTATATCAATCCCATTTGAAGTGCAAAATCTTTCAAATCGATGGTTGACATACTCACCACCATTGTCTATGCATAAAACCTTGATGGCTTTCCCAAATTGCTTTTTTAAAAAAATTTTGAAGTCTTGAAAATGATCAAATACCTCTAACTTCTTCTTGAGAAAGTACACCCATGTATATCAAGAAAGGTCATCAATAGATGTGAGGACATATCAGGCCCTGCTGAAAGAAGGATGTTGAAATGGACTAGCCAAATCATTGTGAACTAACTCTAGTATCTGTGAAGCTCTCCATGCCTTACTTTTGTCAAACTTTTCCTTAGGATGCTTACCAAGAATGCAATCTTGGCAAACACCTCCTGAGAATTGAACTGAAGGTAACCCTGTGACCATGCTCTACTGGTTGAGCTGATGCAAATAGTAGAAGTTAAGATGGCTAAACCGGTCATGCCATAATTTACTCACATCATTAGAGTGAGTGAGCAAAATAGATGAAGGAGGATCAGGAACAAAGTGAGAAAATAGATAGAGTCATGACTGATGATCTGCTCTCCCAACTGCAACTATAGAATCACTATGCAACTCACGTATCTCCACTGAATCAGGAGTGAACTCAACTCGCTTGCCTGAACCTATGTGAGTGATCTGGTATATTGATAGAAGATTGGTTGATAATGAAGATACACAAAGAACACCATGGAATGTGCCATCCCCCACATCAACAGACCCTCTCCCACACACCTCAACAGGAGTATCATCACCCATCAAAATAGAAGGCATAGTACATGGCTCCAAGGATGCAAGTTCTTCCTTAGATGAAGCCATATGGTGCGAAGCACCCGAATCAAGAACCCAAGTGGATGATGAGGAACCAACTACAATAAGAGCCTTGCCCTTTCCTTTCCCTATGTTGTTTTCTTTTTCCTTGTTAGACTCTTCATTAGAAATTTGTTTGATAGACTCAGGAACACTAATATTATTCTTCTCAAGAATGTATGTCAAGTGATCAATTTGTTTCTTCAAACATTTATGTTCATCATGACTGAGTCTTTTACAATAGGCACATTTAACCTTTTCTTTCTTAGGCTTATCACCCTTAAAGGATGAGGTATCAATAGTTTCTTTTGAAGCAATTGGTATCTGATCCTTATTTTCCTCACTATTTTTTTTTTCTCATCCTTACTATTGTTGTTACTACTTTGTCCTTTTTGTTGTTTTATGCCTTGGTTGGCTGCTAAGGCATGTGACTTAGAGGACTTAAGAGTGCCCATCTGGATTAGCTTGTCCTATTCTCGAGTGAGATTGATAGCAAAATCATCTAGAGATGGCATGGTGAATTGAGTACCAAGTGCACCTTTAGTAGCATAGAAGGTAGAGACAAACACAGAGAGAATACTAAGAATCAGTTGTTCATCTTTCTTTTCAATTTCACATTGTTTTAATTGCAGCCTTAGTGATTTCAATTTGGTGAAGAAATCTTGGATTGTGTTGAAATTGCCTGGACTTAAACTAATTAATTCATTTTCCAACATATGACCCCTCATTGAATCTTGTGTGCGAAATAGTAATTCTAGCTTTTTCCATACTTCATTTGGTGTATCCAAAGACTCAATGTGAAATAGCAAGTCAGGAGATACAGACAAGAACAATGTTCCATATGCCTCATCACATTTGTTAAACCACTTAGGCTTGTCCTCATCTTTAGCAGGTTAAGTTTCAAGTCTCATAGTTATCCTATTTAATCCAGCTTTCCTTAAGTGAATTGTCATGCATGATTTCCACTCAAAGTAATTGTATGGAGTTAGGATGGGCATATTTTTTTGATCCATGATGAAGAAATGCAAAGAAGAAATGCCAAAAAAAGAGAATCCAACCACGACAAAGCCCCCCCTTTTTACTCAATCAAAGAACTCCCCCAACTAAATATGATTTGGAACTTTATTTTAGTGCATTTACAACTACCACTAGAAAGAAATACTTAGTGGTCTTGATTTTAATGCATTACAAACCCTCATGAAGAGCATATGCTAAAAATGGAACTTGGGCACAATAATCAAGGAAACAAATAGCACCACTGCGATCTACTCAAAAAATCATGCACTTTCAAAAAAAGATTCGCATTAATACGAGGTTGTATGAGAAAGTTATGATCCTCTAAAGTTTTCAAAATGAGAACTGTGCACAGTCACGGTCGATAATATGCAATTTCAGAAGAATTTATGCATGAAAATCAAAAAACAACTCCACTAGTGGATAGAGCACAAAAAAATAGCCAAGTTCATAACAAGAATCATCAAAATCAGAGTCTGTATGAGCAAGAACGAGACATTTGAAAACTACGTTCAAATCTGTAACTACCAATGGAGAGGGGTATGGCTGTAGCTTTTCATGCTTGATTTTGCAAAATATATAGCTTGCATGCAAAAACTAAAAGATACCCAGATGGTTTTTCAGTGCTGCGAACAAAACCCAAAAAGCATTTTTCTTGCTAATGTACAAAAGATGTTGCTATAGTGTAAATTAGACATTTTTAACAATAAAAAATGGCTCCAAAAATTAAGAAACGACCCCAACAACCAAAATATGACATGAAAATACTAGATCAGCTTTCTAAGTCCATCAATGGCATGTTGGAACCTGCAATACTGATTGAAAACTCCAAATATGAAAGTTGGCTATCAAATTTGAGATTGAAACCCCAGAGAAAAATCATTTTTGTCAAAACTTTTCTAATTCTCAAGATCATCCAAAGATGCAAGAGAAGAGCATACTTTATTTTTCAAAAAACTACAATAAAGTTTATTAGCCGCCCTCGAATCTCTCAAATAAGGAAAATAAAATCTACTCTTGCACATAGAAAAGCTCTGATACCATGTTAGAATCTGAAAAGATTAATAACCTAGAAAACTAGTGCAAAGAATAAATATCTAAACTATGAATGCAAATGATACAAAATCAAAATAGCAACATAGAGTTAGTCTCCAAGAGAGTAATGCAAATGCTGGAAGCAAAATAGCATTAAGAGGATGCAAAAATTAAGCGATGCAAATACAAGCCATGTAGCATGCTTATATAGGCTAGGAAGAGGGAGGAGGTGGCAACACCAACCAATGAGGAGCAACCATATTTCGGACTAAAGATAGCAAAGTATCTTCCCAAGATAGCTAATGGATGCTCACATGTAGGAAGGTGACACCTCACAACCATTCACCTAATGAGACATGCTTTATTAACCTAAGCGAGATTATTAAAAGTGTAGGAAAAACTTAGCAAAATAGGAAAAATAAAAAACTACACTAACACTACTACTAGGGATAGTGGCTACGAAAGAAAAAAAGAAAAAAGATCCTGAAAGCTTGAGGCAATGTAGAGCTTGTTGTAAAACAAATTAAGGGGAAATACTCTATGAAGAATCACAATTTGAACAATTATAGAAATAGAGTTTGGGATGAAATCGAAGGTCTTGATACATTTTCCATCAAATCAATACCGAGAGAGATGAATACTAAAGGAGATTCATTAGTTGTTTCTACTTCCTTGTTACTTCCCCAGCTAGAATTCAAAGACAAGAAGTATCAGGTAGAAATAATAGATCAAGCCTCTATCCCTGACAATGTGGAGTCTTGGCATTATGATTATTTTTGTCATTAGTGACAACACTTAATTCTAAATGCTTATAGAGCATCTAGTGGTTACCTTGTATTCTTAGTAGTTATGCAGTTTACACCGAGCATTCTTGAAGCTATCGAATAAATACAAGCAATGTGAAGACCAGTAATTTCTACCAAGTTTCTCAATGTCTACCATGCTTCACAGTGTCTACTGAGCAGTAAGTTTGTGCCATGGAGATTCATTGTAAACCAAGCATTGGAAGAAGTAGTGTTTACTAAGTGAAGCAAGGTAAACTCAATGTGCAATATCTACCGAGTCACACTACATCTACCAAGTCACTAGTGGTTACTGAGTTTGAAACTACATTAAGTGATTAGTATGGACCATGCCTTCACTTCTATTGAGTGTATGACAATGCCGAGTAATGCAGTGGATGCTGTGTATCAGAAGGTCAGCAAGTCAATTTAGTTAACCTGAGATATTTACTGTTGGGCTAACTTTGTAATGTATTTGTTCACTTGTATTTTGGTTGACCTTACAAGTTTGTGCCATGGAGATTCATTGTAAACCAAGCATTGGAAGAAGTAGTGTTTACTAAGTGAAGCAAGGTAAACTCAATGTGCAATATCTACCGAGTCACACTACATCTACCAAGTCACTAGTGGTTACTGAGTTTGAAACTACATTAAGTGAA
Organism: Cupressus sempervirens; assembly: GCA_028749045.1. Lineage (NCBI taxonomy): Eukaryota > Viridiplantae > Streptophyta > Pinopsida > Cupressales > Cupressaceae > Cupressus > Cupressus sempervirens. Next base: position 165,804,525 of record CM053790.1, on the reverse strand, counting down.
TAGTATGGACCATGCCTTCACTTCTATTGAGTGCATGACAATGCCGAGTAATGCAGTGGATGCTGTGTATCAGAAGGTCAGCAAGTCAATTTAGTTAACCTGAGATATTTACTTTTGGGCTAACTTTGTAATGTATTTGTTCACTTGTATTTTGGTTGACCTTACAATTTTGTAAATTTGAAAGGTATATATGTAAGATGTATTGTAATATATCAAATATATGAAGGAATAACAAAGTAATGTGAAGTAATTTTGAAAAGTATCTATGAAGGATTTTAAATAGCAGTCCAAGGAATACAACAAGGTTAATACAAAGGTAGAAAAGTTGTATTCATCACATAAGGTGATCAGTGCATAAAGGATCTTATCAGCAATCAGTTGTAAGTAGATCCACTGCTTCATCTTAATAGGTGAATCCATTTTCTAAATCCTCTAACAAGGTAGACTTAATGGTCTTTGTATAAATCTCCTAATTGAGTACATACTTCATTATATGTTTGTAAGTCCTCTAACAAGGTGGACCTAGTAGTCCTTTGTGCTCCTAATAGGGTAGATCACTAGAAGTGGTCAATGCAAGCCTTAATAGGCCAACTTTATGTTGCAGTATTGAAGTTTTGTGGGTATCATCCTCACCCTAGTTTTACTTTCTATTTGGAAGGTTTTTGGGTCACCAAAATATTGTGTTCTTCTATGTAATGAATATTTTATGTTTCATTACTAATGTATGCAGTAGCATAGATGGATGTGTGATAAATTTAAAGAAAAGTTTTAATTTTACTGATTCACCCCTCCCCTCTTAGTAACCTATCATATCTTGGATTAGATCTTTATGGTTCTTAGGATAAAAGTTTGGCAGCTTGAGCAAAGATCTAAAAGACAAATGGAGATATTGAGACTTGACAAGGCAATTGAAAATGAAAAGCTAGATCTAGAGATGGCCATAGCTCAACTCAAAGAAGAAAAGGAACATCTTTCTCAATCTTTGAAAAGAAGGAAGGAACTTGCAAGACAAATGGATGACCATCAGTATGTTGAAGAAAATATTGAAGACCTTTTACCACCAAGCAGCTTAGATGAAGCTAATGAGGCAATCAAGGAACTCCTAACAAAGAATGGCTCTCTATAGGAAGAAGTAAGAAAACTCAAAAGAGAACAAGAAATCCAATCAATCAAGCTATATGAAATTTTAGAACAAAGGAATAAGGAAAATGAAGACTTGGAGGCAATAAATAATGAAAGATAGAATCAATCAAATCAGCATGAAGACCTCATTAATCAAATCACTGAAGCAAATAAAGAAATCAAGATTCTCAAAGCACAAAATGAAAGAATAAGAAGTGATCTAAATTATGAAAGGGATATTAATGAAAGAATATTGAGAGAACTGAGATGTGAAAATAAAATTGTTGAAAAATTAAAGAATGACCTAAATACTAAAAAACAAATCAATGAAAGAATGTTGAAATCACAAGAAGACATGAATCAACTGATTCAACAAAATGAGCAGGATCTTCATAAAAAAAAAGGTAAAGTAGGACTTGGATACAATGAAGAACAAGGTGAATCTTCCAAGCAAGGTGCAAAAAGGAATCTAAAACCCTCATGCAATCATTATGGGAAAATTGGTCATACATCAAACAAATGTTGGAGCAATGGAAAAGGAAAATTCAATGGAAAGTGCTATAACTATAATTAACATGGTCACACAGCCAATGAATGCAAGGAGAAACCAAAATTTGAAGGTAATTGTCACAAATGCAAAAAGCATGGTTATAAGGCATCTTAATGCAGATCCAAATCATTCAATCCAGCTAAACAACTTGAAAAGGAAATATTTGGATGAGACTACAATACCTGGTGCAGATGTCATTATTGTGGAGAATATGGACACACTAGTATAAATTGTGCAAGGCATCACCTAAGGAAGAAGGACACTGCAATAAGGTGTTACACATGCACTAAACTTGGTCATATAGCTAAAAATTGTATGAATATAGGCAAAATTGAAGATGAAAAGAAAACAAGGGCTGAAAACATAAGGAAACAAATGAAGTAGCAATAGATTCCTAAATCCATTGAAGATACAAACTCAAATCATGGAAGTCAAGTCACTCAAGAAGTGGGTGACTCCATCCCCTCAAACTAAATTTCTAAGAATGCGTTAGAGCTGTACTCAACAAGGGAATTATAAGTAGTTCTAAGAAATATGAGGAATGCAAATGATCCAATTAGTATTCTAGATACACCAAGATCACAGAAAGGTTATCTTTCATCGATTGCATCAGACTCCACCAAGGAAAGTGGTTAAAGACCTTATCGAGAAAGGTCAAGAGTAAAAGGAATTTGGTTCATCTACCAAGTTGATACTCTTGCCGAGTTAGGTCAGTGGATGACAGTCTGTCATGTACTATGACAGTATGGTACCTAGCATTAATGGCAAACTTTTCATCAAAATGGGAAAAATTCAACTTCATTTTTCATCGTATCCTTAGAGCAAAGAGATATCTAGGTGCATTCAAGCAATTTCAAGAGATTTTGAGTGAATTTGTAGTTAGGGAATTTGTTTCAAGATTTCCATCACTTACCAAGTAGCAATGGCATTCAAAAGCACTAGCAACAGCAAGCCAAAAAGAGGATCAGAGATGTTGGTCAAGGGTGTAGAATGGAAAGCACCAAATTTCAAGTTGGTTCCTATAGTGGCAAAGGCACTCGACCCTAATGGCACACAATCAAAAATTCCACCAAAGGTACTTATGATTAACAATATATGCACTCATTTTAAATGTTCAATTCAAGAGATAGGAACCCTAGAAATGGATAGTGCTTTAGAAGAAATGTGTGTTGATGGCTCATTGGAACCCAAGCACAAGCATTTGGAAACAAAAGGGTTGACTCAAATATCACATCTTCCAAGAAGCTTTTAGATAAAATGGATTAAGTATATTCTTAGCCATGTTCACAATGGTCAGTTGTGGTTAGAGTGAGCTGTATTGATCACCAAAAGGATGATTCACAAGATTATTGGTCTTCCCATTCTGAGCAAAGCTAAATCCACCAAAACCCTAGGTCAAGATGAACTCCAAAAGAAAACCCTAGTTGAGTGGGATGGTAGAGGCTTGAAAATTAGCACCGTTATGGACATAGAGCTAAGGTTTAGAATTCATGTAATTGTTCACAAGATTTATAGTTCCAATCATTTGAATAGCATGCCATGTGAGGTAGTAGACTTAGCATTCAAAGTTGTGAAGAAAAAATTGGAATATGACCTGTCAGAGCTACTACTAAGGCAACTAAACAAGAATATGGATAGCATCAAGTCATCAAAGAATAATCCCTACAAATTTAGTTCTTTGTTAACATGTCTCTTCTTTTATGTGCAAAAATTCTTTCCATCCAAAGGTTCTATCATATGGAGAAAGGATGTTCCCATTTTGTATTAGATAAATGATTTTATAGCAGAAATGGGTGTAAACTTTGATAGTATAATGGATAATTATTTTGAAGACTCCAAAGAAAGAATGAACAACAGGTTCATGATTCCTCCTAAACTTGTTGAGGACTATAAAGATGATGTATGTTTAATGGTAGACTATGATACAATATACATTCAGACAATTAGGCCCTGAGTTGGATGGGTGAAACCTCTCCCTTAGGAGGTCAATATTGATGAAACTAGGGACATCATTGAAGCATTGGTAAATGAGCCTATAGGTGCCAAGCAACTAGTCTTTGGTACTTATGATGAGGCAAAAGTCAAGATTGAATTAGAAATTAAGCTACCTCAAGAAATCAGCAAAGGTAAGAGAAAGATTGCTAAGATGAAAACTGTCACTGGTCCCTTAATGCTTACCAAGGAAAAAGGAGAAGATGAAGAAGAGGATCAAGAACAAGAAAATGAAGAGCAAGAATAAAAAAAGAGGCAGAGCTAGCAAAGAAGAAAGGGATGGTTATCATTACTAAATCTCCAAAGGCCTCCATAGTTGTTTTCACCAAGAGAGGCAAAGGAAAAAATAAAGGTGAAGTAGTATTCAACAAGCCCCAACTTACCTTGCAAGAAAGGTTGAAATAGATGGAAGAAGGAGCTAGCATAACAAACTTCAAAGCTTTAAAGTTTGAAACTAGAACTAATGCAGAGAAGATGCAGATTCAGGAGTTGGTACTCACCAAAATGGGAAAGTGGAAGTATTCCCCAGACCGGATTACTCCTTAGATCTGAAAAGAATTATTAGTAAGACTGCAATCGAGGTGAGAATCAGCCACACAAATAGCAAAAGACATCTATGAACAATCCTTCAAGAATCTATTACTAAATCTCACTGAGGTAGAAGTAAAGGCAGCCATGAAGAGTAATGAAGGTAAAATGATGATTAGATTTCACACATGTTTGATTCTAATTAAGGACATTGAGCATGTTGTAAGAGATTCAAAAAACATGTGGAAAAATATCTATTATCTACATAAGCCTAGTGATGATCTAGTTGTGATCAAGGATGGTGATGGTGATATTGATGATGAAGAAGATGACAACACTCGATGTGCTACTCTTGATATTGGAGATTATTAGGCACTAAGGGATGATGATGAAGAGAAAGGGGAAGAAGCTGAAGAGGAAGAAAAGGAGGAAGTGGATGAAGAAGTTGACCCAATGAAGATTGGAGCAGAATTCATTGCTTCCCTTCCTCACTCTCCACCTAAGCCGACAACACCATCAGGGTTGGAGACAACTTCAGTAGGATTGATTGCATCTACATCAAAAATATCATCTACTCCTACCACCCCATAGCTCCAAGCATCTTCTATGGAAGTATTAGTTACTTCATCTATTGAGTTGCAACCCTCTTCATCAACACCCAAGCAATCAATCACAACATCATCAGCTATGCCAACTTCTTCTACTCCATGTACAGTAAGCTCAACAACCCATTCTACATTTTTTTCTACCACAGCGTTGACTACACCAATCTCTATTAGTACTTCAATTATAAATATTCTAGCTTGTACATTACCTATTGGTACATCATTTTTGGGAAAAACATCAATTTTGGATATAGTTGGTACTTCTCTCAGTTTTCCTCTAGTTGGACCAATTCAAGCTTTTTCTACTAGTCCATTTATATCAACTATTGTTTCTATTTCTAAATCCAAGAAAGCAAGCACTGAAGTAAATCCTAAGACTCCTCTAAAACTTCAGCTTACTAGTAAGGAAATTGATGAAGATCTAGACTTGGATAAAGAAATTATTCCCAAGATAGATTTAGACACTGCATCAGCCAACGAAATGAGAATGGTTAGTTAGCTTTTAGAGCTAAAGGCAAGGTAGAAGTAGCTAAGAGAAGAGAGGGATAGAGAATGCACAATAATCAAGAATGCCAAAAATATAATTACTGGAGCTATTGGTGTTGATGTTGATACATCTCAACACATTTTTTTACAATTAGAAGAGCCTATAAATAAGTTCAATGAGGACACCTCTGGGCAAGAGAAGCTCATTGAAAAGGTAGAGAAGAAATTTGACAATAAGGTGGTTGAGCACATTGCTCATCACATTGCAATAAAGCAGGTATAATTATCCAAAATTTTGAGCAACCTTGAGGAATATTTTACAAATGTAACATTACTTTTTAGCAAGCTCTGTGATGTTTCTGAGTACACCAAGGATGTTAAAGAAAAATTAAATAAGATAGATGTGGAAATGAAGGCTAGTGCTCAAAAGTTATAGCTTGACCATAGTTCAAGCTCTTCACATTGCATGAAGGTGAAATTTTTGTCAGAAATGTAGGTAGAGTTACTTAGAGAAGAAGCCAAGATCAAATCTACATTGATTAACATCCAGAATATGATCCTTCCAATCATGGACCAAATGCGGAAACATATTGCCTATTCAAAAACATTAATTCAAGAAAACAATTTTTCTATAGCAGATCATATGATTGAACTTTCTACAAAAGTTCAAGTGGCTCTCTCCTCCTGCAAAATTTTGCAAGATAATTGGGATAAGACATTGTCTCTTATTCTCAAGGTACACTCCAAATTTCTCTCACATTTTAGTGTCTCTATTTGAATTTATTGTATATATTCTTTGGCATTATTGTCAAAAAGGGGGAGTATGAGATGAACAAGAGAAGAAAGCAAGGGGAGTAAAAGAGACTTGTGAAGAAATAAAAAATAAATTGACATATGTACAGATAAAAGCTATGTATACCATATGTATGGGGGAGATATGTAAGATATGTATATATAGCAAATTTACAAAGATCAATAAAATTAGAATGTTAGTTAACATAAGTTTTGGTTCATTAGTTTTTTTGTCACTAATACCAAAGTGGGAGATTGTTGGCATTATGATTATTTTTGTCATTAGTGACAACACTTACTCAATTCTAAATGCTTACCGAGCATCCAATGGTTACCTTGTAAGCTTAGCAGTTATGCAGTTTACACCAAGAATTCTTGAAGCTACTGAGTAAATACAGGCAATGTGAAGACTAGTAGTGTCTACCGAGTTTCTCAGTGTCTACCATGCTTCATAGTGTCTACCGAGTAGTAAGTTTGTGTCATAGAGATTCAGTGTAAACCAAGCATTGGAAGAAGCAATTTTTACCGAGTGAAGCAAGGTAAACTTATTGTGCAGTATCTACCGAGTGACACTACATCTATCGAGTCACTAGTGGTTACCGAGTTCAGAATTGCATCAAGTGATTAGTATGGACTATGCCTTCACTTCTACCAAGTGCATGATGATGCCCAGTAATGTAGTGGATGTCGTGTATTAGAAGGTCACCGAGCTAGTTCAGTGAACCCAAGTTATTTACTGTTGGGCTGACTTTGTAATGTATTTGTTCACTTGTATTTTACCTAACCTTGCAATTTTGTAAATTTGAAAGGTATATATGTAAGATGTATTGTAAGATATCAAATATATGAAGTAATAGAAAAGTAATGTGAAGTAATTTTGAAAAGTATCTATGAAGGATTTTCAATAGCAGTTCAAGGAATACAACAAGGTTAATACAGAGGTAGAAAAGTTATATTCATCAAATAAGGTGATCAGTGCATAAAGTATCTTATCAGCAATTAGTTGTAAGTAGATCCACTACTTCATCTTAATAGGTGAATCAATTTTCTAAATACTCTAACAAGGTAGACTTAACAGTCTTTGTATAAATCTCCTAACCAAGTACATGCTTCATTATATGTTTGTAAATCCTCTAACAAGGTGGACCTAGTAGTCCTTTATGTTCCTAATAGGGTAGATCACCAGAAGTGGTCAATGTAAGCCTTAATAGTTTAACTTTATGCTATAGTATTAAAGTTTTGTGGGTATCATCCCCACCCCTTTTTACTTTCTATTTGGAAGGTTTCTGGGTCACCACAATATTGTGTTCTTTTGTGTAACGAATTTTTAATGTTTCAATACTAATATATGCAGTAGCATAGATGGATGTGTGATAAATTTAAAGAAATTTTTTAAGGTTACTGATTCACCCCTCCCCTCTTAGTAACCTATCATATGTTGAATATTTCCAACAAATAGAAGTTTGCAACTGTTCCAAAAAAATGACAAGCCTAGTTCTAGACATGAATCCAATAATTATAATCATGAAAACTCTGATGATGAAGTCCAATTGTGAGGTAATATTATTCCCCCATACTTTGTATCTTTAGAAAAATTGTTCAATAGACATGATGCTTACATAAAAAAAAAGAGGACAGAAAAGGGTCCTACTACTAGTGAGTATGAAAGGGTGAATATTAGAGATACTCATGATCCCAAAATGATTAATACTAGAAAATTTTGTTCACCTAAAGAGAAAGAAGCTGCAAAACAACTCTTCATAGAATACTGAGATGTTTTTGGCTAGAGTTACGAAGACTTGAAAAGCTATAGAGGCAAGAAGATAAAACATCAGATTTCCCTAAAACTTGATGCAGTCCCTTTTCAACAAAAATAGAGGAATTAAAATCCTAAGGTAGTAGATGATATATTTAGGAAGTAGACAAGATGTTGGAGGCAAGAATCATCTATCCCATCCACCACTCCACCTGGGTAGCTAATATAGTACTAGTCAGAAAGAAGAATAGAGAAATAAGGATCTAGATTGATTTCCAGAATTTGAACCAAGCATCCTTGAAGGATAATTTTTCTCTTCCCAATATGGATTACTTACTACAAATAGTGGCTGGAGCTGAAATGATGTCCATGCTCGATAGGTTCTTAGGTTACAATCAAGTTGAAGTGGAAGAAAAGAATTATCATAAAATAGTGTTCACCACTCCTTGGGGTACATTTGCATATGATAGAATTCCCTTTAGGCTAATTAATGTCGGCACTGCATTTCAAAGGTGTATGAGTAAAACATTTGCTAATTGAAAGGACCAGATTATCATTATATATCTGGATGACCTAACCATGTTTTCAAAGAAGAGAAAAAATCACATAGAAGATTTGAAGAAGGTATTGCAAAGGTGTCAGGAATATGGAACTTCACTTAATCCAAAAAAAATCCATTTTTTGTGTGATAGAGGGAAAGCTCCTTGGTCATATAGTTTCTCAAGAAGGTATTAGAATTGGTCTCGAACAAGTTGAAGTCATTCAAAGATTGAGCCTACCATCAAATAAAAAGGAGTTAAATCATTCTTTGGGTAGGTGAATTTCCTTAGAAGGTTTGTACTAGATTTTTTAGAAATCACTAAGTGTATTGTGGACATGATGAAAGAAAATTCAAGTTTTAAATGGAATGAGGCAGGAAAGTAGGCCTTTCAAAATATAAAGACTACTATTGCTAATGCTCCAATACTATGCCATCCAGATTATAAATTAGATTTCATCATCTATTATAATGCTTCTGAACACCCTTATTAGCTATCCTCATGCAAGATAATCAAGAAGGAATACAAGCCCCATTTTCCTTCATGAGTCTACCTCTAAAAAGTCATAAATTGAAGTATTCCCAAATTGAAAAATGTGCCTTTCCAGTAGTTAATGCACTGAAGAATTTTAGGTTATATATCTTGTACTCACATTCCATAGTTTATGTACTTGACATAGTAGTGAAAAGTGTGTTGACACAATAGAATGTAGGGTGTAATGCTAGAGGGATGTGGGTAGAAAAAACACAAGAGTATGAAATTGAAATCAAGCCTACTAAGCTAGTAAGGGGTAATGTCTTGTGCAAAGTGATTGCAGAAAACAAGATCACTAAAGAATTAGAAGAATTGGGAGAAAAGCAATTAGTTTTGGTTGTAGATCTACATATCCTTGGTTTGAGAATATTACTTATCTACTAACATATGGAGAATGCTCAAAAGGTATGACGACCAAACAAAAAAGAGACCTCAAGTTGAAAGTAGCCAAATATGAAATCTGGGATGACAAATTGTTCAAGAAAGCTATAGATGGTACCTTCCTCAGATGCATAGAGAAAAAACAAGAAGAAAAGTTGTTGAGAACCTTTCACAATGAAACATGTTGTGGACATTTCACCTCTTTAGTCATGATGTTCAAAATATTAAGACAGTAATCAAAATGTGAAAAATGCAAGATGTTCACTAGGAGACCTCAACTAGTTGCTCTACCTCTTAGACCTGTCATCATCAGAGGTCCATTCCAATAATGGGGCCTCAATTTTATTGGTTCAATTAACCCAACATCTAGTGCTGCTCACCAATGTGTTATAATGATGACTGATTATTTTACCAAGTGGGTGGATGCCAAAGCAACTAAGAAAACTACTTCTGAAGTAGTATGTGAATTCATTAAGGAAAACATACTGGTCAGGTTTGGTGACCCCATCAAATTGGTGATGGATAATGCAACATATTTCTTTTCTATAAAGATCACCAAGTTTTGTTTTGAGCATGGCATCATGGTTAGTCATTCATCTCACTATTTTTTGCAAGGAAATGGTCAAGTACAATCTAGTAACAAAAATCTAATGAATATTGTCAAGAAATTGGTGTCAGATAATCAAAAAGATTGGCACAAGAAAATTCATGAGGCACTATGGGCAGATAGCGTGACACCTAAGAGGGTGATTGGTATATCTCCTTTTGAATTAGTCTATGGAACTAAAGCTAATCTTTCATTACCTTTGGAATTGGCTACGAGAAAACTTAGGACAATAATTGAAGATGATATCTATACAGATGGTTTAGAAAAGATAATTTTGTACTTGAGCAAGCTTGAAGAGGAAAGAGAAGAAATAGTAGATCATATCATTCAACATTAGATGTTCATGAAGAGCCTATTTGATAATAGGGTGAGGCCATAAAAATTTATGGTAGGAGATAGTGTGTTACTATTGGATAAATGAAGAACACTAAAAGGTATGCATAGGAAATCTGATACCTTGTGGAAAGGCCCATTCATTGTCCATCAGACATTTGAAAAAAACTCATTTAAATTGGCATATCCATATGGCAAAGTGCTACCCCTGACATACAATGGTTAGGATTTGAAACTCTATCAAATTTCAAATTGAAAATAGGTAACCACTATATTGTATTATAGTTACATTTAGTTCCTTTCCATGTTTTCCTAGTTTGTTTTCCTTTCTTGCCTTTTCTTCCTTGTTTTTCCCCGCTTTAGTTTTTTTGTGTAGCCACCTTTTTATTTTTTATGAAACCAAATATTTTGGATTCTTTTCTCGAGTATGGCTACCCAAATCCCCAGACAGAGCCAGTTGTTGCCCCACTTTTTGACTACTAACTAATTATCAAAGTGGATTTTTGATTTTATGAGGTCCTAGGCATGATATGGTTTAGGTCTGAGCCCCTTTAGGGAGAGGGAGTCTTCATTAGATTTTCCATTTTCCCATTCTCCGTATTCCATAGCCAGGTGGTTTTCTCCCTTTGAGTTGAAGGATTTTTGTAGGTAGATTAGTACCCAATCTGATGAAGATTAATGAAACATGCAGAGATCATTTTCAAGAGTTAAATTTTTCTTGTGGCCCATCATTTCTCTATGAGAATAAAAACTTGTAAAAATATAGACTTCGTCTTCTCCCCTGTGAGTTTTCAACCCATGAGGGTGATTTCTCGTGAAGAGCACCAAATGATCCGTATGGGTCCATGTAAGAAGATAATGAGATGCCTTATGGTAAATTCCTATTTTCACTAAGATATACTAGCTTGGGAAACATTCAGGATTCATCACAATGCTTAGAATCATCTCAAGTGGAAAACTTGAAACTAACTTCTCCTTGGCACATTTTGAACCCATGAAGTCCATTTTTTGCCAAAGGCAATTGTAAAGGAAAAGAAACAAGGAGTGGGTCCCTTTGACTTTCACATTCCTTTTGAGCTTCTTTGAACCCAAAGGAAATATTAACTCAAAAGGTAAAGTTAGAAGAAAGACTTGGTGGAAAAATGAAAATTGTCTTCTCCTCAGTGGGTTTTCAACCCATGAGGACAATTTTCCACTTTTTGAAGAAAATCAACTTTGTAAGTGGGTTGGACCCACAAATTGTATAGAAAACATCTTAAGATGATAATGGAAACAATCTAACCATTGTGGGAAAGATATACTAAGTGGAATTTGATTTGGTAGATATTTTCTTACAGAGTACTCTATTCATAACTTCTCAAAACTTAATGGGAAATGGGAAAGTAAGCATGAAAGAATAGAAAGTTACCAAAAGTTATAGTTGGGCCAATGGAAATAGTGAAAAGACACTGAAATATATGTTAGAGCCTCTGCATTTACTATTTCAATGGATCTATCCTTCAATTCATTTGTGTGGCATGAATCTTGAAGATCGACGAATGAATTGAAACTCTTATATAGATGGAAACATGAATAGTTATATAAACTACCGCCTTTTCTTGAACTGTTATTCTATTAATTTCCTCAACTTTTTCAAATAGTCTGTGTTTGTGCATTTGATATTCTTTTCTTTAGATAGATTCAAAATTCAATTCATTCTCAAATAGAATGGCAACTAGATTTGTGCACTTTGATGGGTTGGATGGAATTGAGTCTATACTGCAAAATTTCACTAATACCTCTCTCTACTTCTATGATATGCTAGACTTTTAGAAGAGAGTGAAATTGGAGCCAATTCATCCCATAATAGAGAAGCTCTAAGGATGTAGGCTAGTTGAGGTAGCCATTTTCCTAGTGGTAGTCCAAGTTCCAAAATTGATATACGAATGCATAAATCATTACAACCTAGACACCAGACAGATTGAGTTACTAGATGATGCAGTGTTGATCTCCATTGATAGGAAAAATATGGTGAATTTCCCTTGAGTTCTAGAATAGGACGAGTTTTTGTATTTGACAGTGGGAGGAGCAATTTTCTGAGTTCTTTGCTAAGAAGATGGTTTGGAGGAAGGAGATTATGTAGTCCTAGTTTCAAAAGTCATAGAGCTCCAAGGGTAAGGTCCCCAAAACCCTATTTGATACTAATCTCAAACCTGAGATTGTTGACATCCTAATCCTATTGCACAAAATTAGAGTTGAAGTAGAGGCTTTAAAATTTATTGAGCAATATTTAATTTTAGTGCAAGTTATATGCTTTGATACTTATTATATTGATTGGGCTCATGAGGTAAGTGAGACTCTATCCAATGCTCTCTATGCTATGAAATTATACAACACCTTCTATATGTCCTCCTTTCTCATTTATATGTTAGATTCTCTATAATTATTCCCAAGACTCCCAAGAGTAGAAGCATTTCTTGATGATGTGAAGTCTTATGAGTTCTACCCTTGTTTACAATTGCAAAATAGTTATGTGGAGTATGTCAATGTTAATGATGCATTCACTATGAGAATTTGTGGGGAGCTCCAAGGATGCCTAGAGAAGAGATTCAACCTAGAAGTAATGGTAGCTATTAGCTAGTTCAAACACTATTTTATCTAGTTCTCATCTTTCTTGTATTTTTGCCTTGTAGCTTTCAATGGATTCCCCTTGAAGCTGGCTAGATATCTGAGTGACATGATTGTGCTAATCAAGATTGTGAGGTAGGCAATCCAAGTGAATGTGTTGAGTGGGAATTTGAAGAACAAGTGATATGAGTTCCCTATGAAAGTAGGAGCTTTCAGTTGTGAGTCTTGATCTAATGCAAAGAATATGCTTAAAGTGTTCAAGATGAAGTAAAAAGTAGAGATGTAAGAGGTCCTAAGACCTATGTTTGATTTGAATGGATATGCTAGGGAGGTGTTGCAAATTGGGAGTGTGATCAAACACATTCCACTATTGAAGATTATTGAAAAAATTGTAAAGAAAAATTTGAAATTCAAAATCATGCTTTCACCATGCTCACAATGGAGCAAATAAAAACATAAAAGATCAATCTTAATGTTGAAGGATTAGAGGATGATGGACAACATATGTATAGAAATACATATCTGACTAAATTAAGAGGCATTCTTATCAGTTCAAGGGCTTATGAGGATGTTGAGGAAGACCTAGATATCATGATGGCCTAAATCGTCAAAAGAATTGGAAAGTGGGTCAAGTGGACTACTGCAAGGAGGAGTAGAAGTAAAAGCACACCGGCTCAATCTTCTCTAGTAGCTACAGCTCCTTCCTCCTCTCAAGGTAGCACAATAGGTGTAACCTTGGCCATCACTCAAGGGCTAGCTCAACCACCAGGAGGAGGTGATCAACCTCCAAACAAGAATATCCCTACGGCTAAGACTTGTCAAGATGGCTCCCTCTCAATTATTGGAACCCAAAATGATGTTGAGAAAGAGAAGATAGAGAAGCCAAAAGATAGTGCTCTTACCCCAGTCTCCTCTATTCATGTCACCCCAGTCTCCTCTCATCATGTTGCCCCAATTCCCTCACCTCATAATAGACTAGAATTTCAAGTAAGTGCTACACTTTTGCAACCAAGTAGGTCTCTAGTGCAGATAGTTGATTTTGGAGATGGAGGGAGTAGTAGTAGCGAATCCACTGAATTTGATGAGGTAGATAAGAAAACCTTAAAGGTAGAGAAAGGCTAGAGCTCTTCCAAAATCATTTCTCAAACCCTAAAGAACCCCTTCTCCTTGACTACAATGGAATTCACTCCAATAAAGAAGAAGATGTTTAGCATAGACTCACTTGGGATGGCCTCCAAGGTGATAGGGATAGATTCCTAGTTGGAGGAAACATTGGAGAAAAAGAGAAAGAGGAATGATGAAGGTGCTAATAGTAAGGATACCTTATCTCTTGTAGTTCATTTTGGATCTACATTGAGTTAAGTTAAGAAGTAGAAGACCTTGTCTATTCTAGAACAAGATCCAACAATAGGGCGCCTAACAATGGAAATTGCAAAACCCACCAAGGATGGATAGATTAAAGATATGTCTGCAAATGGTTTCACTCTAAACTTGGTGGATCTTGGAGAGGCTAGACATGAAACCAAGGTTGGCTTGTTGAAGTCAACCAATAAAGTAATTAAAGGACAACTGGAGAGCCTCAAGTTGTCAATGGTTAGGATGAAGGCCGAGATTCAAGAATTGAATGGATTTATCAAAAAATTGGTTACTTTGTTGGCAAGCATCTTCATGAGATCTATGACTACTAATCCTATTGCTATGGATGTTCAAGCACTTATATCTCAGGTCCAAGAAGATAAGCACTTTGGCCGAATTGGTAAGGACTGGACTGGGAAGCTCAAATTGGAGGGAGTGTCTATTATAGAACAAATTTGCAATGTCATTTTAAGATTAGAAGCAGAGAAGGATAACATCTCAGCAAATAGAAATACTTTGGCCAAAGAAAGAGTAAAGAGTGATGATTGTATCTCTCTTCTAAAGATGATTATTCAAATGAAGGGAAAGGAAGCTATCAAAGAGGAGATATTGCCCAAGGGAGATGAACCTTTGTTTGAATGGCTTCAGAGCATGTAGTTCAAATTAAAAATGATCTTGTTAGCAGAGAAAGGAATTAAGGAGATATAGGATAAAGTAAGGAAGAACCAAGATAGATATTTTGAGCTCATGAGGGGACTGCATACAGATTTGAAGACTAGTAGCCAAGGAAAATGAATAATTGGAATAATTGTAATGTAGGAGAAGTTCTCCAAATTCATAGATAGTCTGATGGATGTATACTACAATAATCAAAACAGAGTTGCAAAACTCTAGAAACTCAGTAGATGCATACATGTGGTCATAGAGGAATTGCAAGATCGAATGAATGCTATGAAGGATTTTGCTAGGGAGCATTCTAAGTGGCCCTTGAGATACACCAACATACACATGCCTAGACATGAAGAGATAATTCCAATCATGAAAAGCTATTCGACCCCTTTCATTTTTTGATGTAATCATTGTAATATGACAAATTGGTTTCTTGCCATTTTTCATTCTTTTTAGAAGATGAACTAATTGAAATTCTATTTTAACGATCATCTTTAAATCCTATATGTATGAAATTGAAATATTAATAAAAGGTTGGATAATATTTGGTGTGAAGTACTTGATGTTGCAGAGTCAATTGAATGGTATTTTGTATCAATTATTTTTTGTTCTATTTCTATTAGTTGTTAATTACATGTTTTCTCTTTTATCTAAATTGAAGCAAGGAATGAATGGAGTTTCATTCCCCTATTTCAAAGTGTTAGATAGTGGTGACTGATCAGGAAAGTACTGTACATACTTTATACTTCATACATACTTCATAAAATTTTGGGCAGTAGCTGACATGGTAGCCGACATATTATGGCCGACATATGGCCAACATGTTATAACCCTAAAGCGGTTTAATACTTGTATAAAAGGGCTTAGGGTTGGGTATTTTTCATAATGTTGTGATATGAAATTGGTTCTTGCGGCAGTATTGAGCTATAAGGGATTATGGATTGTAATTAGGTTGTATTCACTAGATTGTAATAAGATTGGACTTGCTGTTTGGTGGACATAGCCCAAGGATTGGGTGAACCACGTTAAATCTTGGTGCCTTGTGTTCATTTCTGTGTGTTCTATTCTTTTTTGTTATTGGTTATATTTGCATGTAGTTTTTATTTATGTCCATGGTTTATCCTAACAAGTGGTATCAGAGCAAGGTTGTCTTTTAGTTATCCTCTACAGGAAAGTCTCACGGTTAAGTGGGAGTCTCATAGTTGAGTGGGAGCGATGGCAGATGAGGGTAAGTTGAGGGTTGACAGGTTTAATGGGCAGAACTTCCAGTTATGGAAGATGCAAATGGAAGACTATTTATATCAGAAGGATTTATGGAAGTCGTTGGAAGGAAAATCCAAGAATTAGGGAACTATGTCAGAGGTTGAATGGGATCTTTTGGATAGAAAGGCACTCGAAAGCATTTGTTTATGCTTGGCACCATCGGTGGCATTTAATATTACAAAAGAAATGACGACAGAAGATTTGATGAAAACCCTAGTGACACTGTATCAAAAGCCCTCCGCTTCAACTAAGGTATTTCTTATGAAGCGTTTATTTAATATGAAAATGGCAGAAGGTGGATCTGTTGCAGATCATTTAAATGAGTTTAATACTATTACTAGTCAATTATCTTCTGTGGGTATCAATTTTGATGAAGAAATTAGGGCTCTCTTGATTTTGTGTTCTTTGCTTGAAAGCTGGAATGGCTTGGTAATGGCGGTGAGTAATTCTGTTCCTGGATCTAGTACCCTAAAATATGATGATGTGATCGGTGTTATTTTAAGTGAGGAAACTCGTAGAAAATCCTCAGGTGGATCTACATCAAGAAGTGATTTAAATGCACAAAGCAAGGGCAAAACAACTGAAAGAGGAAGTAACTCTGGAAATCGTGGGAAATCAAGATCAAAGTCAAAGGGGAGGAGGTCTCAATCGAGAGGACCAAATGATTGCTGGTACTGTGGGAAACCAGGGAACAAAAAGAAAGATTGTTGGAATTGAAAGAAAAATGAAGGAGATAAATCAGATGGAGACAAGGAGGAAAATGTGGTAAGTAACAAATCCGAAGAGGATCCTTTGCTTCTGTCTTTAGACGGTGTTGATGATTCATGGGTTTTAGATTCTGGTGCTTCATTTCATGCTACACCTCATAGAGGTTATTTTATTGATTATGTCCAAGGGGATTTTGGGCTTGTTTATTTGGGGGATAATGAACCCTATTAGATTGTTGGAAAGGGAAAAGTTAAGATTAAGTTGCAGAATGGGAATCATTGGCTACTACATGAGGTAAGACATGTTCCAAAACTAAGTAGAAATTTAATTTCAGTAGGGCAACTCGGTGATGAGGGTTGTGTAGTTACTTTTAATGATAAAAATTGGAAGGTTTCAAAAGGTTCCCTTGTAGTAGAAAAAGGTGTGAAAGTAGGCACCTTATATCTTTGTACAGGTCATATTGTTCCTTCTACTTTGATTGTTTCAGAGAAAAATGAATATTCAAGAACAATTACTGCAGTTGAGCAGGGAGAACAAATAGCTACTGTAGATTCTGATACAGCGTTGTGGCACAATAGACTTGGGCACATGAGTAAGAAAGGTATGAAAGTACTTCATTCAAGAAAAGTTTTACTAGGTTTGAAATGTGTGAATATGGATTTTTGTGAAAGTTGTGTGTGTGGAAAACAAAAGAGAGTGAGTTTTGTAAAGACAGGGAAGGCAAACAAAAAGGAGAAATTAGAGCTTGTGCATACAGATGTATGGGGACCAACCCAGGTATCTTCCCTTGGTGGTTCTCATTATTATGTTACATTTATTGATGACACAACTAGAAAAGTATGGGTTTATTTGCTTAGACAGAAATCTGATGTATTTCAAACTTTTAAGAAATGGAAATGCTTGGTTGAAAATGAGACTGGTAAGAAATTAAAATGTCTCAGATCTGATAATGGTGGTGAGTATTGCAGTCATGAATTTGAAGATTATTGCTCCACTAATGGTATTCGTAGACAAAAAATTGTTCCAAGGACTCCATAGGAAAATGGAGTGGTTGAACGCATGAACAGGACTATAATGGAGCGTGCAAGGAGCATGAGGTTGCATGCTAGGTTGCCCTTACACATGTGGGTGGAGGCTATCAATACTGTAGTATATTTGATTAATAGAGGTCCCTCTACTCCTTTGGGCTGTGGTATTCTAGAGAAAGCATGGACTAGTAAGAAGGTGAGTTATTCTTTTCTCAAGACCTTCGGTTGTGAAGCTTTTGCTCATATAGACTCTGAAAATAGAACCAAGCTAGAAGCTAAATCAAAGAAATGTGTCTTTGTTGGATATGGCATTAATGAATTTGGTTATAGGCTTTGGGATTTTGAAAATCTTAAAATTGTTAGAAGTCGGGATGTCATATTCAATGAGAAAGTGTTGTACAAAGATCTGTTGCAGCAACATGAGAAGAAAGAAGATGATTATGTGGTGTTGGATGATACTCCAAAAGCTGATGTTCCAGCCATTCTTCATGATGTGCAACAACTGCAAAAACAAATACCACACACACCAGTAAATGTTAGATGGTCAACAAGGAAAATTAGACCTCCACAAAGGTTTTCTCCCTCTTTGTATTCTATTTTACTTACTGATGCTGGTGAACCTGAAAGTTATGATGAAGCTGTGCAGGTGGATACTAAGATTCAGTGGGAATCTGCAATGAAAGATGAAATGGACTCTTTGCTGAAAAATAAGACATGGGATTTGTGCAAGTTGCTTGCAGGTAAAAAGGTTTTACAAAATAAATGGGTTTACAGGTTGAAAGAAGAGGAAGGAGGTAAGAAAATATTTAAGGCCAGGTTAGTTGTAAAAGGATTTGCACAGAAAAAAGGAATTGATTTTGATGAGATATTTTCTCCTGTTGTTAAAATGACTTCTATTCGTACTGTTTTAAGTCTTGTGGCTACTGAAGATTTGCATTTAGAGCAGATGGATGTTAAAATAGCCTTTCTTCATGGTGATTTGGATGAAGAAATATATATGGCTCAGCCACAGGGTTTTGAGGTCAAAGGTAAGGAGAACTTAGTGTGCAAATTGAAGAAAAGTTTATATGGCTTGAAGCAAGCACCTCGGCAATGGTATCTGAAATTTGACAGTTTTATGCATGAGCATGGATATAATAGGTGTCATTCAGATTACTGTGTTTATTTTAAGAGGTTGGATCATGATAGCTACATTATTTTATGTTTATATGTTGATGATATGCTTGTAGCTGGGTCTAACATGGATCATATTAAGGGGCTGAAACGCCAATTAGCACATGCATTTGCTATGAAGGATTTGGGGGTAGCAAAACAAATCCTTGGTATGAAGATTTGCAGAGATAGGAAGAATAGAACATTGATGCTATCTCAAGCTAATTATGTTGAGAAGGTGTTGCAACGTTTCTCTATGGAGAATGCTAAAGCTGTCAGCACACCTTTACTTGGTCATTTGAAATTGACTAAGGAGATGTGTCCCAAGACACAGGAAGAGGAGGATAAGATGTCCAAGGTACCCTATGCTTCAGCTGTAGGAAGTTTGATGTATGCTATGGTATGCACTAGGCCAGATATTGCACATGTAGTGGGAGTCGTTAGTAGGTATATGAGTCATCCAGGATTTGAGCATTGGAATGTTGTCAAGTGGATTCTCAGATATTTGAGAGGAACATCCAATAAGTGTTTACACTTTGGGGGCTCTACTACTGATTTACAAGGCTATGTTGACTCAGATTTGGTTGGGGATATTGATACTAGGCGGAGTACTACAGGTTTTGTCTTTACTATTGGTGGGGCAGCCGTGAGCTGGGTTTCTAGGTTATAGAAGATTAATGCTTTATCCACTACAGAGGCAGAGTATGTTGCTGCTACAAAGGAAGCCAAGGAGATGATATGGCTTCAGTTCTTCTTGGAAGAATTGGGACATCCTCAGAAGGATAATTATTTGTTCACAGATAGTCAGAGTGCCATTCATCTTGCTAAGAATTCAGCTCTGCATTCTAAGACCAAACACATACAGTTGCGGTACCATTTCATTCGGTCAATTTTGGAGGATGGACAGTTAAAGCTAGAGAAGATACATACCAATTAAAATCCAGTAGATATGTTGACAAAGGTTGTAACAAGGGAGAATCTAAACTCCTCTTCAGCTTTAGTTGGTCTTTTAGACTAAACGTCAATAAAAGAACAGCAGAGTCCAGGGTGGTTTGATCCAGTGGGAGCCCCATGTGGTAGTTGTATTGCTACAGGATTAGTCTCCAAGTGGTAGATTGTTGTTTAGTGTGGAGCCTGATCAGTCCCCAAGTGGGAGATTGTTAGATTGTGGTGACTGATTAGGAAAGTACTGTACATGCTTCATAAATAGTGGCTGACATATGGCTGACATGTTATAACCATAAAGCGGTTTAATACTTGTATAAAAGGGCTTAGGGTTGGGTATTTTTCATAATGTTGTGATACGAAATTGGTTCTTGTGGCGGTATTGAGTTGTAAGGGATTATGGATTGTAATTAGGTTGTATTCACTAGATTGTAATAAGATCAGACTTGTTGTTTGGTGGACGTAGCCCAAGGATTGGGTGAACCACGTTAAATCTTGGTGCCTTGTGTTCATTTTTGTGTGTTCTATTATTTTTTGTTATTGGTTATATTTGCATGTAGTTTTTATTTCTGTCCGTGGTTTATCCTAACACAAAGTAGTGAACAGACATGATAAGTAGTGTCATAACATGTTTAAAGAGAAATCTCTTAGACATTTTCCCCTTCAGTTAATCTTTCTTTCTCTATACCATAGTTTCTAGCTGAATCAGTTTAGTATTAGTTGTTATGCAATAAGATGTGTGGGTTCATGAACTTAATCAATTCATCATAAATCACTCCTTGCCTGAGTTAGATCTGGTTTAGGCCTAGCTTAGTTTTACCTCTCCTATTCTTGGTTCAAGAACACACCCCTATAAATTTTAGGAACAAAAGATAATTCATTACAAATCCACAATAGGGATTTGTACATATTAATTTAGAGAAATTTAGCCTTTTCAAAAACAACTTTTCAATCATTTGTAATAAGATATTGTTCATAGTCTGGGCATTTGAGAATCAAAATTAGAAAGAACAATCTATTTACTAACATGGTGTCAACCAAGTGATTAAGTTTATACTAAGCTCATAGTGATAGTGTTGACCGAGTTATGCAATGCCAACCAAGTGATTCAATTTATATGCAAAGTTTTGTAGTGTTCACTAGTAGTGCAAACTGAGTTCAAACTACTTGGAAGTGATTAGTACAAGTCAAGCTCCTATGTATACCAAGTGCATGATGATTTCAAGCATTGACAATGGTTTCCGAGTGTCATAACCTCACTAAGTTTGTCTTCAGAACTTGAGTACTTTTAATTGAGCCAACTTTGTGTATTTTGGTAAAGCTTGTATTGTAGTTGACTTTGATGTATTATTTTGGATTGATATATATGTAATGAATTGTATCACATCCAAAGCATGAGTAATCCAATAAAAAACATATATAAATAAGAGTTGAAGTGAAAAGTAAGAAGTCTATAAGTAGTATAAGGAGCAACAAATATTTGTGTATCACAATAAGGTGATTATTACACTCCAAAGGAATCTCATTCAACAAATCAAAGTTGCAGATCAAAGATCAGCCACTGGTTCATCCTAATAGGTGGAATAGTTAAATCTATTCACAAGGAAAACTTAATAGTCCTTTTAAATCTCATTACTGAGTGCATACTTCATTGTATGTTTTTAAATCCCTTTGCAAGGCGAACCTAGTAATCCTTATTGCTCCTAATAGGGTAGATCATCAAAAGTGATCATTGTAAACCTTAACAAGCCAACTTTATACTACAGTACATTGCCCCACTTTTCATTCTCTAACCAATTTGCAAAGTAAAAATTTGGTGTTCTAGTAAGGTCCTCAATGTGTTCAAGTCTAATTCTAAGTCTCCTTAGGAGGAAAGAGTCTTCATCAATTTTTTCATTTTCCCCCTTCTCCACATTTCATAGCCAGGTGGTTTTCTTTTTGTGTTGTGAGATTTTGTAGGTAGCTTAGTACCTAATCCAATGGAGGTTCATGAAACATGAAAAGATCATTTAGAAGAATTATATCTACTTGGGATCAATCATTTTCCCCATGAGAATAAAATTTTGAGAAAATTAGGACTTTGTCTTCTTCTTGGTGGGTTTTCAACCCATGAAGACAATTTCTTGTGGAGAGCAACAAATGATGCATATAGGTTGAAATAAGAAGATAACAAGGTACCCTATGAAAAATTAATCTTCCTTTTACAATTGTATACCTTAGGAAATAGTTAGAATTCATTACAATTCTCATAATCATTTCAGGCAGAAAATCAAAAAACTAACTTCTCCTTAGCAGATTTCCAACCCATGAAGTCAGTCTCCCAAAAAAGGTAATACTAAAGGAAAAGAAACAAGGGGGGGTCCCTAATGAATTTTTCCACTAAATTTGGACATCTTCAAATCCAAAGGAAATTATAATCAAAAGGTAAAGTTAAAAGAGAAGCTTGGGCAAAGAAATGGAAATTGTGTTCTCCTCAGCTAGTTTTCAACCCATGAGGACAATTTTCTAGATTTTAAAGAAAATCAAGTTTGTAAACAAATTGAACCCATATTTTGCATGTAAAACATCTCAAAATGATAATGGATATAATCTAACCATTACAAGAAAAATCTATTAAGTAGAATTTGATTTTGTAGATTTTCTCTTATGGAGTACTTTGTTCATAACTTTTCAAAACTTAATGGGAAATGGGAAAGTACGCATTAAAGAATAGAAAGTTACCATTGGTCCAATAGTACAGCAAAAAGAAACCTAGATACCTATTAAAACCATGCATTTATTGTTTCAATAGATCTCTCCCTTAATTCATTCATTTGGCTCAAATTCTGTAGATTAACTACTAAATTAAAGCTCCTATATAGATGGAAACATGAAAAATTACAAAAACTATTGCTTTTTCTTGAACTATTATTCTGTTAAAATTGCATTACTTTTTCAAAGGGCTAGTAAATCCACATTTTCTATTCCTTTTGTTTTCTAGATTCAAAATTTAGTTTCAAATAGAATGGCAACTAGATTTATGGGTTTTGATGGATTGAATGGGATCAAGTCTTTACTACAAAATTTTATAGACACTTATGTTCATTTCTATGACATGCAATATTTCCAAAAGAGGGTGAGATTAGAGCATATTCTTCCCAATAGTGAGAAGCTCTAAGGATGTAGGCTAGTTGAAGTAGTAGGTTTTCTAGTTGCAGTCCAAGCTCCAAAGTTGATATATGGATACATAAATCATTATAACCTAGACACTAGACACATTGTATTACTAGATGACATAGTATTGATCTCTATTGGTAAGCAAATTATGGTAAATTGCCTTCAAGTTTTGAAGCAAGAGGAGTTTTTAGATTTGACAATTGGTGGAGCCATCTTTGAGTTTTCTACAAAGAAAGTGATTTGGAGAAAGGAGATCATGTAATCATGGTTTCAACAACCACGGAGCACCAAGAGTGAGGTTCCTAAGATTATTTTTGCTACTAATCTCAAGCCTAAAATTGTTAACATCCTAGTTCTCTTACACAGATTGAAAGGTGAGGTAGAAGCTTTAAACATGGTTGAGCAATATTTATTTTTCGTACAAATTATCTACTCTAACACCCAATATATTGATTGGGCTCATGAGTTAAGTGAGATTCTATCCAATGCTCTCAGTGCCACAATATTCTACAATACCTTCTATATGTTCTCCTTTCTAATTTACACGTTAGCTTCTCTAAAATTATGGCTAGACCTCCAAAGGGTAGAAAAATTCCCTGATGATGTAAAGTATTATGAGTTCTACCCATGTTTACAATTGGACAATAGTTATGCAAAATATATAAGAGTCAATGATGCATCTTCCATGATAATTTTTAGGGAGCTCTAGGGATGGCCAAAAAGGAGATTGTGTCCCAAAGCTATGGTGGCCATTAGTCAGTTTAGGAGTTATTTTATCCTATTCTCATCATTTTCATATTTGTGCCTTATATCTTTTATTGGATTCCCCTTGAAACTACTGAGATATCCAAGCGATATAATCTTGTTGATTGAGATCTTGAGGTAGGCAATTCAAGTGAACATGTTGAGTGAGAGTCTAAAGAAGAAAGGTTATGAGTTTCCTATAAAAGTGGGAGCTTTTAGTTGTGAATCACATTCTAATGCAAAGAACATGTTAGAGGTATTTGAGATGAAATATAAATTGGAGATGTATGAATTTTTGAGGCCTATGCTTGATCCAAATGGATATGCAAGGGAAGTGCTACAAATTGGAAGTGCTATCAAACATATCACCACTATTGAAGACTACTAGGCAGATTGCAAGGATGAATTAAAGAGCCATGATCATGCTTTCACTAGACTCACAGTAGATCAAGTGAAAATGTATAAGGTTGATATCAATGTGGAGAGAGTAGAAGATGATGGGCTGAATATGTATAGTAATACATATTTAACAAAGCTAAGAAATATTCCTATAAGCTCAAAGCCTTATCAAGATACTAGGGATGATCTAGATGTCATGATGGCACAAATTATTAAAAGAGCCATGAAGTGGATTGAGTGGACTACATCAAGAAGAAGCCAAAGTAAAAGCACTCGACTCAAGCTTCTCTAGTAGCTACGCCTACTTCTTCCTCACAAGGTGGCTCATCGGGTATAACCTTGGCCATAACTCAAGGACCAACTCAACCACTAGGTGGAGGTGGTCAACCTCTAGAAAAAAATATTCCTTTGGCTAAAACCTATTAGGACAGCTCCCTCCCAATGATTGGTGCCTAGCCAAAGGTTGAGAAGAAGGTGGATGAACTGAAAGATAGAACCATTACTCTAGTTCCCTCACCTCATAGTAGTACAATTCCATCTGCAAGTGCCACACTTCTCCTCCCAAGAAGCCCTCATGTGCAAGTAGTGGGCTTAGGAGATGGAGGAAGTAGTGATAGCAAGTCCACTGAGTCGAATGAAGTAGCCAAGAAGACTGTAGAGATAGAGAAAGGCCAAGAATCCTCAAAGCTTGTTTCACAAGCCCAAAAGAATCCCTTCTCTTTGATCACAAAAGCAATCATTCTAGTCAAAAGGAAAATGTTTAGCAAAGAGTCTGTTGGGATGGCCTCAAAGGTAACAGGCATAGATTCATGGTTGGAAGATACTCTGGATAGTAAGAGAAAGAGGAAAGATGAAGGTGCTCCCAACAAGGATACCTTATCCCTTATTATCCATTCTAGATCTACATTGACTAAGGTTAAGAAACAAAAGACTTTGTCTATCCTTGGGCAAGACCCTAAAACATGACATTTGACAATGGAGATAGCCAAATCTACTAAAGAAGGAAGGATTGAGGATATTACTATAGATGATTTCACCATGCATTCAACAAATCTTAGGGAGGTGAGACATGATACCAAAGTTAGCCTATGGAAGTCCACAAATGAGGTGATCAAAGGACAACTAGAAAGCCTTAAGTTTTTAAAGGTCTAGATGAAAGGAAAAATATAGGAATTGAATAGTTTCATAAGGAAATTAGTCACCCTTTGGAAAGAATCTCCATCATGCCCATCACTAGAGATCCCACTACTGTAGATGTCCATACACTTATCTCACAACTCCAGGAAGATAAGCATTACTAGTGAATCGATAGAGAGTGGAGTGAGAAGATCAAGGCAGAATGACTCTCCATTATAGAATAGATTGGTAATGCTATATTAAGATTGGAAACATAGAAAGATAACATATTATCAAATAGAGCCACCTTGGTTGTAAAAAAAGTTAAGAGTGATGATTGTGTTTTCTTGTTAAAGATGATAACTCAAATGAAAGTAAAGGAGGTTTTTGAGGCAAAGATTTTTCCTAAAGGAGATGAGCCCCTAGTGGAGTGGCTCTAGAGCATGCAGTTCAAGTCCAAAATGATTATGGTGGTAGAAGGGGGACTTAAAGAAACTAAAGTCAAAGAAAAGGAGCAAGATAGATATTATGAACTGCTAAGAGGTTTGCATATAGATTCGTAGTCTAGTAGGCAAGGGAGGGAAATTATTGGAGTAACTATCGTGAAGAATTTTTTTTCCAATTTCATAGATAATCTGACGGGAATGACTTCTAGTCACCAGGATAGAATCTATGAGCTTCATAGGCTTGGTGGATGTGTGCACATGGCCATAGAAGAATTACAAGACTAGTTGGGCACCATTAAAGATCTAACCAGAGAGCATTCTAAATGGCTCTTGAGATACACTAATGTACATGTCCATAAAAATAAAGAGCTAATTCCAATCATTGTTGCTGCCAAAGCCTATAGGGCAAAGGCAAAAAAAAGAAAGAAGGCAAAGTGATTTATATTTGACCTTTTCATTTTTGTTATGTGATTATTGTAATAGACGAATTGGCTCCTTGCCATTTGTAAATTTTTTTGAGGAGATGAACCAATTTAACTTCCACTATAATGGTTATCTCAGAATCCTATATGTATGATTATGAAAGATTAATGAAAAGTCAAAATTTTTTTGGTGTGAAGTAGTTTATGCTGTAGAGTCAATTGAATGGTATTTCTATACCAATTATTTTCTATTCCATTTTGGTTAATTGTTAATAGCTTGTTTTTTCTTTATTCTAGATTGAAATGAGGAATGGATGGAGTTTCATTCCCCTATTTTGAAAAATGAGTTGAATATGATAAGTATTGTCATTATAGGCTTAAAAGAGATCCTTTATATGTTTTCATTCAATTTAATCTCTCTCTCTCTCTCTCTCTCTCTCTCTCTCTCTCTCTCTATAATTTATTTTCTAGCTAGAACAGTTAGCTTTAGTGCATATTAGTCATGAGTTCATAAGATGTGTGAGTTCATAGACTTAATCAATCCTCAAAGTATCATTCCTTGCTTGAGTTAAACCTTGTATAGGTGTGACTTGGTTTACCTCTCCTATTCTTTGGTTAAGAACATACCCTATTTAGATTTAGGAATAAACAAAATTCATTGTAAATTTCATAGTAGGGAGTTGTACCTAACAATTTAGAAGAAAGTAAGTCTTCTTAGAAGTGACTTTCCAACTATTGTAATCATATGTTGTTCACAAATTAGGGTGTTGAAGAGTTAAAATTAGAAAGTACAAATCTGTTTACCAACACAGTAATAAATCTTGTGGGTATCATCCCCACCCCAATTTTAATTTCTATTTGGGAGGTTTTTGGGTTACCATATTGTTTGTCAAAGTCTTATGAATGTTTTAAATACTTTTAGCTTATCATGCATACAATAAAATTAGAATACATGTAAAGGATTAATTAGTGAATTAAGATTAAGTTTTATTGGTTACTAGTTCACCCGTCACCTCTTAGTAACCTAGCCTATCTTATATTTCCAACAATTGGTATTAGAGCTTTGTGGTTCTCAAAGAAGAAGTTTAACATCTTGAGCAAAGATTAGAGGCAATGGAAGTATTCATACTTGATAAGGCTATTGATAATGAAAGGCTATATTTGGATTTGGCTATTGGTAAACTTAAGAAAGCAAAGAAACAACTCTCTCAATCCCTAACAAGAAGAAAATATCTTGAGGTATTGATGAATTAAAAACTCTTCATTGAAGAAAGAATTAAAGATATCCATTCAGAAATTAATTTAGATGACACTAATGAAGAAATTAGAGAACTGTTAGAAAAGAATGGTATACTTCAAGAAGTAAGGAAGCTAAAAAGAGAACAAGAAATTCAATCAGTAAGATTGTGTGAAGTCATGGAAAAGAAGAAAAAGATAAAAGAATAATAAAATTCAACATCTATCCCTTCAACAATAGACTTCATTGATCATCTTACTAATGAAAAATAAGAAATCATGAATCTAAAATCAGAAAATGAAAGATTGAAAAATGATGTAAACACTAAAAAGTAAACATGAATCAATTAAATGAGAAAATCCAATAGAGACATAAAGGAAAAGTAGGAATTGGATATACAAAGGAAGGTGAATCATCTAAGGAAGAAGCTCAAAAGAATCAAAAGACCTAATTGCAATCATTGTGGTAAATTAGGTCATACATCGAACAAATATTGGAGTAATGGTAAAGCTAAATTCAATGGAAAATGCTACAATTGCAATAAGCATGGTCATAGAGGTAATGAATGCAAAGAGAAACCTAAATTTGAAAAAAAATTGTCACAAATGCAAGAAGCATGGGCACAAATATTCTGAATGCAAAACCAAGATATTGAATCTATCAAAACAAATTGTAAAAGCTATATTTGGTTGGGACTACAAAACATGGTGCAGATGTCACTACTATGGAGAATTTGGATACATTGGAATAAACTATGTAAAACATCATGAGGACAAGAGACACCACTAAAAGATGATTCATCTGTATAGAACTTGGACACCTCACCAAGAACTATATGAACACTAGAAGAATGTAAGATGAAGAGAAAAGTCAAGTTTGATAACATCATAAAGTAGATGAGATAGTAATGGATTCCAAAATCTTTAGAGAATGCAAGTCTAAGCAATGAAGCACATGTCACTCAAGAATTGGGTGACTCAAACATTTCTACTTGATCTCACACAAGGATAACTGGAACTAATATTTTGAAGTAGACATCTTACATCAATTCTAGTTAGCTAGAAGGAAAGATCCATATCAGAATTAAAGATGCAAAGGGATCACTGAGTGTTTATGGAAATTCTAGACCTTATAGAGCTAGGTCAGGTTGCAAGACCCTGTTGAGCAAGGATGAGAGTAACTAAGTCTTTTTGTGGACACTGAGTCATGGATGATTCTATCAAGAAATTAGATCAATTAAACTAAGTGGAAGATAGTCTCTCACCAAGAAATAAAATATACCAGGCATTTATGGCAATTGGAAAGTAAAATTTGTTAAAAAGGATGAAATCGAAATCATTTGTCACCATGAATTTTCAAAGAGCTACATGTAAAGAGAAATTTCTATGCATCCAAGTGATCTATGTGAATTGTTTTTAAAGTTTTCTATGTTTTTCATTAACCCTAATGAGCATGGATTCCTCTAGTAGTAAAGCCAAGAAGGGGTCCAAGATGTTGGTTTGAGGAGTTGAGTGGAAAGCACTAGACTTCAAGTTGAGTCCAGAATTGCAAAAATACTTGATCCAACTAGAGTTCAATCACAAAATCACCAAAGGTACTATTGGTTAATGATATTCACTTACATTTTTTTGTTCAATTCAAGACAATGGAACTATAAATGGATGAAACCTTAGAAAAGTTGTGTGTGAATGGTGTGTTTAAACCCAAGCTTGAACACTTGGAAACCAAGGGGTTAACCCACATTCCACACTTGTCCTAAGAATTTTTGATAAAATGGATAAGGTTTATCCTTAGCCATGTATACAATGAGAAACTATGGTTGGAGCAACCTATTCTCATAACAAATAAAATGGTTCATCAAATCATAGGGCTCCCAATGTTGACCAAGGAAAAGACTACCAAAACCTTAAGTCAGATAGAACTGGAAAAGAAAACTCTTGCCCAATGAGACGAAAGAGGTATGAAGATAAGTTGTGTAGCCAACATGGAGCTAAAGTTTGGAATTCATGTAATAGTACATAAAATATATAGCTCTAGTCATCTCAATAGTGTATCATATGAAACAGTAGATCTCACTCTCAAGGTGGTGAAGAACATGTCCTTCAACCTTGCCGAGTTAATGTTGAATTAATTAAACAAAAAAATGGAGAGCATCAGAACTTTGAAGCATAACCCTTGTAATTTTAGTTCACTTTTAGTCTATTTATTCTTCTTTGTACAAAATATTTTTCCTTCAAAAGGTACAGTTGTATGGAGAAAAGATGTGCCTATACTATATCAGATCAATGAGTATATAGCAAAGATGGGTGAAAACTATGTTAGTATCATGCATAATTATTTTGATTCATTCAAAGAAATGATGAATAATAGATTCAAAATTCCCAAGAAACTTGTAGAAGATTTCAAGGATGATGTTTGTTTTATGGTATACTTTGACAAGGTATACATACAAGTTGTCAAACCTAGAGTGGTGTGGGTTAAGCCTCTAGGCTATGAGGTTAACATTGATGACACTAGGGACATCATTGAGGCATTATTGAATAAAATTTTGGATTCCAAGGCCACATATTTTGGTACATATGATGAAGCCAAAGCTAGAATTGAACTAGAGATAAAGCTTCCTCAGGCTATTAGCAAAGGAAACAAGAGGATAGAAAAACTAAGACAAACTAGTTCTACTCTCCTATTGACAAAAAGGTAAGGTTATTATAACCAAACCTACCAAGTGATCTACTACAATATTTACAAGAACATCTAGAAAGAAATTGAAATTAGGTGAAGAAGCATAGGATGTGATTTTCAAATGACCTCCATCTATATTTTAGGAGAATTTGAAAGAGATTAATTCTGGAGCTAGCATGGAAAATTTTGAATCATTAAGATATGAGACCAAAAATGTAGAGGAGTAGAAGAAAGTTGAAGAAATGATTATGTCTAAGCTAGGAAAATGGAAATATTCACTTGATTAACTTGCACAACAAATTCCTAAAGAACTAATGGAAAGAATCGAGTCAAGATGGGAACATGCAAAGAAAACTACAAAGGATATATATGAGAAGACTCTAAGGCAACTCATGTCAAGTCTTAATGACAAAGAAATAAAAGAGTCCATGAAGTAGAATGAAGAAAAACTAACTTTGAAATGTAACCCTTGCTTAATATTGATCAATGGCATTGAACATGTGGTGAAGAATGCCACTAATACATGAAAGAATATCTACAATATTCATCAAAAGAGTGATTTTTTTGTTCATTTTGGTGATAAAGATGACAATGATGATGTAAAATAAAAAGGGGATAATGATGATAATAAAGATGATGAGAAGCAAGAACAAGAAGCTGCTAAGGAGAATCTCCCTGAGATTTAGAGTATTGAAGAAACCAACCCTAAAAAGATTGTAGGAGTGGTTATGGCCTCATTCCTTCACTCTTTGAGAAAAACTTTAGAGCCATCAATCTCAAAGAAAGCTTCTACTAAGTTGGTTATGGAAAAAACTAAGAATCCAAGAACTCAACTAAGTACTTCATTGACTAAAGTGATTACAGTTCATCTACCAAGTAGTCAGTGCTTCCTCCTTCATAAGTTTTGGCTACTTAGCAACAAGGTATTTCTACAATCAGTGCAATATATACTTTTGTTTCTATTCCTTCTATTTCTACTATTATTACTATTCCAAGTATGCAATTAGTTAGTACAAATGCAGTTGAGAGCAAGCCTCAACCAAGTACTAAGTTTTCTAGCAAAGGAAAAGATAAGGAAGAAGACATTGATCTTGATGAGGATATACTTATCCTAAATTAGGATATCTCTACACTGAATCTTGATCAAATTCATATAGTAGGTGAGGTATTTTAGAAGAAAGCTAAGAACCAAAGGCTTAGAGAGGAGAGAAATAGAGAAAATCAAGTGCTAGAAGATGCAAAGAACATTCTTGCAGATGCACTCAACACTGAGGTTGATACTTCTCAACCTAGTTTGGCTCAATTAGTGGAAGTGGTTTAGAATTTAATGAAGATATTACTGGGCAAGATAAATTATTGCAAAGAGTAGAGAAGAATTTTGAAAACAAAGTATTGGAGCTAGTTGCATAGAAAATTGTGACATATCAAGTAGACTTGTCTACTATTCTAAGTTCACCAGAAACCTCTGTCAACAATGTCACTTCTCTATTTAGTAAATTGTGTGATACATCTATCTTTACTCAAGAAATAAAAATTAAACTCTTTAAGATAGATGAAAGCCAGAAGGAAAGTGCACACAAGTTGTCACTTGACCTAAGCTATAGTTCTTCTCATTATACAAAGATCATATTTTTGACTGATATGCAAGCAAAATTACTTAGGGGAGAAGCTAAGATAAGGGCCACACTTGTAGATATACAAGGGATGATTATTCCAAAAATGGATGTATTGCAAAAACACATTGTACATGCCAAAAATCTCATCCATGATAAAAACTTCTCTATAGCTGATCACATGATGGAGTTATCAGTAGAAGTTTAGATTGTATTGCATGTAAGCAACATATTGCAAGAAAATTGGGACAAGATAATGTCACTAATTTTAAAGGTACATTCTTACTTCTTGTCACATTTTGGCATTACTGTGTATAATATACCTTTGGCATTTATGTCAAAAAGGGGGAGAATATGTAATGTTGCAATAAAAGTGGAGAAGATGAGAAGATTCATATAACATGTAAAGAATGTTGAATATATATGTTTGGGGGAGCATCATAATATTATATATATGCATGTATAGATATTCAGATAAACATCTCTTACAAAAGCAATTTTAAAAAATCTCAAAAATAAATTATGTTACCAAGCTAAAGACATAGGATGGAGACTAAAGATTGTTTTGAACCTTTTGAATTCAGTTTTGATTGATAAGTGATTTTGTCATTAATGCCAAAGGGGGAGATTGTTGACATTGTAGTCAAGTTTTTTTATTAGTGACACACATACTTAATCAGATGGTTAGTAGCTACCAAGCTTATCTTGTAGTTTATAGTATTAATGAAGTAATTTAGGTTCTATTGAGTTGTATAGTTGCTACCAAGTTCTAGGAACAATATTCATTTTGCACTGAGCAGTATCCACCAAGTTGGTGATTATCAATGTAAACTTAGTTTCATAGTGTTTACCAAGTTTCTTAGAGCAAATCAAGCTCTCCAATGTTTATTGAGTTTGAAAATTTAGTAATAAGAATGTAGTGCTGAGTTGGTTATGTAGTGTCAACCGAGTGATTTAGTTTATATTGAGTTCATAGTGATAGTGTTGACTGAGCTATGCAGTGTCAAACAAGTGACTAAGTTTATATGTCGAGTTTCACAATGTTCATCAAGTCACCAGTGTAGACCAAGTTTAGACTACTTGGAAGTGATTAGTATGAGTCCATCTTCTATGTCTACTAAGTACATGATGATTCCAAGCATTAATAATAGATGCTAAGTGTTAGAACCTCATCGAGTTTGTCTTTAGAACCCGTACACCTGCAATTGAGCTAGATTTGTATATTTTGGTGAAACTTGTATTATAGCTGACTTTGATGTATTATATTTGGAATGATATATATGTAATGAATTTTACCACATCCAAAGAATGGGTAATGAAATGAAATGTGTGTGTGTGTGTGTGTGTGTGTGTGTGTAAGGAGCAACAAAGATTTATCTATCATAGCAAGGTTATCATTACACTCCAAAGGAATCTTAGTTAGCAAATAAAAGTTGTAGATCAAAGATTAGCCACTAGTTTATCCTAATAGGTGGAATAGTTAAATCCTTTCACAAGGTAGACTTAACAATCTTTTATTAATCTCTTTACCGAGTGCATACTTCATTGTATGTTTGTAAATCTTTTTGCAAGGTGGACCTTGGAGTCCTTATTGCTCCTAATAGGAAAAATCATCAAAAGTGATCATTGTAAGCCTTAACATGCCAACTTTATACTAAAGTACTAAAGCTTATGGGTGTCATCCCCACCCCAATTTTACTTTCTATTTGGAAGGTTTTTGGGTTACCATATTGTGTGTCAAATTGTTATGAATGTTTTAAATACTTTGAGCTCTTCATACATGCAATTAGATTAGAATAAATATAAAGTATTAATTGGTGAATTAAGATTAAGTTTTATTGGTTACTAATTCACCCCTCCCCTCTCAATAACCTAGACTATCTTATATTTCCTACAAGATAAACAATTGTGAGGTAGTTTGCACTAGGGTTTCAGTAGAAGCGTGAAAAATTCCCCCACAAAGAGAGTGTGGTGGAGGAATTGAATGTGTTGCACTTGAGCAATTTAGAACCTCTAGAGGAAAATGAAAGAAATGCAAGAATAGATGTACATAGGAATTTATCTTGCCATAGTAGTGTTGAACCCTTGGTATTTGGTCTTTGATTGTTGTCATTGATGTCAATAATGTAATTATAATGAGAATATGGTATGGTTAAAATCATGTAATTATATTATTTGATGTCATTAAATATTATTCAAAACATATTCAAGAAAAACACTCAAGAGTTTGTTGGCTTAGAAAATGGTTATAAAAAAATAGTTTTGGTCTATGAGAAAGTCGACAAGCTTTATTATTAGATAGACCCCAACTATCATACTTTTTGGAAAGGTCTCTAAGTTAGCTAAAATTATTCTTTTCTGGTTTTTTCATAACACATGTATGGAAAGAGAAAATGTTTGTTTATCAGAAATAGTTACCAAATTGTTATGACAATTTTAGCAATTTTGAATGGTTTTGGTCTAATGGAAGTTTGGGGTATGTACCTACTTTTAAAATTTTGACTGTATTGGTTTATAATTAGAGGATACATTCCTCTAAAACATACAATAGGTGGTTTTGACAAAATTTGCAGGATTTGTGTGGAATTACTTGTAGACCAAACAATTTGTAGGCAGATTTTTTACAACAAAGAAGAGGGTAATGCTTTATGTTTCTATTTTCATATTTGTGATTTGATTTTTATTGTAGAAGTTTATTAGATGTAGAAGAAGGGTTATATATTGCTTCTCCATTCATTCAAATCAGTATTTGATCAAATCTTTTAATGAAAAAAGAAAAATATATTTGGATATTGGATGTTTTGAGGAGAATAGAAGTATATCCTGCATTATGTTTTCAACAAAAAGTTGAAACTAGTGATTCAAGATTTTTATTGTGACAGAGATGATCCTCTAATTTTATATCTCATTTTTTTCATTTTGGAAGTTGGTGCTTCTTGTACTCATGAATCTAGTACTTCAAGTGTAAGGGATTGAAGTTCCTTGAAATTGATGTTTCTAAAAAAAGGTGTTGGTGCTTCCTAGAGTTGTATCTCTAAAAGATTTTCCCAAAATGACAATAAATTTTAAGATTCAAAGTGATTGTTTACCCAAAGGGTTATTCCACATTAAAATATTTTGTCACTTTTTTATTCATTAACTATCTTTCTCATGTGTTAACTTTTTATAACTTGTATTTGTTTCAAGTTTTGAAAAGCATTTTAAACCACTGATTCATACCACACCCCCCCACCCCCCCTAGTGGTGTTTTTATTCCAACAAGTACATGTTGAAAGTAAAGATAAAAGAGATGATGAAGGAAATATAGACCAAGATGGAGTAGAGTAAGTTCTTGACACATAGGAGGTAAAGCTTTTCAAGGGGCTTTCCAGTATTGGAATAAGACTTAAGTTTGATGCTTCCACATTTTTAGGAAATCTCAACTTAGAGGAATTCATTGAATAGATCAATGAATTGGAGGAGTACTTTGAATATGAAGATATTAAAGGTCAAAATAGCTTCAAGATTACAAAGGCCAACCATAAGAGTCATGCAAAGATCTGGCAGTAGGATATCCATTTGGATTGAAATAAAAGAGGAAAGGAAAAAATAACCAAATGGGATTGGATGGTAGCTAAAATGAAGTGACAGTTCATTCTTATAGATTATAAGCCTGATCTATTCAAGAAAATGAAAGGGTTGAAGCAAGCAATAAAATTTATTCAAGAATATACTAAAGAGTTCTACTAAGTTTTCATTAGAATCAACCATGTAGATGCTAATAAGGAGAAAGTCACCCATTATCTTAATGGGTTAAGGACAAATATTTAGGATGAGTTGAGTCTTTTTTGAATTACTAGTACTAAGGAGGCATACTAGTTTGGCCTAAGAGTTGGGGAGAAACTGAGAAAATGTTTGACAACAAGAATAGTGGAAGAGGTCATAGTGAAAGATCTAGTAGATGATCTTATGGAGGCTGAAATGATGATCAAAACAACAAGGATGAGGCTATAAGTCGTAGTCATAACTAAAGGAGGAACAATTCCAATTATTTCTATGATGAAAAAAATAGAGTTTAGAGAGGAACCAAAAAAGGACAAAGATCTGAAAGAGGAGGCTCCCATGGGAAATATTTTCACTGCAGAGAAGAAGGGCATGGATCATTTTAATGTTCCCAGTGCCAAGAAAGGATAAATCAAAGAATAGAAGGCTAGGCCATAGTTGCACATGTTGATGAAGATACCAAATCATCACATTTTAAAAATGTTGAAAGAAGAGAAGTCCTAGTTAATAAAAGAGTCCTACTAAGTGGTGAGAATGAACCTAATAAAATAAGGAGCTTGGTTCATACAAGGTGAAGATGTGAAGATAGGAGTTGTGAAGTGATCATTAATGGTGGAAGTAGTGACAATTTGGTGTCAAAAATTATAGTCTAAAAGTTGAAGCTAAAGAGATAGAAACACCCACACCCATATCGTATTGCTTGTGTGCAAGATGTCTGCAAGGTCATGGTTAGCGATAGATTCTCAATAAAGTTCAAGATTGGAAGCTACCAGGATGAGGTAATTTGTGATATAATACCTATGAACATGTGTCATATGTTGCTATGTAGTTTCTGGGAGCTTTATAGGCATGTTATACACAATGGGCAAGAAAATACCTCCACTTTGACAAAGGATAGAGTGAGACATAAGTTAACACCATTGAAGGAGAAAGAATAAAAGGTATGTAGTGCTACTAGAATATTTTTTGTTGATGGAAAGGAGTTTCTCCAAGGTTTGAAACATGAGCATATCTATTTTTTTGTAATTGGTAAAGAAGAAGTTGAGTAGGTACCTGCAAAAGTTGCAGATATGTTGGAATAGTTTTCTAATATTGTGTTAGATAATGTACCTAATGGATTTAATTCTAGGAGCCAATTTTCCAAACAAAGTAGTGCATAGAATGACACCAATAGAAAGTGAAGAATTGAATAGACAAGTTCATCAATTGTTGCAAAAGGGGTTGATTTGAGATAGTCTGAGTCCATGTTTTGTACCATTAGTATTAGCACCAAAGAAGAATGCAAAATGGGGGATGTGTACAAATTCTCATGCTATAAACCTAAAAAAGTGTAGTTTTATTAAGGATTTGGTGTACCTAGGATTTGTAGTCTCAGTAGAAGATCTAAAAATGGACCAAGAGAAAGTGAACACAATCCTTGAATGGCCTAGATCTTTTCATGGATTGGCTAGTTTTTATAGAATGTTCATAAGAGGTTTTAGTAGCATTTGTGGACCCTTGATAAAAAAAAATAATGGGTTAGGAATTAATTTAAGTGGACTATAAGAGTAGATAAGAGTTTTAATATGTTGAACCAAAAAGTTATAGAGAAACCTATTTTACTACTTCTATATTTTAACAAGGTGTTTCAAGTAAAAGTAGCACTACAATAGGAGCTAATTTGAGCCAAGTGGGTAGACCTGGTCTTATTTTAGTGAGAAGTTGAATGATGCCAATATAAAATATTCTATTTATGATAAGGAATTTAATGCTACAGTTTAGGCATTAAAGAAGTGGAGACACTATCTTCTTCCCAAGGAGTTTTTTTTGTATACTAATCACTAAGCTTTGCAATATTTGAATGTCAAGGAAAATTAAACCAAAGACATTCAGTGTGGGTTGAGTTTTTGCAAAGTTATAATTTTTTTTTAAACATAGGAGTGGAAAGTCTAATAGAGTTATAGATGCTCTTAGTAGAAGATATATTTTGTTGATAGAAATGAAGATTGAGGTGGTAGGGTTCAAGGAACTTAGTAATTTGTATCTAGAGGATCTTGATTTTGATGAAGCGTGGAAGGATTGTGTAGAACCTATTACTCTTGAGAGGATGAAGTGATTGGATTTCATAATTCATGATGGTATGTTGTTCAAAGGAAGTTAGTTGTGCATTCCAAGAAGTTAGAGAATCTCATCAAGTAGAAGCATAGTGGAGGATTGGTTGGACACTTTGGTATAGATAAAACCATTTCTTTGATTGCTAAGAAAAAATATTGACCACAGTTGTAACACGATGTGAAAAAGTTTCTATAGAGTTGTAGAGTATGTCAGATGGTGAAAGGAGTAAAGAAGAATATGAGATTATATCAAACATTACCCATACTAATGAAACCATTCAAAGATGTCAACATGGATTTTGTTCTTGGATTACCAAGGACTTAGTGAGGGCATGATTCTATTTTTTTGGTGGTTGATAGGTTTTTAAAGATGGCACTTTTCATTCATTGCAAGAAGACTAGTGATGTTGTTCATGTGGTAGAGTTGTTTTTCAGAGAAGTGGTGAGACTACATGGTCTACCAAAGAGTATAGTTTCAGATTGAGATACCAAATTTGTTGGGTATTTATTGTGTCCATTGTGGAAGAAATTAAAGACATAGTTGAAGTTCAGTTCATCACATCATGCATAGATTGATGGACATAAAGAAGTTATGAATCATCATTTTAGAAATTTGTTGCAATGTTTGGTTAGATATAGGCCAAAATGATGGGATATGATATTACCATAGGTAGAATTTTCATATATTAATTTTTTAATTAAGAGCACTGGTAAATCACCATTCCAGATTGTATATGAGAGTAGTCCTAGAAATAATTTTGAATAGAGGTAGTTGGATAAAGGAGAGATTGTTGGACTAACCACCAACCTTCTCCCTGGGGATTCATGACATGGTTTAACTAGCCCCTATGTTCTATAAGTCTAGTGGTTGTATCGAGCATTAAAAAGTTGATCTTTTGGTGCAATGATAACTTTATCTTGTAACAAGTGGTATCAAAGCTTGCTCATAGGTTTGAATCTCCTTGGGTAACACTGAGGGGGGAATTGTTGGGTTGATCACCAGCCTTCCCTTTCAGGATTTGTACCAAGTTTTAACCACCTCATGTGTTCTATAAGTCTAGTGTTGTATTGGGAATTAATAGGTCAATCTTTTCATGTAACAAAAACTTTAGCTTGTAAAAAATATAAGTAGTGCTGAAGTCGAAGAATTTTCTGAACATTTGAAGAACATCCATGAGGAGGTGAGGAAACACATTATAAAGATGAATACATAGTACAAGGCTATGGCATATATGAACAATAGGTATAAGTTATTTTAATTTGTAGATGAAGTCATGATTCATTTGTGAAAGAAGTATTTTCTAGTGGGTACATGTAATAAGCTAAAAATGAAGAAGTTTGGACCATGCAAGATAATGAAAAGGCATGATTTTGGAAATGCCTATGAACTGGAGTTGCCTACTAGATTGAATATTTGACAAGTATTTAACATTTTAGATTTGGTAGAGTATTATGAAGGAGGTTATGGAGATGAAATTTTAGAAGTGCAATGGAGTATTCCAAGACTTAGTTTTGCAACAAAGGGGATTGAGGAGATACTCAACAATCATGTTGGAAAAACTAAAAGGAATAAACTTATGAAGAATACCTGGTCAAATGGAAAGGGAGGCAAGTAGAAGATGCATCATTGTGAGCAAAGGAGGAGTTTTATCATTTTCCTTTTCCTCAAAATACTTGAGATGTGATAGGGTCACTTCTCAAATTACCTTGGGTGTCTAATATAAGAGCACCATGGGTGTAAGAGCAATCTTGAATCGACAAAAAATATTTCATTTTAGTTTTTTTAATAAGGGTTGTCTTAATGTAGAGTTGTTTTCTATGGAGGCTTTCTACTTAGTAAGTCAATGATATCAGCTTAGAATGTCCTAAATTAAGGATTTGCAGATTCATCTTAGATATATCAGCCTAGCAACTGAGGCTTAGTGCCATATCATGCATATTCATGGATTTATTGCAGATTTTTGGTTTATAGTTTTGGTATATAAACTTCAAGCTCACCATTAGAGGCCTAAAAGTTCTAGTTGAGGCCCAAACACTTGAAAGATGGCCAATTGCACTAATCCAAGGTAGTAGATCAGAAGCTGAGGTTTTTGAAAAGTGGTTATAATAGCCCTTCAGAGCAATGATTTGAGAGTTATGGTCTTACAAAGTTGGGATGACTAAAACATTCAAAATTAATTTCAAACATATATTTACCCAACTTTATATGTACTATTAGGGTTAGTCAGCCCTAGATATTAAGTTTGAGTGTATAGAACCTTCTTAGATGACGTAAAATCACCTATTTAAGAAATGGCCAACATTGTTTAGGACAAATCTGGGTAATAGTTCACATCTTTGTCTTGTAGATTATGTAATGAAAGCACCCATGTGGATTAGCATATTGTAATTTTGAACTCTATAATTCCACATTTGCGACAAAAATAAGAAGCCCATATTTTTTCACACAATCCTTGTTGTTTCTTTGTTTCTATTATGTGTTTATGGTATTGAGGGGAGCACCCTTCATCAATAGGTTTTTAGGTTTAGATTGAAACCAGTTAATGAGTTAAGGATTTACTAGGAGTAAAGACTTACAAGATTCAAGAGAAATCATTGAGTTGTATTTATTTCTAACAATGGCATATTCAAAATTAATCAAGTTAATTTCCAAAGAATTATCATGAACATTAATAATTTGCTCATAATCATCAAATTCTTTGTTAGTGACATGTGGGACTAACTCAATTGGTCTTTCATTAGTGTTAGAACATTTTCCTTTTCAAAGTGTATTCTTGGAGTATATTTGTGGATCATGTCAATCTCAATGTCCATAGTAAAATTAGTTAATAAATCAAATTCATATATATGTGTGTCAATATCACTACCAATGTTTGATGCAGGAGTGATGTAGGAGCATCTAGAGGTATAAGGGCAATCCTGTATCATCCAAAAAGATGTACTTAGATTTAGTTTCTGTTTCATGTGTTTTCATTTTTGGATACCCATTTGGGTCAAATAAAGGTTCAAACTCTCATAGTTCCACTATCAGTGTTTTGGGTTAGAGTTTTTAATCACCTTGGGATATGTGTAAGTGCCAAAAAAATAGGACTATGTAATTGAGCCATCATTTTGGTGAACTAGAAGGTGTAAATTGGTTGGATGATTGTAATTGTAATTTAGAATATTCCAAAAAAAGAATCAGGTCAAAAGGTTGCACGGTTTGAAAGTTATCACAGTTTTTCAATTTTTGGAGACCTCCTAAGAATGCTTCAAAGTCAAGTTCAGGGCATTAAATGACCTCAAATAGGGCCAAAAAATGGGGAACAAGGTAATCTATCCATAGGGCTATAGAGCTCTTTGAGAGATTTCAAAAAATGTAAACAATATGTCAATCAGAGTTACGGTTCAAAAGTTATGCCTTCCGAAAGTTTGACTACCATTTGTAGATTCTTCTAATTTTGTGTCAACTTCTAATGCGACTTCTAGAGCCTTCTATTTGGGCGGTGGGTGCCAACTAGCACTTTCTAGAATGTATTCTTAATCCTTAACCCTTCAAGGTCTATTTAAAAACATTTCTAACATTGTAAAAGGCAGTTCGGAGTGGAGTTTGAGAGGAGGTACTAAAAAGAGAAATTATCTCCAGATTTATACTATTGTAAGCCCTTAGGGCATGTTTTGAAGTCTATTTTCTTTGTACTAAATGTATTAGCATATTTATATAGTTAATAAAGTTTTCCCCTTTCCTGTTGTGTCCATTCTGTTATTTGGCTTAACCCCATCAAGTGGTATCAGAGCAAGGTTTTCTTGAGTGTGTAGACAGAGCACCGACTGTGAGGTAGTTTGTACCAGGACTGTGTGGTTGTGGGCTTAAATTAAGAAGATGACTCCATGAAGAGAGCATGGTGGAAGGTCCAGAGCTATTAATCCTGAGGAGGTTAGAGCCCTCCAAATGTAGGTTCAAGCATTGCAAGAGGAGATTCGTAGAGGAACAAATGTTATTGCAAGTGACAAAAGTGAGGATGACAATGAAGAAGAAGAAATTGGACCAAAAGGGGAAGTTGAAAGGGAAGTTCTAAATCAAGAAGAGGAGAGGCTTTTTAGAGCCATTACTAAGTTTGGAAAAAGACCTACAATTGATGTAGGTGTATTTTCAAGAAATTTGAAACCCGATGAGTTGATTGACAGGATCAATGAACTACAGGAGTACTTTGAGTATGAGGAAATCAAGGACCCAAATAGGGTAAAGTTTGCAAAGGCCAAATTGAAAGGCCATGCCAAAATCTAGTGGCAAGAGGTTCAATTGGAAAGAAATAGAAGACAGAAGGAGAAGATCACAAGGTGGGATCGCATGGTGGACAAACTAAACAAGTAGTTCATTCTTGTTGACTAGGAGCTTGATTTGTTTAAGAAGATGCATGGGTTAAAGAAAGTAGGAAAATCAATCTAGGAATATATAGAGGAGTTTTAATGACTCTTGATTAGAGAAGGGAATACAAAAGAAAATAAGGAGAAGGTTGCTCATTATATCAGTGGGTTGCAACCTAGCATCCAGGAGGAATTAAGTCTAGTAAGAATGATCAATGTTGAAGAGGCATACCAGTTTGCCCTATCAGTTGAAGGGAAGCTAAATAAAAGGTTTGAAGGGAGACAAAGAGGGCATGGTCAAGGGGTAAGGGGTAGTTGTAGGTCATCTAGAGGCCGAAATGAGACTCATAAGAAAAATGAAGATGTGGGTACTAGCAAGAACCAAAAGAACAAAGATTTGAACCACTCCCATGATCAAGACTTTGGAAATCAGAGAGGAAGAGGTAGAGGACATGGACAAGGAAGAGGAGGCTTCCGCGGTACCTATTTCCATTCCAATGAAGAAGGTCATTGTGCCTTTGAGTGCCCTTAATGAAAAGGAAGGATAGATAGGAGAGCTGACGGTCAAGCTAGGGTTGCTCATATGGTTGAGGATGCACAATCATCACATTCAAAGGATGCAAAAAGAGGAGAGACCTTACTAAATGAAAGGGTCCTAATAAGTGGTGAGATCAAACTAGGACAAAGGATTAGTTTATTTTGTACCAGGTGCAAGCATGAGGATAAATATTGTGATGTGATCATTGATGGTGGTACCACTGATAACTTGATATCAGAGGAGATGGTTTTTAAGCTAAAGCTCAAGAGGGAGAAACACCCCCAGCCCTATCAGATTGCTTGGGTGAAGGATGATCATAAGGTCTTGGTAAGTGAACAATGTTTAGTGAAGTTCAAAATTGGGAGTTGTCATGATGAAGTTCTTTGTGATGTTATTCCAATGGATGTTTTCCATCTATTGTTGGATAGACCATGGCAGTTTGATAGGCATGTAGTACATGATGGTCATGAAAACACATACTCTCTAACAAAGGATGGAGTTCACCACAAACTAAAGCCCATGAAAAAGGAAGGCAAAAAGGTATGTAGCAGTACTAGGATTTGTCTTGTTGATGGAAGGAAGTTTTTAGATGGCATGAAACATCAATGTATGTGTTATGCTTTGATTCCTAGGAAAGATAAAGAAGGTAGTAGTGAAATACCACTTGAAGTTTTAGATTTACTAGGTGAGTATGGAGATATCATCCTTGATAATGTTTCTAGAAGGATTGCCATTGGTAAGACAAATTAGTCATCAGATAGATTTGCTCCCAAGAGCTAATTTTCCTAACAAGGCTTCTCATAGGATGGCTCCTACTGAAACTAAGGAGCAAAATAGATAGGTTTAGGAGCTATTGAGGAAGGGGTTGATTCGAGAGAGCTTGAGTCCATTTGCAGTACCTACAATACTGACACCAAAGAAGGATAGAGAGTGGAGAATGTGTATGGACTCTTGAGCTATAAATAGGATAACCAACAAGTATCAATTTCTTTTGCCAAGAATGGATGATCTTATGGATTGTTTGAATGGAGCTCGGTACTTCACAAAGATAGATCTCAAGAGCGATTATCACCAGATATAGATATGAGAAGGAGATGAGTGAAAAACTTCCTTCAAGACTAAGGAGGGTCTTTATGAGTGGTTAGTCATGCCCTTTGGATTGACGAATGCCCCAAGCACCTTCATGCGGCTTATGAATGAGGTACTTAAGAAGTTCTTGGGAAAAATTTTTATTGTCTATTTGTATGATATTTTAATTTTTAGAAAGACTTTGGAAGAAAATTTGCATATTCATAGTGTCCTTAAAAGTTTAAGGGAAGAGAAACTATTAATTAATCTAAAGAAGTGTACCTTTTCTAAGAAGGAATTAGTCTACTTGGGGTTTTTTATATCACTTGAAGGTCTCAAAATGGATCCAGAGATGGTAAAATCCATCTTGGAATGGCCTACTCTAAGGTCTGCTATAGAGGTAATGATCATTTCATGGTCTAGTTAGTTTTTACAAGAAGTTCATTAAGAATTTCAATGGCATATGTGCACCCCTAATTGACACAATAAGAGGGGATAGATAAGAGTTCAAATGGACTATGGGAGCTGCAAGAAGTTTTGAAATTCTAAAGAAGGTGATAGAACAACCTGTGTTGGCACTTTAAAATTTTAGAAAGGTGTTCTAGGTGGATTGTGATGCTAGTGACAGTGCTATTGGAGCTATATTGAGCCAAGAAGGTAAGCCTATTGCATATTTTAGTGAAAAATTGAATGATGTGAAGAAGAAGTATTATGATTATGATCAAGAGTTCTATGCAATAGTTCAGGCCTTAAAGAAATGGAGGAATTATTTATTGCCAAAGGAATTTTTTTTATATACTAATCACCAAGCATTACAATATCTAAATAGCCAAGGTAAATTGAATAAGAGGCATATGAAGTGGGTAGAGTTCTT
The DNA here is from genome assembly GCA_028749045.1 of Cupressus sempervirens. NCBI lineage: Eukaryota > Viridiplantae > Streptophyta > Pinopsida > Cupressales > Cupressaceae > Cupressus > Cupressus sempervirens. Next base: position 165,760,075 of record CM053790.1, on the reverse strand, counting down.
GCAAAGTTATACATTTGTAATGAAGCATAGAAGTGGAAAATCTGAGAGGGTTGTAGATGCATTAAGCAAGAGGAAATTGTTGCTTATAGTAATGCAGGTTGAAGTAGTTGGGTTTGATGAACTCAAGAATTTGTACCCTGAGGATCCTGATTTTGCTGAAGCATACCTGCAGTACTAGCACCAAAGAAGGATGGAGAGTGGAGAATGTGTATAGACTATCGAGCTATAAATAGGATCACCATCAAGTATCAATTTCTTTTTCCAAGAATGGATGATCTTATGGATTGTTTGAGTGGAGCTCAGTACTTCACAAAGATAGATTTCAAGAGTGGTTATCACCAAATATGGATACGAGAAGGAGATGAGTGGAAAACTGCTTTCAAGACCAAGGAGGGTCTTTATGAGTGGTTAGTCATGCGCTTTGGATTGACAAATTCCCCAAGCACCTTCATGCAACTAATAAATGAGGTACTTAAGAAGTTCTTTGAAAAATTTGTTATTGTTTGTTTGGATGATATTTTAATTTTTAGCAAGACTTTGGAAGATCATTTATTGCATATTCATAGTGTCCTTGAAAGGTTAAGGGCAGAGAAACTGTTAATTAATTTGAAGAAGTGTACCTTTGCTAAGAAGGAATTAGTCTTCTTGGGGGTTGTTATATCACCTAACGGTCTCAAAATGGATCTAGAGAAGGTAAAAACCATCTTGGAATGGCCTACTCCAAGGTTTTCTACTAAGGTAAGATCATTTAATGGTTTGGCTAGTTTTTACAAGAAGTTCATTAAGAATTTCAGTGGCATATGTGCACCCTTGACTGACACAATAAGAGGGGATAGAAAAGAGTTCAACTGGACTGGGGCAGCTATGAGAAGTTTTGAAATGATGAAGAAGAAGGTGATAGAACAACTTGTGTTGGCACTTCTAGATTTTAGAAAGGTGTTCTAGGTGGATTGTGATGCTAGTGGCAGTGCTATTGGAGTTGTATTGAGCTAAGAAGGTAAGCCTATTGCATATTTTAGTGAAAAATTGAATGACGCCAAGAAGAAGTATTATGTTTATGATCAAGAGTTCTATGCAATAGTTTAGGCCTTAAAGAAATGGAGGCATTATTTATTGCCAAAAGAATTTGTTTTATATACTAATCACCAAGCATTACAGTATCTAAATAGCCAAGGTAAATTGAATTAGAGGCATATGAAGTGGGTAGAGTTCTTGTAGAGTTATACAATTGTGTTGAAGCATAAAAGTGGAAAATCTAACAGGGTTGCAAATGCATTAAGCAGGAGGCAGTTTTTGCTTATAGTAATGTAGGTTGAAGTAGTTGGGTTTGATGAACTCAAGAATCTGTACTCCGAGGATCCTAATTTTGTTGAAGCGTGGAATGCTTGTAAAGAGCCTATTGTTGTAAACAAAACCAAGTGGCTAGACTATTTGATTCAGGATTGTATGGTGTTCAAGGGCAGTCAAGTGTGCATTCCAAGGAGTTTCATGAGGAAAAATCTAATTAAGGAGAAACAAAGTGGAGGGATGGCAGGACATTTTGATCGAGATAAAACCATTTCCATTCTCAAAGAACATTATTTTTGGCCTCAAATGTCATAGGATGTGAAGAAGTTTGTATAGAATTGCTAGGTTTTTCAAGTAGCCAAGGGATTTAGTCACAATACTGGACTATATCAGCCATTTCTTATTCCATCAAAGCCATGGGAGGACATAAGTATGGATTTTGTTCTTGGATTGTCAAGGACACAAAGGGGTAATGACTTAGTATTTGTGGTGGTTAATAGGTTCTCCAAAATGGTACATTTCATTCCATGCCACAAAACTCATGATGTTGTCCATATTGCAGACTTGTTTTTCAGAGAGGTGGTAAGACTACATGGTCTCCCAAGGAGTATAGTTTCTAACAGAGATACTAAATTTTTGGGGTATTTCTGGAAAACATTGTGGAAGAAGTTGATAACAGACTTGAAGTTTAGTTCTACACATCACCCGCAGACTGATGGATAGACTGAAGTGGTAAATAGAAGTCTAGGCAATTTTCTGAGATGTTTAGTTGGGGATAAACCCAAGGGGTGGGATTTGATTCTACCACAAGCAGAGTTTGCTTACAATAACTCTATAAATAGGAGTACTTGTAGATCACCATTCCAAATTGTATATGGAAGTAGCCCAAGGAGTGCACCAGAATTGAGGAAGATAGAGCAAAGGGAGAGGACAAGTGCTGAAGCTAAAGAATTTGCTAAACATATCAAGCGTCTACATGAGGAGGTCTAGGCACACATTACCAAGATGAACCAATAGTATAAAGCTAGGGCTGATCAAACGAGAAGACATAAGGAATTCCAAGTAGGGGATCTAGTGATGGTACACTTAAGAAAAGAAAGATTTCTAGTCACTACTTACAACAAGCTGACAATGAAGAAATTTGGCCCCTAAAAAATTCTGAAGAAACATGACTCAAGAAATGCATATGAAGTGGAGTTGCCAGATGAAATTTACATTTCTCCTATCTTCAACATTGAAGACTTAATAGAGTATCATGATGATGGTCTAAATGAGGAGCTAATGTGAGAGCCATGTCCAATTCCTACTTCTAAGAAGGAGGAGATAGAGGAGATTCTGGATAGTCGTGTGGGTAGGAGTACCAAAAATAGGCAGTATAAAGAGTATCTAGTCAAGTGGAAAGGACGACCAATAGAGGACTCAAACTAGATATTAGCAGCTGATGTTTCTCATTTGGAATTTCCTCTACCATTCATAAAGTGACAGGATCACTTTTCAATCTACCATAGGTGTCTGATATAGGAGCATCTAGAGGTATAAGGGCAATCCTGTGTCACCCAAAAAAATGTACTTAGATTTAGTTTTTGCTTCATGTGTTTTCATTTCTAGATACCCATTTCGGTCAAATAAAGGTTCCAACTCTCACAATTCCACTATCAATGTTCTGGGTTAGAGTTTTTAATCACCTTGGGATACATGTAAATGTAAAAAAAGTAGGAGTATGTATTTAAGCCATCATTTTGGTGAACTAGAAGGTGTAAATTGGTTGGATGATTGCAATTTTAATTTAGAATATTCTAGAAAAAGAATCAGGTCAAAAGGTTGCATGGTTTGAAAGTTATCATAGTTTTTTGATTTTTGGAGACCTCCTAAGAATGCTTCAAAGTCAGGTTTAGGGCATTAAATGACCTTAAATAGGGCCAAAAAATGGGGGACGAGTGAATTTTTCTATAGGGCTATAGAGCGCTTTGAGAGCTTTTCAGAAATGTAAATGGTTCATCAATCAAAGCTATGGTTCAAAAGTTATGCCTTTCAAAAGTTTGGCTACCATTTCTAGAATCTAATGTGACTTCTAGAGCCTTCTATTTGGGTAGTGGGTGCCAACTAGCTTTTTTTAGAATGTATTCCTAATCCTTAACCCTTCAGGGTCTATTTAAGAATATTTCGTGCATTGTAAAAGGTAGTTCGAAGTGGAGTTTGAGAGGAGGTACTAAAAAGAGAAATTATCTCCAGATTTATACTATTGTAAGCCCTTAGGGCATGTTTTGAAGTCTATTTTCTCTGTATAGAATGTATTAGCATATTTACATAGTTAATAAATTTTTCCCCTTTTCTATTGTGTCCATTCTATTATTTGGCTTGACCCCATCAAGGAGCATCCTAGGTTGCCTTGTTATCCTACTCATTTTTTCATTCTGCATGTTGGAGCTAAGTTACTATAGCACTCAATGGGAGCCAAGTTATTGTAGCACTCAATAGGAGCTGAGTTTGTGTTGCACTCAATGGGAGCGAAGTTATTATCATACTTAATGGGAGCTATGTTACTATAGCACTCAATGGGAGCTGAGTTACTGTAGCACTCAATGAGAGCTGAGTTACTATAGCAATTCCTTCATGTGTTGAGTTACCCAGCATATGTCAAGTTACCTAGTGTATGCAAAGTGACCCTTCATGTGTTGAATGTCAGTATTTGGACATGATTTCTATGAGCCGAATTACAAGATTTATTTTGATCTTAACATTTATGTTAAGATATTTTCTTGGGATGCATCCAGACCATTGTTGGGTCAGCCTTCCTCTTATGTAATGTTCTAGAATAATCTGTAAGCCATTTTGGCAAGTATATATAGAAAGTTTAGGCTTAGAGTTAGGCAAGATTTTGGGGAGTATATTGGAGAGCATAATTGAAAGTATGAATTTGCAGTTGGATCTTTGAATGTGAATGTGTTTGTAATTGATTGTAACCCAAAAGGCCTTATAGCTGGGCATGTATGTTGAATATTTGAAGAATCAATAAAAGTATTTCATTCTTCTTCCTCCTTTGGTTGTTGTTCCTTGTGTTTTTTTCCATTGTGTTAACTCTTGCAAGGTGGTTTGGATAGTTGGGTGAGCCTTTAGCCCTAGTTATTCATCTATTTTCCTATGTCAATTGGTATCAGAGCTTGAGGTTTGTCCTTGTGTAGATTAGACCATGTAGAACCCTAATTTGGATTTGGTTGTAGGGTGGTAGATCTATACATTTGACCTATAACTTGAAAAGGGTTGCAAACTTGCAAGAACTTGATTTGTAAAGATGGTTGGTGGTAGAAGAAATGTTGATGATGCTATATTGGATCAGTTGAGACAAATTGCAGCCAAATTAGATGCTATGGAGATAGCCCAGAGGAGAGGAGCACATCTTGATTATGTAAGTGATGATGAAGTAGTAGCACCAAACCATAATCTAGAACCTAAAGAAGATCAAGATGATGAAAGATTGTTGTGAGTGTTGTCTAGAGAAAATTCAAATCCTACTATAGAAGTTGTTCCTTATGATGAAAAATTGGATACCAATGTTTTGTTGGATTGGATCTATGATATGGAGAAGTTCTTTGAGAATGAAAACACTCCTGATAACAGAAAGGTGAAGATTGTGGTCACTAGGTTGAAAGGTCATGCATCACTATGGTGGGAGCACTTGCAAATGGATAGACAAAGGAGAGGAAAGGAGAAGATTAGAACTTGGCCAAAGATGGTGAACAAGGTAAAGAAAAAATTCCTTCCTATAGATTACCAAGTTAGCTTGTTGAGAAAGATGCAAAATTTGAAACAAAAGGACATGAGTGAAATAATATATCGAGGAATTCTATAGATTGGACATTAGATCTAAACATGTGGATGATGATGTTGAGAATTGCAAGGTACATTAATGGATTGAGATTTGGAATACAAGATGAAATAAGTTTTGTGAAGTTGAAAAGTGTGGAACAAGCATATCAATATGCCTTGAAAGATGACGAGATCTTGATAAAGAAGCATGAACAAAAACAAAGAGGTAGAGGTGGTAGATTCTAGAGAGGCAGAGGTAGATCTTATGGCGAAAGTGGTAGATCTGATCATTCTATCAAGGATAAAGAAAAATCTAAATGGAAGAATGATGACAAAGGTAAGACTGAATGGAAAAGTGGTACTTCTTACTAAGGAGGCACTAATTCTTACCAAGGAAGAAGTAATTCCTATTCTAGAGGTGGATTTCATGGTAATTGTTTCAGATGTGGTAAAGAGGCACATAGATCTTTTGAATGTAGATCATCTAAAAGTAAGCAAGGTAATAGAAATGTTGTGATTCAAGAAGATGATGAGGGTTCACCAAGTGGACTGAGATTGGAGAAAAATTTATGATGAGAAGAACTTTATGTAATAAGGGAAGTGATGAGGAACCTATATTAAGGAGAAGTCTTTTTAAGACAAGATGTAAGATGGCTGGAAAATGCTGCAAAGTGATCATTGATAGTGGAAGTTCTACAAATCTGGCATCAGAAGAGTTGGTTACCAAGTTGTAGTTGTAGAGGTTGAGACATCCCAAACCTTATTACCTTTCATGGATCAAAGATGAGCATGAGATATTGGTAAGTGAGCAATGCCTTGTAAAGTTCAAAATTGGACATTAGTTTGATGAAGTTTTGTGTGATATTATGCCCATGTATTGTTGTCATATTTTTTTGGGTAGACCTTGACAATATGATAGATATGTTGTACATGATGGAAGATTGAATCAATATACTCTTTGGGCAAATGGGAAGAAACAAATATTGCTGCCTTTAATTGAAAGTCTAGATGAGGGTAATTGTACTACTATAAAAATTTGCATGGTTAATGGGAAACAATTTGAAAAAGAAATGAAAAAGAATCAAGTCTATTTTTCCATAGTTCCTAGAGGATCAGGAGTTGGTAGTAATGATCAAGCAACAGAAGCTAGTAATGACCGAGTGACAGTGGATAGTGATAGCCAAGTACTAGTAGAAATTATACAATTTTTGAATGAGTATAAAGACATTATTGATAATGATATTCCTGACTATTTACCTCTAATAAGAAATATAAGTCGTTGTATGGATTTGATTCCTGGAGCTAGTTTTCCAAACAAAGCACCATATAGATTGACACCTATAGAGAATGAAGAACTTAATAGACAAGCACATTAGTTGTTGCAAAAAGGTTTGATCAAAGAAAGCTTGATTCCATGTGTTGTACCTACTATATTAGCACCTAAAAAGAATAGAGAATGGAGAATGTGTACTGATTCTATAACCATTAACAAGATAATAGTGAAATATAGGTTTCCTATGCCAAGGATGCATGACATAATAGATTTTTTGAGCAGAGCAAAGTATTTTACCTAGATTGATTTGAAGAGTGGCTATCATTAGATTAGAATTAGAGAAGGTGATGTGTTGGATTTTTGAAAAACTACTAAGCAACAAAATGCTCATAACCAAAATGATAACACTCACACAATCTAAGGATTAGCCAATTCCTATTAACAATTACGTGTGCAAACCATTTGGACCCAACTTCAACAAAATCAAAAGTGGTTTTCTACTCTTTAGGCTCTGCAAAACTAGGGTGGGTATACCCAAGGATGATTCAAGACTGGGAAACACTATATGAGAATTATTTTAGTTTCATTTTGATTCTCATCTCAAATCCTCAAATACAAGTATAGTTCTTGAAAATTTGATAAACACATCCCATATAACAGATTTGTCCAAAATTCTTCTATAGATCTGCACGTGTTCTCAGCAATAGTGGCTAACTAAAGCTAAAACTTTCCATGCAAACAAGTACAAGCCAACTTTGAAAATCTTTAGGAAATAAAAGTAAAATTGATTATAATTCTACACTTGAAAACCATTTATGACACATTTATCTTCTAGCTGAATCAATTTGACCAATGCCTAATCCATTAGGGCTTAGAGTCTACTAAAAATCCTTAGATCTAATTTTTTGCTTTACAAAAAAAATTATCAGCAATTCTTATCAGAATTCATCATTCAAAAATCCTTTCCACTACTACAGTAACCTTATCAAATTCATCAAAGCTTTTACTTAATTCATTGAACTAATGGCAGTGATGAACATATATACAACCTAACTAGATTGCATTCAATTGCACAAGCCTTTACTCATACAATATCAAGATAACCAAGTAATCAAAAGGAGACAAAATTTAGAAAGAACTGATATGGGGATAGCTCATAATTTGTATTCATTTTCTTCAAAAATTGTATACATTTACAGTAAACTTAGAATGACCTTAGGAAGAAACACAAAAATCATTCTATTATTCATGTATTCTTAGGAACTAATAGAGAAAATACATCATAAACTTTCTCCAAACATTGGACCAAAAGCAGACTAAGTATATCACTGAGAAAAAATAGAATTCGGACCCTTTCTCTAGCCCTAGAATCTCACTTATATAGTGTGAGATGCAACAAGCTTTAGGCTAAGAGAAAATGAGAGGTGTGCTTTACAAGAAATATTTACATACACCTATCACAAAATGACAAAAATGTGGATAATAGAAGATGTCCAAATCAAAACATTCTTTTTGGTGGGTCAACTTCTATCACATCTTTTAACACTACTGAGTTGTCTACTATTTTGATCCCTCTTTATATGCAACAACCAAATTAGCCAACGATGAAGCTTGTTCTGATGATGGCACACTAATCTCCACTTGTGGGCTTCCATTATCTTTACTTTATATGGTGGGAGTAACTTCTACCTTTTTCTTTTCTTTGATTGTATTAGCATCCTATGGGCTCGGGCCTGCAACTAAAGGTGACTGATTATTCTTGTCTTCTTCTTCTAGTTGGGCTTGTGTAGTGACAATGTCAATGATTTGGATATCTTCATCCTACACCTCATCACTATCAGTTTCATCTTCATCAAACTATTCACTAGGAGCCATTTCTGCCATCCACTTGTTAACAAGTATGTCATCTGGCCAATTGAATAGAAAAATATCCCTCTACCTTTTTAGCACATACTCAGCTTCATTATTAATAGAAAAAAAATCTTGTTTTAAAGAATCAAAGAATATTTGGGCCTTCACCATTTATTCTATTGTGGTAGCCCACCATGGATGCCCTATTTCATTTATGACTTGATTCATTCTTTAAAAAAATAGATCATCAAGTTCTTTTGCCCATTCATCTTTATTTTTTAAATTATTTTTCTTGTCTAGGGCATGAGGAAACAAATTAAATTTTTGGCTCTTGTATTTTTTCAAGTAGCCTACTATTATTCTTTGTAAATGAATCCTTTTGTTGTTAAAATCAACAAGATCAAAAATAGTATCAAAGGTTTTTTCAATTTGATAACAAGAATTATTTATAATAGAGAAACACAAAAATGTCATTACTTTCTCCCTTCTTACCCATTTATTCACGATAGGCTTTAAAGCCTCATCATTGGCTTTAAACTCCTCCTAGATACTGATTACCCTAGCCAACTGATCATGAATTAGTGGTAATTCGACTTTTTCCCCCAAATATGTGAGATCATTTCTTAGTTTATCTTCATATTTGTACTCCAATTCTACATGTAAGACCCACAGTTTACCATTTTCTTTTTCAAAATTCTTAGCAGTGTAGTACTGTGGCCTTTGGGGTGTATCTGGTATTTCTATGAGGGGGGTGGATTTGAAGGGTTCAATTGAAGGGCAAGGGTATGTTATTCTTGGCCTAGTGGATTTTTCCAATAGCTTTTTCTCAAGGTCAATTCTCTTTTTTACCTCTTTATTGTAGGCATCCAACACTATTTCATACTTTCTTTGCAACTCAGTCATCTCCTTTTCTTCCCTTTCTGTAGTAGCCAAGGAAAATTGAGAATAATCCACATTCATGTGGGTTGCCTATACATGTCAGGTATCAACAACTCTCCTCACAATGATACTCCCTATTAGTCCTGAATCATTAGGTTGTGATGGAGCATCCCTGGATCCTCTTCTTAATGACCACATAACAAGAGGAGCTTGGTCATTACTGAATGTAGTTCCCAAGAACTCCCTTTTATATGGATCTTGCAATCCCAAATTATTTGACCAATAATTAAAAATCAAGGCATCAACAATGTCCCAATTGGGAAATAATAAAATATTTGCAGCCTTTACCATCTATGTCCCCTATTCAGGGGTTTTATTCTAGAACTCTTGTATCATTTTTTCCTTTATTTGATTATGAATGGAGGCTTCATCTATTTCTAGATGCTCTACTTTCATATTTTTACATCTTTCCTAAAAAATGTGCATGTTTTCCCTCCAAGAAAAATGATGGAAAGACCTAGATTTTACAAAACTGTCATCAAATTAAAATGGTTAACTAGCTTGTTCCAAAATAGGGTCTAATTCCCTTCCCTTGAAATCTACTATAGTTAACTCAAAACTTGGCATAGGAGGCTCTTGGGGGTTCCCTTCATCAATCTCCACTTGGGTAACAAAAACTCCCCCGTATGATCCAATTTGTTCAATTTTCTCATTAGTGAGCTGCTCCTCCTCAATTCTCATTGAGGTTTGGGAAGGTGAGTAAATTTCATCATGTGATTCCTCTTCCCTTATTATCTTTCTTCTCTTAGGAGAAGGTTTAGGTGGCCTTTCTTCAAAAGCAGCACTAGTAGATTCAACTATCTATTTTCCTTTATTCAAAATGGGCCTTTGATCCTGAATGACAGTATATCTTGACCTCCTTTGCACAATTAGTGGACCTACCCCTATATTGGGAGTGAAGCCCAATCTTCTCATTATTTCCCTGGCTTTATCTAGAAAAGAATCAATGAAATGTTGCTTCTTCTCACTCATTACCTCGATTATTTTGGGGAATGTACTCATAAGCTTATTTATTCTATCTGCAATAGTTAAAGCATTACTAAGAGGGTTGTAATCTTTGTTAGAATAATTAATAAAATCTAAAACTTTTGAATAAACTATCCATTTATCTTTCTTTGTTTCTTGCTCTTGCAGAGAGTATTCATTCCTTATTACATCTTCAAGGAAATAGAATTCATGCTCAACTAGATGAAGCTTGATCCTATGCCTAAGGGCCAAATTAAAGAAACCTTCTACATCACAAAAATGAGAGTGAGATACTACCATTTTATACTGCTGCAAAAATTTGTAGAGGAAGGCCCATCCTTCCTTGGTTATTACAAACTACTGGCCTACTGTGTGAGTGGGAAAAATTGATCCTATTCCCCTTTTGTGCAAAAAGGCTTCTTCTACTCCTACCTTTAAGGGCACTTGGTAAGGTAGTACATGGGGTGTTCCCTTGAATCCATAAATTCTAATAATAGTTAAAACTGAATATGGGATAATATCTCCCCAATTATATGAAACTTACAGATTATGGGGTTTGTCCATAGGCCTAATGAGGTGCATTAGTGCCTTAGGAATTTTGGGATTGTCACTCAATATGAGGCATCTCAGTTTGGAGGCAAAGTGCCTATCAAATCTAACAAAACTAGTATTTTCTACTTCCCCAGTCATATTTGCACTCCATAATTGAACTGGCAGTGCTTCTGCCTCTTGTTCTCTGTTCAAAACCAATTCTTTATCAAAGTATGTAGCCCCCTTAAATAGAAACATGTGCATCAACAGGGAGTATTGGCCTCAAACCTTCTCCACCTTGCCCTTAGCAATCTCCACAAATCTATTGTGAATCTCATCAGCCAAGTAAGAAGCAAAATAAAAAAATTATTTTCACACTAAATGAGGAGATTTGAGTGATCATATACATGAAGCTCACAGACATAAAATCTTCTTCACCCTCTCCAAAAACTCTGCATAGGGTCCTGTATATCTCTATTGCCTTGGCATTGAAGCATGTTTTTTTGAAAGGTTCTTTAGAGGATGATGTTATTGTTGGTAGGGTTCCAATTCTTTAGTTCACCTTGTCTAACTACATCCTTCTTTGACATATATTCTTTTTCTAAATTTGTCAAATCAATGGGCACATGATACCTAGTGAGAGGTCCCAAATGGAAAACTTCCCTAATCTCTTCTGGACTAATGGTGATTAGAATTTTACCATCTACTCTTCTCACTACCTTAGTGGCTTGATCATAAATTTTTGCTACAGCCTCAAGGAAGTCATAATCCATAAACATACTGAGAACAACTAGCTTTCCCAAGTCAAAATTCCATATATTAGCATATGGGGCATACAATTTCCTTTCTGCAAACCATTTCTTGAACAAATTTAAACCGGTTTGTGAGGTTTGAGCATCTTAGACCCAATTACCCTTATCATATAATCCATCAGCTATCATCAACCTAGGGTTTAATGAGGTCAACTTTTTAACTTGTACTATCTCTATAGTAGACTCAAGCAGCAACTCAAGCAAGTCACCATGTACATTTCTATCCACGTAATTTACTTGAACTAAAATTCCCTTTTTCGAAGGCATCTTTGATTATTCTTTACATAACTAAAACACCTACAGAGATTCTTGTAGGATTACTTGACTTCGGTCCTCATTTTCCTTTGTATTCCTACAAAAAAATTTGCAAACAAACTGCTTCACAAACTTGCCAAACTCCAGCACGATTTTCTTTAGTAATTGCTTCTGCTCAGGAATAGCTCGAAATCTTTGTTTGCGTAAGGTGAAACTGATAAAATCTTTTTTATTATACTCTATTTTTCCTCACATGCAAAGCTTTCATGTCTAATTAATAGATAGAGTGGCACCACCTTCTGTGTTTAAATCTACACCGTCGATCTTTAAAAATCCTACAATCATGGGATATGGAGAAAAACAAGTTGGCATCGCACTTGACAAGTTGGGTGTCAATCTAATGAAAACTTCCCATGTACATAGCTCCTTCCTTGATGGAACTTCTGTCTGGACCCACTGGCAACTAAGGACACATGTCAATAGGTTTCTACTTTTCTATACATAAAGAACGAGCACGTTGCCATAGTAAAGTAGCGATAGCAATCGATTTGATCTTGATCTTGTGGATGATATATTACTGTACTGCTTAGATAGATAGTGTTGGGCCCTCATTTGCTACCTTGCTATACGTATCATCTGAGCAAATCTTCATGGCAAGATAATGATAGTGATTGATCTAAGATTAAATCAAAGGTGGAGAAACTGCACCAAGTACCCTAAAGAGTGGTGGGTCCCATACTCACTATGTTGCATGGATTAAAAAACTTGCAACTTTTCATAGCAAGGTAGCAAGGACTATTGATTCTAGTTTGATTTGATGATCAGGGTCCCTTATGTGATTTTTGAATGGGGCATGGGTTCAAGGCACTAGTGATGTAGGAAAATCTACACAACTAGCACAAACCAAACCTTTCTCTTAACCTTAGTCACCCTTACACATCACTTGAGGTCCCACTGGATGTTCTTTTCATGGTAACTCGTTACTTCGCTATTGGCGAGATGTCAAATTTTTTCAATAGTGAGGTAGTGAGCTCTGATAACTTTAATAAAACTCAGTGTCATGAAATATAATGACCCATCAAATCACCATCGCTCTTACTAACTACTTCTGACAATAGTAGTTATTGCTTGTCATGCCATTTGGACAGACCATGGTTACTGAGAATTTTTGAGGCCATCGTGTCTTTGATTTCACGACACCTTGCTATTTTGCTAATGGCAAGATGCTTAGTTTTTCTAATAGCAAGGTAGCGAGGCATCGAAAAGATCCTCGTTCCCACATCGACTTCTGATTTCTTCCACTAGGTCCCTTTTCCTATTCTAACAGTACTTGCAAGGTGTACATGACTAAAAAGTCAGTTCAAAGACAAATCTTCGACCACCATATCTTCATTTTGCGGTCCCATTTTATAAATTTTTGGCACTTGCTACCTCGGTATACATAAAAAGTGCTCAAGTTCTTATAGCAAGGAAATGACAATAGTAGATTTATTCAGATTGGATGGTGAGGAATCTGAGAGAAAAAGTAACTCTGGGGCACAAAAAATAAAAAGAAAATAGAATATTTTCTCAAATTTATTTTTCAAATATTTCATGCCTAAAAATTTACAAATGGAATGAAACGTACGATTTTCACAAAAAAATTCAAAGGCTAACAAAAGGATGACTTAGCTAGAAACCCTACTCACCATTAATGGATACAATCTAAATTTTCTATACCTGGACAAAGGAATTTTATCATGTGAAAATTTAGACCAATAGTGGCTCTGCCTGGGGACATTGAATCCTCTGGATTCAAATGAGGGTTCATAATTTTTGGAAGAAGTAGACCACACACCTAAGCTTTAAAATGACAATTTAGAGAGAGCAAGAATGCAAAACAAAAGAATATACAGGGACTGTATAGAAGAGACAAAGATTACACAAAAACGTACAAGGAAACCTAGACTACTATTCATGGAGAGAATAAGTATTTTTCAAGAAAAATATCTCTTCAAGAACTATCCATGAACTAGTAATTCAAGAATATTGTCTAATAGATCTTTGAGTACATAAGAATCCTCACCTTAAGTATTTTCAATTAGATAAGGGCCTAACCAGATAGGATCAAATTTGTGATGTTTTCCTTTATCTTCTATCCTAGCATTCCACATAAGGACCAAATCTCAACTTTCAAATTTCTTGCTCACTATCCTCTTATCATAGAGTGCTTTAACCTATAGTTGCAACTTTTGGTTTCTGATTGATGCTTCTTTCTTGGTCTTAGTTAGCCCAATAAGTTCATCCAATCTTTCTTGCATATCATCAATAATATCTTCATCGTGCATTTGAATGTAGTTATACAAACCTACTAGGTTGTTCTAGGGCATTCTTGTTTGAATTCCATACACCATATCAAATGGAGCTACACCAATGGCTTTCTTCACAGTTACCCTATTAGCCCATATTGCTAACTGTAACTTGGAATCTTATGCTTTCTTGTTATCATCAAATGTTCTCTTAATAACCTTTAATAGGCTCTTATTTGTGGATTCAACTTGTCCATTTCCTTGTGGATGATAAGCAAAAGATGATGATCTTGTTATTCCATATTTATCACAAGATTTGATGAATTCTTCAGACCTAAAGCACATTGCATTGTCTATTACAATTTTCCGAGGACAACCAAATCTGGAAATAATATTATTCAATATGAAATTTTTGACAAATTTACTTGTTGCATTTCTTGTGGGGATAGCCTCTACCCACTTTGTAAAGTAGCTAGTAGCCATTAGAATCCAAGAATAGCCAATGCTAGACTTGGGGGAAATCTCTCCTATGAAATTCATACCCCATTGGGTAAAGAGTGGTTGGACCTCCACTGGTTTCAATGGAGTATTACCTAAGAACTTCAATTTTCCAACAAACCTCTAACAAGGGTCACATTTCCTAATCATAATTTGAACATCCTTGAAAAGAGAGGGCCACCAAAATCTATCCCTCATGACTTTATGTGTAGTATTATTGGCCATATAGTGTCCTTCACACACTCCAGCATGCATTTCATTTAAGACCTCTTTTGCCTTTTCTTGATCAATACACTTCAGCAACACTCCCTCAAAATTTATCCACAACAAACTTCCTTGCACAATTATGTATCTGATGGCTTGTAATTTAGTACTCCTCTTTTCATTTTTAGTAAAATGGGGAGGAGCTTTCATGTGTTGCAGGTAATATATAACATTAGTGTACCAATCACAATGATCCATGTCACATAAGTCAGATCTAAGGTCATCAACTACCACATTTATCTGATTGGCATCCAAATTAGATTTAGCCATGAGTTTAGCCAAACCTTGACCTCTTACCAACTTAGTTATCTATATTTCAATATTGAATTCTTGGATCCTATTGATCCATCTACACCTTCTACCTGATACTTCCTGTTGAGAGAATATGTCCTTCACAGCTCTAGTGGGTACATAGGCGATGAAAATAGCACCTACTAGGTATCCTCTAAAAGCCTTTACAACCTTCACTAAAGCATATGCCTATTTTTCATTTATCTCATATTTCAATTTAGCAGGCTGCAGTGACTTACTAAAAAAAGCAATGGGTTGTTCATATCCTTCTTCATTTTTCTGCAACAAGACTACGGCTATAGTGTGAAAGGATGCAAAAGAAAAAATATGCATAGGCTTTATTTAATCTAGATTTCTTAGTATTGGGGCATTTTTTATTGCATTTTTAATATCCAAGAATGCTTTTGAAGGCTCGCAGTTCCAATCTATAGTAGCTCCCTTCTTGAGCATCTTTGAGATAGGTCTACTAATTTCAGCAAAATTGGTAACAAGCCTTCTAAGAAAATTAACCTGGCCAAAGAAGGATTGAATTCCTTTTACATTCTTTGGCTTTGGGACTTTATCAATAGTTGCTACTCTCTCAGGATCTTTTTTCACCTCATCTTTAGACACTATATGTCCTAGTAATCTACCTTTTGTCACCTCAAATGTACATTTCTTTGGATCCAAGGATACTCCATATTCCAGAGCTTTGATAAAAAATTTCTCCAAATGCTTGTAGTTATCCTTAGCCTTCTTAGAATATTTTTTAAGATCATCTTGGTATACAACCATAAATTTGTCAATATAATCATGAAATGCCACATCCATAGTTCTTTGGAAAGTATCTCCTGCATTAATCAAGCCAAAAGGCATCCTTACATATACATAGGTCCCCCATGGGGTTGTGAAGGCTATCTTGAATTGTTCATTTTCCTTTACCAAAACTTGATTGTATGCTAAGAAACCATCTATCATGGACATTAATTCAAAACTAGTTACTTGCTGTAACATGGCTTCCATATTTGGTAATCCATAATTCTCCTTCAAGGATGCAATGTTCAAATTCCTAAAAACCACACATAATCTTATGTCTCCATTTTTCCTTCTGTCAGGTACCAAATTTGAAACCCAAGTGGAATGTCTAATTGGTTTGATTATCCCCCTATCCCTTAGTTTTATCAACTCTTCTTACATTTTGGGAGCTAGGGTAGGGTTTATTGGTCTTTGTTTTTGTCTAAAAGGTTTTACATTATCTTTTAGTTGTATGAAATTTTGGAACAAATCTTGCCTATAAGCCTTAAGGTCATCATATGACCATGAAAAAACATGTCTATACTTCCTAAGCAAGTCAATTCATGGTTTTTTTTATTTCAGTAGGCAGATTTTAGCCAGTATAAGCCTTTTTTGGAGCTTTATCACTACCTAGGTTTATCTCTTCTAATTCCTGAGGCTTAGGGTCCTTAACTCCTAGTTTGACTCTATCTTGGTTATCAAAAATACTTTCCAAGAGCACTAACCCTTTTAGCATCTTGTTGGTTTTCAACTGCATAATCTCCTAGCCAAAAATGGTTTCCTTACCATCTATGGTTTCAATTAAATCACTAAAATCCATTTCTTGACCATGGTACTTGTCTTCATTTAACAAAAAATTTATAATTTCTTTGTCATCTTCAAATGAATTGCCAATTTTCAATGTTATCAAGTATAGAAGGTCTATTTTGTACCTCAATTTGAGAGATTCCTATAAATGATATCTCCTTAGGTTTCATTGCTACATTTGCTAGTAAATCTGCCATTTTATTTTGAGTCCTATCTCTCCATGAGATACCAAATGCATCAAAAGATTCTATCTGGTCCCAAACAACATTTTTGTACAACTTTAATCTCTTGTTCTTGGATGCATAGGTTTCTTTTATCTGGGAGATAACTAGTTTAGAATCACCTATGACATGCAATTTCTTGATTCCATGATGTGTAGCAACTTTCAATCTGAGCAATAAGGCTTCATATTCTACTATATTATTTGTGCAAGAAAACTTCAAGGTGAATGAGTATCTAAAAGCATTTTCCTCAGGGGAAACAAAAATTACCCTTGCCCCTATACCCTCTTTAGAACTAGCCCCATCAAAAAACATTGTCCATAATATTGGTGAGTTCATACAACACTCAACTTCATGTTCAATTATCGCAGGAAAATTCTCAACTTCTTGAATAATCAATTCAGCTCTAAAAGCATTCACACCAGTGTCCAAGAAACAAGTGGAGTCTTTGTCAATTTCTTCCCCTAAAATGTGACTTACCCTAGGCTCTCTATTTATTTTGACAGCTTTATCTCCAATATGAAAAGTTGCATAATTCAAATCACATTGCAAGCTTCCCCCCATAGTAGCACTCTATTTTTTGGAGAACAACATTCCATAGTGTGGAGGTATATCCACTACAAGGACATACATGGTTAACTCTACTTCAAGATATGCAACTAATTTGAATGGTAAAGCATTTATGGTGCCTATGACTAGGACTTCCCTAGCATCCATTCCTCCGCATCTACCCTGCTCGGTGTCCACTTTCAACCCTAAGGCTTCCATTACTTTGAAAGGCATTATGGTTTTAGAAGCTCCTGAGTCTATCATGCAATTTTTTAGGGTCTTCCCTTTTATGATCAGACTGAGGAAAAAGGGCTCAATATCTTCTATAAAGGCCACTGAGGAATCATCTAAAAACATTTGGGGAATCTGGGATATGATACCACTATACTCTACTACTAATGGGGTTTGTGGGATAAAAATTTGTTCTACAATAGTACTATTGTTTCCTATCCCTCCCAACCATGATAAAGCCTTACTTTTGTGTTCTTCAATTCTAAGAAGTTCAGACAAAGGTACTTTTATAGTTATTTGGGACAACATGGATATCATATCAACAAGTTCACCAATAGTGGGTTTTACAAGAATACCTGGAGTTGAAGTCTTTTGAATAGCATGCACCACTATTTTCTTGATAGTATCAAGTCTTGACTTCTTTCCTTACACAATTGGTTTTGTTGTTTCATTCATTTGAACTTGAACCTTTTTTTTTGGTTCCCACTTCTTAACCTTGTTGTCTTTGATCTTAGGCACATCTATATTGATCTTTTTACTTTCATCATTCATCTTATGGGTAATGTCTTTGATGAATATACTAGATGGCTTTCCTGCATCATTATTTACCATTCTATTTCTAAAATTGTAGTTACTATCGACTTGAGAAATCATTTCTGCTGTAATTTTGTCAATCTCCTCTTTGGAGGGCATTCTTAAGCTTGTGTGACCTACATCAAAAGATGTAACACATACCTTATCTGCATCATAACCTTCATCATCTAAAAGCACTTGCTGATGATGTAAATGATAAGCAATTCTCTAACTGGTAATATTATTTTCAAGTTCCTCATAATCAGAATCTATAAAGTCATCACACATGCTCACCATATTGCAACTTATATCAGCATGGCTTTTCTCTTCACTTTCTTCTTCAAGTTGCACACCTTGATCTTGGGCAAATGACTAAACAATAGCACAATAATTAGAAAAATGAGGTGATTGACATACAATGCACCATGGTACATCATCATTCATATTTACAGTGTTCCTTTGCAAGGGGTTTGGGGTACCCTTATCCTTCACATTTTGTGTCTGGTTGGGGACTAGCTTACCATCTTTCCACTAGGTGGTGTAAGGGTAATTTTGCATTGTAGGTTGCCTATTGAAATTGCTATTATTCACAAGGGTTTTCTCAACAACATTTGGCTTATTGAAATTGGTGGGATTCATCTTCTTCAACAATTCCAACACCTGGCCTATTGTAGGTTCTTCTAGCTTTTTTCCTATATGAGTTTTATCACCCTCCCTTTTGTTATTATTCTTGGGATTAAAAAGCTTTGGATGATCCCTCCTACTTAGTTTTCCAGATGCCTTCTTATTATTCTCTATATTTACTACAACTTTATAGGCATCCCTTAAAGTTTTGGGACCCTTATCTCTCAATTGATAAGCCATTTTGCTATCAAAATCATTGAAATATGTTGTGAGACAGACATCCTCATTCAACCTCATAACTTGAAATAGTCTATACATACCTTTCTAGAATCTTACATCGAAGTCAAATGTGGACTCATTTGGGTTTTTCTTGATGTTATTGAATTCATTCAACATGAATCCTTCATTAGTGTTGTCTCCATATTGCTCCTTAAATAATTTCTCCAAGTTACTCCATGAGGTGATACTATCATCAAGTAGCCTCATGAACCAATCCCTTGCATCCTCAATTAGTGAATGCATAAACAATTTCATTACCATATCTTCAGGTTCAACTTTATAATCATTTAAAATATCAATAAAAATTCTCAAATGTTCTTCACCAGTAACAACATTATTCCTAGAAAAATTAACCACTTTGTCTCTTAAATCAAATGATATGGGATGTGGAGCACCAGGGATACCAGAAAATGATATTTGTCTATACTTTTTTAGGTATACAATTTTCTTCTAGAAACTAGGAACATTTGAGGTACTTGCTATGTTATCTTGGTTTAGAGGAGCATCTTGGGATTGTTGAAGTTGGACAAAGGGAACTTGGGTGCTAATAGTGGACAATGAGGTAGGGGTAAATTGGGATATTCCCTAAGTTGAGATTATTGGACCACTAGCTGGTGTAGGAGTTGTAGATGGGATAGACAAATTTGGCCTTGAAGTCAATGTAGAATTAGATTTTATGAATTGGATTTTTCTCCTAGTTTTCGCAACTTGAGCTTCATTCTCAACCTTCTCAAGTTCTTTGTCAAGATATTCCTTCTCCTTTCTAGCTTTTTCTAGGTCTAGATCTAACTTTGACATGGGAGGGTTCATAGATTTTCTTGGTAGAGCTTGAGGTTCATTTATTTGGATTCCTATGGCTTTTCCTTTCCCTTTATCTATAGCTTTTGCAATGGGTTCTATAGGGTCCACTTGAACAAGTTTATAGGCTTGGACTTGAGCAATAACTGGTTCTTGCCTTTTATTCAAGCATTTTTCTTGTTCTTGAACTTTAGCTCTTAGATTGTCTACATCTCCAAATACATCAGTATGGAGAGTTGTGGTATTTTCTTCTAACTTTTTATTCTGATCCTTCAAGGTAGCCATCCTTCTCAACAGAGCATCTCTTTCTATTATGGCATCCAAGGTGGCTTGCTCCTTCTCTTCAAGATGAATACATTTAGCTTCTCTCTCAGCAACCCATTTTTTTAGAACTCCTATCTTAGATTGCACTTCTTTAGGATCTATAGAAGTAGCCTATGAATCAGTAGGATCATCCAGATCTATAAGATTGGGCTCCACGTATGGGGCTATTCTAGGATTAAAAGGATCATCAAATGAACTCCTCAATCCTAGTCTTCAATTCATATCTGCTATGAGATCTAGCCTTGGTGAAGAATTTCATACTAGTGTCATATCTTTATCTTGATATGTTCTTTCATTTGGTACTGGGTTGCTAAAAATGCATCCTAAGAGTCTTGTGGTTTCAGATTCAAAACTAAGTGAAGAAGACTCTCTCCCTAATACTAGTTGATAATGGGAATTAACAGATCCACTATCTCTAGGTTTCTAGGTGGGATTTGGATCTATCCTTTTCTTATTTTAGTTCTTCCTACCACCTTTGAGTAAATCAGTATACATTGTTACATTAGGATTGGCTCTCATGTAAACTCTTGTGTTCTTTCTCTTGTCAGCCATATTCACCTTTTCTTAAAACAAGCACTAGCTTCAAAACCTTGACTAAGTCACCACCCTATTCTTGGGAAAATACACAATGAAAATTATTCTTGACTCCAAGGAAACAAAACACAAATAGAAAAAGAAATATTTGACACAAATAAACCAATCACTAAGATCATAAGACTACAACTCTTTACTCATTAGATAAGACACTTGGATAGGCTGGATACATCAGTGTGTCACTATGGTACTTGGGCTATTCTCTCCTTAAATTCTCAAAGTTTTTCACTAAAATATTCCCTTATAACCATGGGTAAAACTTATATAACCTGGCACACACGCACATAGCAAGACCAAAGAAACTATAGTACTTTTCACATGTGTTGAACAACTCCCCAGCAGAGTCACCATTTTGTTGGAGTTTTGAAAAACTACTAAACAACAAAATGCTTAATACCAAAATCATATCACTCACACAACCTAAGGATTAGCCAATTCCTATTAACAATTATGTGTGCAAACCATTTGGACCCAACTTCAACAAAACCAAAGGTGGTTTTCTATTCTTTAGGCACTGCAAAACCAGGGTGGGTATACCCAGGGATGATTCAAGACTGGAAAACACTGTATGAGAGTTATTTTAGTTTCATTTTGATTCTTGTCTCAAATCCTCATATACATGCATAATTATTGACAATTTGATAAACACATCTCATATAATAGATCTAGCCAAAATTATTATATAGATCTACACGTGTTCTCAGCAATAGTGGCTAACTGAAGCTAAAAAATTCCATGCAAACAAGTATAGGCCAACTTTGAAAATCTTCAAGAAATAAAAGTAAAATTGATTATAATTCTACATTTGAAAACCATTTATGACAAATTTTTCTTCTAGCTGAATCAATTTGACCAGTGCCTAATCCATTAGGGCTCAGAGTCTACTACAAATCCTTAGATCTAATTTGTTGCCTTACAACAAATTTTATCAGCAATTCTTATTAGAATTCATCATTCAAAAATCCTTTCCACAACTACAACAACCTTATCAAATTCATCAAAGCTTTTACTTAATCCATTGAACTAATAGTAGTGATGAACAGATATACAACCTAACTGGATTACATTCAATTGCACAAGCCTTTACTCATACAATATCAAGGTAACCAAGTAATCAAAAGGAGACCAAACTTAGAAAGAACTCATAGGGGACAGCTCATAATTTGTATTCATTTTCTTTGAAAATTGTATACATTTACAGTAAACTCAGAATGACCTTAGGAAGAAACACAGAAATCATTCTATTATTCATGTATTCTCAGGAACTAATAGAAAAAATACATCATAAAAATTCTCTAAACATTGGACCAAAAAAAAACTATGTATATCACTTAGAAAAAATAGAATTTGGAACCTTTCTCTAGCCCTAGAATCTCACTTATATAGTGTGAGATGCAACAAGCTTTAGGCTAAGAGAAAATGATAGGTGTCCTTTATAAGAAATATTTACATACACCTATCACAAAGTGACAAAAATGTGGGTAACAGAAGATGTCCAACAAAAAACATTCTTTTTGGTGGGTCAGCTTTTGTCAAATCTTTTAACACTGCTGAGTTGTCTACTATTCTGATAACTCTTTGTATGCAATAGCCAAATTAGCCAATGATTAAGCTTGTTATGATGATGGCACACTAATTTCCACTTGTGGGCTTTCACCGTCTTTACCTTGTATGGTGGGAGTAGCTTCTACCTTTGTCTTTTCTTCAATTGTATCAGCATCCTATGGGCCCAGGCCTGCAACTGAAGGTGACTAATTATTCTTGTCTTCTTCTTCTAGTTGGGCTTGTGTAGTGACAGTGTCAATGATTTGGATCTCTTCATCCTACACCTCATCACTGTCAGTTTCATCTTCATCAAACTATGCACCAGGAGCTATTTCTACCATCTAGTTGTCAAAAAGTGTGTCATCTAGCCAATTGAATAGCAAAATATCCCTCTACCTTTTTAGCACATACTCAGCTTCATTATTAACAGCAACAAATTTTTATTTTAAAGAATCAAAGAATATTTGGGCCTTCACCATTTCTTCTATTGTGGTAGCCCACCATGCATGCCCTATTTCATTTATGACTTGATTCATTCTTAAATAGAATAAATCATCAAGTTCCTTTGCCTATTCATCTTTGTTTCTTAAATTATTTTTCTTGTCTAGGGCATGAGGAAACAAACTAAATTTTTGGCTCTTGTATTTGTTCAAGTAGTCTACTATTATTCTCTGTAAATGAATCCTTTTGTTGTCAAAATCAGCAAGATCAGAAACAATATCAAAGGTTTTTTCAATTTGATCACAAGAATTGTTTATAACAGAGAAACACAAAAATGTCATTTCTTTCTCCTTCTTACCTATTTATTCACGATAGGCTTTAAAGCCTCATCATTGGCTTTCAACTTCTCCTAGATACTAATTACCCTGGCCAACTGATCATGAATTAGTGGCCATTCAAACTTTGTCCCCCAAATATGTGAGAGCTTTTCTTAGTTTATCTTCATATTTGGACTCCAATTCTACATGTAAGGCCCACAGTTTACCTTTTTCTTCTTCAAAATCCTCAACAGTGTAGTACTGTGGCCTTTTGGGTGTATCTGGTATTTCTATGAGGGGGTGGATTTGAAGGGTTCAACTAGGGGCGAGGGTATGTTATTTTTGGCCTAGTGCATTTTCCCAATAGCTTGTTCTCAAGCTTAATTCTCTTTTTTACCTCTTTATTGTAGGCACCCACCACTGTTTCATACTTGCTTTGCAACTCAATCATCTCCTTTTCTTCCCTTTCTGCAGTAGCTGAGGAAAATTGAAAATAATCCACATTCATGTGGGCTGCCTATACATGTGAGGGATCAGCAACTCTCCTCACAATGATACTCCCTATTAGTCCTGAATCATTAGGCTATGATGGAGCAGCCTTGGATCCTCTTCTTAATGACCACATAACAAGAGCAGCTTGGCCATTACTGAATGCAGTTCCCAAGAACTCTTTTTTATCTTGATCTTGCAATCCCAAATTATTTGACACGGAATTAAAAATCAAGGCATCAACAATGTCCCAATTGGGTAATAATAAAATATTTGCATCCTTTACCATCTATCTCCCCTCTTTAGGGGTTATATTCCAAAACTCTTATATCAGTTGTTCCTTTATTTGATTCTAAATGGAGGCTTCAACCATTTTCAGATGCTCGATTTTCATATTTTTACATCTTTCCTCAAAAATGTGCATGTTTGCCCTCCAAGCAAACTAATGGAAAGCCCAAGATTTTACAAAACTATCATCAGACAAAAATTGCTGACTAGCCTTGTGCAAAATGGCTTCTTTTACTCCTCCTAACTACTACAAGAATTTAGCTACTCTTACCTTTAAGGGCACTTGGTAAGGTAGTACATGGGGTGTTCCCTTGAATCCATAAATTCTGATAACAGTTGAAACTGAATATGGGATAATATCTCCCCAATTATGTGAAAAGTTTAGATTATGGGGTTTATCCATAGGTCTAATGAGGTGCATTAGTGCCTTAGGAATTCTGGGATTGTCACTTAATATGAGGTATCTCAGTTTGGAGGCAAAGTGCTTGTCAAATCTAACAAAACTAGCATTTTCTGCTTCCCTAGTCATATCTACACTCCATAATTGAATTGGTAGTGCTTCCCCCTCTTGTTCTCTATTTAGAACCATTTCTTTACCAAAGTATGTAGCCCTCTTAAACATAAACATGTGCATCAATAGGGAGTATTAGCCCCAAACCTTCTCCACCTTGTCCTTAGCAATCCCCACCAATCCACTGTGAATCTCATCAGCCAGGTAAGAAGCAAAATAAAAAACTATTTCCACACCAAATGAGGAGATTTGAGTGATCATATACATGAAGCTCATAGGCATAAAATCTTCTTCACCCTCTCCAAAAACTCTACATAGGGTCCTGTATATCTCTACTACCCTAGCATTGAAGCATGTTTTCTTGAAAGGTTCTTTAGAGGATGATGTTATTGGTGGTAGAGTTCCAATTCTGCCAATGTGGGCCTTTAGTGCACCTTGTCTAACTACATCCTTCTTTGACATATATTCTTTTTCTAAATCTATCAAATCAATGGGCACATGATACCTAGTGAGAGGTCCCAAATGGAAAACTTCCCTAATCTCTTCTGGACTGAGGGTGATTAGATTTTCACCATCTACTCTTCTCACTACCCTACTGGCTTGATCATAACTTTTCACTACGGCCTCAAGGAGGTCATAATCCTTAAACACATTGGGAACAACTAGCTTTCTTAGGTCAAAATTCCATATATTGGCATGTGGGGCATACAATTTCCTTTTTGCAAACCATTCCTTGAACAAAATTTAAACTTGTTTGCAAGGTTTGAGCATCCTGGACCCAAATACCCTTATCGTATAATCCATAGCTATTGTCAACCTTGGGTTTAATGAGGTCAAATTTTTAACTTGCACCATCTCTACAATAGACTTAGGCAACAACTCAAGAAAGTCATCATGTACATTTCTATCCAAGTAATTTACTTGACCTAAAAATCCCTTCTTTGGAGGTATCTTTGATTATGCTTTGCAGAACTGAAACACCTACAGATATTATAGTAGGATTACTTGAATTATGTCCTTGTTTTCCTCTCTATTCCTGCAAATTTTTCCACGAACAAACTGCTTCACAAACTTTCCAAACTCCAACACAATTTTCTTCAGTAATTGCTTATGCTCAGGAATAGCTTAAAATCTTTGTTTGTGTAAGGTGAAATTGATAAAATCTTCTGTATTATACTCTATTTCTCCTCACATGCAAAGCTTTCATGTCTAATTAATACATAGAGTGGCACCAACTTCTACATTTAAATCTACTCTGTCGATCTTTAAAAATCCTACAATCATGGGATATGGAGAAAAACAACTTGGTCTCACACTTGACAAGTTGGCCAGTCGATCCAATGAAAATTTCCCACATACATAGCTCCTTCCTTTATGGCACTTCCATCTAGACCCACTAGCGACTGAGGACATGTGTCAATAGGTCACTACTTCACTATACATAAAGAATGAGCACCTTGCCATAGTGAAGCAATGACAGCCAGCAATTTGATCTAGATCTTGTCAATGATATATTACTATACTACTTAGACAGATAGTGTTGGGCCCTCATTCACTAGCTCGCTATACGTATTGTCCAAGAAACTCTTCATGGTGAGACAATGACAACCATTGATCTAAGATTAAATCAAAGGTGGAGAAACTACACCAAGTACCCTAAAGAGTAGTGGGTCCCATACTTGCTATGTCGCATGGATTAAACAACTTGCAACTTTCCATAGAGAGGTAGTGAGGACTGTTGATTCTAGTTTAAGCTGACGATCAGGATCCCTTATGTGATTTCTAAATGGGGCATAGGTCTGGGGTACTGGTGATGTAGGAAAATCTGCACAACTGGCACAAACCAAACCTTTCTTTTAATCGTAGCCACCCTTACATGTCACTTGAGGTCCCACTGGAAGTTCTTTTCATGGCACCTCACTACTTCGCTAATGGCGAGATGTCAAAATTTTTTGATAGTGAGGTAGAAAGCTCTGGCAACTTTAACAAAACTCGATGCCATGAAATATAATGACCCATCGAATCACCATCACTCTTACTAATTTCTTTTGACAATTGTAGTTATTGCTTGTCATGCCACCTGGATAGATCATGGTTATTGAGAATTTTTTAGGCCACCATGTCTTTGATTTCACGGCACCTCACTATTTCACTAATGAAACGATGCTTAATTTTTATGATAGCAAGGTAGCAAGGCATCGAAAAGACCCTCATTCTAGTGCTAACTTCTGACTGCTTCAACTGGGTCCCTTTTCCTATTTTGACAATACTTGCAAGGTGTACGTGACTAAAAAGTCAGCCCAAAGACAAATCTCTGACCAACGTATCTTCATTTTGTGATCCCATTTTATAACTTTTTGGCACTTGCTACCATGCTATACACAAAAATTGCTCAAGTTCTTATAGAGAGGAAACAAAAATGGTAGATTTATTTGGATCGGACGGTGAGGAATCTAAGAGAAAAGGTAAGTCAAGGGCGCAAAAAATAAAAACAAAATAGAATATTCGCTCAAATTGATTTTTCAAATATTTCATGCCTGAAAATTTACGAATGAAATGAAACATAGGGTTTTCACAAAAAAATTCAAAGGCTAACATATAATGCCCCGCTAAGGGATCCAAAAGAATTAACCTAAAATTTTAGTAAGTTTGTCAAACAATTTTTTTTTAAACATGAAAGATAAATCATTCATATCAAACACATAGTAGTGGAAGTAGTAACATACAACTAAAAACATTCATAACAAGTTACATTCCTTAAGGATCCCAAGACGTTGAGTCACATTTGATCTAATTAATAATAAGTCTAATCACTACCACATCCACATTAAAGAATAAATAGAACGCTCAATG
Organism: Cupressus sempervirens; assembly: GCA_028749045.1. Taxonomy (NCBI): domain Eukaryota; kingdom Viridiplantae; phylum Streptophyta; class Pinopsida; order Cupressales; family Cupressaceae; genus Cupressus; species Cupressus sempervirens. The sequence continues at coordinate 165,732,795 of CM053790.1, read as the reverse complement.
TCCATTGTACACATTTTTTCTAAATGCCTCTTGGGAATTAAATTTGGAATGCTCAATCATCCACTATACATGACATAGGGTATGAAAGGCTTAAAAGAATATACATGTGTGAACATGAAGTACATCATCCTATTCTAATCCATGATGTAAGTGCAATAAAGTAAATGAAACAAAATTCCATACATGATACATCATCATAGAAAATATAAACATCCATCGTAAAAGATAGCCATAAATCATAAACACTACACATAATTATCTAAATGCACAGTTCCTCCCTAGCCATCCCTCCATGCATAACATCCCAAATCACCGAAGATATCATTGGTGTTATCATAGTACGGATGTCACTCCTAAAACACACTACATCATATGCAGAAAAGAATCTAACATGCTACAACATATACATAAGAAATCTAATCATGCAAAATAAGGCATAAGATGATGCTACAAAATAGATAACATCATCTATCACATGCTAATCATCAAGATAAAGAAACATACCAGTAAATAACATCCATCATAAGATCCATGAACATAATAGAGACAAATAACAATAAATAATGCTCCAACCATGGTGTCTTGGATGAAACCCAAATGGTAAGAGTGAAAAAGAACTATCACTCAACCACGTGGAACCTAAATGGCCCACTCCCACTATGCTGAGGAGATAATCTCAAATCCCAAATAGGATATCAAATCACATAACACAAGATAACAAATCACATAACATAAGTTCTCTCTAAGTCTAGGAATCCTAAAAGTATACTAACTCAAAGGTTCCAATCACAAATTGACATCTAATCCCAAAGGCACAACAAGACATGTAGGAAACCTACTATGTAAGTGGGAAAGTGTCATCGTATAGATCACACTAGAGTTACCCTAGTAGTCTTTCAATAGACTGGCCACTAGTATCCTCTCATACTGATGAGGCATACTATGGAATGTAAGGTCACAACCAAGTATTCTCTTTACTCCCATCCTAGTCTGTACTAACACTCGAGGCATGGATGAGAACATAAAATTATCTTATTAGGTTCATTTTAATCCCCATTTAGTGTAAATGTTTTCACTTATTAAAACAACTTACAATAAGTTACCCTAGTAGCCACTTAGAGCCCCGACCCCCATTGCACGCCACTTCCCGACACTACAAGTAGATAACCTATGCTAGGCTCAATAAAAGTACAAATCCATAATCACATAAAATCACCCCAATCTTGAACAAGCAACTAGAAAATACCAAAAGATAAACCACAATAAGAACATCAAATCTCCATGAGCAACTGAAAAGCATCCATTGATAATCATGACCACAACAGTTCTCTATTGGCAACTGAAGGTATCAATGATAATCACAATCTCCATCGGTCCTCATCGAGAAACTGTATAGTGTTCCAAAATAAATCCCAATATCCATATCAATGATAAATCACAACATCCATCGGTTCTCAACAAGTAACCATAAGGAATCTCAAAATAAATCATAGTAGTCGAAGACTCCAAAATGGTCGAGTCAAAATATGTCAAAACATGACAACATCAAGAAATAAATCAACACTTTAGTCCCATCATGGCAACTAGAAAGTAGTCCAAGGATAACTGATTGATGACTCAAAAATGGTTAAGTCAAGTGTCTCAAATACATACACCTTAGCTTCACACAAGAATATTGGAAATCAATAACAATAAGTAAATAAAAACATCTCATAGAGCATGCCATCACATTACCATGGTTGGGTTTTAAAATAATTGAGACCAAATAACATCAACATACCATCACATTTACATAACTCCCAAGCCTCTTGTAGACATCCTAACTGGTCAACACTCTAAGACCACACAAATCCCAAACATGGATAGCATAAAGAAACATGATACAAACACATATTTTAGTTTTCTTTTGCAATCACATGGTTAAGACAAATATTAGGTTTCAGTTTTTATTTCAAGTATATTTCAAAAGTATAAGATTCTTCATTTAATCTCCAAGTCAACCCATTTATCTCTTCAAATTAGATAATTTTTTTATTTAAATCATTAAACTAGTACCCATTGACTTTTAGATAAAATCATTCACATTATTTCACTAAAAATCAATGTTACTAATAATTCAAAGAAGTGTCTCCCATTATTCAAATTATTAGAATAATACTTATCAACCTTCAAATAATTAGTTTACAATTTCCTTATAACACTTCAAGGACAATCATTTATTTAAAATAATCCCCATTGATTTTAAGTAAAATCAATCTCATTAATAATTCAACTAGGAGTGCTAGTAGAAGTATATGAGCTTGTAGAAGCTTATGAGGATGTCCATACACATTAGGAGAGCCTCTATATTAAGGCCTCTAATATGCATCCAGAATGTGTCTAGAAAGAACTAGGAGATAAGCATAACAACTGAGCACATAACTTCCACGACAAGAAGATGGACATGATGAGGTCAATAGAATGTTGTAGACAACATGTGCTTAAATAATATGCTAACTCCTAAGTGTAGACAACACGTGCATAATTAGAGTGCAAACTCCTGTGTTGTCAACATGACAACTCACGAGAGTTCGCATACTCCTATAAATATTAAAATAATGCAAATTAATTTAATAAATTTCCTTATTTAATATTCATTTGACTCCTTTTTAAATTAATTTATTAATTTTAAATCTCATGCAGTCACTTTATTAAATCCACTTTTTTTATCTTAATATATTTTAATCACATGCACGCATCATGTGATCTAGAATCTTTTAATAATTTTAATATCTTTTCCAATTTTAAATTTATTTTTTAAACTTAATTGATAAAATAAAAATGAGCTCTAAATATATTATTATTAGATAGATAAATATTATCACATTCTAAATTTAAACTTATAACTTTTATCTTCAAATTTAATTATTTTATTTAATTAATTTCCCAATTAATAAAATAAAATAAATATCATATTAATTTCCCATTAAATTAAACCATTAATTAAATCTTTTAATTAGGCTTAATTCATAGAGAATACACTAAAGACTCATAAAGTAAAATGCAAAAAAACCATCATATTAAAACACATACAAAATCAAACCAAAAGGGTTAATATCACAAATTACGTCATTTGACGTATTCAAAGGGCACTCGAGTCAGATACTTGTTCTAATTTTCAATTAGGAAAAATGGCTTAAAGGGTTGAGATTTGGACTTGAGAATTTTATCTCACCTCTCTTACCATTGAGATAATGTGATAGGGTACACTCTTCCTAGCAATTTAGAGAAGTCGCTACCCAATACCTATAACCTACATAAAATCCACACATGTACAAGCACAATATATACTAAGCTAAATAGGAAATGGTAGGAAGTGGTGCATCATGTAGATCCTGACTAGTAAGTGACTACGACTCCCTTCCTTAACCACATCAGAAATGCCATACAGAAAGAAAACAAACATGCACACCATACACATGCAAGTATGGGGTAAGTATCCATAAGAAAACACACACAGAATAAAAAATCTATCTAATCATCATCAATAACTAAAATCACCTAAATAATCATCAAGCATACATGAACTATAAAGTACCAAGTAATCTCATCATATAATAAACTGAATGTGAAACAATGTCTGATAATCTCAAAACAATATCACTAATAATCATCAACATAAAATTAGCCCTCAAGGAGTTTGACAATGATAACAAAAATGTGACCTAGGGGCAGGCACTACATCCACCCCCCCTAGAATTAGGCTTACTCCTAGAAGCCTACATGAATGATAATACTAAAGAACTCACTGTGTGGGTCCCATTGAACCCTTTCCCCCTATAGGAGGATATAATTTCACTGAGTACACTACCACACGCTTAGAGAAATATGATTATGGTTTAATAGTAAACCAAAAACCACACTAATCCAATATTCATCCTTTTAACAAAGAATGAAATAGATTCCCTAATACATTCTAAACAAGAGCAACATAATGCTCACAAAGGCATACTACCTCAAAGCATAGATAAAAGATACATGGTTTGAAAATAGAATAAGTTTAAATTTTTTCAGTTTTGCCCATGTTTAAGTTTTCAGTATAACTTTTGAAACCTAAGTGCTGAAATATGCAAAATATGCAAGTAATAGTTTAAGTCGTGTTTCAACTCACCTAGTTTCAAGTTTCTATTTGAAAGAGATACACATTATAGTTCAAAGTTTTTGTTTTATTCAACTAGTTAACACTAGTAGCATTCCAATATACCCATAGCTCCCAATGTTGAAACTTGGGCTCTGATACTAGATGTAATGCCCCACCAAGGGATCCAAAAGAATTAACCTAAAATTTTACTAATTTTTCCAAACTTTTTTTTTTAAACATGAAAGATAAATCATTCATACCAAACACATAGTAGTGGAAGTAGTAACATACAACTAAAAACATTCATAACAAGTTACATTCCTTCAGGATCCCAAGATGTTGAGTCACATTTGATCTAATTAATACTAAGTCTAATCACTACCACATCCACATAAAATAAAAAATGAAAATTTCAATGTCCATATTACACGTTTGTTCCGAATGCCTCCTAGCAATCAAATTCAAAATGCTCAATCATCCACTGTAAATGACACATGGTACATAAGGCTTAAAAGAATATACATGTGTGAAAATGAAGTACATCATCCTATTCTAATCCATGATGCAAGTGAAATAAAGTAAATGAAACCAAATTCCATACATGATACATCATCATAGAAGGTATAAACATCTATCATAAAAGATAGCCATAAATCATAAACACTACACATAATTATCTAAATGCATGGTTCCTCCCAATAGTAAATAGCATCATTAGACCATCATGTGTCCTAGCCATCCCTCCACGCATAACATCCCAAATCACCAAATATATCATCGGTATTATCATAGTAGGAATGTCACTCCTAAAACATGCTACATCATATGCATAAAGGAATCTAACATGCTACAATATATACATAAGAAATCTAATCATGCCAAATAAGGCATAAGATGATCCTACAAAATAGATAAAATCATCTATCATATGCTAATCATCAAGATAAAGAAACATACCAGTAAATAATATCCATCATAACATCCATGAACATAATGGAGATAAATAATAATAAAGAATGCTCCAGCCATAGTGTCTCGGACGGAACCCAAATGGTAAGAGTGAAAAAGCACTACCACCCGACCACGTGGAACCTAAATGGCCCACTGCCACTGTGCTAAAGAGATAATCTCAAATTCCAAATAGGATATCAAATCACATAACATAAGTACTCTCTAAGTCTAGGAATCCTAAAAGTATACTATCTCAAATGTTCCAATCACAAACTGACATCTAATCCCAAAGGCACAAAAAGACATGTAGGAAACCTACTATGCAAACGGGAAATTTTTATTGCACGGATCATGCTAGAGTTACCTTGGTAGTCTCTCAATAGACCCCAGTCCCCTAGTGATCCCTATGTGGCCACAAGTATCCTCTCATATTGACAAGGCATACTATAGAATGCAAGGTTGCAACAAAGCATTCTCTCTACTCCCATCCTAGTCTATACTAGCACTTGAGGCATGGGTAAGAACATACAATTATCTTATTAGGTTGATTTTAATCCCCATTTAGTGTAAATGTTTTCACTTATTAAAACAACTTACAATGAATTATCCTCGCAGCCACTTAGGGCCTTGGCCCCCATTGCAAGCCACTTCCCGACACTACAAGTAGATAACCTACCCTAGGCTCAATAATAGAACAAATCCATAATCACATAAAATCACCCCAATCCTGAACAAGAAATTGGAAAAATACCAAAAGATATACCACAATAAGAACATCAAATCTCCATGAGCAACTAAAAAGTATCCATTGATAATCATGACCACAATAGTTCTCTATTGGCAATTGAAGGTATCAACGATAATCACAATATCCATCAGTCCTCATTGAGCAACCATATAGTATTCCAAAATAAAATCTCAATATCCATATCAATAAAATATCACAACATCCATCGATTCTCAATAAGCAACTGTAGAGAATCTCAAAATAAATCATACTGATCGAAGACTCCAAAATGGTTGAGTCAAAACATGTCACAACATAACAACATCAAGAAATAAATCAACACTTCAATCCCATCATGGAAACTAGAAAGTAGTCCAAGGATAACTGATCGATGACTCAAAAATGGTTAAGTCAAGTGTCTCAAATACATACACCTTAGCTTCACACAAGAAGACTGGAAAGCAATAACAATGAGTAAATACAAACATCTCATAGAGTATACCATCATGTTACCATGGTTGGGTTTTAAAACAATCGAGACCAAATAACATTAACATGCCATCACATTTGCATAACTCCCAAGCCTCTGGTAGACATCCTAATTGGTCAACAATCTAGGACCACCCAAACTCCAAACATGGATAGCATAAAGAAACATGATACAAACACATATTTTAGTTTGTTTTCGCAATCACATGGTTAAGCCAAATATTAGGTTTCAATTTTTGTTCCAAGTATATTTCAAGAGTGTAAGATTCTTTGTTTAATCTCCAAGTCAACCCATTTATCTCTTCAAATTAAAAAAATTTCTCAAATAATTAGAAGATAATTATTTATTTATTTAAATCATTAAACTAGTACCCATTGACTTTTAGATAAAATCATTCACATTATTTCACTAAAAATCAATGTTACTAATAATTCCAAGAAGCATCTCCCATTATTCAAATTATTAGAATAATACTTATCAACCTTCAAATAATTAGTTTATAATTTCCTTATAACACTTTGAGGACAATCATTTATTTAAAGTAATCCTCATTGATTTTAAGTAAAATCAATCTCATTAATAATTCAATTATTTAATTCCACTTGTTAATATCTCTTTCTTTTAATTTTCCCTCATTTAAAAATCCATTTACTAAAATTGACTAATAATTAATTACACTTCTTCTACTATTAACTAATCTTGATTTAATTCAATTAGAATACTTAATAAATCATATAAAACTAATGCATAATAATAAGATTCTATTTTAATTCAAACTTAAACTTGAATCAATTTCCAAATCTTGACTCTACTAAGGAAGATTGACATAATATTTTTAATTCCCGTAACTAGATGAAACAATATGCATGCTCGAATTCCAAATTACAAAATTGAAGATTCATTCATAGAGAATTATTTAGACACACATAACAGAACTGATGAAGATAGGAAGGGAAAGAGCATAATAAAATATGTGAAATAATCATGAGTGCCTACCTAGACACTAATGCTAATTTGCTACGCCTCAGAAAATTGTAGAGAAGCTCCTCCTGTCAAAACCTTCTCCTTTCTAAAAATTTCTTCCTTCTCCAACATTTGCAATTCCTCCAAGAACCGAAACCCGCCCAAGTGACTAGGAGTGCTTGTAGAAGCATACAAGCTTGTAGAAGCTTATGAGGATGTCCATACACACTAGGAGAGCCTCTATATAAAGGCCTCTATGATGCATCTAGAAAGAACTAGGAGATAAGCATGACAACTAAGCACGTAACTTCCACGACAAGAAGATGGACATGATGAGGTCTCTAGAATGTTGTAGACAACATGTGCTCAAATAACATGCTAACTCCTAAGTGTAGACAACACTTGCATAATTAGAGTGCAAACTCCTGTGTTGTCAACACAACAACTCAAGAGAGTTCGCATATTCCTATAAATATTAAAATAATGCACATTAATTGATTAAATTTTCTTATTTAATATTCATTTGACTCATTTTTAAATTAATTTATTAATTTTAAATCTCATGCACTGACTTTATTAAATCATCCACTTGTTTTATCTTAATATATTTTAATCACATGCACACATCATGTGATCTAGAATCTTTTAATAATTTTAATATCTTTTCCAATTTTAAATTTATTTTTGAAACTTAATTAATACAATAAAAATGAGCTCTAAATATATTATTATTAAAGTGATAAATATTATCACATTCTAAATTTAAACTTATAAATTTTATCTTCAAATTTAATTACTTTACTTAATTAATTTCTCAATTAATAAAATAAAATAAATATCATATTAATTTTCTATTAAATTAAACCATTAATTAAATCTTTTAATTAGGCTTAATTAATAGAAAATACACTAAAGACTCATCAAGTAAAATACAAAAAAAATTATCATAGCAAAACACATAAAAAATCAAACCAATAGGGTTAATATCACAAATTATGTCATTTGACGTATTCAAAGGGTACCCGACTCAGATACTTGTCCTAATTTTCAATTAGGACAAATGGCTTAAAGGGTTGAGATTTGGACTTGAGAATTTTATCTCCACTCTCTTACCATTGAGATAATGTGATAGGGTATGCTCTTCCTGGCAATTCAGAGAAGTCAACACCCGATACCTATAACCTGCATAAAATCCATGCATGTACAAGCACAATATATATTAAGCTAAATAGGAAATGGTAGGAAGTCACTAATACATTTGGTACCAAATTGCAATGGCAGTGCCGTTGCAATTTGGTACCAAGTGTATTAGTGAGTGGTGCATCGTGTAGATCCTGACTAGCAGGTGACTGCGACTCCCTTCCTTAACCACATCAAAAATGCCATACAGAAAGAAAACAAACACGCACACCATAGACATGCAAGTATGTCGTAAGTATCCATAAGAAAACACACACAGAATAAAAACTCTATCTAATCATCATCAATAACTAAAATCACTTGAATAATCATCATGCATACATGAACTATAAAGTACCAAGTAATCTCACCATCTAATAAACTCAATCTCAAACAATATCTGATAATCTCAAAACAATGTCACTAATAATCATCAACATAAAACTAGCCCTAAAAGAGTTTGACAATGATAACAAAAATGTGACCTAGGGGCAAGCACTACATCCACCCCACCTAGAATTAGGCTTACTCCTAGAAGCCTACATGAATGATAATACTGAAGAACTGACTGTGTGGGTCCCATTGAACCCTTTCCCCTTGTAGGAGGATATGATTCCACTAAGTACACTACCACACACTTAGAGCAATATGATTCTAGTTTAATAGTAAACCAAAAACCATATTGATCCAACATTCATCCTTTTAACAAATAATGAAACAGATTCCCTAATACATTCTAAACAAGAGCAACATAATGCTCACAAAGGCATACTACCTCAAAGCATAGATAAAAGATACATGGTTTGAAAATAGAATAAGTTTCAATTTTTTCAATTTTTCCCATGTTTAAGTTTTCAGTATAACTTCAAATTTGAAACCTAAGAGCTTAAATATGCAAAATATGCTAGTAATAGTTTAAGTTGTGTTTGAACTCACCTAGTTACAAGTTTCAGTTTGAAAGAGATAGACATTATAGTTCAAATTTTTTGTTTTGTTCAACTAGTTAACACTAGTGGCATTCCAATATACCCAGAGCTCTCAATGTTGAAACTTGGGCTCTGATACTAGATGTAATGCCCCACCAAGGGATCCAAAAGAATTAACCTAAAATTTTACTAATTTTTCAAAACAATTTTTTTTAAAACATGAAAGATAAATCATTCATATCAAACACATAGTAGCAGAAGTAGTAACATACAACTAAAAACATTCATAACAAGTTACATTCCTTCAGGATCCCAACACGTTGAGTCACATTTGATCTAGTTAATACTAAGTCTAGCCACTACCACATCCACATGAAAGAACAAATAGAAAGTCCAATGTCCATATTACACATTTGTTCCAAATGCCTCTTGGCAATTAAATTCAGAATGCTCAATCATCCACTGTAAATGACACAGGGTACGAAAGGCTTAAAAGAATATACATGTGTGAAAATGAAGTACATTATCCTATTCTAATCCATGATACAAGTGCAATAAATTAAATGAAACCAAATTCCATACATGATACATCATCATAGAAGATATAAATATCCATCGTAAAAGATAGCCATAAATCATAAACACTACACATAATTATCTAAATGCATGGTTCCTCCCAACTGTAAATAGCATCATTAGTCCATCATGGGCCCTAGCCATCCCTCCATGTGTAACATCCCAAATAACCAAAGATATCATCGGTATTATTACAGTAGGGATGTCAAACCTAAAACATACTACATCATTTATAGAAAAGAATCTAACATGCTACAACATATACATAAGAAATCTAATCATGTAAAATAAGGCATAGGATGATCCTACAAAATAGATAATGTCATCTATCACATGCTAATCATCAAGATAAAGAAACATAATAGTAAATAACATCCATCATAAGTTCCATGAACATAATGGAGATAAATAACAATAAAGAATGCTCCAGCCATGGTGTCTCGGATGGAACCAAAATGGTAAGAGTGAAAAAGCACTACCACCCAACCACGTGGAACCTAAATGGCCCACTCCCACCACGCTGAAGAGATAATCTAAAATCCCAAATAGGATATCAAATCATGTAACACAAGATAAAAAATCACATATCATAACTACTCTCTAAGTCTAGGAATCCTAAATTTATACTAACTCAAAGATTCCAATCACAAACTGACATCTAATCCCAGAGGCACAACAGGACATGTAGGAAACCTACTATGTAAACGAGAAAGTGTCATCACACAGATCATGCTAGAATTACATTGGTAGTCTCTCAATAGACCCGACCCCTTAGTGATCCCTATGTGGCCACTAGTATCCTCTCATACTGACGAGGTTACTACAAAATGCAAGGTCACAACCAAGCATTCTCTCTAATCCCATCCTAGACTGTACTAGCACTTGAGGAATGGGCTAGAACATACAATTATCTTATTAGGTTCATTTCAACCTCCATTTAGTGTAAATTTTTTCAATTATTAAAACAACTTACAATGAATTACCCTCGCAGCCACTGAGGGCCTCAGCCCCCATTGCAAGCCACTTCTTGACACTACAAGTAGATAACCTACCCTAGGCTCAATAAAAGTACAAATCCATAATCACATAAAATCAGCCCAATCCTGAACAAGTGACTGAAAAAATACCAAAAGATAAACCACAATAAGAATATCAAATCTCCATGAGCAACTAAAAAGCATCCATTGATAATCATGATCACAACAGCTCTCTATTGGCAATTGAAGGTATCAATGATAATCACAATATCCATCGGTCCTCATCGAGCAACCGTATAGTATTCCAAAATAAATCTTAATATCTATATCAAAGATAAATCACAACATCCATTGGTTCTCAACAAGCAACTGTAAGGAATCTCAAAATAAATCATACTGATTGAAGACTCCAAAATGGTCGAGTCAAAACATGTCACAACATAACAACATCAAGAAATAAATCAAAACTTTAGTCCCATCATGGCAACTAGAAAGTAGTCCAAGGATAATTGATCGATGACTCAAAAATGGTTAAGTCAAGTGTCTCAAATACATACACCTCAGCTTCACACAAGAAGACTGGAAACCAATACAATCAGTAAATACAAACATCTCATAGAGCATGCCATCACATTACCATGGTTGGGTTTTAAAAAAATTGAGACCAAATAACATTAACATGCCATCACATTCGCATAACTTCCAAGCCTCTGGTAGACATCCTAATTGGTCAACACTCTAGGACCACCCAAACTCCAAACATGGATAGCATAAAGAAACATGATACAAACACATATTTTAGTTTGCTTTCGCAATCACATGGTTAAGCCAAATATTAGGTTTAAGTTTTTGTTTCAAGTATATTTCAAGAGTATAAGATTCCTCATTTAATTTCTAGGTCAAGCCATTTGTCTCTTCAAATTAGACAATTTTCTCAAATAATCAGAAGATAATTATTTACTTATTTAAATCATTAAACTAGTACCCATTGACTTTTAGATAAAATCATTCACATTATTTCACTAAAAATCAATGTTACTAATAAATCCAAGAAGCATCTCCCATTATTCAAATTATTAGAATAATACTTATCAACCTTCAAATAATTAGTTTAAAATTTTCTTACAACACGCCAAGGAAAATCATTTATTTAAAATAATCCTCATTGATTTTAAGTAAAATCAATCTCATTAATAATTCAGTTATTTAATTCCACTTATTAATGTCTCTTTTCTTTTAATTTTCCCTCATTTAAAAATCCATTTACTAAAATTGACTAATAATTAATTACACTTCTTCTACTACTAACTAATCTTAATTTAATTCAATTAGACTACTTAATAAATCATATAAAACTAGTGCATAATAATAAGATTCTATTTTAATTCAAACCCAAACCCGAATTAATTTCCAAATCTTGACTCTACTAAGGAAGATTGCAATAATATTTTTAATTCCCATAATTGGATGAAACAATATGCATGCCAGAAGTCCAAATTAAAAAATTGAAGATTCATTCATAGAGAATTTTTTAGAAACACATAACAAGCACGATGAAGACAAGAAGGGAAAGAGCATATTTAAATATGTGAAATAATCATGAGTGCTTACCTGGATACTGATGCTAATTTGCTATGCCTTAGAAAATTGTAGAGAAGCTCCTCCTATCAGAACCTTCTCCTTTCTAAAAATTTCTTCCTTCTCCAACATTCGCAATTCCTCTAAGAACCGAAACCCGCCCAAGTGACTAGGAGTGCTTGTAGAAGCATACAAGCTTGTAGAAGCTTATGAGGATGTCCATACACACTAGGAGAGCCTCTATATAAAGGCCTCTATGATGCATCTAGAATGTGTCTAGAAAGAACTAGGAGATAAGCATGACAACTGAGCACGTAACTTTCACGACAAGAAGATGGACATGATGAGGTCTCTAGAATGTTGTAGACAACATGTGCTCAAATAATATGCTAACTCCTAAGTGTAGACAACATATGTATAATTAGAGTGCAAACTCCTATGTTGTCAACATGACAACTCACGAGAGTTCGCATACTCCTATAAATATTAAAATAATGCAAATTAATTTATTAAATTTCCTTATTTAAATTATTATTTGACTCCTTTTTAAATTAATTTATTAATTTTAAATCTCATGTACTCACTTTATTAAATCCACTTGTTTTATCTTAATATATTTTAATCACATGCACGCATCATGTGATCTAGAATCTTTTAATAATTTTAATATCTTTTCCACTTTTAAATTTATTTTTGAAACTTAATTGATAAAATAAAAATGAGCTCTAAATATATTATTATTAGATTAATAAATATTATCACATTCTAAATTTAAACTTATAACTTTTATCTTCAAATTTAATTATTTAATTTAATTAATTTTTCAATTAATTAAATAAATAAATATCATATTAATTGTAGTGCCTGCCCCTAAGTCGCATTTTAGTCATCCTTGCCAAACTCTTTTAAGCCAATTTTATGTTTGATGATTAGTATCATTATTTTAGAGATTATCAGATGTTGTTTTACACTCAGTTTATTATATGATGAGATTACTTGGTACTCTATATTTCACGCATGTATGATGATTATTCAATGTTTTCAATTATTGATGATGATTAGTTAGATGGTTTATTATCACTTACCCCATACTGCATGTGTATGGTGTGCATGTTTGTTTTCTTTATGTATGGTGTTTCTGATGTGGTTAAGGAAGGGAGTCATAGTCACCCGCTAGTCGGGATCTACACGATGCACCACTTCCTACCATTGTCTGTTTAGCTTAGAATATTGTGTTTGTACATGCATGAATTTTATGTAGGTTGCAGGTACCGGGTATCGACTTCCCTGAATTGCTAGGATGAGCATACCCTATTGCATTATCTCAATGGTAAGAGAGAGGAGATAAACTCTCAAGTCGAAATCCTAAACCCTTTAGCCAATTGTCCTAATTGATAGTTAGGACAAGTATCTGAGTTAAGTACCCTCTAACTGCATCAAATGATGTAATTTCGTGATTATAACCCTTTTGTTTGATTTAGTATGTATTTTTCTATGATGGGTTTTCGTATGTTGCTTTATGAGTCCTTGATGTATTTTCTATTAATTAAGTCTAATTAAAAAGATTAATTAATGATTTAATTTAATGGAGAATTAATATGATGTCTTTAATATTTAATTAATTGAGAAATTAATTAAATAAAAGAATTAAAATTTGGAAATAAAAGTTTAAGGATAAATTTAGAGCATGATAATATTTATTTAATTTAATAATATATCTAGAGTTCATTTTTAAATAAATGCTAAATATTATTGTTATTTAAATTAATTAAATATTTTATCAATTAAGTTTCTAAAATAAATTAAAAGTTGAAAGATATTAAATTATTAAAGTTTCTAGATCGCATGATGTGAGCTTGAGTTGAAAATAAAAGAAATAAATTAAAAGATAAAATAAGTAGAAATAATAATGTTATTTTAATTTCATAAAGTGTGCATGGGATTAAAAGTAATAAAGATTAAAAATAGAAGTCAAGTGAAATATTAAATAAAATTATTTAATAATTCATTTAAGGTGCATTAAAAGATAAAGGAAAGAATTAATACAAGTTAATTTGAGAGTTAACTCAGTTAAGCAAAGAGTCCTCTCGGGTGAATGCACAATCAGTGCCTCGATTTGAGGAGAAAACTCCTTATCACAACTTTGGGGGTTCATCTTTTCGGGGACCGTGAATTTTGGAGATAGGGAATTTTGGAAAGAATTTTGGAGACAGGATTTTTGGGGAAGAACTTTTGTAAGAAAATTTTAGAAGGAGAATTTTAGGAAAGATTTTCAAAGGAAAGATATTGAAGAAGAGCGAATTCTCTCACAGTTTTCGAAGATTTTGTATTAGCATCAGGATCAGGTAGGGTCTTGTGCTTTGATCACTGGTTGAATTATGTAATTTGAGATTCTTGTCTTCTTCGTGATTGTTAAAATCAAGTCTCTGGTTTTCATGGCATGAATCTCTTGTTCTTGGTTCTGAATCTTCGATAATTGTATTGTTAAAATATGTCTAGAAAAAAATAAAAAAATAAAAAAATAAAAAAAATAGAAATTATAAAATTTGAATGGATTGAAAATATTTCTATTATCAGATCAATATTGTAAATGTTACTAAAAATAATAAAATAATAAAATATGTTTATATAAATTTGTTTTATTAAATTTTGTTAATTACAAAATTATAATAAAGTAAATTTAAAATTTATTAAGAAGGAAAGCTTTGTTTATTTTTAAATTTTATTGAAAAGAATTTTTAATAAACGAATTAAATTTTAATATTAATGGGGTCTTTATATATATAATCATTTAAATGGAAGGAGGATGTTTTATTATAAATGAATTCATTTATGTACAAAGAATAATAATATATTTATTTATTTTTTTAAAAAAATTAATTATGGGGAGATGGGAAAAAGTTTGATTGTTTATATTAACACAAAATAATTAAAAAATATACCCCCATTTTCCTTTTTAATCGGCAGCCTCACATGCTTGCCTTACTACGTAATCGCAGTACCTGCGATGAGCAGGGAGCATTAAAGCCGGTGCCCCTTTTTAAGGAGGTCGCACGGCTATATAAGAAGCCAGTGGCTTTTATTAATATGACATGTTTAAATTAATATGGTTAAAAGTTTTAAACAGTTTTAGTATATTTTAAAAAGTTTGTTTAAAAGTTTTAAAATTTATTAATATGTTATTTTGATTTCATAATAATTTATTAATAAGTTATAATATTAAATTTATTATTAGTTAATATTATTTACAATGTAAACTTCATTATTATTTAATAGTATTTTATTGATAGATTTTATTATAATAATAATACATGTAAATATAGTTAATTTTTAATTAATAAAAATCATTGTTAATTTTATTAATTATCATGACTGATATTTATTGAGAAATTAATATGGATATTTATATAATTATTAATTAAGTTTAATTGATAATTGAGTTATTTAGTGGGGTTTCTTATTGATAATTTTGATTTTAATAAAACATCAAATTATCTTATTTAAAGAAATCAATAGATATTATTTTAATAATTAAATAAATATTTACTCTTTTTAAGCTATATTGACTAATTGACTTAAAATCAATAAGGGTAAAATTTGAACTAAGAATGGGTTAATTTGTAAGGGAGATCTCAGAGACTTATTTACTTGAAATATACGTTGAATCAAAACTGAAACCTTATTGTTAACATGTTTCAAATCAAACCAACTGAGTTATTTGATGTTTTCCATATATTGTTTATGTTTTGGGGATTCTTGGGATTGTTTAGATGTTGACCAGTTTAGGTTGTGACCAGAGGCTCAAGGGTTATGCGATTGTGATGATATGATGATTTGGTCTCGATCTTTCTTAACCCAACCATGGTGATGTGTGATATGCTCTATGATGTGATGTTTTTACTGGTTGTTATTGATGTCCAGTTTCCTTGTGAGAAGCTGAGGTGTATGTTTATGAGATACCTGACTTAACCATTTTCTAGTTTCGATTAGTATTGTGATTTATTATTGGGATACTTTCTGGTTACTTGTTGGAGAACCGTTGGATATTGTGATTTATCATGGATGCCTTCAGTTGCTGATAGAGAACTGTTGAGTTCATTAGGATTATTATTTGATGCTTATCAGTTGCTCGTGGAGAACTAATGTGATTATTGTGGATTATATTTATGATACTTTCAGTCGCTTGTATAGGACTGAGGTGATTTTTATTTTGTGTTGTCATGAGCCTAGGGTAGGTTATCTATGTGTAGTGTCAGGAAGTGGCTTGTAATGAGGGATGAGAGACCCGAAGTGGCTCTGAGGATGACTCATTATAAGTTGTTTGTTTTGATAAGTGAAAACATCTCACCTAAATACTAACTTAAATGAACCTAATAAGATAACTATATGTTCTCTTCCATACCTTGAGTGCTAGTACAGACTAGGATGGGGTAGAGAGAACGTTTGGTTGTGACCTTGCATTCCATAGTATGCCTTGTCAGTACGAGAGGATACTAGTGGCCACAGGATTACTGGGGACCCGAGATTCCTGAGGGATTGCTTGGGTAACTTCCAATGTGATTCATGTGATGACACTTTCCTGCTTGCATAGTAAGTTTCCTATGTGTCTGTGTGGTGCCTCTGGGTCTATATGTCTATCTATGTTGGAACCTTTGAGTTAGTATACTTTTAGGATTTCCAAGACTTAGAGAGTACTTGTGTTTTGTGTTTTGATACCTTGTTTGGGACTTGAGACTATCTCCTCAGCACGGTGGAAGTGGACCATTTAGGTTCCACGCGGTCAGGTGGTAGTGCTTTTTACTCTTACCTTTGAGATCCCTCCGTGGTCACTGTGGTTGGAGCTTTCTTGGTTGGCATTTACCTTCACTATTTTCTTGGATTATTATGATGGATGGTTAGATTTTATGATAGATGTTTTATCATTATGGATGTATGGATGTATCATGTATGGTGAATGGTTTCATTTATTTTTACTGTACTTTGTATCATGGATTTGTGGAAGTTGATGCATTTCTATTTTTACATATGTATATTCTTTTAAGCCTTTCATACCCTATGACATGTACAGTGGATGATTGAGCATTCCGAATTAATTTGCCAAGAGGCATTCAGAGCAAATGTATATTATGGACATTGGACTTTATTATTATTCTTTCATGTGGATGTGGTAGTTATTAGACTTAGAATTAATTAAATTTAAATGTGACTCAATGTCTTGGGATCCTTAAGGAATGTAACCTGTTATGTATGTTTGTTGATGATTACATGTTATTGCTTCCGCTACTATGTATTTGATGTGTATGTTATACTTTCTTACTTTAAAAAAAAAAAGTTTGTTTAGCAAACTTAGTAAAACTTTAGGTTAATTCTTTTGGATCCCTTGGCGAGGCGTTACATTAATTTTTCATTAAATTAAACCATTAATTAAATCTTTTAATTAGGCTTAATTAATAAAAAATACACTAAAGACTCATAAAGTAAAATACAAAAAAACTCATCATAGCAAAACACATACAAAATCAAACCGAAAGGGTTAATATCATGAATTATGTCATCTGACTTATTCAAAGGGTACCCAACTTAGATACTTGTCCTAATTTTTAATTAGGACAAATGGCTTAAAGGGTTTGGATTTGGACTTGAAAATTTTATCTCCCCTTTCTTACCATTGAAATAATGCGATAGGGTACGCTCTTCTTGGCAATTTAGGGAAGTCGATACTCGGTACCTCTAACCTATATAAAATCCATGCATGTACAAGCACAATATATACTAAGCTAAATAAGCAATGGTAGGAAGTGGTGCATCATGTAAATTTCGACTAGCAAGTGACTATGACTCCCTTCCTTAACCACATCAAAAATGCCATACAAAAGGAAAACAAATATGCACACCATACACATGCAAGTATGCGGTAAGTATCCATAAGAAAACACACACAGAATAAACCATCTATCTAATCATCATCAATAACTGAAATCACTTGAATAATCATCATGCATACATGAACTATAAAGTACCAAGTAATCTCATCATGTAATAAACTAAATCTAAAACAATATCTGATAATCTTGAAACAATGTCACTAATAATCATCAACATAAAACTAGCCCTAAAAGAGTTTGATAGTGATAACAAAAATGTGACCTAGGGGCAAGCACTACATAACAAAAGGATGATTTAGATAGAAACCCTATTCACCATTAATGGATACAATCTGAATTTTCTATACCTGGAAAAAAGAATTTTATCATGCAAAAATTCAGACCAACATGATAAATGGAAGACTACTTTCAATACAAAAGATGGTTTGCATAAATGGTTGGTTATGCCTTTTGGTTTGACTAATGCACCTAGTACTTTCATGAGGTTGATGAATGAAGTTTTGCAAAGATTTTTGGGTAAATTTGTGATTGTTTATTTGGATGATATTTTGATATTCAATAAGACTAAGGAAGAACATCTTGAGCATATTAGACAAGTATTGCAGAGGTTGAAAGAGGAAAAGTTGTTGATTAATCTGAAAAAGTGTTCTTTTATGCAAGAGGAGATTATGTATTTGAGATTTGTGATTTTCGCTGATGGATTGAAGATGGACCTTGAGAAGGTTAAAGCAATTTTGGAATGGCCTACACTTGAGAATGTGGGTGAGGTAAGATCATTTAATGGTTTGGCTAGTTTTATGAAAAGTTTATAAAGAATTTTAGTGTTGTTTGTAATGTTACGACTGAGACAATGAGAGGAGATAAAAAGGAATTCAAGTGGACACATAGAGCTGATAAGTGTTTTGAGACTTTGAAACAAAAGGTTGCTGAATTACCTATATTAGCTTTACCTGATTTTAACAAAGTATTTCAAGTTGAATGTGATGCAAGTGGTAATGCAATAGTAGCTATATTAAGTCAAGAAGGTAAGCATGTTGCTTTCTTTAGTGAAAAGTTGAATGATGTTAAAATGAAGTATTCTATGTATGATCAAGAATTTTATGCCATTGTTCAAGCATTGAATAAGTGGCAACATTATTTTATTCCTAAGGAGTTTGTGTTGTATACTGATCATAAAGCTTTAGAATACTTGAGAAGTCAAAAAAAATTGAATCAGAGACATATGAAGTGGGTTGAGTACTTTCAGAGTTTTACATTTGTCATTAAGCATAAGAGTGGAGTTATTAACAAAGTTGCTAATGCATTGAGTAGAAGACATTCTTTGTTGATTGAAATGAAGGTTGAAGTTCTTGGGTTTGATGAAATGAAAGAGTTGTGTGATGTTGATCCTAATTTTTTTGAGGGGTGGAGAGAGTGCAGAGCACCAAATATGAAAGATCACATAAGTAAGTATGATGAATATTTCATTCAAGAAGGTATGTTGTTCAAAGGTATTAAGTTGTGTATTTATAGAAGTTCTATGAGGTTGAATTTGATTAAGGAAAAACATAGTGGTGGATTAGCTGGACATTTTAGAATTGAAAAAATATTGAGTTTACTAAAAGAGAACTATTATTGATCACAAATGTATAAGGATGTTCAAAAATTTGTAAATAATTGTGGACTTTTTCAAGTTGCAAAAGGGGTGAGTCAAATTACTAGTTTGTATACACCTATTACTGTTCTTGAGAAACCTTGGACTGACATCAGTATGGATTTTGTTCTTGGATTAACTAAGATAGTGAAGAGGTATGATTCCATATTTGTTGTAGTGGATGGATTTTCTAAGATGGATAATTTCATACCATGTAAGAAGACATCAGATGTTGAGCATGTTGCTGAACTTTCTTTAAAGAGATTGTGAGATTGCGTGGATTACCAAGAAGTATTATTTCTGACAAAGATACTAAGTTTGTTGGTTATTTTTGGAAGACTTTGTGGAAGAAGATGGGTACTAAGCTAAATTTTAGTTCTACATTCCATCCACAAAAAAATGGAAAAATAGAGGTTGTGAATAGAAGCTTGGGTAATTTACTGAGATGTTTAGTTGGGAATAAGTCAAGTAATTGGGAGATGGTATTGGCACAAGTTAAATTTGCATAGAATAATTTCGTGAATAGGAGTACAGGGAAGACACCTTTTGAGATTGTTACTGAAATGGATCCTAGAGGTATATCAAATTTAAGAGATGTTACTGGTGAAGAAAAGAAAAGCGTTGGGTATGTGCAAGATCATGGTGTACCAAACTATGGCCTGAAGTGGCAGTGAAAAATTAGCAAATCGGGGTTATGTCAACTTGACACATAATTTTGAAGTGGTTATGGACTTTATATCAAAAAGTTGTAAGAAAATAATCTATAGGAAATTGAATGTAGTTTCTAAACTACTAGGCCTTATCAAGAGAAAAAAATAATTTATTGGTCAAAAGTTTGAATTTTAATGCAGTACTACAAAAATTTTAGGGCAAAAATAAAAAGTAGGTGTATGTCTAACCACCTTAATAAAAATCAAATGATAATATTTTTTTTAATATAATTATAGATATGAAAAGTAGACTCATGCCCGGATGTGATGCATATTTTTCACTATTTTTATTCCAAATAAATAATTAAATATGAATTTTTTACCAAAAACTTTTTGAAAAAAAAAGTCATGGGTCTGACCACCTTAACTAATAGAAAATTTTACCAAATTTAATTTAATTTTTTTCTCTTATAGTAGGCAACGCATAGAATGTGACACAAATTTTAGATTTAAAAAATGTTATACCATTTGAAAGTTATAGCTATTTTTCAATCAGTATGTCAATCAACACTTTACAAAAATTTTCATTGATAATTAACTAATAAATACTTATTGAACTCAGAATTTGACAAAAATTATATTGATGAAATCTCGAGAGTGATATTAAATTTTTTTTTCATTTCGTTCAATTTCGATCAAAATAATATTGTTAGATGGCTACCCGAAGTCTGAGTATCACTAAAACCCTCTTCAAACACGTCTTTTGGCTTGACCAAGTAGACTTGGTAAATACCAAGCCTAATCGGATATCTGATATGGCTGGGTGAATTTTGCTGAAAATTTTGAAATGCCAACTCATTTTGGAGGAAAAATCGAGTTTAAAAGTTATAGCTTATGATTTATAAATTATTTCAATTATATTATTATGTAAAGATGTATATATATATATATATATATATATATATATAATAACATAATGTAAAGTTATAAGATATAATCTATTAATATATAATAATATATTATGTTATTCTTATGATAATCTATAAGTATAATTTATATTATTATTATTTTTACTAAATATAATAACGTAATATTTTTATTAAATATAATATGTATTATATATTATTATATTAATATGTATGTTATTAATATATATGTATATTATTAATATATATGAGTCAAAGGGGCTCATAGGTTAAATATGACCCCCTTCCACTCATAACAACGATTCTAATATGTCTCTAGGGGTCCTAGGACCCCTAGGGACATATGCCATTATTTATGGGCCAAAAACCTATGACCCCCTTTGACTCATATATATTAATAATATATATATATCTTAATAACATACATATTAATATAATAATATATATTAATAACATATATATATATATATATTACGTTATTATATTTAATAAAAATATTATGGTATTATATATTAATAACATACATATTAAAATAATAATATAAAATAGAATACATATTATATTTAATGAAAATATTACGTTATTATATATATATATATTAACAACATACAATTAATATGTATAATAAGAGTGATTCTCAAATGTCCCTAGGGGTCCTAGAGACATATGTCATCATCTAATGGGTCAAAGGGGGTGATAGGTCAACCTATGACCCCCTTTGACCCATATGAACAATTCTAATATGTCCTTAGGGGTCCTAGGACCCCTAGGGACATATGTCATCATTTAATGGGTCAAATCCCTTCGACCCATAAGAACAAAATATGTCCTTAGGGGTCCTAGGACCCTTAGGGACATATGTCATCATGTAATGTCTCGAAGGGGGTCATAGGTCATAGGTCAACCTATAACCCCCTATGACCCAAAAGAGCGATTTTCATATGTCCCTAAGGGTCCTAGGGACAAATGTCATCATGTAATGGGTCAAAAGAGGTGATAGGTCAACCTATAACCCCCTTTGACCCATATGAACAATTCTAATATGTCCCTAAGGGTCCTAAGACCCCTAGAAACATATCTCATCATTTAATGTGTCAAAAGGGGTCATAGGTCAACCTATGACCCCCTTTGACCCACATGAACAATTCTAATATGTCCCTAGGGGTTCTAGGGCTCCTAGGGACATATGTCATCATTTAAAGGATCAACGGGGGTCATAGGTCACCCTATGACACCCTTTGATTCATTTAGGACCCCTAGAGACATATTAGAATTGTTCATATGGTCAAAGGGGGTCATAGGGTGACATATGTCCCTAGGGGTCCTAAGACCCCTTAGGACATATTAGAATTTTTCATATGGGTCAAAGGGAGTCATAGGGTGACTTATAACCTCGTTTGACCCATTAAATAATGACATATGTCCCTAGGGGTCTTAAGACCCCTATGAACATATTAGAATGGTTAATATGGGTCAAAGGGTGTCATAGGGTGACCTATGACCCCCTTTCACCCATCAAATGATGGCATATGTTCCTAGGGGTCCTAAGACCCCTTGGGACATATTAGAATTTTTCATATGGGTCAAAGAGAGTCATAGGGTGACTTATAACCCCGTTTGACCCATTAAATAATGACATATGTCCCTAGGGGTCTTAATACCCCTACGAACATATTAGAATGTTTAATATGGGTCAAAGGGGGTCATAGGGTGACCTATGACCCCCTTTCACCCATTAAATGACAACATATGTCCCTAGGGGTCCTAGGACCCCTAGGGACATATTAGAATTGTTCATATGGGTCAAAGGGGGTCATAGGGTCACCCTATGACCCCTTTTGACCCATTAAATGATGACATTAGTCCCTAGGGGTCCTAGGAGCCCTAAAGACATGTTAGAATTGTTCATATTGGTCAAAGGGGGTCATAGATTCACCCTATGACCCCCTTTGATCCATTAAATGATGACATATGTCCCTAGGGGTGCTAGGACCCCTAGGCATGTATTAGAATTGTTCATATGGGTCAAAGGGGGTCATAGGGTGACCTATGACCCCCTTTGACCCATTAAATGATGACATATGTCTCTAGGGGTCCTAGGACCCTTAGGGACATATTAGAATTGTTCATATGGGTCAAAGGGGGTTCATAGGGTGACCTATGACCCTCTTTGACACATTAAATGATGACATATTTGGACATATTAGAATTATTCATATGGGTCAAAGGGGGTCATAGGGTGACCTATGACCCTGCTTGACCCATTAAATGATGACATATGTTCCTAGGGGTCCTAGGACCCCTAGAGACATATTAGAATTGTTATATAGGTCAAAGGGGGTCATAGTGTGACCTATAACACCCCACGACCCATTAAATGACGACATATGTCCCTAGGGGTCCTAGGACCCTTAGGGACATATTATAATGGTTAATATGGGTCAAAGAGCATCATAGGATGACTTATGTCCCTCTTTGACCCATTAAATGATGACATATGTCCCTAGGGGTCTGAGGACTCCTAGGGACATATTTGAATTATTCATATGGTTGGAAGGGGGTCATAGGGTGACCTATGAACCGCTTTGACCCATTAAATGATGACATATGTCTTTAGGGGTCTTAGGACCCCTAGGGACATATTAAAATAGTTAATATGGGTCAAAGGGGGTCATAGGGTGACCTATGACCCTGTTTGACCCATTAAATGATGACATATGTCCTTAGGGGTCCCCTAGGGACATATTCGAATTGTTCATATGGGTCAAAGAGGGTAATAGGGTGACCTATGACCTCCTGTGACCCATTAAATGATGACATATGTCCCTAACAGTCTTAGGACCCCTAGGGATGCATTAGAATTGTTCATATGGATCAAAGGGGGTCATAGGGTGACCTATGACCCCCTTTGACCGATTAAATGATGACATATGTCCCTAAGGGTCCTCGGACCCCTAGGGACATATTAGAATGGTTAATATGGTTCACCCTATGACCTCCTTTTACCCATTAAATGTGACATATGTCCCTAGGGCTCCTAGGACCCCTAGGGACATATTAGAATTGTTCATATGGAACAAAGGGGGTCATAGGGTGACCTACCCTATGACCCCCTTTGACCCATTAAATGATGACATATGTCTCTAGGGGTCTTAGGACCCCTAGGGACATATTAGAATTGTTCATATAGGTCAAAGGGGGTCATAGGGTGACCTATGACCCCCTTTGACCTATTAAATGACGACATATGTCCCTAGGGATCCTAGGACCCCTAAGGACATATTAGAATTGTTGATATGGGGCAAAGGGGGTCATAGGGTGACCTATGACCCCTTTTGATGTATTAAATGATGACATATGTCCCTAGGGGTTGTAGGACCCCTAGGGACATATTATAATTGTTCATATGGGTCAAAGGTGGTCATAGGTTGACCTATGACCCCATTTGACCTATTAAATGATTATATATGTCCTGAGGGGTCCTAGGACCCCTGGGAACATATTAAAATTGTTAATATAGGTCAAATGGGGTCATAGGTTGACCTACGACCCCATTTGACCTATTAAATGATTATATATATCCCTAGGGGTCCTAGGACCCCTGGGGACATATTGGAATTGTTAATATGGGTCAAATGGTGTCATAGGTTGACCTATGACCCCCTTTGATCAATTAAATGATGACATATGTCCCTAAGGGTCCGAGGACCCCTAGGGACATATTAGAATTGTTCATATTGATCAAAGTGGGTCATAGGGTGACGTATGACCCCCTTTGACACATTAATTGACGACATATGTAGCATACTATTCATATACTATTAATATTATTGTAGCATAACAATAATAATAATATATATTAATACTATTATGGCATAGTACTAATATATATATATATATTAATACTATTGTAGCACAATAATAATAATAATATAAATAAACACTAAATATTAATACTATTATATCTATAGTAATAATAATAATACTATTATAGGTATAATAATAATATTGATACTATATATTAATACTATAGCTATAATAATAATATATATATATTAATACTCTTATAGCTCTAATCTTATAGATTAATACTAATAAACCAAAGTTGGTTTCCCTCCAATAATTATTATAATATTGATACTATTATAGCAAAGGTTGTTTTCCCTCCAAATGTCATTGGAGAAAATTGGATATCCTATTTCAAATCGAATATTCAATCGTAAATCGGATATCCAATTTTTTCTAGCACCAATTTCCAACATATCCCTATCCCTACAGACCCGACAACATCACTTTTTTAGTTCTTTTTTCACTAGTTTTGCAAAAAAGTACATTTTGGGGCCCAACCAATCAATTTTTTTTTGAAAATATAACCTTAGGTGTTCGAATTTGTCATTTTAATGTGGAGTAGTAGTCATTGAAAGGATAAATGCAAAAGGAAGATATCCAATGAAGACATTGCGGCATACAGGGAAAGAGACAAAATGGAACACTAAAGAAAAATACATAGTATGCTAAATATTAGTCAAGTTGACGATGACTTAGTCGAAGGTGAAATCATTGAGTCAGATAATGAATATGTATAGTTGGAGAATGAAAATGTACCTATTAAAAATGATAATGCCAAAATTGTAAATTTAGAGAATGAAACTTTTGAAGATGAAATGCTACCAAGTCATAATCCAAATTGCATAATTGGCCATGTCGAACATGACAATGCACAGGAACTTAATGTACAAGAAAGTTACATATCTCCTAATTATAATCAACATGAAGGTTTGAAAACACCAAAATGGATAATTGAAATTGATGAAATGATTATTACTAGTTTGGAAGGGAAAAAATTAGAAAGAACCATTCAGTTATGGGCTTCAAGACTATATCAGATATTTTTCAGCAACAAGACAGTGGTAGAGAAATGTCAGCTTTTCATGCACTTATTAAAGATGCAAAAGATGAGACCTATGCTTTCCAAATTGAAGATTCATGTCAATAAAAAGTTGAAAAGAAATGCCGTTATTGTGAAGAATCTTTTTAGTGCTCTCAATAGCATTGAAAAAAATAGCAGGGAGAAGGATAACAGAGCTACTTGAAGGGTTATTACAACCTCTTTGGTAAGTCATCATTTGAGAAAGGGTAGATATATGAGACAAACTTGTATTGATTTGAATCTAAATCGTACTACTTTGAGAAGAGCACTTAGTCGACAAGAGAAAATTGATGATCCTCTTCTAAATGAAACATGGGCATTTGGTGGGAGACTTCCATGTTTTGATAAGAAGATAACCGATGATGTGAAGGAATAAATTACATAATTTTGGAACTCTAACTCACAAGCATCACCCAATGCTAAAGACATGTTAAAGTTGAGAATTGGCATTAGAGACTACATGCCACATCCTAAACACTATTTGGAGGTAAGTCAAACTATGTTGTTCAAACAATTTAGAAAGAGTCATCCAAGTCTTCATATATCATAAAGGAGTTTTGAATCTTTAAAGTCATTTTATTGTGTTCCACTCAAAATTTGAAATACATGTTGTTGCAAATACCATGTTGAGTTTTCTATGCACCATGAACTATTACGCTCCATCCATTCTACTTTGCATAGTAAAGAAATGTTGGGGGATTGTGAGGCTAGTGGGCTTCCAAAATCATCAAGAGACTTGATAGATCAATTTTTATGTCGTAGAGTTGATGGTTGTTCCTTTTATAGAAATGCTTGCTTAAATGAGAAGTGTTCAGAATGTGGTGGCTTATCCAAGTTTGACACTTGTTCCATGAGGGATGTGAACAAGATCTTGGAAAGACAAGATCTTTTTTACAAGAATGCAAGACATAGTCACAAGTCTCAGTGGTTGGATCAACAATTTAGAATGTGTAAGGAGAATTTTCCCATTGGCACTATTATATCAATTGTTAATTTTCTTGAGAACTACACATTGCAATCTCAAAATAAGACACAATCTCAGTATTACAACTCCATTCAGATTGCTATTTTTATTCACATAACATATAGGCATGCCCCTAATAGTGCATAAGATAATAAAAATATTATTATAGAGTATCATTTTTATATGAGTGATGATAGATCTCACTCTCACGAGTTTGTGCAACATTGTTTCAAGAATTATTTTGATTTCTTACATGAGCATGCAATTGCTATGGATAGACATATCATTTGGTCAGATAAATATACAAGTCAATTAAAAAATTCTCACATGTTTTATTGGTTGTGTAGGATGCACGTAGAGAGGGGTGACTCATATTTGGAGATTTTTAGTCCAGCCATGGAAAAGGGGAACATGATGGAGTAGGGGCATGTATAAAGAGAGCTCTAGTTAAGGAGCAACTAAAGATTTCAATAGCAGAGCTTCTTGATGCTCATAGCATTGTTGATTAGTATAGTTTAGCATTATCATAGGGGGGGACTCTTGATTCAATGGTACATAGGTTCTTTTGGTTGGTTGAGGAAGGGTCCATAGCTGATAGATCAGATTGTGCTATAGTGAGAGACTCATAAAAAATGCATTCATTTCAGAGCTCTGATTCTAGTACATGGACCATATGGACACAACAACTAGCTTCTTTTTGTCCTAGTTGTTTTTAGTGTGATTGGGATCACTGTGAGTCAAGTGAGTGGGTGGACACATGCACTCCACATTATATTACTCCATTGTCTATCATACCCTCTATCAGAAATAATGACATGGAAAATTCACTTGAGAATAACCATCTATTAGATCTACTTTAGCCAGGACATGTCTTTGCATTGGTTGCACCACAGGGAAATGATGAGAAATATAATTATTGGTTAGCATTTTGTGTAAGAGGTAAACAAAAACTTGCACAACTGATCACAGATGATGATGGATTCACATATCCTATTGGTTCAGTGGTTCTTGCTGGAACATGGCTGCAGACATACATGCTTAGAAGGAATGAAATTCCTGCATTCGAAGACTATTAGAACCACAAAGTAATTCTCATATATTCGCATCTTATTATAGAAAAAAATGTAAAGTTATTGAAGCATCAAGGAAGACCAAAAGTAAAAGAACTTTTTACTATTGCTAATGCTGATCATGAAGCCCTGTTGGAGACCCTAAAACAGAGAGAGAACCCTATTGGAACACTCGACTAGGTATATTTACTTCTTATGTTATTTTTTTCATAATCATATTTGCATGTGATACAAGGCTATAAGGACAATTTTAAGAGCATTTATAACTATATCAAAGATAATTGCTTGCGAATATCTTATTACAAGTTTCACTTTTTCCTTATTTGACATAAAGCTGACATTATGATTCTTAAAACTATTTTTATCAAACTAATCAAATAAGAAAAATCTAGAAAGTACAAATGAACAATTAGAATACTATGTGATTTGATTTTTTTTATAAAAAATGATGTAATTCTTCTCAAATTTGATTTGAAAAAGATTAATTATTGCAATTGTCTACAATTTTTTGGGCCTTATTGAAATGACCATGTCCATGACATGTATGACACTCAACTGGGATTTTCTCATAGTTTAGTTTTTGAGTGAGGACCACATCTTCTAGTCTTAGTCTAAGTTTATGGCTTCACAGAGACCTTTAACTAGATCTCATTCCTAAAATATAGTAATAGGATAGTATCTCTATAGAGGTCTTGATCAAGTTGCAAAGATTCCAATCTTGTTAATTTTATTGTGAGTTTTATTCCACTATAACGTGTAGATTCAAATACTCAATGAAGCACCAAACATTCAATACTCTCTTGATATAAGGTTATCTATCATGCTAAGATTGCTAACTAAGATCATGAAATTATTTAAGGTTCCTTTAATTGTGGATGTTCACATAGTGAAATAATGTGATTTTCTAGTAATCACTTGGGTGACTTACACTATTGAGTTGATTACTTTCACTAACTCAACACACAAGGCACTCCTACCATCAACAAGAGGCTAATGATCTAGTTTATATTTGAATTGAGCAAGTGCATCCATAATTCTTTGATCCAACAAAACTAATATTAAACAACATGAAATGAAATTTAAAGCTAAGTGAGGAAATAAGGATCATTATGCAATAATGCAAACTTGATGCATGACATCTTGGGTTCTTTGGAAATCCTGCATTCTAGCAAGGTGGTTGGTGAGTGCTCCCACAAAATCATTCACCCATCCTACCTTGTATCAAAACCTAATCAAAAATTTTTTCCATGCAATACACAAAAATGAAAAGTAGAGAAAATTTGGCATTCAATTGGCAACAATTCTCCAACAGCCTTGGTTTACAAATGAGAGGGTTGTGAGGATTTAAATAGGGGCCCCAATTATAATTAACTAATAAGATTGATTCAAAAAAAATGATCTAGATTAATCCATTACAAGCTCTAATTAGGGGAACCAAAAATAGCCAAAAAATAAGCTAGTGAAAAACATTCAACGACCCAAGGACCAATAAGAAACAAGGAAGCCACCTAGTCATCATTCAACTTATCATCCAAGATGTATACTCTTCTCTTCCTCTCCCTTTTAGCAAAACCAATGAACTTGAACAAAATTTCACTAAGTTCCTCCATTTCAATGCTGGGAAGCCTGTTATGTTGTGACTCTATGACCTCTAACTTCTCCTTGTAATTTTTATATTCCACCTCCTTATTTTTAGGAATTTGTTATCATTCTAGGACTTCTTTCTTTTGGATAGGTGGACTTCATGATGCTTGGACCCTTGATATTTCCACCTTCATCATTTGGAATTCTTCTATTTCATCTTCATCTTTGGGTTTGATCCTTGGAGCAATCCCTTGCATGCATTAGCATCTTCCATGGCATATTAAATCCATTTCCTTGCACAACTTGATCATCATCGGGGTCACTCTATTGATGTGAATCTTATCCTTGTATTATTTTGTGCCCTCAACCTCACACTTTGCTTTATGTCCTTGTTCATGCTCCTAAGCTCACTTTGTTGGTAGATCCTCGAATATTCTTGGTGTACTTGTTTGATCCTTACAAAAAATTGACGTAAATAGAGACAAGTTGATCTCCTTGTAAGATAGTATTTGTTCTTCAAACATTTAAGTTTTTGACCAAGTGTAATGTTGACTTGCATTGGGACACATGAATTCCTATGAATTCAATCCTTGAACTTGTCCATGGACCTCTTTAAATCCAAACTTGTCCCATGTTTTTGACTAGTGAAGGTTTGGTCTTGGGATAATTCCTTTAGCTTGATCCTTGAATTTTCTTTCCTTTGCTCCACTTTCAAAGTTTATTACCTTGAATTATTTTCCTTTGAACTCAAATTCTTTTGACGAGTCCCCTTTCATTTCTTTCCTTGGCCTTGAACTTGAACTCATGTTTCACCTTGCTTTGTTCTCTTCCTTGTAGCTATCCTTGATTTTGCTTAAAGAGGGAAAGGTTTGTGAGTTGATTCATGTTTATGGTGATAAAACATAGATTTCTAAATTTTGAATTAGTCCAAGAAGGTTTGGCAAGTGTGAGATTGGTGATGCCCTAGGAACAAGGGTTTTGAGAAGGTGAATTGGGGATTTTGGGGTTAGGGAACCCATAAATTGGTTCTTAGTCCAATCACATTAATGAAATACAGGGAACATTAATTCAAAGCACCTAATCATTTTTCTTTTCTTGATGTAATAAGGTCTAGTGATAGATATAATGATCTCCTTGTGACCATCCACATTTGTAATGGACACAAGACCCCATGGTGTAACTATAAGCATTGGCCATCAATTGGTGCAATAAAGTGGATTTTTGGTAAATTCCATGTTTTTTAGGTAAGTCTAGATTTCAAGAACATTATTAGGGTACCTAGGAGTTTTTAGAGTCCATTTGCAATCAAATTTACAATAAAACTTGTCTTAGCACAAAAGTTGCAAAAATTGCGAAAAGTTGCTTAGCTACTTTTGCAATTTTCTTGAAAACTTTTCAAAATCTACCTTCTAACAACTAGAACCATTCAAATTGTTAGTACCAATTGTAGAACAAGATTTAATATGCAAAGAACATTAAAAAATAAAGTAAACATTCACAAACCAAAAACTAAATTCACATATATGCTTAGACAAAGAAAGCAAACAAGAAGTGCAAACCTCACAAGAGAAAACACTCCATGCTTTCTTGATTCTGTAGATGTGTCCTTTTGCTGTGGATGTATGCTCAAGATGCTCAAAAGCTGCTTCAATGGAGATGGGTAATGGCAAATTGGTAGCTTTGTGAGCTCTCAATTTGGCATTATAAGGGTATGGTTGATGGCTTTGGTTCTCAAAATAGCATGGTAACTTTAGCTCAAAGATTGTTGATGAAATGGCTTGGGATGGGATTCAATTTATAGGCTAAGGGGTAGAGGGATGGAGGGCTTAGATGTAAGGATGGATGAAGGCTTAAGGAGGGCTAGGATGCACTCAAAGGAGAGCACATGGATTGTGCTTGTTTAGCACCAATGGGAAGGTGACACTTGTCACAAGGAGGATGAGTGTGAGAGGGTAGGGTAAAGGGTTGGTTAAAGGCATGATGAGTGGGGTTGAGTATGTAAGAGGGATGTAAGAGGAATGAGTGTGGAAGAGGGAAGAGTGTGGAAGATGGGTGTAAGAGTCATGAGTGGGCTTGTAAGAGTCTTTTATGTTTTGTAAGAGCACTCATGACTTAGTGGTTGGGTTTTTTGAGGGGAGACTTTGGTTTGGATTAGGAAAGTCTTAAACTTGTTTAAAGAATGTGACAACATTAGGAGGTGGATTAGGCTTGGGTTTAGGATTAGATTAGGGATGTTAGAGATGTGCAAGTGGATGGCATTAATGAGGGTGGGTGAGTTAGTGGCTAAGCTTGGTTAGTATGGGTGGATGGGGTGGATTAGGCTAAATGGAGGATTAGAGATAGGTTAGGGGTTTTTGAATTTGAGGATTTCATTTATCAAATAGATTTATTTAATAAATGGGGATTTTTGGAATTAGATAGGAGAAAAAGATTTAATTGATAAATAATAGACTATTTGATTTATCAATTAGGACTATAGATGATTAATTAAATTAATCAACTAGGGATGGCAAAGGATTAATTAAATAAGAATTTAATTAATGATGCCTTTAGAGATGGCTAAATTAGATTACCAAAGCAATGTAATCAAATTTAGGTGTCTATACCAATAGCTCTAGGTGGGCAGGTGAACCCTAGTGACACCCTTGGTCTGGCCACAGAGACCATCCATCGTCTGCGGCCACCCCATAACGAGGAGTCCCAAAGGTTCTCTAAGTGTGTTTTGAGGTTGATCTTCCGAGGGTCATAACTCAGAGCTCGTGAGGGCTAATGATGAAATATAAAATGCTACAAGATGTTAATGTTGAGGCCTAAAATAACCTATCTCATTTTGGTAAGATCACATTCCATTTGGATTCGGCACAATGATCTCGCTCGATACCAAAACTCACAGTGTGCCTCTATTCATAGGTGCACCAGAGCGTAACTTTGAAACTGCTAATCTTGGCATTGAACCATCAGTGCAATTAGCTCTAGGTGGGTGGGTGAACCCTAGTCACACCCTTGTTCCAGCCATAGAGACCATCCATTATTCGTGGCGACCCTGTACCAAGGAGTCTCCAAGGTGCTCTAAGTGCATTTTAATGTCGATCTTTCGAGGGTCATAACTCAGAGCTCGTGAGGGATATCAATAAAATTTTGAATGCTATAGGATGGTGATGTTGAGGCCTAAAATAAACTATCTCATTTTTGATATATCACATTCCATTTGGATTCAACACAATGATCTCGCTCGATGCCAAAACTCAGTGTGCCTCAGTTCATAGGTGCACCACAACACAACTTTGAAATTGTTGATCTTGGCATTGAGTCTTCAGTGCCATTAGCTCTGGGTGGGTGGGTGAACCCTAGTGACATCCTTGTTCTGACCACAGAGACCATCCATCATCTGTGGCCACCCCGTACCGAGGAGTCCCCAAGGTTCTCTAAGTGCATTTTGAGGTTGATCTTTCGAGGGTCATAACTCAAAGCTTGTGAGGACTATCAATGAACTGTCACATGCTATAGGACAGTGATGTTGAGGCCTAAAATAATCTATCTCATTTTTGAGAGATAACATTTCATTTGGATTCGACACGATGATCTCGCTCGATGCCAAAACTCGTAGTGTGCCTCAGTTCATAGGTGCACCACAGTGTAACTTTGAAACCATTGATCTTGGCATCAAATTTGCAGTTCCATTAGCTCCAAGTGGGCAGGTGAACCTTAGTGATACCCTTTTTTTGGCCACAGAGACCATCCATCATCCATAGCCACCCCGTACCGAGGAGTCCCCAAGGTTCTCTAAGTGCATTTTGAGGTCGATCTTTTGAGGGTCATAACTCGAAGCTCATGAGGGCTATCAATGAACTATCAAATGCTACAAGACGGTGATGTTGAGGCCTAAAATAACTTATCTCATTTTCAAGAGATCAAATTCTATTTGGATTTGGCACAATGATCTCGCTCGATGCCAAAACTCATAGTGTGCCTCAGTTCATAGATGCACCATAACTTAAATTTGAAACCATTGATCTTGGAATCGAATCATCAGTGCCATTAGCTTTGGGTGGGTGGGTAAACCCTAGTGACACCCTTGTTTTGGCCATGAATACCATTCATCATCTGCAGTCACGCCATACTGAGGAGTTCCCAAGGTTCTCTAAGTGCATTTTGAGGTCGATCTTCTAAGGGTCATAACTCAAAGCTCATGAGGGCTATCGATGAACTATCAAATGCTATAGGAGAGTGATGTTGAGATCTAAAATAACCTATCTCATTTTTAAGAGATCACATTTTTTTGGATTTGGCACAATGATCTCGCTCAATGCCAAAACTCATAGTGTGCCTTAGTTCATAGGTGCACCACAGCGTAAATTTGAAACTGCTGATCTTGGCATTGAATCATCAATACCATTAGCTCTGAGTGGGTGGGTGAACCCTAGTGACACCCTTCTTTCGGCAATGAGACCATCCATCATCTACAGCCACCTATACTGAGGAGTCCCCAAGGTTCTCTAAGTGCATTTTGAGGTCAATCTTCTAAGGGTCATAACTCAGAGCTCGTGAGGGTTATCGATGAATTACTGAATGCTACAGGATGGTGATGTTTAGGCCTAAAATAACCTATCTCATTTTTTAGATATCACATTTCATTTGGATTTGGCATAGCAATCTCGCTCAATGCCAAAACTCGTAGTGTGCCTCAGTTCATAGGTGCACCACAACATAAATTTGAAACTGCTGATCTTGGCATCAAATCGTCAGCGCCATTAGCTCCGAGTGGGTGGGTGAACCCTAGTGACACCCTTGTTCCATCCATTGTCCATGACTACCTCATACTGAGGAGTCCCCAAGGTTCTCTAAGTGTGTTTTGAGGTCGATCTTCTAAGGGTCATAACTCAGAGCTCGTGAGGGCTATTGATGAACTATCGAATGCTATAGGATGGTGATGTTGAGGCCTAAAATAACTTATCTCATTTTTGAGAGATCACATTCTGTTTGGATTTGGCACAGCGATCTCCCTCGATGCCAAAACTCATAGTGTACCTCAGTTCATAGGTACACCACAATGTAAATTTGAAATCGCTGATCTTGGTATTAAATCGTCAGTGCCATTAGCTCTAAGTGGGTGGGTGAACCCTAGTCACACCTTTTTTCTAGCCATAGAGACCATCCATCATCCATGGCCGCCCTGTACCAAGGAGTCTCCAAGGTGCTCTAAGTGCATTTCAAGGTCAATCTTTTGAGGTACTTATATGTCTTATGTTCCTATTATTATTTGTATAAGTAACACATCTTTTTTATGTTATTACAGTTTATGTTTAAAAGACAAAATATATGTTAAAAGTATTTGGTTAGCTCAACCACTCAGAATAAGAATTTTCCAGTGCCAGGGACATTGAGAATAAATATTGAATTCATATGATATTAATTTTTAAATGGGCTAGTGAATTGACTGATTTTGATCTTGAAAATTTTATGGTTAAATAGGTTTTGAGTTAGAGTAGTGCAAGGATGGTGATTTTTAAGAAGTTTTGTCATCTATATCAGCATTGCCAAAATGCAATAAGTGTTAAATAGACCATACATTCTTATAAGTCATAAATCTATACAAACCACTACTCATATAATATGAATCAATAATAAAAACTTGAACTGTAATATACCATTTATTAATAATGAACATATCAAAATAGACTAGCTTATCCATAGACAGAGTTCTCAAATATATATCAAAATACATAGATCATATACAAAATGTGGCTGATCATGCCATTAAAATGTGTATAATATCAATGTTTCTATATACAATGTGGCATATGCCATCTCAAAATGTCTCATGATGCATCCTACAACAACTATACTATCCTAGGGTGTTGGTGGATGATCAAAATGTAGCCTCTTCACTGCACTAGGTGGATTAGATGCTAGTTAGACTACAAAATTTATATGATTCTTTGTATCTAAGATTTAATTACTCAAATGCATGATGATATTTCTTGTAATGAAGATTTATACTATAAAATTTCATAATAAGTACCTCTCTAGTCAACCTCCTATGCCGGTCAAGAGTCCTCTCATATGCCCTCGATAATGCTTCTACCTCTCTGATTGTGGGCTGTATATGTCCAAATACATTTGTCAGATGAATCTACAATTTAAACTATAACATTATAATTCATATCTTGGTAAATTTATAACATATTTAATCATAAATTCAAACTACAACTTACTATTGTAGGCTCCTCCTCAGGAGAGAGTGCTCGCATCATCAAATCTACATAACTCTCCCTTCAGATCTCATGTGCACTAGGAGTCTCCTATGAGATGCAAAATAGTAGTTGTTAATATCATGAAAATTAGTTTTGAATTTATTTCTAAAGATAAGGATAATAAAAAATAAATGATACTTATACATACAATGGGGCTCTCAGTGCGAATGGAAATCCTTGATGGTCTATGATGCAGAATCTATACATGCTCATCGCTAGTAGCCACACCCTATATACAATAAAGAATGTAATTAAATGGGATTACCATAAACATGTTACAAGAATGCATTGATATTTAATCAAATAGAAAGCACCTAATCAACTTTCGTTTGTCAATGCGTGCTAGTTCAACCTCTGCACTTTGTCCCCCCGGGACAGCTGCTACCTGCAAGATAAAAGAAAGTTTAGCAATCATATATTCTACAATATCAAATAGAAAAAAAAATTGAACACAACATAATGTACCGTAGATGTCTCAAGGCCAAATGAAATGGCCAAGAGCATGGCATCATCAATCTATCTGAACTCCTCCTCGGTCATCAACTAAACATGAATGAAGATCACATACATATAAAAGTCAGTATGGCTTAAACATTAAAATTACTCTATTATAAAAATTAACTTTAAATCACATATGTCATAACAAAAAAATGTATACACGTAGCGACACCGAAGGAGTCCATGCCTATGCATTCTCCTCCTCTCTCACATCAGGGTCTATAGCCTCTACACGTGTGTCTGGTGTATCCTCATCTAATACAAAATGATAATCAAGAAGACCACCTATGGGACCCAAGAAAATATTCTTGCATCTAATGCAAGTGTTAGGCACAAAAATGTGTGATGAGCTAGCCAATGATGAACTAACACTAGCATCATCAACACAAGGAGGTAGGACTGACCTAGCTTGAGATATCATGAGGCTACTCAGCCTATGAATGGCTATGATGGTCTAAGAGCTAGCCTCTATCATAATATCTAGATCGTACACTCGAGGAGGAGGGGAGATATCAGGGGGGGGACAAAAGTGCCAGCTTTTGTCTACTGGGAAGAGGGTCTATCCTAAGGAACTCCTAGTCCTAAGCCCATGTTGGGCTTCATGCTCCAATAGTTCACTTTAAGTTTCAACAAAAAATTTGTATATAATTTTCTAAGGAAATAAAATGGTATGTCTAAATTGCCATGTGGAAGGATATCAAAGACCATCCACCAACAATCTCAAAAGTTTGCATGTATGGCATCATTTGTGCACCATTTAATGGATAGTTTGGATTTTTTTGGGTCGAATCTTAAACCCACTTTCAGGTTCGCAAAAAGGCTAGCCAAATCTTTTTTGGTTATGTTGAGGACTGCAACCTCATCATAGTCCAAACCATCATCAAACATCGTGTGCGTTTCATCACGCCAACGAAGAGCAGCATTTTGTTGGTTCGTAAGGGTTTTAATGTTATCCACTATGGTGTTTAATGTGGATAACATTGGAGCCAATGTGGGTAGATTATTATATGTCCTATGCAAACCTCTCAACTTGGTGAGGTTTTCATTTATCAAATCCTCAATTCGAGGAGGGTTTTGAGGGGGTAGAGGATCATTTGGTGGACAATTGTGTGGGGGTATTGGATCATTTGGTGTGGGGGGTTACGAGGAATATTATTTCCTGCCTTAGTGTCATCATTCTAATCAACCATTCTTATAGAATTGTAAAACATAATATATATTAAAAAAACCTTAATTTTAACCTTTTTTTTCAAAAAAAGATAGATTCAACTAAAAAAACAAAATTATGCAAAAATCTATTGAATTTAGATTAAAAATGAGTGGAAAAAAAAAAAAACCTACTTGGATACTTGATATCCGATATTGTATCTGATATTCGGTCACCCTTGCAAACTGGCCCCTCGAAATACCAAAAAACAACGCTCGCAGGTCTGTGTTTTTTTTTTTTTAATGTATGCAGTAGATATTAGATATTTGATTCAATATCAGACATCTGATATGCAACGACATATTATATATATTATATATATCATATTACATTATATTATATTTTATATTATATTATATTATAATATATTAATTTATTATTATTATATTTTATATTATATTATATTTAATATTTTTATATATTATATTACATTAATATATATTATAGTATAAAATATTATATTATATTATTATAATGTATTATATTATATTATATTATATTATATTATTATAATATAATAAATTATAATATAATATTGTTATAATATAATATTATAATAATATAATAATAATAATATGTATAATAAATATATAATAATAATAATATTATTATATTATACTATTATAATATAATATTTTTATATTATTATGATATAATAATAATAATATTATATTTGTCTATTATGTCGACTATCGAATATTCGATATGCATTCAAATATCCGATAAGGCTTGGCCTTACCTTCTAGGTTTGGTACCTAGATAGGTGGAAAAAAGTCAGAGCAGATTTTGAAGTGCTTTTAGACGTCTTCAAACTCTATTTTTTTCACATCGCCACTTTTTGGCACACCATGATCTTGCACATACCTCGCTACAAGAGAAGAATTTGCTAATTTTATGGAGTCTTTGCATAAGGAAGTGAAGTTGAGGTTGGAACAAAGTAATCAGAATTACAAGGATAATGCTAATTAGTCTAGAAGACACCATGATTTTAAAGTTGGTGATGAGGTGATGGTTCACTTGAAGGAAGGAAGATTCCTAGTTGGAATATACAATAAGCTAAAGATGAAGAAATTTGGAGCTTGTAAGATCTTGAAGAAATTTGATAGTGGTAATGCTTATGAAGTTGAGTTACCTGATGACATGGATATATCTCCTATATTCAATATTGCTGATTTGTATAAGTATCATGAGTCAAAGGATGAAGTTTTTGTATCAGAAGATTATCCTAAGAAGAAAATTGAAGAAGTTGAATAGATACTGGATCAAGGAGTTGGCAAGACCACAAGAGGAAAATATTACTATGAATATTTGGTGAAGTGGAAGAATAGGCCTATTGAAGATGCTTCATGGATTTCTTAATCTAAGTTGGATTTAACTCAGATTGCGACATCTTAATGATTTAGGAGAGTTATTTCTTTCAATCCTAGTTGTTTGATGCAGGAGCATCTTGGGTTTCCTTGTTATCTTGCTCATTTTTGTTCATTCTACATGTTGGAGTTGAGTTACTGTAGCACTCAATGGGAGCTAAGTTACTATAGCACTCAATGGGAGCCAAGTTAGTGTAGCATGAGCCGAGTTACTATAGCACTCAATGGGAGCTGAATTACTATAGCACTCAATGGGAGCCAAGTTACTGTAGCACTCAATGTGAGCCAAGTTATTGTAGCAATTCCTTCATGTGCCAAGTTACCTAGTGCATGCCGAGTGACTCTTCATGTGTCAAGTTACCCACTGTATGCCAAGTGACCCTTCATGTGTCGAGTGTCAATATTTGGATGTGATTTCTGTGAGCCAACTTGGAGGATTTATTTTGATCATGACATTTATGTTAAGATCTTTTCTTGGTATGCATCCAAACCATTGTTTGGTTGGCCTTCCTCTTATGTAATGTTCTAGAATAATCTATAAGCCATTTTGGCAAGTATATATAGAGTGTTTAGGCTTAGAGTTAGGCAAGTTTTTGGGAAGTAAATTGGAGAACAAAACTAAAAGTTTGAATTTGCAGTTGGATCTTTGAATGTGAATGTATTTGTAATTGGTCGTAACCCAAAAGGCCTTATAGCTAGGCATGTATGTTGAATATTTGAAGAATCAATAAAAGTATTTCATTCTTCTTCATCCTTTGGGTGTTGTTCCCCATGTTTGCTTCCATTGTGTTAACTCTTGCAGGGTAGTTTGGATAGTTGGGTGAGCCTTTGGCCCTAGTTATTCATCCCTTTGCCTGCATCAATGTTACATCCAAGGTATTCAAAAATTATCATAGGAATGTGTCCTTATTCTTCTTTTATTTTTTATTTTGTTTAGGTTCTTGTTGTTCTTCATTTGTTTCATGTAGGGTTTTTTTGCCATTGTCAATTTTTTTCTTCTTATTGTATCTTAGATTCTTCTTGTTAAATATTTTCCTCTTGAGTTTGATTATCTTCCTTAAGTTATTCTTCTTCTCTAGCTTCTTCTTGTTTTCTATTTTTTATATTCAACTAAGATTTAAATGATCCAAGTATGTATAATTATCCCTTATAATCATGATTGTGAGTTTGTATGTGAAGAAATATTTCATATATCATAGGAAAGGTATTCTCTTCATGTTATTTGTTATTGTAAGAATTTGGCTTAGGCTAGAAGCCACCCAAGAACTAAAGAACTCAACACAAGAACACAATACACCAAAATAGATAGAGTATGATCAGAATGATGATATTCATTCAATAAATGGATTGAGAGTACACTAGGAGTGCTTGAATATAAAGGCCTCAAGAGATCTTCTAGAATGCATAGAAGTTAGCATCATGATATGTCATACAACTAGGCATATGTCCACCAGATATGGGTTATCCTCCATTAAGCATGGGATTAAGTGCGATGATGTGAGGATAAGCCTACAATGGTGTACCAGGAAAATCAATGGAGTAGACAACATGTGCTAAATGAGGAGTGCAGATAACTATGTTGTCAACATGGCAACTCAGTGAATGATGCATACTCCTATGTTGTAGACACCATGCGCATAATTAGAGTTGCATAACTCAATGAGAGTACACAAACTCCTAAGTGTCTCACCTAAAATAATAATTAAATAATGTAAAATAATTAAATAATGCATTAACCTAAGTAAATACTTATTTACACCAATACCTCCCCCTAAGTGCAACTTAGGGGAATGCCCTTAAGCTTACAAAATCTAGGATGATATTCAATATGGGTCCTGGCTACTAGACCATGTTAGGTACCCATGTACATAATGATATGCAATCTCCCATAAAGCAGGGAAAGAGGGAAAACCTCATGGGAAAAACCCTCCCCCAAAAAGAGAGATAAAGAAGGATGCAATGATGGATGGAGTAATCAAGACCCCCCTATTATGACATGCATCCAGTATATACATAAGAGAATGATGAGAAGAAGAAGAGAGATAGGATAGGCTCCCCCCCCCCAAAGAAGAATGTTGAATAGTGACTGCTTTGATGAAGAAGTTGATCCAAGACTGTAGAATGGTGTTCCTCCCCTTAGGAAGAAACAATGCCAAGGGTACAAATGAGATGCTTCCGCTGTGTGTGGAAAAAATCCCATAGATAAGTGATGTATCTGAAACCTATTCAACTAGCTAAAGAACCTGTCCCGAAGAACTATTTATCTCTGCAATTGATGAAGAACCTTGCTACAACTATTGATCATAAGTATCCACAATCACTTCAACTTGTGAGGATTGATCATGTAGAGAATGAACAAGAGATTTGGATGGAGCCCTCATGACAATTGAAGAAGATAATTTTGCATCAAGAAGGAGAGGCAAATCATCAATACTGTCCCCCAAATCTGTCACTGAACCTGTATCTGGAAGACTTGATGTACCCTACTATTCTAGACCTATCATTCTGGTGATGTATGCATGTGGACTAAACTAATGAAGTGACCTCTCACTATATTTGTTGATAGAACCCCATGTGTTTGAATCTGTTGAAGCACTATTGCTGAAATCACTATCAGTATCCACTCTATATGATGTGCGAAGTAGAGGATAAGCTAAGTGAATTTTCCTCAAAATGTACATCCTTCTCCACAAAAATATGATAAGTCTCAAGATCTAGAAGTCTATATGCCTTTACACCATCTTCATAACCAATGAAGGTACAAGGCCATGATGACTATACCTTGCATCCCTTGGAAGATCTATTTGCCCATGTAGGACAATCAAAGACTCTAAAGTGTGTCACAATAGGTTTTCTACCGCATCATGCCTCAAAAGGAGTTTTTCCATCTAAGGCTGGATGAGGAGAATGATTAAGAATGCAAGTGGTACTGGAGATTGCTTCAGCTTCTAATGATGGATCAAGATACTTGGCACGAATCATGCAACTTGCCATAAACTTAAGAGTCCTAATCCTCAGTGCTGGAACATCTATCTTATGTGGAATGAATGCTAGTGGAGTCTAAAGATCCATTCCCTCATGTCTACAAAAGTTCATAAGTCTTCTATTCACATCCATGTTTCTATTGTCCATTCGGAGTACTTTGATGGCCTTTCTAGATTTCCATTCTACATGAGCCTTGAAGTCTAGAAATTTGTCCAACACTTCACTCTTACTATGAAGAAAGTAGACCCAAGTGAACCTTGAAAAGTCATCAACAAAGGTAAGTATGTAGCGACCCTAGCTATATGCAAAAGGACTTGCTAATACCATGTGAACCATCTCTAGAACACTTGTTGCTCTAGAAGACTTCCCTCTTTGTAACTTCCCTTCTGGATGCATATCCATTGAATCTATTAAACATTCACCTTTAGAAAAGTTGATTTTAGGTAGACCTTTCACCATGTGGTATGTGCAAAGTTGCCAAAGATAGTGGTAGTCAAGATGACCATACCACTCATGCCATAATTGCATGTTTGAATTTTATTGAGATAACAAGGCCTTTGAAGGAGACTTGGGCACAAAATGAGAGAAAGAGTACAACCTCTTGTGATCATCCACTTTCCCGACTGCAACCAAGGAATCATCTTGAAGACTATGCACTTTTACTGAGTCAAGAAGGAACTCAACTCTATGTCCATCTCCAAAGTGAGTGACTTGGTAGATTGATAGGAGATTTGAACTTAGGTTTGGAACATAGAGAACCTCTTGAAACTCTCCATTTTCCATTTCCACATTTCCTTTTCCTTCAACTTCCATTTTACTATCATTCCCCATGAAGATGTGCAGTACCTTTGAGTGATTCAATGAAGAGAAATCATCCTTTGAAGAACCCATATGATATGAGGCACTTGAATCAAATATCCATTTCTTTGAAGAGTTTGAATTTGCCATGAATGCTTTCCCTTTGCCCTTGGAATATGAAGATGACCCTTTGTCCTTATAAGAATTAGGAAATGGAACATTGTGTTTCTTCATGATGCTGGTCAACTCATCAATCTTTTTGAGATAGCACTCATGCTCTTCATGATCCAATTTTTTGCAATAAGTGCACTTCTTCTTCTCCTTAGTATTGGTGTCCCCTTTCTTGTTGGAATTCGAGGACTTTCCTTGTTGATTAGATTGTGGTGTTGTCTTTTTTGCATCCTCATATTTGTCTTTCTTCCACTTCTTCTTACCCTTCCCTTTGTTTGAAGATTGTCCAGTTGAATGTTGAGAACCCTCATTGGCCACAAATGCTTTGGACTAAGGTGATTTGAGAATCCCCATTGATTTCAACTTTTTTTCTTCATCATCCAACAGTTTTGCATATTCATCAAAAGTGACTTTCTTGTAGATAGACCCTCAGATAGTCTTTGAGGTGTTAAAAGAAAATACAAATGTGGAATATTCTGATGGAAGCTTGGTATGGATGAGATAAATTAGTCTATAATCTTTGATAGAACTCCCACAATCAATAAGCTTTGTCCTTAATTCATTCACCTTGATGATGAAGTCCTGTATTGAGTCATACAACTTAGGATCTAAGGAAACAAGCTCATCTTCAATTTTGAATACATCCTCTTCAGACACTTTACCATAAAGGCTTTCAAGGGTATCCCAAGCTTCCTTGGATGTAGTACATTTCTTGATTTGATAAATGATCTTATCATCTACCCCCAAACATATATCACCTAGGGCTTTCCTATCCATGGCTACCCAATTTAAAATATCACTTGCAAAAACATTATCACCTGCTGGTTTAGGAAGAGTACCATCTACATATTGTGAAACTCCATTATGCATTAAGTGATACAACATTTTGATTGACCACAAAGCATAGTTATGAGGAGTTAATTTAGGAAACTTAAAGTTTCCCATAATGTAGAAAATGAAAGAAAATTGCAAAAAAGAGACAACACAACACCAAGAACACCCCCCCTTTTCACTAAATCAAGAAACCCCCCCAAAATAGATGCTTTGAGAACTTTATCAGTAGTGCAATTACAATGGGTCACTTGCCAATTTTGGCCTTTATGGACTTATGATTTTTCTTTTTACAACCTCTTAATGGAGTACAAAACTAAAACTTTACAATGTGCTACAATTCTGAAGCATTACAAAGAAAAGAAAAACCCTATTGCTAAAAGTGAAAATTTTGTCAACACAACCCTATAATTTGATGCCAGATCTAGAAACTAGATGAAAAATATGCACTTTCAAAAAAAATGAAACCTATTTGCAACTCCAGATGTGCCCGTACGGAGCATTTGAAGTTGCAAAATGTAGGATTATCCAAGTATAGTCGCCAAAGAATGTAATTTCTAAACAATCTATGCACCAAAACTAGAAAATAGATACACCACTAAAAAATTTATAAAATTCTATCCAATTTTTAAAGAAATTGCATCTAATTTGGAGTTCAGATGTCTGAGTTATGGCCTCTTGAAGTCGGGCTACAAAAAACAAAATTAAATTGGA
Organism: Cupressus sempervirens; assembly: GCA_028749045.1. Lineage (NCBI taxonomy): Eukaryota > Viridiplantae > Streptophyta > Pinopsida > Cupressales > Cupressaceae > Cupressus > Cupressus sempervirens. Next base: position 165,687,841 of record CM053790.1, on the reverse strand, counting down.
GAGGGGTTGCATTAGTGAACCATGAGGGTAAATTTGATAGTCATATGGCCATCGCAACAATTATAATTTGGCCTATGATGACGTCTAGATGGGCACCAATTTTAAGCACATGAATGGATGATGTCAGCAAAAATTTTGGCCTCGGATGATGTGGAAGTACGGCTTGTTGGCGTGGCAACCTTCATGGCACGTATGGATTGTAAAATTTTTTTTGCATGGGCAGATGATGTCAACTACTCTATTGAATGCTAATGTGGATGTGATGTGGCACTGCAGTCGATGTGGCAGACTTTGTCAATGTGTGTCGCTGATTGGGCGAACGATCTGGCGGCTGATTCAACGGATCGAGCCACGTGGTGGAAACAGTTGGAGGGTAGGATTAAACCACAAAATATCACATGTCATGAGGCCAAACAAAGCTTGATGCCGGAGTTATTAACATCACTAGGGTTTTGAATTCATCGGGTGTTGAGATTTCTGTTTAACACTGTCAAAAGTATGCAGTATAGTCCCACATTCGTGGGTTGGAAGGCTTTTTCACTGTTTAAAAAACAATTGTTGTAGCAATACAAGTGCTAATGAAAGAGTTCCATCGAAAATGATGTTGACTCTAGTCATTGATTAGTTTGCAGGGTCGTGCTGGGGTAATAAGCAGATTTGATGACAGAAAAAGAATCCACTCCTATGGGAATGTAAGCCAAATTTTGTAGAGATATGGCCTGAGCTGTTGTAGAGGTGCCCTTAAATAATTAAAACCTTACAAAATGAATAAAAATTCCCCCAAATTTGCAGTACAGTATTTGATAGCCTAATACTGTAAAAAAAAAATTCACTGACTGGGCAATTGACTAGGAAACTGTTTCGAAAATACTTCTGAAAAATACCCAATAATTTTGAAAAAAATACACTAGAATTATAGAGAAACACAAATAATTTAGATCTAAAATTCAATTGAATAGATCCAAAATTGATCATACCCAATCTGCAAATCGGAGCCTCCGAGTTCTGATTTGAAATTTTTTTTTGCCTCGTGATCAACTTTCACCCAAGATAAGAAAATTTATAGTCGATCTTCACCAAATCAATGCTATAGACACAACGGTGAGGTTAGATCTAGCTCTAGATGCTACCAATTTTTGCAGATCCTTCAAATTCATGTCAAGGTGTTTAAGCATGAATTGTCTCGAATGGCTATGTGATGAGAATCCCCCTTGGCTGTGATACCATGTAAGAATTTGGCTTAGGCCAGAATTCACCCAAGAACTAAAGAACTCAACAAAAGCACACAATAGACCAAAATAGATAGAGTATGATCAAAATGACAATATTCATTCAATAACTGGATTGAGAGTACACTAGGAGTGCTTGAATATAAAGGCCTTAGGAGAGCTTCTAGAATGCATAGAAGTTAGCATCATGATATGTAACACAACCAGGCACATGTCCATTAGATGTGGGTTATCCTCCATTAAGAACGTGATTAAGTGCGATGATGTGAGGATAAGCCTACAATGGTGTAGCACACAAATCAGTGGAGTAGACAACATGTGCTAAATGAGGAGTACGGATAACTGTGTTGTCAACATGAAAACTTAGTGAATGATGCATACTCTTGTGTTGTAGACACCATGTGCATAATTAGAGTTGTGTAACTCAATGAGAGTACAAAAACTCCTAAGTATCTCACCTAAAATAATAATTAAATAATGCAAAATAATTAAATAATGCATTAACCTAAGTAACACTTGAGTAAGTGTAATAAGTAAATACTTATTTACACCAACAGTTATCAACCTCATCAAATATGGGTCCTTCATCAACATGCATACTTGGATGAAACTTTTTTTCTTTAAACCCTACACAAGTTTTATCTTTGAATTTCCTTCTAATATGACTCATCAGTTTTTCTATAGCATCTTTACGTGTGCCAATAGGCCATCTTCCTAACTTTCCTACCTTTTTATAGAATTAATATCCTTTTCCATATTTTCTTTGTAAAATTTCTAAATATTTTACATCTTTCTTAGGTTTTCCTCTACAAAGCCAAGCCAAAATGACTTTTTCTTCATTCTCTTCTTCCAAGCATATCTTTTATTTTACCATCCTTTTTTTTCATAAATCTATGGTGTCATTGAACTTCAAGATTTGAATTCATTATATGGTTTTCCATAAGATCTTGGAAATAATGAGAGATTATCCAAAGATGAAATTATGTCAATATTGTAATTTCCCATTCCATCATCTTGGATATTGATCTTTTCTACAAAACTCCTTGGTACTATCTCCTTAAATGTCTCTACTTCTTTAAGTCATTCTTTATTATAAGAAATAATGGTATCAGATTATTTTAGAGTATTACATAACATGAATCCACTAGTATAGCGATCTCAACACTATTACATGGGAATTTAATGCATTTGTGAAACAAGAATGGATTTGAAAAGCTAGGGCTAGAGGCAAACCTAACAATCCAATCACCTTGCTAAGTAAATACAACAAAAGAACTAAACATAGAGAACAACACGAAGGAGAGAAGGAACAAAAAATACTTCATTGATTTATCAAATTATCAACATGCATGCCTAACTATAAGGCCTTCTGGGTTTTTACCAACAAGATTTACAAAATTCTAGACTTATACTCCTCACAGATCCATAGTTTAGACTTCTAGCTCTTATAGTTCTTCGATTTACTAACTAACCTATCTTAGAAAACCCTATTTATACTTGCCAAAATGGCTTAAAGAAGATTTTAGATCTTTACATAATATAAGGCCAACCTTAAAAATGTTCTTCACACATACTAAGACAAGATGCTCACATTTCATTAATGATCCAAATGAAATACACAGGTCATCTTAAACTAAGAATCAATCAAATACAAACTCATTTAAACAAGGAACCAAGAATTGATAAATATCAAGTTCACCCAACACATGAAGGAATACTCAGCCAACACTAGATAGCTTAGAACACACAAAAATGCTCTACCAATAGTGGACAACTTGACAAATACATGAACTTGATAATGAATGAAACTTGATAACTACTAGAAGTTGACACTAATTGGAAGAATGAAGAAAATGAGAAAGATTACAATATAACCAAGGATGGTCTTGCAAAAATTTGTGATATGTTATTGGGACTACCTGTATGACATGTATTCATATACTTTCAAGAAGTATTTTGTATGAAATATGTAGACCAAGGACTTGACCTATGACATTGTGGGAAATTTAGCTATGTAGATAGTATGACATTGTGATTTATGGCAACATATACTCAGTATAAAGGGAGAAAATTATGAAGATGAAGCTTTGGAAAGTACACTTAGAATATTGTCTCTGTATTATGTAGGTTATCTATTAGCAATACATAGTATTAATTGGCAAGATTCATAGATATATTATTTGTATGTGCACACTTGAGGACATATAGAATATAGTCTAGGATTCGACATGTAAGAAGACAAGGGAGTATGGTCAATATAGAAAAAGTTATTGCAATTTTTTCAAGTGTAGTTATGAGATGATTAAACATGATAGAGTTAAGGAATAGTATATCTTATGTTAAGAAATTATTTTTTAACCAAAATAATTACTTAACTATTTAGGCACAATGTCCTAGATGTTAACACTAAGTGGGAAAAGTATCATTTTGTACTTTGGGACATGTGTGGAAGCATGAAGGCTAACATTGTAGGATATTAGGAAAGGAAAATTTTGGAAATATGAAGTAATGTAATGTGATGTGTAGCTATTGTAATATATCTGCTACTTTTTGTGATGCAAAATTTGTGATTAGATTAGTAAGAGGTTGTATATTTGAAGTTGGTAGAACAAGCTACAAAGATCATATTAGATATTGAAGATTGTAAAGAGGTTTTTGTATCTATACTTTTGTATATTTCATATCATTGTATATTGCATGTTAGGGTAGTGGGATCATCTTAGATACATTCTATAATAGTAAAAATAACTCCTAATAGGGTTGAGGCTTCTAACAAGGCCTAGTCCACTAACAAGGACCAAGCCACTATATATATATATATATATATATATATATATATATATATATATATATATATATATATATATATATATATATATATATATATATATATATATATATATATATATATATATATATATATATATATATATATATATATATATATATATATATATATATATGTAATATACTCCTAATAGGGTCAATATCTTTCACAAGATACTTTTGATTAGTGAATCATTTTTTGGGTACCATCCCTACTAAGTTTTTCCCCTGGCCAGGGTTTCTCTAGTTAACAAAGTATGGTGTTATGTGTTTCATTTTTTTAATAGTTGTGTTTACAATTCAACTCAATCAATTTATTTAATTTCTTTATGCAAGTTATAAGATTGTTAATGATATCCATAGTTGGGAAAAAGTTTTTAAAATAATGACATCCCCCACCCTCTCAGTGTTTACTATTTTTAACAATTTCTATTAGAGCAGAGTTACTCAAAGATGGCCTAACAACTTAAGTGAGATATTTTTGGATATGGATCAGTTATAGAAGAACCTAGAAGAGGCTCTTGAACAACTTGATGTACTCACTATAGAAAGAGATACTCTGAAAGACAAGTATGAAGATGCAAAATATTACATTGAGAAGACAATGGAATAGATAGAATATATCAAACCTAAGAAAGATTATAAAAATAAGATCAAGGAGATTGATGAAGTTTCAAGGCTTAAGAAAGAGAATGAGATCCTGAAGTATGAGCTAGAGATTATAATTTGAAATTGAGTTTGAAGGATGAGGACAAGAAGATTGAATTAGATTTGAGATTTGAGAAAGTAGATTTAAGATCAAAGCTCACAAAGGTAACGCCTAAACTTGAATCTTCAATGTTATAATATGCAAAAGTTGAGAAATACAATGCAATTATGAAAGGAGAGACTACACAGTATAAGAAAAATCTTGAGAAGTTATATTCAAGAATTGTGAAGATGGATGGGCACATATATATGAAGAGACATCCTTATGCCTTGGTTGCTTTGGAGGAGAATCATTTAAGAAATATGAACCTAGTAAGGTACCAGATCTTGTTATCCAAAAACCTAAAATACAACAAGAAGATCAGAACAAGGTTGAGTCAACTCAACCTGAAAATGTACATAAACAAGTTGAACTACCTAAAGGAGTAAGAAGGAAATTTACTAAAAAAAATTATGCATGCAATGAAGTTGGTCATAGAATATACTAAGACTATTTTTTGTCATGATTATAACCATTATGGTTTCAGATATAAAGTTGGTGAATGTAGGAAACCTATAACTAACAATAATAATGGTAAAATGTTTATAGGTACTAACTCTATAGATAATATACCTTTTGGAGGAAACAATTTTGTAAGGAATAATATCATGTGTTATAAGTGAAACAAATTTGTACATATTTTTTGAGATTGTAGATTAAAAATCAATCAGTTGGGACCTAGATATGGAAATAATGTGATAGCATGCCATATTTGTAACAAATTATGACATACAACAAGATTTTGTAGAATGGAAAAAGTAAGAATGCCAAATAACATGAAGAACAACATGAGAATCCAAAATTTAGAAGAAATGTGAACAATGTTAGAAGGAATGAAAATAACAACAATAATTAGAAAGAAAATGTGAAAAAGTATGTAGAATATCTTAATGAGATGTTTGTTAGAGATAAGGATCCAACAAGTCCACATGTTTTGTTACAAAATAAGTCAATTAAGACAGCCAAGAACAAAATGAAATTAGTAATTGTTTCTAAAGAACCCTTATTTACTTGAAAAACTTATGTCATAAATTAGCATCATATAATTATTTGTACCCTTAAGTGAAGATTTGAGACTTGTGCAATTAATATAAAGTAGAAAATGATGCAAGGAAGCTATGGTTAAGGGTGCATTATTTTTTGAGGTCATATGTGAGTGCACAAAGAGAAATAAGCTATTTGGTTGATAGAAACAACTCTTTCATGCCTATGTACTTGTATAACTAATGTAGAAGTATATTTGGAAGGATTTACTGATCAAAATTGGATTTATGTATGTAGCAACTAGAAAACGGGTTAAATGCATAACATACTATGAGCAAATCATAAAACTCAATAATCATATATTAGCACCCACTAGTCTACCATGAAAGCCAAACTAATAAAGAGAGCAATAGAAACCCCCTCTTTCATTTGTAGCTCCCATGTCCTTCTTTCTTCTCCGAATGATTGTAAATGCTACAAGATTGAAATTGATTGATAAGGTTTGATCATAATACCATCGATGAACATTGTTGATGTTATTAAAATGGTTGATGATGCCATGATCTAACATTGAAAGTCTAAAAAATGTCAAAGATTGGATGACATGAATGATAGTTTGGCCTAGTACTAAGAGCCATGATAATATTAAGGTCAGATTGATAAGATTGATAGGTTGATCAATTTCCAAGGCATTGAAAGCCACAAGAATACCTAGGAGCAGATAAATGATGATTGATTTGGGATGTTTGATATGTTTTGGGTTGATTAGGACTGATTTTGAGTGATTTCAAGTTGATTTGGGGTGATTCTGAGTTGATATGAAATGGTTTTGAGTTGATTTGATATGATTTTGATTTGATATGAAATTGATGTGAAAGGGGATACAAATGACAAAATATGGTCAATATAGCCAAAAGTTTAGAGTTAGTAGAATGAGAAAATGGGAAAAATTAGTATGAAAAAGTGATGAAACCATAGATGTGAACCATTTTTGAGCATCTACATATTACCCCTCTTTGATACAATGTGATTTAGAGCATTGTGTCAAAGAATGCTAATGAAAAAGCCATAAAAGCATGCCCTGGCAATGTGGTATATATTTATGCCCTCTCGAGAAATTGACCAACATAGGCATATGAAAGGTCAATTTTTTGACAACAAGAAGAAAAAACCATAGCAATTGACAGATCGCCAATCAAAGCTAAGATGTGAAAGTTATGAGGCCCAGAGTGCAAAATAGGATCAACTAGGATTCTGAGAGTGATTGCATGGGTTACCACTAAAGAAAAAGAAAAAATGATGAAAATTATAGTTCATTTTTTCCACAGTGAAGATACAAATCCAATGCAACTGATAGATTGCAAATCCAAGTTAAAACACAAAAGTTATGGGCTCCGGAGTGCAACATAGAGGCTCCGGGAGTAGTTCTGGGTATCCTAGGTCCCCAATTGTGCCCAACACTCAACCAAGTGCATCATTGAAATAGTTGGTAAGCCCAAGTGCATCATGGTAGTACCAAGTGTGTCAATGATGAACTTGGGAAGCCCAAGTGGTCTCAAAAAGTGCAAAATATTCCTGAGAAGGCTCTAGTGGCCAAAATCAACATGATGGGGGACAACCAAGAGACCAAGAGTAGTCTCAAGGATTACCACTACATATAGTTTCCAAATAATGAAAATGATAGCTCATTTTTTTCACAAGAAATATATGAGTCCAGCACAATTGACAGTTAGTAAATCAGAGTTGAAACACAAAAGTTATGGCCTTCGGAGTGCAACCTAGGGGTTCCAGGAGTAGTTCTAGATAACCTAGGTCCCCAAGTACACCCAAACTCTACCAAGTGCATCAATGAAATAGTTGGAATAACCAAGTGCATAAATGATGTAGTTGGGAACCCCAACTATGCTATGAAAGTGCAGATTGCACCCTAAAAAGCTCTGAGGCCTAGAATTGGCCCGATTGGACATGAAATGATCTAAAAATATGCGTGCATGCCCAAAATGATGGAAAGATGGTAGAGCATGAGTAAAATCATAAAAAATGGTCATATTTGGTCAAAGATGATAAGAGAAATTTCAAACTGAGGTTGACCTAGGTGGAAAGCCACAGGAAGTTGATTGATAGTGCAGGATGATGCAGGAATGCAAGATGAAGATGATTTCGTGAATCAGAAGACATGATTATGGTGATGGAGAATGAGATGAAGAAGAAAGATGAGATGAGGAGATGTTAGTATGATAGAAATACTTTTTCTTCTAGAAAGTGCACTATATTTCAAATGGAGCTTATTTTGATATGGCAAATGGAATGCAATGCATCATGGCATAAAGGGCTAGAGCGCAAATGCAAGCCTTTTGCATACACAAGCACGATGTAGATAGAAAATGACCTTATCCTTCCTCAGGCATATGTACATGCCCCAAACTTTCAAAGGTACATTATAATAGATAGAAAAAGAAAAACATGACCATGAACCATTCTAGCCAATCTCGTAGATCAGTTTATATGATCGAGTGGCATAGGAACATGATCGAAAAGAAAACAAAGAAAAAATAAATCACTCATTGAACATCGTGAGCCAACACCTATAAGTTCATAGTGAGATGTTCGATTGATTGTTGGTCATGTTGTCTAGATAGGGTGATTGTCTTGAAAGTGTAGTGATTTGGATTTTAGCCTGCAAAGTGCAAGTGTTTATGCAAAAGGGGCGGTTATCCACAGTGAGTATGTACAAGGTTTATTGCAAATTTTTGGGGATATTTGATTTTTTTGTGTGACTGATTTCTTCAGGTCATTTTACAATTTTTAGGGTTTATGTTAGGACATTTAATGATTTCTAGTGATTTTTTCAGGATTGTATTTGAATGTTTAGGATTTTTTAAGGACATTATGTGATTTTTAGTGATATTTTCAGGATTATATTTGAATGTTTAGGATTTTTTTAGGACATTATGTGATTTTCAGTGATTTTTTTAGGATCATATTTGAATTTTTAAGGATTTTTTCAGGATCATAAAAGCATATACAGGTGTTAGCTCCAATTTTTTATGTGATAGGTCCAATGGATAAAAAGTGCTTAGGGATATGCCCCCAGTTCAAATTCAAACTCATGCACACTATAGGTAATATGCTCCCAGACAAGACACAAACTATGTACAAAGGCCAAATGATAGAGCGTGTGTGTAGACTGGTGATGTTTAGGAAAGATAACAAAGAACATTAACCAGTTCATGAGCCATGATAAGGGACCAAGGATGTTTTGCAATATGAAGGATATGATCAAGGAATGATAGAGAGGGAAAAACTAGATGGAATCCTGATAGATGGAGGAGCAACACTGATTACACATGGCACCTATTTGCTAGGTTTTCACCATGGTACTTGCCTAAAGTGCCTATTTGCTAGGTTTTCACTTTTGGACAGAATGTTTCTCTTAACTCAAATTTTCATGCCAAGATGCCTGTTTGCCAAGTTTTCATCAAGGCATCCATTTTTTCATGACTTTTTTCACTTCTTTTCTTTTCTTTTCTTTTTTCATGACTTTTTGCTTTTTTTCTTTACTTTTTTCAAGACTTTTAGATGGAATCAAGAATGTCACTAACAAATGCTGAGAAGATATATGTTGTTGGTGCTACTAGCTGATGATCTCTAGATCCATGACTAGCCATAACTACATAGGATTTGTTCTGAGTCTGTAGCTAAAATCAAACCACCAAAAAGGCCTTGAGATATACCATTGTGTACCGTATGTAAGACAATGTCTATCTCTTGTGAATCAAGGCATCTGAGGATAATTGGGTCAACACAAATATCATGCGGGATGTTACTGATGATGAAATATGAAAAGGCTTGTTGGGTAAAGGATTGATTTTGGTTATTGGACAAATTAGGTAGCTGGATTTGGGGATAAACAAATGGATATAAGGGAGGGTTAGGAGGGTTGAGACCAATGACCTTCCATATGAATGTTGATTGAGAGAGCTCCAAAAGACTTTGTGGCATGTTGAATGCTAGAACATTGATATTCATGGCATCATATTTTTCATCTTGTATCCTTGGGAGCTACTTAGCTTTTGATTTTTTATGGTCTAATGGTGCCTTTCGATTTTCACAAAGAGATTTATGCTTTTTATTTCTTTCTCTTTTTGCTTTGTAACTAGAAGGTGGAGTGGGCTCCCCAAAGTATGCCAATGTGTTCTCTTTAGAAGAAATTGCTTCTTTATTATCTTTTGTCATAATGCCTTCAAAATCTATTATGAGAGTGTCATCATCTTCGAATTGATCAAAAATTGGTGGTCCACATTGGTCCCAATCCAATAGTTCTGGATAACTTAATGGGATGTCATCATCAGTATTGAATGGGCTTTTGTTGAAGGTATAGATATGGGCATTATATTCTATTGTATCATTAGGGTCAAGCTCAGAAGCTAGAGTTTTGTTGGTTTTGGGTGGGATATCCCCAGATGCCATTTCATCGTTCAAAACATCCATAGTGTTACATGTAGGTACCATAGTACTAGGAGGACCTATTCATAATGGTTTAAATCCAAGCCCCAAACTAGGAGGTTATCCTTCTGTAGTGATAGGTTCAATGATTCCTTGTTTTTGAGATCCAAGACCACTATAGCCATCATAGCCTTGTTTCTACATGATAGTAAACCCGAGTTCATACTTGCTAGGAGATATCAAAGTGGGTTCTCATTCTACTTTTTCTTTCTCAATACATACAGATGTATTCTCATTGATAGAAGTATCATTCTTTGTACTAATCTTTGAATGTTGTGCTTGAAGTGGTTGTGATTTACCATAAGATTGGGGAGAAACTAGTGACTCCCTAATGTGAGAGACTTGAGACATAAAGTACTCTCCACACCCATTGTCTTCAATCTTCATCTTTTCCTTGGCTTTACTGAGTAGTATATCAGCATCCACATACTTAGAGGAATTTGTGGATTGGTCTTCATTATTTTTTGGGATTTGGTATGTAGTAGCATGTCTTAGGTTAGCACAAAATTGGAAAGGATCTGGATCGCCAGGGATGGTAACCTCCATGTTGTCATAGGAAAACTTCAAACATTGATGATATGTAGAAGGGACTGCTTTCATAGCATAAAGCCAAGGGCATTCTAGTATCATGTTGCAATTCATTTCCATGTCTAGGACATGGAACAATGTGTCTTTAGTAGCTGGACCAACTCTGATAGGTAATGTGATGATTCCCCTAGAGAAGTGTTCACCATCATCATAAGCTTTTATTGTGATTCTTCAAGAGGGATCAACATCATATTTAGAATAACCCAAATTTTTGACAACATTAAGAGTACAAATGTTTAGTCTTGCTTCCCCACCTATTAAGACATGTTTGACTTTGGCATTATGGTAGAAGACTTCAAGATGAATGGGATTGTTGTTGTTGGGTTTTTCTTTAGGAATATCTCAAGGGAAAAAAGTGATATGTTGTGACACAAATAGGTTCCCAACCATGGCTTAGAACTGGGCAACATCCATGTTATCTAGGACTATTGACTCTTTAAGGGCTTGTTCCCAGATCTTTTGATGTTGGGGAGATGCACGTAGTAGATCCAAGATGGATATTTGTGCAAGGGTTTTATTGAGCTATTCAACAAGGCTATAATCAGATGAAGTAGGAGCAACAAGTCTACTAGGGTGTGCAAGTCTAGTAGGAGTAGTAGGTCTAGATGGTGCTCCAGGTAGGGTGATCTTGCTATGATGTGTGGTGATAGCACAAGGAGAGTCTTCAGCCTTTAAAGTGAATGTAGATATGTAGGAATTTGATTCATTGAAACAATTGATAGTGTAGTCATATCCCATGCACATGTAATTAACATTAGCTTGTGATCTTGAATTTGAATTAGAGGGCTTCTCTTTGTCATGATTACCCCAAAGGATCTTTAAATATAGTGTGGTCAGAGTTGGGTGCTACTAGTGATGGATCAACCATGATTACACCATCATCAATAAGGTCTTGTATTGCATGTTTTAGTTGGAAGCATGATGAAGCCTTATGTCCTTTGGTGTGATGGTAATCATAGTACTTTTTGTCATCCCACCAATCAGCTTTAGTCAATGGTTCATCTTTGATTGGGGGTAACTGTAGGAAGTTATTACTCAGTAACTATTACAATGCAGTCTTAAGAGGTATCCCCAATAGTGTGAATTTTCTATCCTTGGTTCTAGGATGTCTTTTGTCTTGTGTGGAAGTCTCAGTTTTCTATTGTTGAGGTGTTGTTTGATTAGGAGTTTTTGAACTTGTGAGGTTTGCACCTTTCAAAGTCAATTGAGGTTGTGTTGTGCTAATTGTTCAAGCATCCACAATGCCATCATTAGTCACATTCTTATTTTTGGAGAAAAATTTTGGCTTGTCATTAGACAAGTTGGTATTGGTGTTGTTCTTGTTTGTCTTGAGGATTCCCTTATAGATAACAACATCTTCAATACTAGCCCTTTTTTTCATCAGTTTAGAAATGGTGCCTGGGCTCTTGATTTTGAGTTCATACATTAAGTCTGGGACTAAGTTTTTAATGCACAAGTCAACTTGTTGTTCTTTATGAATGTCTAATGAGCATTGAATGACTAAGCTTCTCCAACGGAGTAAGAATGTGATGAATGGCTCTCTTGCCTTTTGTTTAGTTGAGCACAAATCAGAAAGTGTCACCTCATTTGTAATGTTAAAGGAAAAGTGGGAGATGAACTTGTCTATGAGTTTTGACCAAGATTTGATATTACCAAGAAGTTTGGAGTACCATTCAAGTGCGGGCCCACCTAGAGAACAAGGGAACAATTTCATGAGGTAAGTGGGTTCATCATCAAGTTCAGTATATGAAGCACAAAATTATTTGATATGATCAAAATAGGGTTTCCTTTTCTGTGATATTTTTCAAACCTTGGAGCCTCAAAGTGTTTTGGGAATGGAGGCATATAAAGACCTTTGTCAAATGGATTAGGACATAGGTCCCTTTCTATATATAGAGCTTGTTTCTTTTGGACTCCCAATGCCTCGACTTGTTTGGAAAGTTGTTTGAATTGTTGTAATAGTTCTTCATTGGGGTTTTGCATGATGGTCTTTCTTTCAAGTCTTTTGTGTTTTTGAGTAGATCATTTGCTGTGGTGAGAACTATGTCTGCATGGTTCTGACATTTTTGTGTCTGATGAGTCTAGTGAAGTGTTGCTATGCAGTGGAGGTATGTTGGCACCTCAAAGATAGAAGGGTCCTTGTTGTTGGGGAATTTGGTGTGGTATTTAATGTGGCACTTGTTGAGGGATTGACTATGATTTTTGTACCATGTGTTGTTGTTGTGCCATGTGTTGTGGTTGTTGTTGGGATACCTCTATTGGTTGCATGTGAGACCTTGTATGTGAGTGTTGTTGTAGGGGTATTTGTTGAGGTTGTTGTGGTACATTTTTTTCTATAACAAATGTTGCTGGTACACAATTTGTTGCTCAAGGCATCTTTGATATTCCATTTGTCATTTGAGTTGTTCTTTTTGTTTAGAAAACATTGCTTGTTGTTGTTGGAATTTTTGCTGAAATTGTTGTTGATAAATTGTGTGTAATTCAAGTGAGTTCACATGGGACTACATATTAAGAATGTTGGATGTTTTCCCCACTTGATGTTGTTGTCATTATGGTTGATGTTTTTGTTGATATGTGGGATGTGTGTTAAGTGGATGTAGACTTGGTTGCACCTTGGAAGTGTTGAGTCCTTGTACCACTATAGGTTGTCATTGTCATAGGGGTTGAATAAGTCCTTGAGAATTGAACGTAATGTTTGGATTGTTGTTTTGGTACCTTTGTGTGTTAGATGTTCCTGCTTGTGACATCATATTGACTTCACTATGAGATGTGTCCCTATTGGGAATGGGCATAATGTCAATAAGAATTTTCCTTTGTGTGTCCATAAGAATGGTTGCACTTGATGTTTCACATGTTGTACTTATGAGAGGCTCCATAGAATTTGATGTCATAGCACTTGGTAAAGTTAGGAGCAAAGGTGTACTTTATTGATTTGCCTCTAGAGAAGGTATGTTTGGTATCCCTAGAGCACAAGTCCCTTTAGGTGCATCTTGTTGTTGCATCATGTGACTAAAATCAAGTCTTAATTTCCTTTTGGGGTGTTTAGGGATTGGTGGTATTTCATCGAACAAGGGGTTAACATTGATGTGTTCAAATGTACTTTGGAGGATTTCCATGGTTGATTCTTGATGGGACCTTATAGGTGCCATTATCATGTTTAAAAATTCCAAAGGTTATTTTCCCTTATCTAAGTCCAAATTGATCATGGGTTGAATTTTTACAATAGTTGTGTTGGTTTGATGTTTGGACTTGGGTCCTTCCATGTTTGGGTTGAATTTGACAGTTTCTTAGGCTACCAAAAGTTTGAAGTTTTTACAAAAAATTTTGTCTTGACATGCTCTAGCCATTTCTTCATCAGTGATGCCATAGTCAATGTCAGAGACATCACTAAGGTGTATAGTACCTTTTTTTATGTTTTATGTGTTATAGTTGAAGGTACTTGTGTTAGGTTGGCTAAATTCAAAGGAGTGTGATTGTTCATCTTTAGGTGTGGTTGGTACACTTCCTCCTCCTGGTGGTATTGGCACAAATATAGGTTCAAAGTTAGGACTCCATTGAACCATCCCATGTGTCAAGGAAGTGTTTCGAGGAAATCTCATGGTAGGTGCATTTTTTGAGGTTTCTTGTGTCATATCTTGATTATGAGGATCTTGCAGATACATGTTTAAGGGGTCTGTTAGTAATGGTTGTGATGCCTCAATATGGTCTTCGTCGAAGGTTTGTTGAGTTTTCTTGCTCCTTCTCTATCTTGGATGAGATTTTGGTTGTGCTTGTTCCTCAAAAAATAAAGGTTTATAGAGTTCCTTAGGTCTTTGACTTGATTGTGTCCTAGTAAGTGTTGGCATGATACCTAAGAATGTAGATACAATGGAAATTTTGAGTGATTTAGAGTGGTGGGTATGCAAGATATGAGTATTTTTGGGATTTTTAAGTGTTTAGGAATGTTATGCAATGTGAGGAAATGATAAATTAATTAGGGTTTTGATGTGCAAAGTGCACTTGTCTTAGGGATGTTATGCAAATGCAAATGCAAGGTGATGTTTTGAGGGTATGCAAAATGAAGGTTAGGGCTATGTTTTGGACTTGGTAATGACACCAAAGGTAGGTGTATGCAAGATAGACCATGCAAAGGATTATTTCCAAGGGTTAATAATGATGTTTGGGACATGCAAAATGAGGGTAAATGCTTAAGAAGGCAATTTGGTTGATGGACAATTTGATAGGGTTTGACTATGCTAGGATGTTGAACAATGCAAGATGATGGGGATATGCCATGAGGATAAGTCAAAATGATGTTTTGGGATGCTAAGGATATGATTATGCTATGACAAGGGTATATGGAAAGTTTTGAACTTAGGTAAAACCTTTTAGAAAGTATTTTGTCTACGTGTTTAACCTTGTGATAAAGGACTTTGGATCTTGACCAAAAAGTGATAAAAGATGAAAAGATAAAATTGTTAAAAGATGACCAGGTCAAATCTATCAAGACATAGATATATTTTGACCAAATAAAATGATAAGAAAAGATAAAAAGACTAGTCAAGATCCATTATCAGTCAACACTAGGAGATACTCTAAGACTCGTACTTTGTCTAGATTTTTGACTAAATTCAAAGGTTTTGGGGGTTCAAAATGATGTTTCGAGGACTCAATAAGGTGGTGATGCTGAGAAAATATGTGATATGGACAATTCATATGATGCAAAAGGGGATTTTGGGTGCAAGATGCAATTTTGGGTCAAGTGTAGAATAGGGAGGTGCAGAGGCTCCTAGATACAGTTTTGGGGTCCTACAGTGCAGTTCGGAGGCACAAAATGGTCATGCAGGTACCCAAGTGTGCCCTAATAGTGAAAAGTGAACCCTAACAGTACCAAATATGTCATTGATGCACTTGGAGCTAGTTTGGGCACAGTTGGTAGTTTCTGGGCACAATTGGTAAGTTAGAATGAAGGTTTGTTGATTCTAAGTGGTATGGTTGCCAAACTGATATGCTAGGAAGATAAGATGTTGGGTATGATGTTAGGATGGGTTGGGAGATTCAAAATAGAGGTTATTATATATATAATTATGTATTAAGTGAAGGTAATGAAGACTAGGTGATGCAGAATGCAGATCTAGGCAAGCTAGGGCAAGGGGAGCTAACCAGGTACCTAAGGACACTGTTGAAGCCCCAAAATGTTATTTGGAATCCAAAATTGGATCTTAGTACCACCAAGTGTGCCCAAATAGTGTATAATATTTCAATGACATAGTTGGTATTTTTTGGGCATAGTTGGTAGTTTCTGGGCGCAGTTGGTAAATTGGGCTAAAACTGAGGCAATTCTGGGAGTTATGATTTCAGGATTGATGTCATAGAGAGGTAAATAGTAGGGGAAAGTGTTAGGGATAGTATGAATGCTCAAAATTATGGTTAGGACACCCAAAATTATGGTTAAAGTGGTCAAGATGATGAATAGGTATGCAAAGATGCAATGTGGTGAATGCAAAGTGTTGATTTTGAGATGGGAATGCAAAAACTAAGGGAGGTAAACTAAACCTAAATGGATGCAATATGAAAGGTAATAGATATTAGATGAGGAATAAATGGTTCAACATGAAGTATATATGATGCATGAATGAGGTCTATACTAGGGTGAATGCAAGTGAAGTCTATGCAAGTGTGAGATCTACATTTTGCCAAGCACGTTTAGGAGCATAAGTGACCATGTTTTCCACGGTTTGAGTGTGTTGAACCAAAGTTTGCTAAGTTTGATAAAGGTTGTAAAGTATTAACAATGTGTAATTTTTGGAGAAGGTTCAAGGTGTAAATTTGAATTTTGGCTATTACCTTGATTATGTTTTACACACACGCAAGACACATTAAGACAAGAATAGTTGTTGTTAAAAGTTAACAAACACACCACAACCTAGGCTTTTAGGACTGTATCCAATTAATTCCTACTTGAAACAAAGTTCAAAAGTGCTTATCTAGAGTAAAAAACCTAGGATCTTGGCGTCACAGGCTCCCCCTTATAGTGCACTCACTTCTCAGGGCTACCAAGATCTGCTTCCCAAGGGGCATTACTTCCCAAGGGATTGTTGCCTCTACTAAGGACCATGAGAATGTAGGATGTCTTCACAAGCATGGGTGACCCCTTGAGCCAGTGGATAGAAAAGATTTTGGCCACTAAAACATGCTTTTTAGTAAGGGCATTTCATTTGGCAAGTGAATGATAAACTTTCGCAGAAGGTCTCCTAGCCCCGAGAATCAGGGTTTGGTGCATCACAAGGGTACGAGAGGAGAGCTATCACATAGCAATACCACTGACAAAACTTTCATCATAATCAAATTTTATATAGTGGCTAGAACATTAACCTGGCTTTTGGCCCATTACCACTCTAAGGTCATCCCCTGGCATACCCAATATCGAGTATCTTGGTCCATGGTAGGCCTCCTATAGAAGTTACATGGATTTCTCTTACACCCAAGATCCACGAATGGCGAGGGGAGAGGATATGTCCAATGCAACTCCTAGGGATTTAACACTATAGACACGCTAGATAGAAAAGTAAAAGGTTCATTTTAAGCAACAAACGAAGTGTTATCTAATCTAGGAAATCGACATACATAGTATTGAAAGACACACAAAGTCTTCAATAATGTCTTGCAAAGCACACATTAGTAGTTACTTATGATCACGTCTTCATCTAAAAATCACCACATGCTATGAATAGACCATCAGTAACAAAAAATCACCTAATCTATGTCCTAAAGAGTGATAGGAACCTTAGATGCAAATTCTAATTGATGCATGTGCTTACTGTGAACCCAGGTGTGCTCTGACAGAGTAGATTGCTCCCTAGAAGGTCAAAATGGCTCTGAACACCCCCAAGTGTGCCCAAATAGTATAGACTATGTCAATGAAATAGTTGGGGCCTTGTTGGGTTTAGTTGGTAGTTTTAGGGTGCAGTTGGGAAGTCACGTGCAAAGTGTGGGGAAATGGTGCCTAGACAAGACCCAAAAACTAAAATTTTCAAAGCTACACTCCCAAGTGCACCCAAATAGTGCAGACTACATCAATGATGTAGTTGGGGCCTAGTTGGGCATAGTTGGTAAGTCAAAAAAGATAGAAAAAGGTTTTGGTGGCTTTTGGACTACTAAAATTGCTCCTAGGGGTCCTAAGTGTGCCCTGACAGAGCAGAGTGCACCCTAGGACAACAAGCTAACAGAATGCATGAAACAAGAGCATACAAGCATTTTAATAGACCCCCTAATTAATCTAGGTGTGAAAAGGGACAACAGATAGTTTTTATACCCTTCCAAGTGAGCTCCTTCCTTGCACCTACAAGCACAAAACAAGAAAACCCAAGTTAGACATGCATGTTCACGTCGGGTTCACCAAATGTAGCAACTAGAAAATGGGTTAAATGCATAACATACTATGAGAAAATCACAAAACTCAATAATCATATATTAGCACCCACTAGTCTACCATGAAAGCCAAACTAATAAAGAAAGCAATAGAAACCCCCTCTTTCGTTTGTAGCTCCCATGTCCTTCTTTCTTCTCCAAATGATTGTAGCTCCAATTTGCCTATAGTGCACACAAGATTGAAGCAAAAGCCTATGATATGGATAATCCCATGAGAATACTAGAAGTGTGATTTTAATCTTGAGAGGAGATGGTGTGAAAATGAAAATAAGTTAAGGATCTAATGACTTCCAAGACAAAGACTTCAAGGATCCAAGGAGCGAAAATGAGAGAAAGAGTGTCCAATTTATAATTGACATGGAGGATGAGAGCATTGGATTTGTCACCCATAGATATGCAATGTGGCAAGAGATTCCTTTGAGAATCGATGATGCATATGACAAAATATGCCAATTGTAAGATTCTATGACACATGAAAGTCAAACTTGGTTAAATGTGGAAGAGAATCTATGATGCATCATAAGGCACCTCAACCCACTTAAAGCCAAGAATCTATGACGAATAAGCCAAATAGCAACATGTGTAAGAGATAAGAATATTTTATTATGACAAATCTTAGCCAAGTGTCAAAGGAGAATCCACGAGGTTTCATATCCAAGTGTCATGATGATGATGCAATATTTTATGGAATATTCGAATTAAAAATCCTCTTATTCCACAAAATAAGAATTAGTAGAAAATGGAATTAATAATGGAAAATGGAACTTAGGAAATTGTAAATTTCCATGGTTTTTAGATAATGAATCAATTAATTAATAAAATTAATTAAATGAGGATGATATTTAGGAAGAATAATTAGAAATAATAATAGGATTAAATTATGGGTTATTTAATCCTATAGAGAAAATTAGTAAATGATTGGCCAAATTGATTAAATGAATGCAAACGTATCCTTTGATAAAAATGTGATGATGATATAGATATCGAATAAGATGATGATAGATAGACCAAATCCATGGTCAAATTGATTGATAGATCAAAATTGATAACATGCCAGACACATGACATGAATTGGTTGATATGTAACATTTAACCGACATCATAAATGCTACAGGATTGAAATTGATTAATAAGGTTTGATCATAATAACATCAACGGACATTGTCAATGTTATTAAAATGGTTGATGATGTCATGATCTGACATTGAAAGCCTCAAAAATGTCAAATATTGGATGACATGAATGATAGTTTGACCTAGCACTGAGAGCCATGACAGTACTAAGGTTAGATTGATAAGATTGATAGGTTGATCAGTTTCCAAGGCACTGAAAGCCACAACAATACCTAAGAGCAGATAAATGATGATTTATTTGGGATTTTTAATATGTTTCAAGTTGATTAGGACTGATTTTTAGTGATTTCAAGTTGATTTGGGGTGATTCCAAGTTGATATGAAATGGTTTTGAGTTGATTTGATATGATTCCAAGTTGATATGAAATTGATGTGAAAGGGGATACAAATGAAAAAATATGGTCAATCTGGCCAAAAGATCAAAGTTAGTAGAATGAGAAAATGGGACAAATTAGTATGAAAAAGTGATGAAACCATAGATGTGAACCATTTTTGGGTGTCTACATTTTTCCCCTCTTTGATACAATGTGATTTAGAGCATTGCATCAAAGAATGGTAATGAAAAAGCCATTAACAGATGCCCCAACAATGTGGTATATATTTATGAAATGTAGCAACTAGAAAATAGGTTAAATGCATAACATATTATGAGAAAATCACAAAACTCAATAATCATATATTAGCACCCACTAGTCTACCATGAAAGCCAAACTAATAAAGAAAGCAATAGAAACCCCCTCTTTCATTTGTAGCTCCCATGTCCTTTCTTCTCCAAATGATTGTAGCTCCAATTTTCCTATAGTGCACACAAGATTGAAGAAAAAGCCTATGATATGAATAATTCCATGAGAATGCTAGAAGTGTGATTTTAAGCTTGAGAGAAACTGGTGTGAAAATGTAAAAAAGTTAAGGATCTAATAACTTCCAAGACAAAGACTTCAAGCATCCAAGGAGCAAAAATGAGAGAAAGAGTGTCCAATTTATAATGGACATGGAGGATGAGAGCATTGGATTTGTCACCCATAGATATGCAATATGGCAAGAGATTCCTTTGAGAATCCATGATGCATATGACAAAATATGCCAATTGTAAGATTCTATGACACATGACAGTCAAACTTGGCTAAATGTGGAAGATAATCTATGACATGTCATAAGACACCTCAACTCACTTAAAGCCAAGAATCTATGATGAATAAGCCAAATAGAAACGTGCATAAGAGATAAGAATATTTTATTATGAAAAATCTTAGCCAAGTGTCAAAGGAGAATCCACAAGGTGTCATATCCAAGTGTCATGATGATGCAATATTTTGTGGAATATTTGAATTAAAATTCCTATTATTCCACAAAATAAGAATTAGTAGAAAATGGAGTTAATGATGGAAAATGGAACTTAGGAAATTATAAATTTCCATGGTTTGTAGATAATGAATCAATTAATTAATAAAATTAATTAATTGAGGATGATAATTAGGAAGAATAATTAGAAAGAATAATAGGATTAAATTATGGTTTATTTAATCCTATAGAGAAAATTAGTAAATGATTGTCCAAATTGATTAAATGAATGCAACCATATCTTTTGATGAAAATGTGATGATGATATAGATATCGAATAAGATGATGATAGATAGACCAAAGCCATGGTCAAATTGATTGACAGATCAAAATTGATAACATGCCAAGGACACATGACATGAATTGGTTGATATGTAACATTCAACTGACATCATAAATGCTATAGGATTGAAATTGATTGATAAGGTTTTATCATAATAACATCGACAAACATTGTCAATGTTATTGAAATAGTTGATGATGTCGTGATCTAACATTGAAAGCCTCAAAAATGTCAAAGATTGGATGACATGAATGATAGTTTGACCTAGCACTTAGAGTCGTGACAGTACTAAGGTCAGATTGATAAGATTGATAGGTTGATCAGTTTCCAAGGCACTAAAATCCACAACAATATGTAGGAGCATATAAATGATGATTGATTTGGGATGTTTGATATGTTTCAGGTTGATTAGGATGGATTTTGAGTGATTTCGAGTTGATTTAAGGTGATTCCAAGTTGATATGAAATGGTTTTGAGTTGATTTGATATGATTCTGAGTTGATATGAAATTGATGTGAAAAGGGATACAAATGAAAAAATATGGCCAATCTAGCCAAAAGATCAGAGTTAGTAGAATGAAAAATGGGGACAAAGTAATCTGAAGAAGTGATGAAACCGTAGATGTGAACCATTTTTGAGCATCTACAATGTATACCATTTGATTAAGTGAAAACTTAAGGATAACTTAAAGGAAAATTTAAGAGTTAATTGAAGTGATTTGAAGTGAAGTTGAAGGTGATTATAGTGTGCCCTAATCCCCATGATTTTAAGGTATTTTCCAATCTTTCCTAGTTGAATTGTGAAGTTGAGTAGAGAAATTTGTCAATTGAGATGCAAAGAAACATGATTCAAACCTAAGATGAAGATAAAACCTATACCACCATTGGATGATGACCCTGCAACTAGATTTTTGCAAACCCCAAATGAAGTTCTATATTTAGAAAACATTGGTAGTTATAATAGGTGCAAGTTCAAAATTGTAGAAGAAGAAAACATCACATAAGAATTTAAAATTTTTTACAAGGATCTTTTATTTATGGATTAAAAAGGATAAACAAGATATTGAGAGTGGAGGAGGGGGGTGAATCAAAATCTTTAACACTTTGTAATTTTTCACCAATTCATTCACATCTATAAATAATTTGTGTATGCAAAACTTATAATGTAAATTTGATGTAACATATTAATCTAATAAATCACCTACATGGAAATAAAAAACATAACACAATATTTGTAATCTAGAAACCCTCCAAGGTGAAGGTAAAATTAGGGTGGGGATGACACCCTCAAATATTCACTATTATAGTAATAGAGTTAACCAGTTAAGGTTACAATGTTTGACCATGAAATATGATCTACCCTTTGAGGAGTCTTCCCTATTAAAGGCTTAAGAGTATATTAGGTCTCACATTGTTAGATAATGTTACACTTAAAACTAAGTAGGGACTCTATTAGGAGATTTACATAGATCTATTAAGACCGCTCTCTTAAGAGATTTATCCAATTTCAAGTCTATTAAAACTAATTTAGTACCTGACTCTTAGTTTTCTCTGCAAGATGATTTTGAGTCTTCTCCTTACTAAATGATCTTGTCCTTTTATATGATAGCACTTGTCTTTCCCTTTCACTTCACTACCATGACTAGGTCACTTTCTCTATTAGATGATAATAGAACCCTTCACTTACTTCTGATTTGTTATCAAACCTTCTTGTTCACATGCACACACCTCTCTACATTTTCCCTTACTTCACATGCTTACAATCTAGTTAATATTGTCACTATTTAAAGTGATTCATAATTTATTTTCTATATGGTTCCATGTTTTGCCTCTTCATCATGATCATTGAATACACAACATAGGGATCTATGATCTATGTCATGTAAATGTTCTATAACAACCTCTTCAAAACTTAAATATTCCTTCTAAGTCAACTTGATAAAAATTTTGCCTCAAACTTTGTTCCATTCTTGACTTTTATGTAAACTCTATATTTCTTAGCCTTTATTGTTTCTTGATGCTCATCATTACTTTTTCTCATTATATAACTCAACACTCATGTACTTGGAATTTTCTCAGTTGCTGATGACTTGCTTGGCTTGTAAAGAAAATACTTTGTGACCAAAAACTTACTCGGCTCCTATAGAGTTTGG
This sequence comes from Cupressus sempervirens, assembly GCA_028749045.1. NCBI lineage: Eukaryota > Viridiplantae > Streptophyta > Pinopsida > Cupressales > Cupressaceae > Cupressus > Cupressus sempervirens. Next base: position 165,664,641 of record CM053790.1, on the reverse strand, counting down.
TACATACTCATTTATATAGATGAATCAAGCTATATGGAGTAGGTTGTTCACAATTATGGCCTCCTAAATTTTCCTTGTAAATGAATAAGTGGTTGACATTAATAGAATTCAATGGTTAAGATATAAACATAGCATTCAAGGAAGGCTATGAACATTTGGGTTGGAAAGACTTACTTCAATCTTTTTTTTTACTATGAGTTTGATAAGGAAGAATGGACCAAGATAATCCTAAGTAGAATTCATAATGGAAAATTCTAGATGGGAGATAACATGATTGGAATTTCAATGAATCTAATATATGAGATTACTAGGTTGAGAAATGAAACTTTCATCCCTTTAAATGAGAAAAATGTTAAGAAGGTTATTCTTGAGAACACCAAGTCAAAGTATAATGAAAAAGGCATAGTCTTGAGTGAGATAAAATAAGATGATATTTGTTAGAAAAATCATGGAAACTAAGATTTTTTCTAGTTATAGAGATGATGAAATGGCAACAAGATTTTTTCATGAAACACACCTAATGTGCATTGAGAAAACCAAGATAAATTTGTGTGAGATATTGAGAGTGCAATTAATAAAGAATCTAGAGAGAGTCAAGAAAGTGAAAGTTTGTCAAATTAGATTTCAAACCTTGATAACTTACATGTTTTTATACAAATTAAGGAGTAGGGGAAGGAGAAGAAGATGGAGGAAGATGAGGAGAGTAGGAGAAGGAGAAGGTTAAGCAAGAGGAGAAAGAGAAGGAGAAGAAGGAGAAGGAGAAGGTTAAGCAAGAGGAGAAAGAGAAGGAGAAGAAGGAGAAGGATAAGAAGAAGCAACAAGATGAGAAGGAGAAGGAGAAGGAGAAGAAGAAGGAGAAGAAGAAGAAGAAGAAGAAGAATATGATGATGATGCTGATGATAATGATGATGAATAATAAGATGAGGTGAGTATAATTGAAGTTAAAAGAAACTCTGCAACATTAGTAGAAGTAAACAAAGAACCACAACAACCCTAAGACCTAAAAGATAAAACAAGGTGGCTATATGACCATGAATGAAGTAGAAAGTTGTGGCCATATATGAAGGCAAGATGATGAGATTTCAGGTTATTACACCTAAACCTACAAGACATGAAGAAGAGAAAGAAGAGGATGAAATAGAGATAGAAGAAAAGGCACAAGTCAATAGAAGCCTAAGTTTGATAAGATGAATTATGGAATTATTGACGATGAAAATATTGTAGAATTGAAAAAAATTATGATATGTATAGTACCTAAATTTTAGTTGGAAAATATAATTATTATACACCTGGTCTTGTCTAATAAGAAGTGTGTAGATATGGAAAGACAAAAAGCCAATGATTTGCATGATATGTTAGTAAATAGAAAGAGATGAGTTATTGAGGAAGAAAAGAAAATAACAGAAAGGTTGATCAAAATATTATGTGAAGTTGAAAATGATGATTAGGTTAAGGGAATTATGAAGAGGATTGAACCTTTGTTATGAAAAAAGATAAGAGCCATTCTTATAATGGGAGGAAATTATGAAGAGGTTAATAAAGAAGTTAAGAAAATAATAGTTAAAGTAATGAAAAAGATGAAGAACACTAAAGTGAAAAAGACTTCAAAAGATAATAATGTCTTCATCATAAGCTAATAAAGAAGAAGAAACATCAAGATTAACATAAGAATTAGTGCCAACAACAACATCATCCACTAAGGATATAAAGATGAAGGAAGTAGATGACACCAGAGCAAAAAAAACATCAAAATTAGAGTTCATTTATATTACAATTGGTATAGACATAGTTAATGTAGATAACACAAGAATTACCATTGATACAACCCAAGATCTCTTTAAAACTTATGGCCCTATTGTTGGTAGTTTGGTAGGGTAGACTAGTTTTGAGAATAAAGGAAATGCTAAAGAAGATAAAGGAGAAGAGGAAAGGAAAGATGAAGAAAGCTAGATGGAAAAGGAAGATAAAAATAAGAAGAGAGATGAGGAAGAAAAATATAAGGATGATATGGAGGAAAATAAGACAGCATCAAAGAAAGAAAACATTGAGCAAGGAAATGTTCAAAGTATATAGTTACAACTAGTCACTCCTATCAAAGACATAAGCAGAGAAACAAAAAGATCCTCAAAGTCACCTTTAGAGACTTTGATGGAAAAATAATGAGAGTTACTCCAACAAAGTCAGCTAGTGAACCTCAGATAGAAATTATTAGTAATCTATCAACATTGGTGACACATAGAATAACTAAGAAGAGTAGAGTAAATAAGGAAACTCAAGAAACTCTTGAGGAGATGACCAAGAAAATGGAGAGCCTAGTAATAATTCAAATAAATGAGTAAAATTTATAGAAAAAGGCCACTAATGTTTTGGAGGAACTTGATAGAAAATTTTAGACTATGGTAGAGGTATGGCCCAAACACAACACAATGGAAACCTTTTTAGGAAGGTATATCAAAATGTGAAGGATGACTTAGATAAATTGGACATTTTGTAATATCCCCTGCTAGACCTTCATCAATATTTTAATTTCTTTTTTGTATTATTGAATGATTCCTTCTATTTCCTTTATCTTTCTCCATGCTTATAATCCCCCCTTCTCCAACGTTAAAATTCTCTATGTATGTATAGTTTTTAATTCTAAGAGTCACATCTTTTCATTTATATTATAATAATAATTAGATTATAAAATGTTTTATTATAATACTATATCAACTATATTTCTTTTATTAATATTAATTTTTATTTTCAAAACAGTGACAATGCCACTTGATATATATATATATGTGTGTGTGTGTGTGTGTGTGTGTGTGTGTGTGTGTGTGTGTGTGTGTGTGTGTGTGTGTATGTATATATATATATATATATGTATGTATATATGTATATGTATATATATATATATGTATATATGTATATGTATATATATATATATATATGTATATATATATACATACATATATATACATATACATACATACATACATACATACATACATACATACATACATACATACATACATACATATATATATATATATAATCTCTACAGTTTTATTTTTTATTTTTTGATTCTAAGATACAGAGCTCCTAAAGAAAAGAATCAAGAAGAAAAACTTTGTTCATTACCCCATCAAGAAGAAGGAAAAAGAAAGGAGAGAGGAGAGAAGATGGAGGTAACACAAACTTGGTTATAGCATTCCAAGATTGGCACTGCCAAATTACAATGTATAGTAGAAGAAATAGAGAAGAAGGAGCATGTACCAAGAATGTACACATTTACAAAGATTTAAAATATGAGCAGAATATACATTTATAAAAAGATATAATATGTACGAAGTGCCTCCAAAAATGAGCCAAAAATAACTACAAAGATGAGCCAAAGCAACCAAATCCACTGCTGATCAAAAAGCTAATGCAGCTCCATGAAGAAACCTACACACAAAAAAAGAAAAACACAAAACCAAAGAACACCAACCAAATACAATTACTCCTCCATATCCCCTATCGTAGGGGCAAAATTCCCAAGTTTAAGAGTAAGATTAGGGGTGGCAGTATTAGGAATGATCATAGGAGGAGTATATGGAGTAGATGCATGAAATGAATCATGTTCTAGTAGATCTAATAAAGAAAAGACAATCTGATGCACATTATTGACACAATTATTTGGAAATCCCAACCAAATTGCTGCAATGCAACTTTCACCAGACAAAAAGGCTACCTCCTAAGAGATTTTTTAATACTATCATAAACCATGAAAACATTATGATTGCTAAGGAGTGTGTGATGGTGGAACAAGCTGCCAACAAGGGCAAAACCACTCCAAAGATCATATCTCTAACAAGCTTTAGAAAGCTTATTTTTATGCAAAAAAACGTATCCAATAAATCTAGTAGCTATTAGCTCCACATGAAATGAGGATTACAATAAATCCATATCATTGGAAAAGAAAACCGATAACATGTGAGAAGGATAAATTAACCTTTTACCAATAAGAAATAAAATATCATGCTCAATGATCCTCTTGATTCCTCTAAGAATGTGAGGATGGTCATAGAAGAACAAAGTTAATAGCATGTCATCCTTAATCTAGCCAAGAAATGGCTATTCCCAATCTTTTGGTTCCAAAAAAATTCTATAATTCCTAGGATAATATTCCTTATGGAGAGAAGAACAGGTCAAACAAATATCCACTAGATAGCTGACTCTAACTAGCAAGTTTTGTCAACTTGAAAAAATGGATTGTAATGAAACTAGCATTAGTAGCCAAAAATGACCACCCAAAAGACCAAAAGATGAAGAAGATTCCCAAACTGTCATAATGATAAGTGGCTTAAAGAATGTAGAACCCAAATTGACCACCCAGAACATCACAAGAAAATGAAGAACCACCACACTAAAAAATTCCCACTTGAAAACCATAATGAAAAAAGATATAAAATTAAATTCAATAAATGCCACATAGATCATATAAGTAAAATATATGCAATAAAACTAGACACATAAGGTGTAGGATAGTTCCCATGAATTAGGTACTTATCACTAGTGTGATATAGGACAAAACAATTAACCACATAGCCCAATTAGTTGGAAACAACACCAATTATGGAATAAAATATGATAAAGTATAGATACCAAATCCTAATGAGAAGGAAAATCATATACAAAAGGATGATGGTGGTTCCATAGGGGAGTATAGTCATAGCTAATCTAAATCATGATCAAAGACATCACCTAGTCCACCTCACAAAGAGAAGGTACGATTGATAGATCCAAATAAAGAAATTAAGTGCATGCTCCCCTAATTGAGTCTATTAAATTTTCCCCACATGATGTTAGTTACTAAACCGATGCTAGGATGGAGAATACAAGTTTCCCGACTCTTTACCAAGTGTCCAATAAGATATGCATAATATAATCATATCAAGAGGCAAAAAATTCTACCATCAACTTAGTAATTCATACCAAATAGGAAACCACGTAACTTGTAGCACACACCTTACTTGCTAGATGCCAATTACTAGCCTGATACTAAAATGGTTAATACCACTAAAGTGTATGCTAACATAACTTGAGAAAAGAGTTAAGCTAGTGATATTAACCATCCAAGCACTGAACTAATAAATCCCATCAAAAAAGAAATATTTAAGATTCACTCTAAATGATGGAAGCAATACAAGGAAACCTATCTATCAAGTAGTTAAAGGAATGACAATCCAATACTATACCATCACATCCATCATTTTCTAACTTGTTAGCCAAAACATTACCTTCCTTGAAAACATGAGAAACAAAAAATTTATCAAGAGCATCAATGAGATTCCAAATATGTTGGAAAGTACAATACAAAGACCAGTTATTGATTTTCCTTTGGATACATGCATTAATAACTACCAAAGAGTCTCCTTTTATATGTAAAAAAGAAAATGCCATATGTTTAGCCAAAATTAGACCCTCCATAAGAGCTATAGATTTGGCCATATTATTGGTGCCTACCAAAATCAATTTTGCATAAAAGCTAGCAACACACCAAACTAATTATGCAAAAACACCCCAATTCCTAATTTGCCAAGATTCCCTCTAGAAGCCCCATCAAAATAAAGCTTGACAACCAAATCATAAGGAGGCTTCCAATGAATAGACTTTCTACAAATTGGTATAAACCTAATCCAACAGAAAATAGAAGAAGAAGGTAGAGAAATTAGCTTCCATTTTCAAAGTATAAAACTATCCAAGGAGGAGAAAATACCATTACACTTGAAATGATTGTTAACAAATTTATTGACTAATTCAGAGATAAGTTGCTCTATTGTAACAATCAATTTTCTCACATTAGACATCTCTTTATGAAAAACTCTCTTGTTCTATTCCCACCAAATGGACCAGATGATAGATGAAGGGACAATAAACCATAGACATGAAAAAATAGAATTGGAAAATAGAGTCTACCAAGACTGGAATAGACCCCATAGAGACTTAGGAAAAGGGAAATGAAGAGGCAATTTGGCCAAAATAGAATGCCAAAATTGCATTGAAAAATTACAATGCACAAAAAGGTAGTCATCTATCTCCATGTGAAGATCACACAAAACACAATTGAAAGAATCTAAAATATGCAATCTACTAAGCCTATCATTAGTCAAAACTTTTCCCTAAATGGCCAACTAATAAAAAACTCCCAATTTTGGCAAAACACTCTTATCCCAATGAAACTTGAAAGACCACTTTGAATCATGTTGTTTTGACAAACCCAATAGGGTCTCATAGCCTAATTTGACATAATACAACCCAGTCTTAGCAGAACACCACACTAACTTATCACAACCTTTGGACAAGAAAACCACTATGCTAGCTAGGATGGCATCAAAGCACCTGACCAATTCACTCCTAATAGGAAATGAGAAAGGATCTTTCCAACAAATCTTGTGAGATACAAGATCAACATAATCCACATAGTCCACCAAATGAATACCCAACTATTACATGAAGCTTCCATAGCCTCTTACAATGAGGAATTATGACTCAATGGAGGACTACCATTCCAAGCATCTTTTGAAAAGGAAACATCAAAACTAGAATGAACCTACCAAGACAAGAACTTAGTGACAATTGCTCTAGAAGACATCATGAAATTCTAGGTAGGCAACCCTATAGGAGGGTTAGAAATAGTGAAGATTCTATGAGGGTAATTAGCATCAAGATATTTAGTTTGCATGATTTTAAACCATAATGATTGATGTTTGAAATGCATATTCTATATAATTTCCCCCCCAAAATCTTGGCTCCTTAAAGAGATGTTCTAAACCCCTCCCCCACCATAGGGTTTAGACAAAGACATCTTTTGTAACAAAATTAGAGGTATTTTTCTAGCATTATTCATATTAGAGGACCACAAAAAGTTATGAATGATTTTTTCCTTCTAAGAAATAATAGAGGATAGGGCTTGAAGAACTAAAATATAATAATTCAGAATGGAAAGAATTATTATGATTAATAAAATTCTCCTAGAAAGAGAAAGCCACCTCGCCTTCCAAGATAAAATCCTAACCTTCAAGTGATAGATGACATTATCCCAAAACAAAAGTTTCAACATTATCCCAAAATGAAGGTTTCAATGGACCCAAAAAGAATAGAATCCCCAAATAAAGAGAAGGTGGCTCATTGACTAAGAAACCAAGAATGTTAATTAACTTGAGCTTGATTGGCTTGGGTGTGAAAAGCAGGAAGCCTTTGGATTTTTTCAAGTAAATGACTTGACTAGACCCATTAGTATAGATGTTTAAAATATGCTTAATACACTTGGCTTCCCTAATTGAAGATTTACCAAAAAGAAAAGTATCATCAGCAAAGAAATTGTGACTGATGACAATGTCAAAATTTGGTATATGAATGCCTTGCTAGTTAGCTAAGGCCTTCTAACTAAGAATAGCTCTACTCAATGTTTCAACTATAATAATAAATAAAAATGGAGAGAGTGGATCACATTTGTGAACCCCTTGGTAGCTTGAAAATAGGGTGAAGGGACACCATTAATAATGATTGCAAATGAAGTCCCCGAGAGACACTTTTTAATCCACTTACATCAAGGTTTTGAAAAGCCAAATTTGGCTACAATAGCCAAAAGAAATTCCCAATCCACTTTATCATAGGCTTTCATCATGTCTAACTTTTCTACAAATGCTGGTATTTGATAAGATTTAGTGATATGAAGAACTTCCAATGCAACTAAAGCCCCATCTAATGTATCCCTACCTGGGAAAAAACCTCCTTACTGAGGAGAGACTAAACTAGGGATTAGGAATTTGAGCCTAAGATAAATAGCCTTAGTAATAATCTTTTATATTGAGTTGCAAAGAGAAATAGGTCTAAAATCTACAAATTTTGTAGGAGATTTCACCTTAGGAATCAAGATGATATTCATTTTATTGATACTTTTTAGAATGTAGCCTTTCTTTCAAGAGTCCTCTAGAAATAAAAGTAGATCAAAACTAATCACATCCCAATATTTTTGGTAAAACAGGATGGAAAATCCATTAGGACTAGGCACTTTATCTGGAGCCATGGAGAAAAAAAACTGCACAAACCTCTTCAACAGTGAAAGGTTTCATAACAAACTCATTATCTAAATCAGAAACAAGAGAATGAATGGACTACAACAATAAGTTCCTGTCATCCTTGTTTACTTCAGACACTTATTCAGGGAAAGTAAATTTTTGTAGAAACTAAACCCTTTGTTACAAATATCCTATTAAGTGACCAACTTGGCCCCCAATGAGGCACTAGTAATAGACCAAATAGATGAAGAAGCCTTCTTGATCTTAGTTGAGGCATGAAAGAACTTCGTATTCCTATCACTCTCTCTCAAACACAATTCCCTAGACTTCTATCTCCAATAAATGTCCTCCCTAGTAGACAAAGTTTCCCAATAACCTTGAAGAGATCTTTGTTTAACTGATAGTTTTGCATCAATCCCAAACTTCATAATATGATCAGCAATACTTTTGAGATCACTCTCAACCCTAGACTTTTCATGGAATGCATTCTTGAAGACCTCTTTATTCCAGACACAAATTTTGGAACACACAAAAGATAACTTATTTGCAAATTGAAACATTTTGTTTCCTTTGAAAAATGGAGCACTAACCCACCATTGCCTAAGTAACTATAAGAAGTGAGGATGAGTAAACCCCATTCTTTCAAACTGAAAGGTAGACCTAGCTTTAGGAAGATTTGGCTTACTAATATTCAAAAAAATGGGAAAATGATCAGATTTAGAGGATGATAGAATCTGAGCTAAAAATGACAAATTAAGTAACTTCATATCTAGAGAGATCAAGAATCTATCCAATTTGGATGATATGGGATCAATAGATCTATGATTAGACCAAGTAAAATCACCATTCATGAAAGACACCTCATTTAAAGCATTGGTGTGAATAAATAAATTAAATTCCTCTATAATTCTTGGGGCAATGACATTGCCCCCAATTTTGTCATTAGGTTATGAAATAGCATTAAAATCACCCCCAATAACATCAAGTAGATCCTCCAATTTACCAATCTAATTAGTAATATCATCCCACAATAAAGATTTATCCTAGGCTAGAGAAGGTCCATAGACATTGAAAACATAAAATTTAAACTTCAACCAATTAAATTTAATGAGTTTCCAATTAGGTTGAGAGATCAAAGGCACCCTTAAGACATGTTTATTCTTCCATAACAAAATAAGACCACCGGAAGTACCAAAAGAAGGAACACATGTATACTTCCAAGAAGACCAACTATTCACAAATTTATCAAAAGATTCCTAAGATAGTTTTGACTCTTGAGAAAGAACTAAGTTAGCTTGAGAAGATAGAATAAACATCCAAACTCTACTACTTATATCTAAAGAATTCAAGCCCCTAACATTCCAACATAAAATCCTCATAGTGCCATAGGAGATCATAACATTCTCTGAGTCTGAATAATAGGTGAAAAAGAATCCAAAAGAGTTGATTGAATGCCAGCCTCAATTTCCTCTTTAATTTTACAAGAAAGAGGTTTAATCCCCCTTTTCTTTGGGGTATTAATAGCTACACTTGCAATTAACACAACACTAGATGACTCTATCTATGAGATGGAAAGTTCTTAGGATAAATCAAAAAAATTGGTAGTAGATGGACCCTTATGCTCATGAGACTCAAACCCAAACATCCATGCTTCCAAAAAAATCTCATCCCTATCCTTAGACACAACTAAAATGATGATACTACTAGACTATGGTAGGTCTCATGACCATCTTTTAGAGGACTAGAAGAAGATGAAATAGGAACAAATAGTTGACTATAGAGTAGAAATTTATGAATGATACCCAACTCATCCATTGGGGGAATAGCCAAGCTAGACCCTGAACTACTAGGGAAAACTAGAGGTATATGAGAAGCAGTTGAAAGAAGTAGATTTCTAAAAGACAAACTAGAATCACTAAATAGGGAGAAGGAAAAAATAGACATGCCTAACACACCCGAAAAGGACACCGAAAAAATTAAAGAAAAAGGAGGGAGAAGGGAGAGAACCTAAATAGGAGATGTCTCAAAGTCTTGCAATGGGAAAGAATTCTAGCAAAGAGCATGAGACTCAGGAGCTAGTTGTACTAAAGCAATTAGGCCCAAATTAATCCCAAGGGATGACACCTCCATTTTAGCCTCAAAACTACCTTCATTAGCAGAAGTATGATGCCCCAAAACCACTTGCAAGGAGTTCAATTTTGAATCCACTTGACACTCATCAAATGAATAGAGAAAAAAATTTGAACTAAAGTATTAACAAATCTCATGAGAAAGTAGAAGATAGTCTTTTCATTGATGCATAAAATGAACCAGAGAATTAGCATTCTTAGCAACAACTTTTGGTTGCACATATTGAATTTGTTGCATCCAAACCCCAAATTTTGAACAAATAGAAAATTTTGTTGGGGGTTTAATACCCTTCTACATAAGTATACACACCTGAAAAACCATATGAGGATGCACAAATAGAATTTAATCATGCCTGACAAAGATGACCAACTTATTAGCAAAAATCTCAATCAAAATAGGGTCCCTATATTCTAGTAGGAAATTTGGGAACACCACCCACTAAGGAAAAAAATTGTGGAAAATCCCTAGAGGAATCAAAATGGGGCATCCAACCCATAGTAGTAATACTAATCCCATTACAAAACCAACACTTAAACTTGTGCACTATAGATCTTTGCTCTTTAGTCTCAAAAATTGCTACAAAAGAAAGAGAATCTATATTTAGCAAAAAGAGTTCAGACAACCCCACCCAATACCAGTTGGCCTAAGAAAGGAGGGAGTCAAAATCCACTATAGACTAGAGCGTACCAATAAGAGCTATAGAATGCAAACCAAACACCTTAGGCTTAGAAGATTTGCAAGGCATACTACTAAGAATTGGATTGCACCTAGTTTGTTCTAGGGTAGACAGAAAAAGATGGATAGGACCCTTGTTGGTTGACTTTGGGATGAAGAGAGTTCTATAAGAATGAGAAGGAACCTTCTGTACATGATTTTTATTTGGAGAGAACACAAACCTTGGAATATGACTTCCTTGAAATATTAAAGATGGTGACATCAGTTGAGAATCCTTGCAAATATCAAATGGTGGTTGCCAAACAAAAATCTTCTTACAATAGGGTTTTTGAATGGGCAGCCAATATTGCTTACCTTGTGGCCAAGGAAGAGGACCAATAGATTTCCCAGAAAAACAAGTAGTAGATGGATGAGATCCCAAAATGCCTTTGAAGATAAAAGCCCTGGGTGGAAAAACCTTAGCCTACGAAGAATGATTCTGCCAAACTTGTGGCCAAATAGATTGTCTCAACTTCACGCAATCTCTCCAAACCCCTTGACGTAAAACCCACTAATGAAGATGACCAAAAGACCTTCCAAATGCCAAATCCTCTTTACTCACTGGGAAACCACAAAGAATAACGTAGTCCTCAGAGACCTCCATGCATGACCAATACCCTTTTTTAATTGCATGACCAATAAGAAAGCACCGAGAATCCACTCCACCATTATAGGTAGTACCAACTCAAGCCTCCAACTCATCAACACCAATTGCCATTTTTTTGCTTGATAGAAAAATTATTATTAATATAATATTATTACATATAATGCATTATATATTTACTTTCAAAATTATTAATCTAAATATTATATTATTTATAGTATTGTATATATAGATATATATGTATAATATAAAAGTCCATATTGATATGCTAATATATATATTATTATCATATATTATAATTTATAGCTTTATCTTAATATTATTATATTATTTATTTTCATATATATTATTTATCCTTAATATTATAAATTTTATATATAATACTTCTTTATTATTAAATCATATGTCAATATAGGGATATCACAAAATGAAGTGACAATTCATTTCTATGGATTATTAGCTTGATCTATTTAATAAATTGCAAGGGTTGAAGTAAGTGAGAAAATATGTTCAAGAGCATATTGAATAGTTTTACAGAGTGCTCATTAGAACTCTAGCCATGTAGAAGCTGATAAGGAGAAAGTGACATGTCATCTTAATGGTTTAAGGCCAAGCATATAGTATGAGATGAGTTTGGTTAAACTGACTAGTATTGAGGAGGCATTCTAGTTTTCCCTAAGAGTTGAGGAGAAACTAAGAAAGAGGATTGACAATAAGAATAGTGGAAGAGGTCATGGTGGAAGATCTAGTAGATGATCTTATGGAGGTTGAAATGATTATCAAAAGAAATAGGATGAGGTTGGAAGTATAATTCATAGCTAGAGGGGAAAAATTTCCAATCATTTTGATGGTCATAATGATAGAGATTAGAGAGGTAGAGGCAAAGAATACGGATCTGGAAGAGGAGGCTATTGTGGAAAATGTTTTCACTAAATAGAAGAAATAAATAAAGTATTTGAATGTTCCTAGCATCAAGGAATGGCATATCAAAGAAGAAAAGGCCAGGCAAGAGTTGCACATGTCAATGAAGATGCCAGATCATCACATGCTAAAGATGTTGAAAGAGGAGAATTCATAGTTAATAGAAGAGTCCTACTAAGTGATGAAAATGAATCTGATCAAAGAAGGAGTTTGTTTTATGCAAGATGCAGATGTGAAGATAAGTGTTATGATGTGATCATTGATGGTGGAAGTATTGACAATTTGGTGTTAGAATCAATGGTCACAAACTTGAAGTTGAAGAGAGAGAAACATCCATGCCCATACTGTATTGCTTGGGTACAAGATGACCACAAGGTCATGGTCAATGAGCAATGCTTAGTGAAGTTAAAGATTGGAAGCTACTAGGATGAGGTACTTCATGATGTAATACCTATGAACATATATCATATGTTTCTAGGTAGCTCATGGCAGTTTGACAAGCATGCTACACATGATGGGTGAGAAAATACCTACACTTAAAAAAGGATGGTATGAAATATAAGTTGAAGTCATTGAAGGTGAAAGAAGAAAAGGTATGTAATGCTACAATAATATGTTTCATTGATGGAAAGGAGTTTCTCCAAGGTATGAAGCATGAGCATATGTATTTTTCTATAATTCTAAAAGATGGTAAACAAGAAGTAGAGGAGGTACCTATAAAAGATACATATATGTTGGGAGAATTTTCTGCTCCTATGTCAAACAATGTACCTCATGGATTAATCCCAGTGAAGAAGATTAGTCATGAGATGGATTTGATTCTAGGAGCTAATTTTACAAACAAGGCAGCACATAGAATGACACCAGTACAAAGTGAAGAGTTGAGCATAAAAGTTCATGAGTTGTTGTAGAAGGGGTTAACTTGAGAGAGTTTGAGTCTATGTGGTGTATCAGTAGTATTAGAACCAAAGAAGAATGGCAAATGGAGGATGCACATAGATTCGCGTTCTATTAACAAGATCATAATCAAGTACATATTTCCATTGCCAAGGATGGATGATATTATGAACTATTTTAGTGGTGTTGAGTATTTCACAAAGATATATTTGAAGAGTGGATAATATCATATTTGTATCAGAGAAAGTGAAGAGAAGGGAAGGACTATATGAGTGGTTAGTCATGCATTTTGGGCTAACCAATGCACTAAGAACTTTCATGAGGCTCGTGAATGAGGTACTAAAGGAGTTTCTGTGTAAGTTTTTCTTTGTTTACCTAGATGATATTTTGATCTTTAATAGGATGTTGGAGGAATATTTGAGGCATATCTGAAAGGTGTTTGATAAGTTGAGGGAAGAAAAGTTGGTAATAAACTCGAAGAAGTGTAGTTTTGTGAAGAAGGGGTTGGAATATCTAAGATTTTTAGTCTTAGTAGAAGGTCTAAAAATTGACCCAGAGAAAGTGAAGACTATCCTTGAATAACCTAATCAAAAGAGTGCTATAGAGGTAAGATCTTTTCATTGAGTGGCTAGTTTTTATAGAAATTACATAAGAGGTTTTAGCAGTATTTGTGGACACTTGATAGAAACAATGAGAGGGGATAGGAAAGAATTTAAGAAGGTATACCTATTCTTATTTTAGTGAGAATTTGAATGATGCCAAATGAAAATATTCTATTTATGATCAAGAACTTTATGCTATAGTATAATCATTGAAGAATTGGAGAACTATCTTCTTCCTAAAGAGTTTGTTTTGTAAATATATCATCAAGCTTTGCAATATTTGAATAGTCAAGGAAAATTAAACCAAAGTAATTTGAAGCAAATTGAGTTTTTATAGAGTTGTACATTTATTTTGAAACATAGGAGTGAGAAGTTTAACAGAGTTGTAGATGCTCTTAGTAGAAGACATCTTTTTTTCTCACAAAATGTAGATTGAGGTGGTTGGTTAAAAGGAACTCAATAATTTGTATCCAAAGGATCCTAATTTTGGTGAAGTGTGGAAGGCTTATATAGAACCTGTTACTCTTGATAGGATAAAGTGGTTGGATTTTATAATCCAAGATGGTATTTTGTTCAAAGGAATTTAGTTGTGCATTCTAATAAGTTCAATAAGAGATAATCTCATCAAGGAGAAGCATACTGGAGGGTTGGATAGACACTTTGGTAGATATAAAACCATTGATTTGGTTGCTGAGAATTATTACTAGTCATAGTTGCCAAATGATTTGAAGATTTTTTTACAAAGTTGCAGAGTATGTTAGATGGTGTTAGGAGTGAAGTAGAATACAAGGTTGTATTAGCCATTACCTATACTAGAGAAGCTATGGGAAGATGTTAGCATGGATTTTTTTCATGGATTACCAAGGACTCAATGAGGGAATGATTCTATTTTTGTGGTAGTTGATAAGTTTTCAAAGATGACACATTTCATTCCTTGCATCAAGACTAGTCATGTCGATCATGTGGTGGAGTTGTTTCCTAGAGATCTAGTGAGACTGCATGGTCTACCAAAGAGTATAGTTTCAGATCTAGATACCAAAATTTAGGGGTATTATGGGAATACGTTGTGGGATAATTGAAGATAGAGTTGAAGTTTAATCCATCACATCATCCACAAATAGATTGACAGATGTAAGTTTTGAATCATAGTTTGGGAAATTTGTTAGATATTTGCTTAGAGACAAGACAAAAGGATGAGATATGATTTTACCAGAGGCAAAATTTGCATATAATAGTTTTATCAATAGGAGTATTGGTAAATCACCATTTCAGATTGTATATGGCAGTAGTCCTAGATATGCTTCTAAATAGAGGTAGTTGGATAAAGGAGACATAAGTAGTGCTGAAGTAGAAGAATTTGTTGAACATTTGAACATGCATTAGGAGGTGAGGAAGCACATCATAAAGATGAATACACAATATAAGGATAAGGTAGATGTGAAAATTAGGTATAAATAATTTCAAATTGGAGATGAAGTAATAGCTCATTTGAGAAAGGAGCATATTCTAGTGGGTGCATATAATAAGCTAAAGATGAAGATGTTTGCACCATGTAAGATAGTGAAAAGGCATGATTCTAGAAATAACTATGAAGCGGAGTTGCCTACTGAATTGAATATTTCACTAGTATTCAAAATTTTAGATATAATAGAGTATTATGAAGGAGGTGATGAGGATGAATTTGCAAAAGCATAGAGGAGTATTCCAATAGCGAGTTTGGCTACAAAGGTGATTAAGGAGATAATGGATACTCTTGTTGGAAAAAGTACAAGGAATAGAATTTATGAAGAATGCCTAGTGAAATGGAAAGGGAGGCCAATATAAGATTCATAATGGCTAGCAAGGGAGGAGGTTAACCATCTTGGTTTTCCTCTGAATACCTCTGACATGATGGGGCCACCTCACAAATTACCATGGGTGATTGATGTAAGAGCATCCTAGGTGTAAGAGAAATATTGCATTAGCTAAAAAAACACTTTATTTTAAGTTTTTGAATAAGGGTTGCCTTAATGAAAAGTCCTTGTCTATGGAGGCTTGCTACTTAGTAAGTCAAGCGTATGAGCTCAAAATGTCCTGATTTCATAGGTGGATATTAATCTAAGATATATCAACCTACCATTTGAGGCTCAATGTCATATCATGTATATTTATGGATTTATTGCAAGTTTTTGATTTGCACTTTTGAGATATAAACTTTAGGCTCACTATTGGAGGCCTAAAAGTGCTTGGATGAGGCTTAAAAATTTGATGGATTGGTGCTTGCATAAATCCAATCCTATAGATCATGAGCTAAGTTTTTGAAAGTGGTTATAATAGCCAATCAAAGCAACGATTCAAGAGTTATGGTATTCCAAAGTTGAGTTGTCCAAAACATCCAAAAAAAAGTCAAAAGTGTATTTGACCAACTTTATATGTTTGGTTAGGGTCTATTCCCCCTAGGTATTAAGTTTGAATGTCTAAAGCCTTCATGGGTGCCATAAAATTTCCTATTTAAGAAATTTATGAACATTGTCTAGGATAGCTCTAGGTGATAGTTTGTAGCTTTGTCTTGCAAACTACTATAATGGAGGCACCCATGGTAGTTAGGATATTATAATTGTGAATTCTACAATTCCACATTTATAGTGATAATAAGAAGCCCATTTTTTTGCCTGTAATTATTATTGTTTCTTAATTTCTATTATGTGTTTATGGTATTAAGGGGAGCACCTTTCATCATTGATGAGTTAGATCATTAAATTCAAGCTGAGGATTAGGTAAAGACCTAATAAATAGATTCTAGAGAAGTCTCTAGAGGATGATCAAGAAGATGGATAGATACAATGAATCATGTTGAACCTAATCCTAAATCCTAAGATCCTTGGTGATCATGAAAATGGTAAAGACAGAATTGTCTATTTAAAGAGGTATAGAGATGAACAAGAGAGGCACACAAAGAAAGGTGGATCAAAGATGCACAAGGGTGAACACAAGTATTTGAGCAAAGAATGCAAAGCACATGGAGATTTCTTATGTAGATGCTACTAATATTGATAAGTAAATTTGAGAAGATAGCTTAAGTTTTTTTGGAAGGAGAAGATTGATTACTTTAAGGGTTTCCAAGTGAATCAAGAACAAAGATGGCAATGGAAGGCTTATCAATGAATCAACACATGGACTAAAAAATGATCTAAAATTAGAAAGTGAGTTATAATTATACATATCAAAAGCCTAATATTTTATTTCTAATCATTATAAATATTCTTATTGAAATCCTTTTAACAAAGATTGACCTTGTAAGAATTTGCCTTAGGGAAAAATTCACCCAAGATCAAGGAACTCAAGCACAAGTACAATAGTAGAACAAAAAGAGTATGATCAAAATAACAATATCTAAAATTGATTTATTGTCATTCAATGTTTTGTGGTGTAAGTACACTAGGAGTTCCTATATATAAAGGCCTATGGAATGCTTCTAGAATGCCTAGGAATCAGCATATGGATAAGTCTTTACACTAAGCACATTTCCACCAAGTGTGAGTTATCCTCCATTAAGCACCAGAGTTAGTGTGATGATGAGAGGACAAGCCTACAAAATTGTAGCATGTAAAATTATGTTGTAGACACCATCTGCTAAAATTGGAGTGTGAGTAACTATGTTGTCTACATGACAACTTAGTTAATTATGCAAACTCCAGTGTTGTAGACACCATGTGCTAACTTAGAGTTACTTCTATGTTGTCAACATGACAACTCATAAAAAGTATGAAAACTCCTAATTATATCACCAAAGAAATAATAAAATAATGCATTGACCTAAGTAAACTTAAGTAAAATGTAATAAGTAAATAGTTATTTACACAAATAGACCTAATAGTCATTTGAAAGACTTAATAGTTTATGTAAATCTTTTAACAATGTGACATTCAAAATGGAATAATCAAAATCCTCAGACAAGGCCACTCCTAACATGATGACTAAATTTTCTTACTAGGTCACACTTAATAGTGTGCATTGTAAACCTTTAATACAATTTCTCCTAACAAAGCTCACTTCAAAAGAGTGAAAAAGTGTTGACATGTTGCTAGTTGTTTCTCCCAAATTGGTTTTCCATGTAAAATCCTAGTGTTAAACATGTATTGAATAATTTATATATTTTACATTTGATATTTATTACATTCAACAAAGTATATTATGTTTGAGATGGTAATTTTATTAGTACAATAGAGACTGCGAAACAATGAGATAAGGAGAATAGTACATGTTTTCTATTTAATTGTTCAAATGGTACATATGAACCTTGAATAACTAATTCACCCCCCCCAATATTAGTTATTCTAAACATTTCTAGCAAAAACTTCTAGTAAGATCAAGAGTAGATTGAGAACTGAAGAGTGGTCTTCTCTAAAGGACTTATGAAAACCATTAATCATCATTACCCTACAGGATTTTGTAGACTAGTTAGGTCTACTTAGTTAAGATTTTCTTCTTCTAGAATGCTAACAAATTAATATTAAAAATTGATTAGTTGGGTTTAGCACTATCTTGCATGTTTAGATCTCTATTCTTTAATCCCTCACTAGCTAATTCACTCTTTTTCACTTTCACTTTGCACTTAACTCTACCTATCTATCCTTCCTTTCTACTTGGATCTCTTGTTAGAATATATAGTCCACTGATATAACTCAAGGGTGGCAGGGGGAGGGGGTGGTTAAGTTATCTAACTATCATAACAAACATTAGCCTTTAACAAACTTAATCATGTGAGTAATATAAACCAAAACCACAACATGATACTCATTCAGAATTAACACCAGATATGTTAACTAGGGAAACCCTTCATCAAAGGGAAAACCCTAGTGTGGATGGTACTGACAAGATGATGTACTAATATAAATATTCCTCATTTGAAGATAAACCCTATTAGGATTATGTTACATCATTTAGTACATATGAGTCCCTATTAGGAGACTTTGAATATCTGTTAGGAGATTCAACCCCTGTTAGGAGATTCTGACCTTGTTAGGAGTTGTAGAAGACAACTAGACCCACTGCCTAAATAGATTCAAGATTAAGATCAAATAACCCTATTGGACTAACCACTAGCCTTCCCCTTTAGGACTCATGACATGGCTTAACAACCTCTTGTGTTATATAATTCTAGTGGTTGTATTGGGCATTAATAGGTTGATCTTCTAGTGCAATGAAAAATCTAGCTTGTGACAAGTGGTATCAGAGCTTGGTCATAGGTTCAAATCTCCTTGGGTAATGTTGAGGGAAAAATTGTTGGGCTAACTACCATCCTTCCCCTTTGGGATTCATGACGTGACTTAACCACCTCCTATGATATATAAGTCTAGTGGTTGTATCGGGCATTACTAGGTCAATCTTTTGGTGCAATGAAAACTTTGTGATGCAGGAGCATCTAGAGGTATAAGGGCAATCCTATGTCACCCAAAAAAATGTACTTAGAAATAGTTTTTTTTTCATGTCTTTAATTTTTTGGATACCCATTTGGCTTAAATAAAGGTTCCAACTCTCATAGTTCAACTATCAGTGCGTTTGAAAATCTCAAAAAAATAGGAGCATGTATTTGGGCCATCATTCCGATAAACTAGAAGGTGTGAATTGGCCAGATGAATTTAATCATGATTTAGAGCATTCCAGAAAAAGAATCAAGTCAATAGGCCCCACGGTTTGAAAGTTATTGCAGTTTTTTGTGTTTTGGAGACCTCCTAAGAATGCTTCAAAGTCAGGTTTGGGGCATTAAATGACCTCGAAAAGGGTCAAAAAATGGGGGACGAGAAAAGCTAGTCCATAGGGCTATAGAGAGCTTCAAGAGCTTTCCAAAAATGTAAACGGTTCATCAATCTGAGCTATGGTTCAAAAGTTATGCCTCTCGAAAGTTCGGTTACCATTTCTGGATTCTTCTAGATTTGTACCAACTTCCAACGCAGCTTCCGAAACCTTCTATTTCATCGGTGGATGCCTACTAGCACTTTCTAGAATGTACTCCTAGTCCTTAACCCTCCGGGGTCTATTTAAGGAGATTTTTGGCATTGTAAAAGGCAGTTCGGAGTGGAGTTTGAGAGGAGGTGCTAAAAGGAGAAATATTCTCCAGATTTATGCTATTGTAAGCCCTTAGCGCATGTTTTGAAGTTTATTTTCTCTGTACTATTTGTACTAGCTTATTTTCTTAGTTAATATAATTTTTCTTTTTTGTTGTGTTCATTCTATTCTTGGGTTGTGTCCCCATCACTTTGGCTTGTAACAAACCCACCATCCAAATAATCTCTATATTATTCCTATTAGCATGAATGCTAATGATACTACATTAGGGGAGTATCTTGATCATTATAGAGTATTTATATGTTGCATTCATGATTATATTTGTCACTAATGTCAACATATTAGTAATTTTTTTATAGACTAGAATAATAGTAGTTAGTAATCTTAGTATGCGTAGAAGATGAGGAAGTTTTAGATGATCCAAAATAGAGAACATGTCTAGAGATTGTCCTAATGACATGGTTTAAAGGCCTAATTTTGATTTGATGTTGTACATAAGTTACACTTATTTTACTAGAAGTAGTGTAAAAATAGAACATTGGAAAAAAAAAATTTGATGATCTATCACTATCTTTCATCTAAGATGTAATGAAGGTGATGTAGAAATAATAGTGATAGAGGAAAATTTTGTGGTGACACTATTGTATGTGCAAGACATGGTTTTGTATGTGTAAATTTTTTTTCAGATTGTGAGTCGATGGTGTTATTACAATTATGAATTAATTAATTATCTTATTTTAATTAATTGGGAAAGCCTCAAGGCCAACTCAAGGAATTAATAGGAAGATGTGGTAGAAAGAAAAGTTGTTTTCCTTATTTGTAATGAGACCTAGATGTAGACGATCAAGAGAAATGCAAAGTATTAGTGCATAGTGCAAGAAGGATCAGAACGCTTATTGAATGCATGTAAGTAATCCAATGGATCATTAGATGCATAGTATGAGATTTGGTTACAAGATCTAAAGGACAAGAAGTCTGGTTCACATGATAGATATAGAGGAAGGAAGTACATTTTAGTTCTATTATTTTGCAAGGAATAATATAGATATCATTTGGATAGTGGGTTCTTTGATCTTAACCTTGAACCTATTCGGGAAGTGGGTCCAACTATCTTCCACAACAACTAACAAGGTTGGCACAACTCCTAACAATATTTGAATATCCTAACAGTGATTCAAAGTTTCCTATCAGGGACTCATATGTATTGAATGTTGTAATAGACTCCTAATAGGGTCTATCCTCTAACAAGGAATATTTATATTAGTACATCATCGTGTGGGTACCATCCCCACTAGGGTTTTCCCTCTGATCAAGTGTTTCCTTAGATAACATACCTAGTGTTAATTGTGTAGGAGTATCTTGTTATCATTTCAATTTATATTAATAATATGGTTAAGTTTGTTTAAAGTTAATTTTATTTATGATAGTTGGATAACTGATTCACTCCCTCCCCCCTAGTTATATTAGTGGACTATATATTCTAACAATTGGTATCAAAGAATCATGTCCTTGAAGATAAGCCTTAATAGCTTTGGGAGATCAATGATGAATATGTTTAGGAAATATAGTCCTAGATTTGATGGGTCCAACTATGACATTTGGAAGGAAAATATTAGGACTCATCTATTGTACATGGGTCTAGTTAATTGAATCTTGACAAAGAGTGAGAAGACAATTGTGGAAGAAGGAAAGCTTGAAGAATACAATGAAGCAAAGGGGGATCTATTCATGTGTAACATTAGAGTAGAAGAATCCCTATTGTTAGCTCTTCCATAGAATGAATACAATTAGGTAAAGACATTTCAAACTTCTTAGGAAATTTGGAAAGCATTACAAGCTACTTTTGAAGGTGATGAACATGCAAAAAGAATGAAATTACAAAGTTGGATTTGTGCATTTCAAGATGCTAAGATGATGGAAGATGAATCTATTAGAGATTATGTAGGAAGAATATTAGAAATTATTATAGGTATTCGATCTCTTAGTGGAACTAAACAAGATGATGAGGTTATATGGAAGATCTTGAAAAGTTTATCACCACCATTCTAGTAAACAACTTAGATGATTCAGTTAGTAATGCCCTACATGAAAGATTTCACAATAGAAACATTTCATGGAAGATTAGAATCTATAAAAATAGAAATGAGACATTCTAGAGAATTAGCTAGAGTTGAGACAACTTTCACTGCTATGAACATTTGACCTAATCTGTCAAGAAGTATAAGAACAAGAGGAGACTTTTCTAGTAGTAGCATATATGAAGAAGATAAGAAGATTGAAGAAGGAATAGCCCTTTTAGAAAGAAGGGAGAAAGATGGTAAGAAGTTCATTAAATGTTGGACTTGTGATGAATATGGTCATTATGCATCTAAATGTCCTAAAAGAGAGAAAAAGATTAGACAAAAATTTAAGCCTGGAAGAGATAAGGATAGAAACTATTTATATGCTAATAAGAATGAAGAATCTGATGAAAAGAATTAGAGTGAAAAAGATGATGAAGTAGAATTTGTGTCTATTAAGGAAGATAACCTTGATAGAGAAATTAGAGAAGAGAGAGCTTGAGTTACTCAATTTGACAAAAAATCAGATTTGATAATTGATAGTGGATGTTCACATCACATGACTAGTGATATGAACAAATTTATTAAGTTCAAAAATCATGATGGAGGTATTGTTAGAGTTGGTAATAATGCAACTTGTCCTATGAAAAGGATTGGATCTATTACTCTTGATGGTAAAACTATCATTGATGATATTTACTTTGTTGATGGTTTGGAAGATAATTTGTTAAGTGTTGGACAATTGGTACACAAGGGATATTTGTTGTAGTTTATAGAGAAGAATTGCATTATCAAACACAAAAATGGTAAGCTAATAGGTACTAGAACAAGATCTAGAGGTAAAGTAATTTAGTTGAATCCTACTGAAATAACATTTTTGGTTGCAAAGATTGATAATAGTTGGTTATGTCATAGAAGGCTTTGTCATATAAACTTTGGTAATATTATGAAAGTTAGCAATACATTTGCAATGAGAGATCTGCCTAAGATTATTAAGCCCACGAATGTTTTCTACAAAGAATGTATTTTGGTCAAGTAAAGAAAGTATCTTTTGCTAGCAAGAAGTTCTCTACTATAGAGAAATTAGAGATTGTTCACACAGATCTAAGTGGTCCTACAAGAACCAAAGGATTCTATGGTGAAATCTAGTTTATAATTTTTGTTGAGGATTTCACTAGGATGATATGGGCAGCATTTTGTAAAGAGAAATCTAAATTTTTTGAGAAATTTAAGATATTCAAGAATAGAGTTGAAAATGAATTTGGTGTTAATATTAAGTGTTTAGGATTAGAAAGAGGAGGAGAGTTCACTTCTAGAGAGTTCAACATGTTCTGTGAAGAGAATGGAATCAAAAGATAGTTATCTTCACCTAGAACACCTGAATAGAATGAGATTGTTGAAATAAGGAACACGTCAATAGCAAAAGCAACAAGAGAAATGTTATTTGAGAATGGTGTCTAAAAGACATTTTCGAGAGAAGTAGTTAACACTATAGTCTATACTCTTAACTGAGTATAGATCAAAAAAGGTATGAGCAAGACACCTTATGAGTGACCATTAGTCAAATATTTTAGAATACTTGAAAGTAAGTGTTACCTAAAGAGAGATGATGATATTGGTTTGACCATAGAAGTGACGAAGGTATTTTTCTTGGTTACTCATTGAAAAGAAAAGCATATAGATGTTTCAACTATAGAACTAAGACAATAGTTGAGTGCCCAAATTAAAGGATTGATGAAAATTTTGGTACTAAAGAGAAGAATATAGATTAGAATTTTGATGAAGAAGAGGATAGTTATGGATTTGTTACGAAGAATGTTGAAGTTCTTTTTGAGACTAATAATAATTTTTTGAATGAAATATCTATTGAGGATTAAGAATATCAAAGATCTAAACCTAGGGAAGAGATAAAATTTGATATTTCAACTCCTACTTTGAGAAGAAACATGACAAAGAAGCACCCTCTAGAGAAGATAATTGGGAGCAAGGATAAAGGTGTGATGACAAGGAACAGAGTGAATGAGAAATTGTGTCTAATTTCTCAAGAGGAACCTAAGAGCATAGATGAGACATATAAGGATGATCAGAGGATGTAAGCTATGAAAGAAGAACTAGATCAGATTGTGAAGAATGTGATATGGGAATTAGTTCCTAGAGCTAAAGACAAGAATGTCATAGGAATCAAATGGGTATTCAAAGATAAGATGAATGAGAATGGAGAAGTTGTGAGAAACAAGGCCAGACTTGTTTGCAAAGGTTAGTCATAGCAAGAAGGTATATATTATGAAGAAAACTATGCACCCATGGCAAGAATGGAAGTAGTAAGGATGTTCTTGGCTTATGCAACAAGCAATAATTTCAATGTCTATCAAATAGATGTCAAGTCAACTTTTCTAAATGGAGAACTTGAATAAGAAGCTTAAATTGAGAAACCTAATGGATTCCATCTAATAAAAGATAAATATTTTGTATGCAAGCTAAAGAAAGCATTGTATGGTCTTCAGCAAGACCAAGAACCTAGTATGCAAGGGTGGATAGGTGTTTATCAAAGCTTGGATTTATCAAAGGTACAATAGATGGTAATTTGTATTTGAGGAAAACTAATGATGGTCTATTCATCATTGTAATATTTTTGGATGACATAATATTTGCAAAAAGTGATGAAGAAAGTGATAAGTTTGCTAAAGAGATGAAAAATATATGTGAAATGAGCATGATAGGAGAAATGAAGTTTTCCCTAGGATTGTAGATTACGCATAACAAATAATAGGATATTTATTTCATAAAATAAATATCTAGAAGATTTTTTGAAAATATTTGGTTTGAAAAGATGCAAACCTATTGGTACACTCATGATAATTGGTTACAAGTTATCCAATAAGGATGAAACATCTACAGTTGAGTAGAAGAAGTATAGATCTATGATTGGAGGATTGCAATATCTAACCTACACTAGACCATATATAGAATATATGGTTGGGATTTTAGAAAGATTTCAAGCTGATCCAAAAGAGTAATATTATGCACTAGTAAAGAGGATATTTAGATATTTGAAGGGTGCATTTGATTATGGAATATGGTATGACAGATAAAGTGATTTCACCTTGTGTAAATATATTCATGTAGATTGGGCAGGCAATATAGATGACAGAAAGAGCACCAGTGGTGGAGCATTCTTTCTTGGAGGAATATTAGTTTCTTGGTTGAGAAAGAAATAGGATTGTATATCTCAGAGTATATTGCAGCAGAAAATAACTATAATCATGTTCTGTGAAAGAAACATGTTGAAGGATATTATAATTGAGTTTATAGAACTTGTTATCATTTACTATGATAACACAAGTAAAGTAAGTATGTCTAAGAATCTAGTATTTCATTCTAAGACAAAGCACATATACATGAAGTATCATGTTTTAAGAGAGAAGTAAATAGAAAAAAATAAAAATGTTGCAGTATGTAAACACTAAAGATTAGATTGCAAATATCTTTACAAAGCCTTTTCCTCAAGATACTTTTGAGTAGCTAAGAGGTATGTTAGGGGTTATGCCCCTAACTACTTTAGAGGAGTTGATGTAAGGAGTTCATCAGTCTAGTGGTACATAGCACTATGGTTAGACTAGACTGAATACTAATGCTTCCTATATGGGGAAGTATCTGATATGTACTAAGTCATGAAGGACTCTTATTATTTGGTATTAAACAATGTTTTTGGACACTCAAGCTATTTGATGATTTGAGAAGCTGATTAGTAATTGGTATGTGACAATTGGTATTATAATTGACACCTTTACATTAATGTTAGTGGGGGAGAGACTATACAAAAGCACCCATTGGGATGGCAATGGGGGAGAGATATGTCGTTAGGGAGATTTAGAATGATTCATATAAATGTAGTGAAGAGTATGTAAGTGCACAAAAGGATGTATAAGTGAACAAATACAACCAAAAAGTATTGGAAGTTATTTACTATGAACAACTACTACCAATCCTAAAAGAAGAAGAAGAACAATACAGTGGTCAAGAAGATTTCAGATTGATGAAGAGGATTTGAGAAGATGACAACAATAGAGTACACTTTGGTATTCTTAGAATTTAGATTTTTTTCATCTATGTTGTCATGAATGCCAAAGGGGGATATTTTTAGCATGAATGTTAATAATACTACATTGGGGGAGTATCCTAAGCATTGTAGAGTATTGATATGTTCCATTCATGGCTATATTTGTCATTGATGGAAACATAACAGTAATTCTGGTAGAAACTGGAAGAATAGCAGTTAGTAATCCTAGTATGTGCAAAAGCTTAGGAATTTTCAAATAATGTGCAATGGAGGACATGTTCCTGAGGTTGTGATGATGATGTGGTTTAAAGGACTAAGTCTAATTTGATGTTGAATGGAAGTTACACTTATTTTACTAGTAGTGCACAAACAAAGCATTAAAAAAATAGAGTTCTAATAATCTATCACTATCTTTCACCTGAGATGTAATGAATGTGATGCAAAAATAAAAGTGATAGAGGATGACCATGTGGTGATGCCATCATGTGCAAAAGAAATGGTTTCACATGTGTAAAGTTTTGTATAGACTATGAACCGACAGTGTTGTTACAATTGCAAATTAATTAATTATCCTATTTTAATTAATTGGGATAGCCTCAAGGCCAACTCAAGGAATTATTATGAAGGTATGGTGTAATAGAAATTTGTTTTCCTTTTTTTGTGAGACTTGGATGTAGATGATCAAGAGGAATGTGAAGTATTAGTGCACAGTGCAAGAAGGAGTAGAATGCTTGTTGAATGCGTGTAAGCAATCCAAGGATCATTAGATGCATAGTATGAGATCTAGTTACGAGATCTGAAGGAGTAGAAGTTTGGTTGGTAGGACAGAGATAAAGGAAGGAAGTAAATTTTAGTTGTATTATGTATTTATATTTTATGGATGTGTTACATAGTTAGATGTATTTCAAAATTTGATATTTCAAGTTATGTTATGCATAATCTAGATATTGGATGATTAATATGGTGATTAGAGTCAAGTTGTTTTGAATGATATTTTTTTATAGATCTTGATTTGTCCACCCACCCCCCCTCTTCATATATTAGTTTCCCAATAAAATTCTAGCAATTAGTATCATAGCATAGTTCTCTTCAAAGAAGATTAACAACTTAAGAGTTCAGATCTTGGAGATGAAGGCTTAAAAATTGGGAAAGATTATTGACAATCAAATTATTGACATCTAGCTCATACTACAACAACTTGAAGCAGCTAGAGAGGAACTAAGGAAATCCATAAGGAAGAGAAAAGATATGGCTATTCAATAGAATGACACACTTTATCAAGAAGTTGATACATAATGATTGCTTGATGATGGAAGCTCAAGTGAAAGTGATGCAACCATTATAAATCTATTGGAGAAGAATAATATTATAAATGAAGAAGTCAAAGGATTGAAAAGAGAACATGAAATATAATTAGTAAGAATATGGACAAAAGCTTATTAGACTCGAAGAAAGGTCATATGATGTAAAAAATCTTATAAACACTCCGCTAGACATGATGAGTCAACCAATACTTGCAAATTAGAATCTAAATAGAAAACACATGAAGATAGAAAAAATGAGATTAGATAATGACCTCCTAAGGAATAAATTAAGATATAAGAAAGAACTTGTGGAAAGCATAAACAAGCCTAGAGAGGAAATTAGATATTTTGTAGAATTGGTGAGATCATCTAGGTCATCTAGTAACACATCTAGATTAGGGAGAGCTAAGGAATTCAACATCAATAGGAAAACCAATATGCTAACATTTTGGTAAACTTTGGTATACTACACCAAATATTTGTAGAAGCAACAATGGTATGCAAAACCCTAAACCTAAGTTTATAGGTAACTATTTTTATTGCAAGAACAAGGACATAAAACACATTAATGTAGATTGAAGATGAGAAATATACCTACTACACTAAAATTTGAGGGATATTTCTACAATTATCAAAAGTATGGACATAGCGAAAATGAATGTAGATCATAGGCAAAGTGTAAATGGAAACTAGAAAGTAGGACAATGCACGTAAGAATTTTTTTTTTTTTTAGTTGTCACAAGGTTGGACATGTGAGTAAGAACTGTATGACTTGAGCACTAGTACAAAATATACAAAAAGTGGATGTTGAACAAACAAGGAAGGAGATGAATAAAATTTGGAAGAGAAAGGAAGAAGCTAGAAGCAACAGACCAAATGAAGTTAAGATCACTGAATCCAATGGAGAAGGTGATTACACTAGCTCAAACTAATCAAGGAAGTTATGTAAGGAATGAAATATTTAATTACTTATCTTACATTAGTTCCTAACTTAAATTGTGCCAAAGTTTATATCTGCATAGAACAAGATACAATGGAACAAATTTATGGAAAGGGTAGTAAAAAAAAATCATTTACATTTTGGGTCTCAAGTATCAATAAAACTATCTATATTGACTAAGTATGGCAATATGGACCAAGTATCCTAATGACCAAAATGATGTAAAGGCTTAGTTAGATGGTATCGACTGAGCTGTATAATAAAGATAGAGTTCAAAAGTTTAATCATGAACAAGATAGCTAGATTCCACCTAACTAAGGAAAAAACATTTATGAAAGCCCTAACTTGAGTGAATGAAGGTATATATTGGGAATTTGAAGGCATTTTACACACCTTGTATTCATATTTTGAGAGCACAAAGGAACTTGAGCAACTTGTAAAGTAATTTTAAGGTGACTAAAAGTGGATCAATAGTGGAAGTGTGATCAAATATTGATTTTTAGTTGTGCTGAGTTTTTAAGAAAGAAAAATTTCAAAACCATAAATATGAAAATGGAATCATCATCATCAATGGCAAAGAATCAAGAAGAACAGGTAAGAAATTTTTAATTGGTGAAGAGTGACACTTGTCCTTGACCTAAATACCATGCTATGTATAAATTTTCCATGAAAGAACATACAATGGTTCTATTATCATCTATATCACCTAAGGTTATTATGAATCATGATGTATAGATTTATTATATGTTTAAAATTGGTGAAGTTGGAGATTATGAAATTTGCATTGCATATTAGAAATTCTATGATGTAGTACTAAAGGATTAGTTCAAGATTGTCGAGAGAAAAGGGTAAATGCATCCCCTAGATTTTTTGATAAATTTCAAAATTGAATGAATAAAGGTCATGTTGAGCCAAATTAATGATATGTAGTTTTTTGGGACTCAAAATTAAAGCACTGATTTTGAGTACCATTTTGAAAACTAAGTCAAATTAAGCCCCTATAAGTGTTTTTCATGCATATGTACCCAGTTGTCATTTTGAGGTGTAGGATACATTTCATGTGTTTAATACTTTTCATTTAGTATATGTATGCATCCTATGATGATAAATTTCCATTCTAAATCATTCTACGAAGTGTCATTTTGAGCATTGTTCAAATCTGCATTTTTGCTAGTGTCAAACAATGATAGGAAGCCTAGTTTGCATTTGAATATCTTGTACCCGGTTAAGTTTCATGACTCACCACTTTGAGAGTGTTAAGTATGCATATCAAAGAACCTATGTTCTATATTTGAGCATATGAAGAAGTCATTTGACTAGTTTTCAATTCTGATTCCAAATGCAATTTCTATAATTTTACTAGTATCTAAAAGCATAGATTGATCGATAGCCCTGTTCGGGATGTCATATCTTTGAATCCCTAATAGATTGAGCCAAATGGATTGTACCACTATTTTATACTCTAAAAATACTATAGGTGTGCCAATTTTCAAGTCTTGATGAATCCATCTTCACATTTTCCTAGGTCCATTTCATTTGTGAAAATCATTATTCTGCAATTCTAGGAACCCAACTTTGACTACCTGCAAAATTTGCCTAGTTATTCATCATGAGCCTAAATCACAGACTTATACTCTTCATATGAGAGTAAACCAATTACCTAGTTTTCATCTCATTAAGTGGTCATTTGATTCATTTTTCAAGCCAAATCCAAAAGAAATTTATTATTTTCCAACGTATTACTTGTTGAATAAATTTTAAAAGGCAATTTTGATGGTCAATATCTTTTGATAGAGAGCACAAATGCAAGTTTTTAGGGCTCAGTTGTTTGTTCTTATCATTTTTTAATGCTGACTTAGGGGCCTCTTGATACAAATTTGATAGTTTTCAAAAAAAGATGAAAAATGAGTTTAATTGATCATTTAGTGATTGATTATTCGAATCCAATCAATGCATTAAATGACCCATTTCAATAGTTCAAGTGTTGAAGCTTGAAAAGAATTAGATGGGCCACTTTGTGACCTAACTCTCCTCACCAAGAATTGCATCTTGAATTTGAAGAGATATATGGGACATCTTGAATGATTATTTAAAGTTTAAGTCATCATTGGTCAATGAATACATGTCGATATGAGTTTTGTAAAGCTTCAATGAATGGATTTGAAAATAAATTGGAAGGAGACAACTTGTAATTTCAACATAAATTTATGTTGATTATAAAATAAAAGGGGGTGTCGTGTAGTTGAAATTGAATGGAAAATGTACTGACAGGGTCTTGGACCTCTAAGGGTGAAAATCATTAGGAAATGTCATTGAATGTTTTGACTGTCCTCCATGATGTGGTCTGGTGAACACCTAGGTATTATGTTGCATCTCCAATGTTAAAGGAAGATTTTTAGGGAAATTTATATTGTGGAAATGTCCTCAAGTTATGGAGTTTTGATATCTTTCCCTTTTTTGACTGGAAAGTTATGTGAAATATATGACACCCATCTCTAGTGAAGTAGAAGAGGGAATTGTGTTTTGAACAATAGAATGGTGCTTCAAGAACTGATGCAACTGTGCATCATTTTCATCCTAACTAAAATGATAGGTGATGTTTCTAATCATTGTAATTGGAAGAAATGAATCTCATGATAAGGTGTGTTTTGTCATGAACACCAAATATATTTTAGCATTGATTTTTGGTCATGTAAGGGATCTATGGTAAAGGAAAAAAGGTTTAATATAGTAGTGAAGCATTCACCAAATATAATTATAGATGAAACCTTTGTCAGTTATAGGAAGTTGTCATTATGCTCAAATGAGATGATTTAAATCAAAACTTGAGGTATTTCCTTTTTAGTATTAGAAGCAAAGGTGTTCTATTGGAAGAATCTAAAACCATGGTTTTAAAAAGGGGCAGATGGATTGTCTCATCTGTTCTTCACTAGGAAGGCCAAATCAACCTATCAAGCTTATCACATGCTCATCCTTCCTTTGTAATTTTTTTCTCTAACGTGTGATGGGAGTGGCTCATGGATGATATCAAGTCAAACACATGAGAGATATAGGAGAATACAAAAACCTTGAATGCATCTACAATGTCTCTCATCTATATAGACCCTATTAGGTTTGACATCTACACAAAACATGCATGATGTTTCTCATTGTCATGTACAAAAAGGTGAAAGAAGCTTTCATGCTAAGGCAAAGAAACAACACAATCCTCTATCCCACATATACCATGGGGAAAACATTTAAGTTCCTTTAATACAAATGGATACACTCTTGAAGTGTCTAAAGAAAACTATTTAATGATACTTGATAGAACTCATGCATGTGGGGCCCATTGGCTACATAAGTGTGTGGTAATGGAATTTTGACTGACCAAGAAAAAATGTGGAGCCATGATGATGAGTTGGATCAAATGAGTGTATGACACATGGCATGCATATTAAGGTAGATGAGTTAGTAGAATGGGACACATGGTGTGATGTTGCTATGTTGTTATGACACGACAAAATGGTGACTCAACATGCTACATTGTGATAGACCTGCATGTGGTAGGAGCAATGAGGTGGCACCAATGATGTGGTATGTAAATTGAGGTGCTAAGGTGGATCAAGGGTGCCACATGTCATGATGTTTCTATGTTGTGATGGCATACCAATATTCTAACTGGGACAATGACATAGCAATTAATTGACAAGTGGTGACAGATGCTGATGTGGTAGATTTGAAATTGATGTACCAGATTGCACTACATGGCACAAATCATTAGCTATCTCTAAGTCACCATATGGAGTTTCTCGCTAGTTAGCCATAGTGACATGGTGACCCAATTAGAGCTTTCCACGTAGTAGTGGGCCCGTTCAAAGATTGCAATCTATAGACCAATTAGGTGGCACCACATGGCACCTATCTAGTGGAGGTATGAACCATGTCTAATAGAAATGGTGATCTAGCAAGAATTAGTGAATAGGATTGTGACATGTGTCACAAGTTGGTCAACTCAAGTTTAACCCAAATACAAAAAATGGGAAAGAATAAAGATTTCAAATTTTTTTTCTTTTAATAATTTTTTCCTAAATCTACATGTATATGTTTTAAATTGAAAATGATTTTATTATAAAGTTCAACCTTATAATAAAATTAAATATTTACAAAGATTGGAAGGGTCTAGAGTCAGTTTATGAACTTGGTTTTCAAATGGCTTCCCTAGGCATTTTTTTAAAGTAAGTATAGGCTTATCATATATCCAAAAAAAGATCTTAGAGTATAATTTATATATTTTCTATTATCTTCTATATAGTTATCAATGGGTAAAAATTACACTTATTTTTTTCAGAGGTGCTCCTTATCCAATTGCATTTTGGTATAGGTGGTTTAGAATTAGTTTCTCGCAAAATAGTGAAATGGGTAGGTGAAAAATTTGGAGAGAATCTTAGTAATAGTATTATTTCTCCACCAAAGTAGTCTAGTGTTGATTTTGGAAATATTTTATAGAAACTTGATGTTTTATCAGAAAAAGGGTTTTTCTCATCATTATGGGAGACATTTGCAAGTTTGTTGAAAATAATGATGAGATGTGATCCAGTTTTTAGCTCTAGAGAGAAGAAAGAGGCTTTGCAAGAACATTAGAGGGAAATTCAAGTGGAAAAGTCTTAATTTTAGATCAAATTTGGGATTCCTTCCTCACCTATATCTTTATTTCTTCTTTCATCATACATGGTTGGTTCTAGTATATTGAGTAGAGCTTTAGCTGTGATTCCACCATTCTTTTAATATTTCTCTCTCGTATGAAGAAGAACAATAGTTTTTTTAGTGAAAGTGTTGTGATATGGAGGATAATTAGAATTAGAGGTTATTCAGTGTGGTTTTCTCCCCATATTATTTCTACGAGGGTTTGGGGGCAACACCACCAAGATAGGGTCAAGAGGTAGTGCCCCTGCAGGGTCCTAGGGAAACCCTTAGATGATATGGCTTCAGTTCTTCTTAGAAGATTTGGGACACCCTCAGAAGGATAGTTATTTATTTATAGGTAGTTAGAGTGCCATTCATCTTACAAAGAATTTAGCTTTGCATTCAAAGACAAAACACATTCAATTGTGGTACTATTTCATTTGATCAGTTTTGGATGATGGACAGTTAAAGTTGGAAAAGATACATATAGATGGAAATCTAGTAGATATGTTTACAAAGGTAGTTACAAGGGAGAAGTTGAGTTCCTCTTTGGATTTGGCTGGTCTTCTCAACTAAACAAAATAAAAGAACAACATAGTCTAGGGTGGTTTGATATATTCTAGTGGGAGCTATAGGTTTAGCAATCCTATGATGAATCTCCAAGTGGGAGATTGTTTTGATATGAGCCTGATTAGACCTGGAGGTTTACTTGATGTGGTTTTCTCCCCATATTATTTATATGGGGGTTTTGGGGGCAACACCCCCAAGATGAGGTCAAGGGGCAACACCCCAAGTGCACTCCCTATCACAATACAGGGTAGGGTCGAGGGGAAATACCCCTACAGGGGTTTTTAGGGGCAATGTCCCTAAAGCCAAAAATGTCCCTATATTGTAAAAGGTGTTGGTTGCTATTTTTCTTATTCAATGATTTATTCTAGCCCTAATTTTCTAAGCACAAAAGGCTTGTATAAAAAAGGCTTAGGATTACGGATTTCATAATGTAATGGTGGTATTGTATCTTCTTGTGGAAATATTGAGTTGTAAGGGATTATAGATTGTAATCACTAGATAATAGTAATATTGGACTTGTTGGTGGGTGTAGCACAAGGATTTGGTGAACCACATTAAATCTTGGTGTCTTGTGTTCTCTTTTATATGGTCTACTATTTTCTCATATTGATTATATTTGCATGCAACTATTATTTCTTTCTAAGGTTAACCCTAACAAAAAGTTCTAATCTATTAGTTGTTTCATGAGTTATTTTCATACATCTTTAATGTATTTATTTCAAGGGAATGAATATAGGAAGCAACAAAGTATTTTAGTTTCATTATGATTCTCATTTGCTACCTCTGATATTTGAAAAATTTTGTGATCTATGGGCAAAGAAAATAGGTCCAATTGTATCTCATTTTGAGTTGTATATCTTGATGTAATTTTTCTTTTAGTTTAAAGAATTAAGTAAATGCTTGATATATTGTGATAGGGTTACAAATTTCATGAGAAGGATGTCTTATAAGTATGAGGTTCAATATGAAAATTGATATTAGGTTCAAAAAATAATAGGATAGATCCAATAACTTGATGTATGTGATAGATCATTGATACCCTAGATGTATTTTGTGATTTTTGGAATACCCAATGGATAGTATCAATTTAGTTTATTGTTGCATATGGGTTTTCGCTGATTCAAAATCAAATATCAATTATTCATTTTCCCTTTATGTTTAGGACCTCAAAGGATACCCTCACTCAGGTTGTTGATTTCATAAGTTTTGTAACTTTCTATTTCATATCATTGTTATTTCATAAATATAAGAGAAATAAGGGTATAATTTACTTTGAATAGATTTAGATGTATGCTTTGAACTAGAACCATATGAATGAATCTAAAGGTCTACCTACCTTGGTTTTATAGAGCATTAAGGACAAGAAGGAGTTCATCCTTATAGTTAACCTAGGTTCTTGAAAAATTGTGTCCCTTATAGGAGATAGCTTCCCTTACATGTAATCTCATCTTGGCTACTTGGTAGTTAAAATTGCTATTAAATTAGGAGCCAATGAAATGTTGACTCTACTAGGGACTTGTATTGTATCTATATGATGGACAAACTTTGATAATCTAGAAAGAGATTTAATAAAATGGAAAGAAGTCCATGAGACAACTTGCAATAGTGAGGTTGTGATGTTTATTCCATTTCATTGCTAAAGATTCATGTCTCCCTGTGGTTACCTTATTCATGACAACAATACTTTGAAAGTTAGATGAAAATTGTTTTCTACAATCGTAGTAAGTTTATCATCAATTATTTCAGATGGATAATGTTTTAAAGTGATATTGTAAAATTTAGATTCAAGAATAATCATGTGTTTTTCCTCTTTTCCAAGTGTGTAAATATTCAAAGGTGGTTTGATGGTCTTCAAATTTCTACAAACTAAAACTCTAGTTTAGATTTGTCAAGTTACAAATTATGTGTTAAAATCTTTCTCACAAGTGTGAGTGGCAACACTAAAGGATCTCAATACTAGTTTCTAAGTGATTTCATATTGAATTTTTAAATATTTTCAGCATTTTGTGGGCTGATCTAAAGCTTTTGATAGTAGTACTTGGAAAAGAAACTTATAAGTTCTTGATTTACATGTTTTAGTGTTGTATGCATCTAATATTTTATGAAGTTGAAGTGTTAGAAAGAAAATCAAAATAGTGATTTCTTTGTCCTCTTTAAGAAGGAAATGACTCTACTTGGTTTTATGCATGGTGTGAATAAGTTCATAATCACACCCATGCCAAATCAGAAGGTCTAGTTTCAATGCTTAAAGGTATCTTAATTTTCATGAGTTTTTCTTTCCATGCAAGTTAAATGATAACAATGATTGCCTATATTCATTGATTTCAACATTAAAGAAAGAGGTAGAAGTTTAGTTTCAAAATGGAGTTAGATATCAGGTCTAACATTTGTTTACTAACTTATGAGGGTATTTGTGAAGATAGTGTATGGTTAAGAAAGGAACTATGTGATTAGATTATCATTTTCATAAGGAATGAAATAGGAGATTTTCAAAATCTAAATGATGCTCAAAAGTATGTAAAGTTTAAATTAGGAATTGTAAATCTTCATTTTTCTTTAAGACCTAACAAGGTTTCATGACCTGTTGTTTTCCTAGATGTTTTCATTCCTAATTAAGTTAAGTGGTCGGTAAGATTGAGAGTAGAAAGGGTTAGTCACATTTAAGATTCCTTGAAGAAAATTGAGAGTTATTTGATTGACTATGAATGCTATGTTAATTTTTCTTATAGTCAATGTGAATGTAGTGAAAGTGAGAATGAATGTGGTGAGTCCATAGATGATGGTAATTTGTCTTCTGATTATAAAGAAAAGGATTCAAGTTTTAGTGAATTATATGACTATAGTCAGCATGAGGAAGATGGATACATAAGTGAAAATGAATCGTGTGATAGTATGTGAGAGAGTGAAGAAAACTCTAGCAATATTAGGGATAACTCTTCTTATGATGAAAATGAGTATGGTTAGACACCTAGTGTTAAGGTATTATATAAAGAAAAGGAAACATGTTATGATAAGGCTTTTGATTTTCCATATTGTTCTATTGATGATGCTACTATTATAAATTCTTTAAATCAGCTAGATTATGATTAAAGCCAAGGAGAAAAAAGTTGTGATGAAGTCTTTGAAAATACTGATGAAATTTTAGAACTATTGGCTCATGATTTTAGAAGGTATGAAAATGTTTTTAAGGATGCTTGGGTTTTCCCTTGTCCTGTTCTTTCCCAAGATAAAGTACTTTCACCAAAGTTTTATGTTGAAAGTAATGCAAAATCATAATATTTTGCATCAATTTTTGGAGGTGTATATGAAAATAGTTAAAATTCCAATACACATAACAATTTATCTAATTTGGAGAGTATTACTAAGGGGAGATTTAGCATTGATTCCAATTCTTCTAATGTTGATGATGCTACAATAAGTTTTGATTATTTGTATGATGAAAAAAAAATGGATAGAAGTTGTGATTTTGATTTTGATTCTAAATTTTCATTTTTGGCTAATGGTTCTAGTGATGATTAGTTTGATAGATTCAAAGTTCATTCCAATAACTTTTTGGAAAGAAACAATGACAATAATTAGCATGTTATATGTGAACACTTTCATGGTATGTTTTGTAACTTGGTAACTAATCCATTGTTTGAAGCATGTGAAGGAGTTTTAGAATATTTTGAATTTGATTGGATGAGAAACAAGATTGCAAATAAGGAGAAATTAGATTTCATATCCCCTTCACAAGTGAATACACAAGGTGAGTTTCAAATTCATGACATATGTGACACCTTGAATCAAGTAGAGTTAAAGTCCTTTTTTTTTTACATTGGATAGATTATATAAGTCCTTTTATGGAAATTAATTTCAATATGATTCTAGAATTCAAGAGCATTCAGATCCATACTTTCATAATGAGCAAGTTTTAGGGAATGTTTCTAGTTTCTACATGCATAATAAAAGTGAAGATGTAGAGTCAGTTTTAGAAAATGAGTTGATTAAGGTTGCTAATGTGATTGATGAAAGTGATGGAAGTTTTTTTTTAATCTTACCTAAGGAAGATGTAAATGAAAATTAGTTTTATGATAGAGGTAATAAATTTTGTTGAAGTTCGGTGGTCTGAGGCCATTGTTTGTATAGTTTAGGTGTAGTTTTCATGCTTTTAATAAAGTTGTTCAAGAGAAATTTTTGGAGTGGCATTCCTCTTCCAAAGATCTAAATCCTTTTCATGCCCACAAGGGACATGCATCCTTAAATAGATCCACTATTGGGACTCAAAATTGAAGCACTGATTTTGAGTATTATTCTGAAAACCAAGTCAAGTTAAACCGCTATAGGAGCTTTTCATACATTTGTAGTTGACTATCATTTTGAGGCCTAAGATGCATTTCTTGTGTTTAATACCTTGAATTCAGTATATCCATGTGTCCTATG
This sequence comes from Cupressus sempervirens, assembly GCA_028749045.1. Lineage (NCBI taxonomy): Eukaryota > Viridiplantae > Streptophyta > Pinopsida > Cupressales > Cupressaceae > Cupressus > Cupressus sempervirens. Next base: position 165,626,656 of record CM053790.1, on the reverse strand, counting down.
ATGATAAATTTCAATTATAAATGATTTTGTGTAGTGTCATTCTGAGCATTGTTCAAATTGTCATTTTTGCGTAAGTGTCAAATACTGACAAGAAGCTTAGTTTGCATTTGAATATCTTGTACTCGGTTAAGTTTCATAAATCACCACTTTGAGAGTGTTTATTATGCATATCAGAGGGCCTATATTCTATACTTGAGCCTATGATGAATTTTTTTTGATGAATTTTCAAATGCAATTGCAAATGTAATTTCTATAGTTTTATTGGTATCTAATAGTATAGATTGATTGGTAGCCCTGTTTGAGATGTCATAACTTTGTATCTATGATAGATTGATCCAAATGGATTATACCACTATGTTCTACTCTAAAAATACTATAATTGTAAAAAATTTCAAGTCTCAAAAAATTCATCTACATGCTTTCCCATGTCCATTCCATTTGTGAAAATCATTATTCTACTATTACTCCCATCTTTGCAATTCTAAGAACCCAACTTTGAATACCTACCAAATTTGTCCATTTATTTGTCATGAGCCTAAATCATAGACTTATACTCTCCATTTGTTAGTGAACCAATGCCCTAGTTTTCATCTCATTAAGTGGATGTTTGATTCATTTCTCAAGACAAATCGAATTGTAATTTATTGTTTTCTAACATATTACTTGCACGATAAATTTTAAAAGGAAACTTTGATGGTCAATATATTTTGAACTATTTAACATGATGAAGTATAATTTTTTAAGATGATAGTGTCAATGAAGGAGAGCACTAATGCATGTTTTTAGGGCTTAGTTATTTTTTCTTTTAAGTTTTTAAAGCTGGCTCAAAGGCCTCTTGACACAAAGTTGACAGTCTGCAAAAAAGATGAAAAATGAGTTTAATTGATGATTTAGTGATTCAAATCTAGTTAGTGCATTTAGTTAAATGAGACATTTTAATAGTTTAGGTGTTGAAGCTTGAAAAAAGAATTAGTTAGACCACTTTCTGACCTAATTCTCCTAATTGAGAATTACATCTTGGATTTGAAGAGATATATGGGACATCTTAAATGAATCTTCAAAGTTTTATTAATCATTGGTCATTGAATACATGTCAATATGAGTTTTGTAAAGTTTCAAAAAATGGAATTGAAAATAATTTGCAAGGAGATGTTATGTCATTTCAACACCAAGTTGACTATAAATTAAAATTGTATGGAAAATGTACTTATAGGGTCTTATACCTCTACGAGTGAAAATCATAATGAAATGTCATTGGATGTCATATCCTTGAATACACACATATCATTCCTTGAGATTGAATAAATGTATAGAACTATAAAAATAATGAGAGATGAAAAGGGGAATCAAGTAGATTGACCAACAACCACTTCAATAGTTTGCAAAATTTTGTGGGTTATGTAATTACATGGAGAAAAGGAAAGATTAACAACGAGTGTCATTATTTTCTACCATAATTTTAATTAGGTTGTTTTCCCCATCAAGAAATAGGTATTACATCCAAATAGAGGGAACTTTGAGAATGATAGCATTCATCAAATTCTTATGTCATTCCAACTTGTTTATGTTGAAGAAAAGGAAGTCCATTTTGTGGCAAGAAAATAATAAAGAGAGACAATATGATTAAAAGAACTCATCTACTAGAACCTACATGAATAGAAAAAGGTTTGTTACAAAGTCTTGACTGGTGCAAAATGTCAAATGGTTGCATGTGCATTTGAATTTGTAGGAGAAATTATACATCTTTCTTACTGCAACCATAATGTGAGCCTATATTACCATTTCTTCTCATCGACTCTTCCTTGACAATGTAAGAAAACTAATGAGTTGGTTAACTATTTTCTCCCTCCATACTATAGTATGAATGATGATATGAGTTCTCTATCAAGGATGCAATAGATGGTAGGTTCCAATAAAAAGGTAGATTTTGTAATATATGGTGCATAAGGAATTGCTTGTCTTTAAAAAAAAAAATGAACTATTTTGACTATCCTCCTGAATGTAGTCTAGTGAACACCTACTGGTTCTATTGCATCTCCAATGTAAAAGGAGAATTTGTAGAGAAGTTTATATTGTGGAAATGTCTATGAGTACTATAATTTTTACATCTTTCCCTTTTTTTGAGTGGAAATTTATGTGAAATATGTGCCACCCAATGCTAGTAAGGTAGAAGAGGGAATTACATCCTGAATGATGGAATGAAGCTTGAAGAACTAATTCAACTTTGCATGATTTTCATCTTGACTAAAATAAAAAGAAATAATTTTTATCATTGTAATTGTAAGGAATGAGTCTCATGATAAGGTGTGTTCTTTCATGCATAAGAAGTATATTTTAGCATCGATTGCTAGTCATATGAGGGGTCTATGGTGAAGACCAAAAGGTTTACTATAGAAATGAAGCATTGTCCAAGTGAAAATATAGATGAAACCTTTTCCAGCTATAGGAAAACATCATTTCTCTCAAAGGAGATGATTAAAATGAGAACATGAGGCATTTCCTTTGCAGCATCATAAGTAGAGGTGTTCTATTGGAAGAATGAAAAACCATGGTTTTAAAAAGGGGCAGATGGATTGTCTCATTTGTTCTTCATGAGGAAGGCCAAGTCAACCTATCAAGCTCATTACATACTCATCTTGCATTTGTAATCTTTTCTCTAACCTATGATGGGAGTGGCTTGTGGGTGATATTAGGTCGAGCATACAAGAGATATAGGAGAATACAAAAATCTAATGTCTCTCATCTATACTAACTTTGCTAAGTCTGACATCCAAACAAAACATGTCTAGCATTGCTCACAGTCATGAGTAAAGAGGTGAATGAAACTTTCATATAGCGAAAAAGAAACAAAACAATCCTTTATCCCATATGTGGTATGGGGAAAACCTTTTACTTCCTTTTATACAAATGGATGCACTCTTAAAGTTTTTATAGAAAACCACTTTATGACACTTGATACAACTTGTGCAAGTGGGGCCTAGTGGCTAGGTAAGTGTGTAGTAATGGAATTTTGACTGACCAAGAAATGATGTGGAGCCACAATGACTAGTTGGAGCAATGAGAGAATCACACATGACATGCATATCAAGGAAAATGAGTTGGTAGAATAGGACATGTGACACGATGTTGTTGTTTCATGATGACATGGTGAAATGGTAACTCAACATGCAACATAATAATAGGCTACCATGTGGTAGGAGAAGTGAGGTGGAACTGGTGATGTAGCACATAATCAAGGTGGTGAGGTGGATAAAGGGTGCTACACATCGCAACATCATTAGGTGACAATGATAGGTTAGGTTGTTAACTAGGAGAGTGACATAGTGATTGATTGACAAGTAGTTACAAATTTTGATGTGTTAGATTTGAAATGGATGCACCAGATTGTGCAATGTGGCACAAATTATCGGTTGTTCCTAAGTCACCATGGGGATTTTCTCACTAGTTAACCATAGTGAAATGGTGACCCAATTAGAAGCAACCATGTTGTAGTGAGCCCAATCAAACATGGCAATATGTGGACCAATTAGGTAGCATCATGTGGCACCTAGGTGGTAGAGGTGTCTAGTGTGTCTAACAAAAATGGTGACTCAGTAGGGACCAATGAATAGGATTTTTATAGATTTCATAGGAAGGTGAACTCAAGTTTGACATGGATAGAAAAAAGGGGGGAAAATAAAAGATTCCAAAATTTATTTACTTTTAAAATCATTTTTTGTAAATCTATAGGTATGTGTTTTAAATGAAAGTGATTTCATTATAAAGTTCAGACCTTATAATAAAATTAAATATTTGCAAAGATTGAAAGGGTCTTGAGTCACTTTCTAAAACTAGTTTTCAAATGACTTTCCTAGATATTTTCTTAAGAAATTATTGGCTTATCATATATTGAAAAAAAACTCTTGTAGTATACTTTCCATATTTTCCATTAGGTATCAATGGGTAAAAGTTATACTAATTTTTGTCCAAGTTGCTCTTTATCCAATTGCATTCTGAAATAGGTGGTTGAGAATTAGTTACTAGAAAAACACTAAAATGAGTAGGCACCAAATCTAGAGAGGGTCTTATCAACATTATTATTTTTTCCTCCAAAGTAGTCTATTGTGGATTTTGGAAATATTTTATAGAAAACCTAATGTTTTATTAGAAAGAGGGTTTTTTTCATCATTCTAGGAGATATTTGCAAGTTTATTGAAAATAATTATGAGATTTTATCTGGTTTTTAGTTCTAGAGAGGAGAGAGAGGATTTATAATAAAATTGGAGGGAGATTCAAGTGGTCAACTATGGATTCCAAATCAGATCTAGGATTCCTTCCTCACATATATCTTTATTTCTTCTTTTATTGTACAAGGTTTGTTCTATTCTATTGGGAAGAGCTCTAGTTGTTATTTCACCATTCCTTTAGTATGTCCCTCTTGTATGAACAATAATAATAATGTTTTTATTGAAATTTTTGGTCTATTAGTTGTTTCATGAGCTATTTTCATACATCTTTAATGTATTTGTTTCAAAGGTATGAATACAAGAAGCATCAAAGTATTTTAGTTTCATTCTTATTGTTATCTCCTACTTCTAATATTTGCAAACTTTTATGATATGTGGACAAAGAACATAGGTCCAATTGAATATCATTTTGGGTTGTATATCTTGATGTGTTTTTCTTTTAGTTCAAAGAGTCAATTAATGCATGATATATTATGATAGGTTGCAGATCTCATGAAAATGATGTTTGATATGTGTGAGCTTTAGTATAAACATTGATGTCTGATTCACAAAGTGATAGCATAGATCTAATATCCTAATGTATGTGATAGATCATTGATACCTTGCTTGTTTTTTGTGATTTGTGGAATGCCAAATGGATAGGGCATTGATCAACTAGAGGATCAATTTAGTTTAATGTTGCATATGGGATTTTCTAATTCAAAATCTAATATGAATTATATATATTCCCTTTATGTTTAATACTTGAAAGGATACCCTTGCTTAGCTTGTGGATTTCATAGGTTTTGTAACTTGCTATTGCATACCTTTTTTATTGTATTAGTATAGGATAAGTAAGATTTTAATCTATTTTTTATAGATTCAGATGTATGCTTTGAACTAGTACTATATGAATGAATCTAAAGGTTTACCCACCTAGGTTTTGCATAGCCTTAGCTAGAAGGAGTTTAGCATTATAGCTAGCTTGGGTTCTTGATAAACTATGTCCATCATAGGAGATACTTTCCCTTAGATGTAGCCCTTTATTGGCTACCTAGTAGTTAAAATCATTGTTAAACAGGAGCCAATAGAGTTATATCTAGAGAATGGGTCAATTAAGATTACAAAGAAGATGATCCATACTATCATCGATTATCTAACACATGATAAAAAGAAGACAATGTATTACTAGAGTAAAGAAGAAATTGAAGAAAACATAAAAGCAAAGTGGAATGGACATAGAATGCCTATTTTAAATATCATTGATCCATTAATTGAGTTTGGAATAAGAGTAGTCTATCATAAATTTTATGGGTCAAGGAAACTAAATAGTGTGTCATGTATGGTTGTTGATTAGGCATGGAAAATTGTAATGAAGGATCGTAAATATGATCTTACTGAGTGACATAGATTGCAATTGGTAGATAATAGGGTATCAATCAAGAAAGAAATGAATTCAATGTGTAAATTTGGATCATTGATCATGTGTATTTTATTTTATGTTCAGAGTTATTTTCCTATTGTTAGAAATGTTTTATGGGAAGAAGGAAAACCTTCTACTAGTCAGATTAGTGAGTATATTTCAAATTTGGGAGAATATTGTGAGAATGTTCTAGAGGGATATTTTGAATAAATCAAGAAAAAAATGAGAAAGAGATTAAGGATTTTGACATCTTTAGTTGAAAGTAATAATAATGATATGTGTTTTCTAGTTGATATTGATTACACATATGTATAGGTAGTTAAGCCAAGGGTAGCCTGCCTTAAATATTTTAATTATGAAATCGATATTGATAATGTGAGTTCAAAAATTACAACACTACTTAATGAAGAAGTTGATGCAAAGATTGAGCCCTTTAGAAAATAGGAAGAAACAAAATCTATAATAACTGTAGTTGCTTCTATTGATAAAAAGAGAAATAAAATGATTGAAGACCTAGAAGGAAAACTAGGAACAAAAATGAAAGGTGAAGAACCTTTAATGCTAACACAAGGTCTTGGAGAGGATCAAGACAATGATAGTGATGGAGAGGAAGAAGAAGAGAATGCAAAGAAATAGGGAAAAGGTCTATCACTTGTCACCCCACTAGAAAAGAAGGCCAAAATAGTAAAATTCATTGAGCCTCTCCTTGTGCACTACTAAGAACAAGAACTAAGGTAGCAACAAAAGTTACTATCAAGCCACAAAAAAAGAAAGCTATTATAAAGGTTACCAAACCTAGTAAAGTTTCAATTGGAACAAGTGTAGACATCAGAAAAAATGCTAGCCACTAAAGGTCAAACAAAGAGAAGAAATTTGAAAAAGAAAAAAATTGTTGAAGAGGAAGATGCAGAGAGAACCGAATCTAATGAACCTAGTCACCATCGAGTCATTGTGCAAATAAAGACTAAAACTATTCTTGAGGTGTGTGATGATATCAAAAGCTCTACAGGATTATCAAACTTTAGATTCTTAAAGTATGATATAATGAGTGCCATCGACAACTATAGAGTAGAGGAAGCCATATTTGGCATGAAAGATAAGTTAAATTTGACACCTTTAGAGATAGGGAGAAAGATTCTTATTGATTTGTATAGTAGAATTGAAGGTAAGTGGCAGTAGAAAAGTATAATTGAAAAGGAAATAAGAGAAGGCACATTAGCCAAAATCATGCCTAAGCTAACAAATAAGAAAAAGACAACATTTTTGAAGAAGAAAAAGAATATATTTGTTCCTAAATATAGAGTACTCATGATTTTACAAAATAAAGTTGAGGTTGTTGTACAAAAAAATGAATTATTGTGAAAAAGAATTTTTGGACTAACAATAGGAAGAGATAAATAGAAGAAGGAAGTGGCCACTAGAAAAATTCAAGATGATCACAGTAATGAAGAAGATTCAGGTGTGTTAGGCCCACATGATAATATATCTCCTATTGATGCTTCTACACCAAACACTCTTGTAATACAAAAAATAAATGATTATCCTAATATAGGAGAAACACAAGTCCAAGTTGTATATTTTAATGAATAAATGTAATAGATTGAGCAACAACTACAACGGGCCTCACAAATAAAAGATTTGGTTATAGATGTCGAGGATATAGGAGAGGAGAAAGAAAAAGAAAAGTAATCAAATGTAGAAAAAATACTATAGCTCAAGTGGTACCACATGTCTTAGGACCTCTAGAAGAGAGAAACATGGAGACAATATAGAAATAAGAAAAGAAAGAAAAATAGAATATAGTTTCACAATTTCAGTCGAGTATACTAGATAACATTCTAATCCTAGAATTGATAGATTCTACACAATAGGTGAAAGAATCTTTAGATAAACTCATGCCAAGTGCTAATATTTTTGTTTCTAGCACTAAAATACAAGTTAGACTGATTGGTGAAACCCCATCACCTACTTTGACTATAGTTGTGTCTAGTAGTATGACTCTAAAGAAGGGAAAATGAAAGGAGGAGAGTTCTCTATAAACTACTATTACCTTGGATGAAGTTATTGAGCCAACAGATTGGGATTTTAATTATCTCACATTTGAGAAGGCTATCATCTTGCTAGGCATTCTAGAAAGAAATAAAAGGAAAGAATAGATGAGGAGAGACAAGAAACAAAAGAAAGTGTTGCATAATATGAAGGTTATATTTGTTGACACTTTTGATATGTAGAATATTGATGAAAAGGCCCCCATTATCTCTCATTTAGTGAAAATAGTTGAAAAAGTCAACACTGTAGATATTGAAGAAAATGAAAAGCTAATGGGCTAGTCCAAGAAAAAGTTTGAAAAGAAAGAACTAGAGAAAGTTTTTATTATAATTGCAATAAGAAAAGTTGAACTGAAAAAACTTGTACAAAGTATGGAAGAACTTGTGAAGAAAATACAAGATTTGTACAATATTCTTTGTTATGTATCCAGATTTACAAATGAGTTTCAAAAAAAAAATTTACAAGATTCAGGATGATATGAAATTATCAGGAAAATCTATCTCTTAGTTAGTTGGATCAAGATCAATGTATTATAATCAACTATTGTTTGTACAAGGGAGGTTGACTGAGCTATATACAAAAAATAGTAGAATGTGGGCAAATCTTATCTCCATATACTCAATGTTGATACTTTACTTGGAGGTTATGCAATGAGAGTTGGCTTCAACAAAAGATCTAGTTCAAAGAGATCATAATATTTCTATTATTGATAGCTTAATTGACTTAGCTGAAAATTTGTAGATAGATATTAATGTTTTAGAATTAGTAAGAATCACATGGGATCATTCTCCTTCCATGATCATTCAAACTCATAAACAATTCATTGACAAATAGGGTTTGATTCCATGTATTCAACTCTAGGAGAAAACACATGTGTCAAAATCAAGTGTGATAGATAAGAAATAAAGAAAATTGAAAGGGGGATAGATAAGAAAGAAACAATAAAGGGGATCAAATGCACAAATTGGATAAAAATGAGACAATTAGCAATACAGAGCTCAAATAAAAAAAAAAAGTCAAAACAAAGGTATGACAAGCTACATTAGACTATTTTGAGTCATGTGAAATATATATTATATATTATGTTGGTAAAGAAGGATTTGAAGTCCTATAAGAACTGAGTCATAGGCATAGGGGGAGTACTATTTTTTTTAATGTAAAGATGTAATCATGAAAACTATTTTTGCCACACATGTCAAAGGGGGATATTTTTGGTCTCTCTAAGTTTTGTTGTCTAATAGAGTAACACCCTACTCAAGAACCCAAAGGAAATAAACCTAATATGTTACAAAATTTACTGAACTATTTTTAAAAATAAGTTTAAAGAACATCAAAGTAGGAATAATGCAAAAGCAAAATATACATACACATTAAGAACACATAATCAATTACAAATATAGTTTCAATTCCTTAAGGGTTCTTTCACGTTGAGTTACATTTAAAAAAAAAATTCTTCATAAATTTAAGTCTTAATTACAATGTCCATAATCATAAAATGAATAAACACATACATAGTCATATAAGCAAATGCATAAGTACAACTAATAATATGAAAACACATCTAATGAATAACATCCACTCCACATATCATAAGGTATGTGAAAATAGATACATGTACATCGATATATAATACAATATCCTCTAGGATCTCAAAACACATTACACCTAGATACATCAAATGAATAAAAGTCTTTAAGATAAGAGGAAGAATGATAATGCTACTATTGCATCAAGGAGCATCTAACATTTGTCAATCTGAGGGGGACCCACATGGTAAGAATACACTGCCTTCCAACTACATGGTCAACTAATCAAGCTCCCACTCCCACCATGCAGAAGAGATAATGTACGATCCACACATAGATAATCAAATCATAAAATAATCCTAAGTAAGGAATCTTGATAGCCAAATCTACCTCAAGGGTAACACAAACTACTCTAGAAAAAAAGATAACCAAAGTTGAAATAAGATTCATCCAATACCAACACCACATACCAAGTCAACATCCAGATACCAAATATAAATCAAGTATCAAGACCCAAAAAGATACAACCACCTCCAAAACAATATCAAGTGTTACAAGCACAATAACTAATAGGTAACAACTATCATCAATAAAAGTAAACCACTAATCACCAACTCCAACCATAAAAACACCACTAATGAATAACTAATCATTCATTAATAAAAGTCATTTGTCAACAATAAATGACATCTAATCAATGAGTAACAACTCACAATAAATACATAATCAAAAGTAATATCCAACAAGTACACTACTAGAGGAAAATATTAAAAAACCATAAAGGAGACTCAAGCTACATACTATGGAGTGTCATCACATGGGCCAACTCTAAGGTTACCCCTAGTGACTCTATGGGGAACCAGAATACCTTCTCATGAAGATGAGGAAACTAGTCATACGTCTCAAGATATCATCTCCATCTCATCCTTAGTTTAGATAAGCACTCAAGGAATGGACAAGGAAAAATCTCTAACTTATTTTTTAATTTATCTCAAGGGAAAAGGGTAGGAAAGATATTTTAATTACTATGATATCACTTGTTACAAAACTTACAATTAATTACTTTGGCAACCACTTTGGGCCCTGCCTCCTATTGCAAGCCACTCCCATAGACATGCACCTAGACTAGCTTCCCAAAATCACAAACTATAATAGTGTCTCATACCACAAAAAGTAATATTGATCAAATTTGGTTCCTTAATAGGCAACCCAAAAAATAACACTAGTTCTCGAAACCCAAGTTTTCATAAATGCTTAATAACATAAAGCTCATAAAACATAAATCTCAATTCAAATGATAAAGTTCATCATGACATCCAGTCAAATAATCATAAAAGAAATCTTGAAAATGCCTCTAGTGCACATCCTAGCTTAGCCAACTAAAAAACCAACAAAGAAAAACTATCAAGAAAATAAATATCACAAAATTGTAAATAGAATATTAGAAAATACATAGTTTTCAGCCACATGATTTAATTCCACCCATTTCTCTTGTTTAGTTTGGGTCATAAGGATGTGTTTAGAAATAAAGTAAGAATATATATGTTAATATAAATTGTTATGCTAATTACTTAGTTATTAAAAAAATAAGTATTTAAATATCCAATCTATTTGCATATAAAATATTGTGCAATATTATTATGTTTTAAATTTAAATTATCTTAAATCATAAATGATTTAATCAATAACATAAATATATATTATTAGATTAAATATTAATATCAATTTAATTTCTAAAATATTAATTGACTTCTATTTAAGTCCAATATTAACATTTACTTTTCCTTTAATTCATAATGCAACTAGAGATAAAATTATAAATTTAATTTAATTATTTATAATTTCTCTCATAAAGTCAAATAGTTTTTTTTTTCTTCCCTAACACAGAGGTATCCCCATGGCCTAGCCCAACACCTAGAAGAGGCAAGCTAAGGTGAGACTAATCCTCTGCGGGTGGGACAATAGGCTCATACAATAGTCCCACTAATTAATCGTGGAGACAAGTTTGACCCCAAGACCATAGGGGTAACCTATAGCCTTAGGGCTCCGCTCTCAACCAGATGAGCTAGTGCCTTTCAGCCATAAAGTCAAATAGTTATTAACTAAATGATTACAAAGTGAACTCTACCACAACTTCTCTTAAAATATAATAAAAATCTAAATATTTATTTATTAACTTCCCTCTTGCATTAATTAATGCCAATAGGCATTCTACAATGGCCAAATGGGGAGTGGGATGATGTGACCATGTTAATGTTAACTTTTATTCTTCTAAGTTAAATTTGACAACCATCTACATGTCAAAATTTTAAATCTTATTATAAATAGAATATAATTTTTAAAACAATTTAATAAATACCACATAAAATAACCATTTAAATTATAATATTTGGAGATATAAATCATGCATTTTTAAGAAATTAAAATAAAAAGCTCAAGTTAGTAAAAAAACTAAATTAATAGAGATAAAGAAAATATAAATTATAATTATTTTGTAGTGGATATCTATTAGCAATTTTTTAGATAGAATTATTTAAGATATCTATACTAGTAAGTATAAAATCATTTATATACAACTAAGAGTTTAATTAAACTTAAATAATCACTAATACTAACATTCACTTTATAACTAAATGGATGATATTTATTTCATTTAAAAATTAATAAATTATTATTATTAAATAAATAAATTTAAAAATTAAATTATAATTTTATAAAATAAAATAAACATGTAATTAGTATTTTCGCATGTCTTTGATCTCTCAAATCATGCAAGCATACTATACTTAGTTTTCTATTTTTAGCATATCTGTTTTCATATGCATGTAACCATACTCTATTTGGCTTTCTATTTTTAGCATATTTGTTTTCACATGCATGTAACCATACTATATTTAGCTTTCTATTTTTAGCATATTTGTTTTCACATGCATGGATAAGTTTAGTTACAACATGCTTTCCTCTCAAATTTTTTTTCTTTTACCAATACATTTTGCAATTAAATTATTTTAGATATAAGAATAATATTTATCTATATTTAGAAAATTCCTAATAATTTCATGGTTCTAACAATAAATTTAAAGTTGAAACCCTAACTATTCAATTTATTAGTTTCTTCCAAATTTTCATAATCAAATATTTCCTTTATTATCTAAAGGGGTTTAAAAGAATACGATCATAATAATTTTCTGCAATTTTTTTATAATTTTCCTCAATCAAGTTTTTTTTATTAATAAGTTTTCCTTTTTTAAAATCTATAACATAATTCTTTATTCAACAATAAATATAGTAAATTAATAAGCAATATGCAAACACCTAGGAAGACACAAAGTAGACAGATCTTTCAATAAAATTCTACAATGAATTTTCAATCATACCTCAAAATCATAGCTAAAATCTAAGATAATCTATGAATGCATGCAAATTTAAACCCTCTACAACTTTCAACAATTCTTTTGATCCAATTTTTAATTTTCACTCACAAAAACTCAAAACCATAGCTAAAACCTGAGACAATCTGTGAATGCATGCAAATCTCAAACCCTCTAAAAATCTCAATAATTCTTTTGATCTAATTCTGAATTTTTCTCCCCAAAACCCATGTAATTGTAAAATGAGCTCTAGATCTCTAATAAAGAGTTCTCCCTTCAATTGGGGCTCTGATTGTACAATCACGAGAGGGAACTCACTGATCAATTACCATTTATTACTTTATTACCTTTTACCTTTTCAAGCACAACTCTTTTAGATATTTAATTACAAAATATCTTAATTTAAATAATTATCTTTCTTTAATAAATTTTCAAAGAGTTTTAAAAAATATATTTATTGATTTAATTAATAACATTATTTAGAGTATAGGCTATGTTAAAGGGGTTAAGCCTTCTACTACTACTGAAACTAAGGTCATTTAGTAGTTTGTTGATGAGACTTTCCTATTTGGAGAATCTTCAGTAATGGAGGCAGAAGCTTGGAAGATGATACTACATAATTATGAAGAAAGCTCGAGGCAGTGAGTGAATTATCACAAGAGTAAGATTTATTTCTTTAATACTAAAGCCTCATTACAAAGGAAGATAAGAAACATTCTAGAATGCCAATCTGCTAGCCTCTTGGATACTTATCTTGGATTACCACTGTCATGCCTGACCACTTCTCTGGTTTTACTGCATATTAGGAAATTGTGGTTATAAGTTTTTTCTTTGATATTATGTTCATTTCATCTGTTGAACTTGGTGATAAAGTCCTTGGGACATGTTTTATGTCTAAACATTTAGCTTATTTCAAGATTCTATATTTGAATTCTCTGATTTTGCGATGCACTATACTTTTGGATTAATATTAGAAAGTATATTTCAGTTGTTTTGGTGAAAAAAAATTGTGAACATTGCGAGCTATTTATTGGCCAATGTTATATTCAGGTTATGATATATGAATTTTCTTTGCCTAGGTATAATTTTTTTTTTAAAAAAAAAAGTTCTATTCAATGTTACCAGCTTAAGGTAACATATATATATATTCTTATTCAGCTTTTTCTGTTATCGTTGAGCAATCATTCAATTGATATTATTTGGGGATTATAACCTTGGGTCTAAATTATTGGTGACTTATGAAAAGGTGGGGGTATTCATCTTATATGTTTGTAATTTTATCTTAGAAGAGTAACTTGCATATATATTTATACATTCTTTTGTTTTAGTGGATTAGGTCACATCATATGGTTTTATAGATTTTTGAAATGAGGTTTGAATAACACAAACCTAATGGGATTCGCATGTTTTTTTATCAAAGGGATATTTGCTTTTATCTTAGCCAAAATATGGTGGAGGTAGTGGACTCGCCGTATACACGGCCCTGTTTTGAATGAAAGATCATTGAATGCAAAAGTTATGGGGTTTTATGGCACTATTAGTATAGTTGGCCATTTCGTGTTCATAGTTGTTATCTATTGAGTAAGGGCCAGAAATTTGGCCGCATTAGTCTGATTGAAGAACATTTGTAACCCTTGATGCTAGGTAATCAAGTTCATGGAGGAATTTGTTGAAAATGATCTTGAGTTTTTAAGGTTGAGCATTGTGGTGTTGCTCTCAGCTGGTTATTTTGATAAACTTCTCTTGGATTATGTTGTTGATCATCGTATCCATCGTTGCAAGCTAGTATTTGGGTCTCTACATTTTGGAACTGTGGTATTTATTTTGGGCTTTGGCTTTCTTGGTGAGTTGCTGAAGTTCTTGGAGCTGAGAAATTACCCTCTACTATTTCCCAAGGAGGGGCAATTTCTTACCCTAATCTCCCTCTCTTTATATCTGCATGTATTTCAATATGTTTGTTTAAATATGGATTAACAATGATATGTTGAGTATCTAACACTTAAGCATGGGTATATGTGAAGTTGGGTTATATGTATCTCGCAGCTCTGTATGTATCCATACTTAAATGTGAGGTATGGTGCTATATTTTGAGTTTTGTTGTATGCTGTATACTTGTGAATGTATAACCTTTCTTGACCGAGGGTTAAGATTTAATTCGAAAGGGATGTCTATGAAATTCGGGGCATACTCTTTTTTTCAAATAGTTTGTGTGAAGTAAAGTATAGGGGGCAACATACAGATGTCGGATTTGTCAAATTTAGAATATCTTAAGTTTTCAATCTTTTGATTGTCATAATCCATACTTCTGATGGTTAACAACATAGTATTGATTTTTGGTTGCATTAATTCATAGAAAGTCGACAGTCGGTAGTAAGGACTTGTCATTGTTATTTTGTTAAATAGTTAGCATATATTGCAAGTTCTTGGGTTTTGATGAATAGTTCAATCTCATTCGATATATGAGGTTTTAAATTAAGATTTATAGTTTATCTTTGTAATAAGGAAACTTGTGATTTGGTTGTGATAGATGCAAGAAACTATCAATTTAATTGTTTGAACTTGTTGTTGTAATAGCTTGTCTGTAGTGTTTCTCTATTCTTGAACCATGAGCTGATAGTCAAACATTATCTATATTAGATAAGATAGAAAATGATTTACATTCATAAATGATTGTCGTATGATAATGGAAAAACCCCAAGTTGACTGCAAATTTTTGAGAATAGATGATAATAAGTTGATAATTGATTCACTTTGATAAAACAGTAGATTTTGTTTAATTGAATATTAGCAATTCTTTGGATATTTTTATTTTATTCTTTTATTCACAGTAGATTGGATAGTATTGTCAAAGATAGAACAAAATAATAATAATATAAATTAGATTTTGAGAATCAGTAGGTATTGTCGAATAATGGAGTTGTAAATGTCAAAAGAGATCATTTTTATATTTGGAAAATATGCTCTTAGTTGACAATTGCTTAGAATACTGCAATAATAGTTTTTATAAACTTAGAAATTTGACTATGATTAGAAAAGAAGTCATATTGTTTTGATTGGATAGCCAAAAATGTAATGACAATGTTGTTATTGGTCATCTGTTCAAACAATGATGGGATCTGAACTTGTAAGAAAACTATCAATGGTATTAGAATGTTGTATTACAATTCAATCATAATGTTGAAACACAAAAAGAATTTATTTATATTAAAGGTTATGCTCTGTTTTAATGAGAGTTAGAGCTATTTTCTGGATTTTATTGAAATGGAAAGTTGATTCATTTTAAGTTTCAATTATGAAATATTTTGATGGAATTCATTTTCAAAACAAAGGGATCTTTTGTAGTTGATCTAACTATTTAGCTATTTCTAAGGATAAGTAAAGATTGTTATGTTGTTGTAGTAGTCTAAATTTACCTTGGAAATAGGAAATGTTAAGATATGTTTGAATAGATTAAAGGATGTAGTAACATGTTGAATACTGAATTATATTTGTAACATGAACATTATTAGAAAATCTATTTGATGTGTATTTTAAGAATAGTTGTGATGAACGTATATCGAGGTGGCTGAATTTGGTTTATCTTATTCAGTTAATTAATTCAGTGATAACTATAAAATGAATTGGGTGGGTTAATTACATATATAAAAGATAGTTGGCCTTACCTATGACTTAGACCTTTATGGTTGAGTACAGAGAACAAGGCATATCTCTATTCTATCATTGACAAGTATAATAGAGAAAACCGTTATGTGTTGACTATGAGCATACCATATAGGGATGTAGTATCTTAGTGCCATATCGATGACACCTCAGTATATATATGTTTCATTTATGTTTTATTCTTAGTGCGAGTTTAATTTTGCAATAATAAGTAAAGGTTTACTTCTTGCATATTAATTTTGGAATTGCACTATGTTGTAGTAAAATGGATATTTGCATTATGGTTATGTATATGTTTGGTCTAACATGCATGTAGGTGGATTATGCTATTCAACTCAGTGTACTGAGCCCTCTTTTGTTTTGTGTTGCTTCCTGTGTGTTTCCAGGTGCTTTGAGTTTATAAGTAGCTAAAGATGCTTAATGAAGTTCTTCCTGAATCATTATTCATTTGCTTGTAGGGTCCATATTTGGACATAGGCGTTTAAGGATGAGATTGTACTTCATTATTGTACTGAAGTCAATATGTTTTAGAATCTTTATAGAATCATATTTGGATGATGTTTTCATGTATTTTGAGGTTTTTAGTTTGAGAATGGTTCAATCTATGTACTTGTAATAAGAGGAGTTAAAAAAAAAAATATTGCGTACTTTGTACTTGTTTTTGGAAATTTTTTTTATTAGTTTTGTGGATAGTGGTAGTGTTACATTTGGTATCAGAGCGTGGTTTGAATAACTAGGACTTTTGGGTTTTAGGGTTCAACCTGTCATTGTTGCGTATTAATAATAAATTTTTTTTTTTGTAGGTTGCTATCATGCCTCCCGTCACTAGAGGAACTCGAGGACATGGTATTCCTAAGGATAACCTTGCTGGCTGAGGCTGAGGCAGGGGCAGGGGCCATGGTAGAGGTCCTAGGCACCAAAATTTTGCTGGGACTGATCAGTTTGATTTGAATGCTGGGGTTGGAAATAACCAAAATAATTAGGCAGATCAAGCTATGGTACTTCAAAGGATTCTGGAACGTCTCGATAATATTGAGGCTAATAACCAGATTCCTGGTGGGGAAGTGAATGATAGGAGACCTCTTGTGCAAGGTATTAACCTTCTTGTCAAGGAAGATCTAGTGGCAAGAGCTCAGCTCAAGGATCTTTCCAAGATGAAAGGATCGTTATTCTATGGTATGGAATAGGGTACAGTGGCAGAAGCTTGGCTGTTGAACATTGAGCGATGCTTTGTCTTACATTGTTACTTGAGTAACGTGAAGGTAAGATGGACAGTTATGCATTTGAGAGGATTTGGTTCCTTATGGTGGGAGCAGGAGTTGGAGAAGCTAGGCATTGATATCTCTCTAGTTACTTGGGAGCTCTTTGTAGAACGATTCAAGGAGAGGTTTATGTTTGAATATTGGTGTCAAGCCCGTGCAGAGGAGTTCTTTTAGATTGTGCAGTCTAGCTCTACAGTGGAAGCTTATGAATGTAGATTCTACGAGCTTAAGAAGTTTTCTGCGTGGGCTGAAAATGATAAGGCCATGATACAACACTTCATCAGAGGACTTTTGCCCAAGATTGGGGAGGAAGTGAGAACTTTTCGACCTTTGACTATGCAAGAAGCTTCAGAATGAGGAAAGCTGATTGAGATGAAGTCTGGATATCGTGGGGCTTTGTACAAAACCAGCATGAATCCACCTACTCCAGATGTCAGTAGGAATCAAAAGCCTCCTCAAGGTAGTTTGAAATCAAGATTTTTAGGTGGGAAATTCAAGAAGATAAAGTTTGATAAGAACTCCAAGAGTTTAGAACAGCCTAAACCATCTCAACCATCTCAGAGTGTGCAGAGTAATAAGCCATTTCCTAATCCTTCTGGTCAAAATATGGGATTCAAGAAATCTATTGAGTGCTTTCATTGTGGTTAGTTGGGTCATTACCAGTCTTAGTGTCCTAACTGGGACAAGCCAAAGGTAAATCCAACTAGGTCTGAAGCGATAGTTGGTGATTCTGCCAAGAACCACCGTATCTTTGCAACCCTAGATCAGAAGCAGGCCAAACACCAGAACATGATTATTGAAGCTCAATGTAATACTCAAGGTAAGAAAGTATCTATTTTATTTGACTCTGGAGCTACAGACTCATTTATTTCTTCTGCTTTAGTTGCAAATAGTGGTATTCCTATGGTTAGGGCAAGGGATAGATGGCAAGTGGAGTTAGCGTCAAGATCTAAGGTGAACATTGATATTGTTGCTCATGACTATAAGATCCATATGAAAACTTTCACTACTTCAGCGAACCTTAGGGTTATACCTTTAGGATCGTATGATATAGTTTTGGGTATGGATTGGTTAGAATAGCATCAAGCCATTTTGGATTGCAAGGTCAAATCAATCAGTTGTGTAGATGATCTTGGTTTTGCTAGAGTTATTGTAGGAATCAAGAGACCCATCTCTTTGTGGACAATTTCTGCCAAGCAACTGGAAAAGTGTGCTAAAAAAGGCTACAGTTTGTTTGCCATATCGGTAAATGACTTAAATGATTCCATGGATAAGGGTTCTTCTCACAATCATCTAGTCTTGCAGATTTTTTTGGATGTATTTGTTGAAGAGATTCTGGGAATACCACCGAGAAGAGAAATTGATTTTTGGATCGATTTAGTGCCAGGAATGGAATCAATTTCCAAGACTCCTTACAGAATGACAGCTCAAGAGTTGGTTGAACTTAAATTTTAGTTGGAGGAGCTTTTGGATAAAGGTTTGATTCATCCTAGTGTATCACCTTGGGGTGCTCCGATAATTTTTGTCAAGAAGAAAGACGGTTCTTTAAGACTTTGTATAGATTATAGACAGTTGAACAAGGTCACTATTAAGAACAGGTATCCTTTGCCAAGAATTGATGATTTGTTTGACTAGGTCAAGGGTGCCCAAGTCTTTTTGAAGATTGATCTAAAATTCGGGTATCATCAACTTAGAATCCAAGAAGCTGATATTCATAAGACAACTTTTTGCACTAGGTATGGACACTACAAATTCATAGTAGTACCTTTTGGGTTGACAAATGCACCTTCTATCTTCATGAGCCTAATGAATGGTGTGTTTAGAACTTACCTTGACAAGTTCATAGTGGTAATTTTGGATGACATTTTGGTGTATTCTAACTCTGTTGGGGAGCATGAGCAATACTTAGGGCAAGTTTTGGAATGTCTTCATTGGAATAAACTATATGCCAATCCTGAGAAGTGTGAATTCTCTAGATCGGAGATTTTCTACTTAGGACATATCATTTTAGGTGATGGAATTTTCATAGATCCATCCAAGATTCGGGCTATTGTTGATTGGCCAGCACCTACGAATGTGTCCGAGGTTTGAAGTTTCATGGGTTTAGCAAGCTATTACCATAGATTTGTGTCAAACTTCTCCAAAATAGCGCATCCAATCACATCCCTTCAGAGAAAAGGGAAGAAATTTGTGTGGACAGAAGAGTGCGAGGTAGCATTTCAGAAACTTAAGGAATGTTTGACCAGTGCACTAGTTCTGGCAGTTCCAAATTCTACTAAGGAGTTCATGGTTTGCACTGATGCATCTTTGGATGGCATAGGGGTAGTGTTGTTGCAGGATGGATGTGTTATTTCTTATGAATCCAAAAAACTAAAGAGTCATGAGGTGAATTACCCTACTCATGATCTCGAACTTGCTGCAATTATGCATGCTTTGACTAAGTGGCATCATTTTCTTCTGGGTCAATGTTTTGAGTTACATTCTAACCATCGAAGCCTTCAGTATCTTTTCACAAAACTAGACCTCAATGCTAGGCAGCGAAGATGGATGGAGTTCCTGTGTGAATACAACTTTGAGATTAAGTATGTGCAAGGGAAGGAGAATGTGGTTGCTGATGCACTTAGCAGAAGGCAACATGAATTATCTTCTTTGATCTTAATAGTGGATCTTAGGGATAAGATTCTTCAAAATATCTTTGCAGATCATTGGTTTCAAGATCTTAAGGCTATTATTGACAGCAACAGCATCTTAGAAGGGCATTTTGTGGGGTATTCAGTGAATCCTGAAGGTTTGCTGTTGTATAGAGGGAGTGTGTACATTCCCGAGTTGGGTGATTTGAGAAATCTAGTTATGTTGGAGGCTCACAAAGCACCATATTCAGCTCATCCGAGTGTCAAGAAAATGCTTGCTGACCTTAAGCAGCATTATTATTGGCCTGGAATGAAAAGGGGCATAGCAAATTTTGTGGCTCGATGTTTGGAGTGTTAGCGAGTTAAAGCTGAACATCAGCACCCTGCGAGACTATTGCAGCCACATAGTATTCCAGAATGGAAATGGGACACCATTTCTATAGATTTTATAACTGGATTGCCTATTACAGCTTGTAGGCATGATGTTATTATGGTGGTAGTAGATCATTTTTTGAAGGTTGCTCATTTTCTTCCAGTTAGATCATCCTATAATGTAGTAACGGTTGCCAAAGTATATATGGAATAGATAGTTAAGTTACACAGAATTCCTAAAAAGATTATTTCCAATAGGGATCTAGTGTTTACTTCATCTCTTTCGAGATCCATGCAGCGAGAGTTAGGTACTCAGCTAAATTTTAGTTCGGCTTATCATCCAAAAATAGATGGACAAACTGAATGTGTCAACCAGATTCTGGAAGACATGCTTAGGATGGATGTAATGGACAGATAGAATAAGTGGGAGGAGTATCTACATTTGGTAGAATTCGCATATAATAATGGATACCACAGTTCCATAGGTATGGCACCATTCCAAGAATTGTATGGTAGACCTTGTAGGACACCTCTTATTTGGGACAATTTGGATGACAAGATTCTTTTAGGACCTGATATGTTGCAAGATTTGGAACAGCAAGTGAAGAGGATCCAAGAACACCTTATTACTACTCAGGACCAACAAAAGAAATATGCTGATAAGCATAGGATTGACCATCAATTCTTGGTTGGTGAGAAAATGTTTCTTTGAGTAAGGCCGCGTAAGAGTCCAATTCATTATGGAAAGGGATCCAAGTTAGCACCATGTTTTGTAGGTCCATTTGAAATTCTAGAACAGATTGGACCTATTGCCTACAAAATTGCCTTGCCACTAAGTCTTTCACGTGTACATAATGTATTTCATATTTCAGTATTTCGTAAGTATATATCTGATATTTCTCACGTGCTTGATTGGAAAAATTTGCAAATTTTGGATGGTCAATTCATACTGGAACCAATATAGATCATGTAAAGCAGAACTTTGAGTTTAAGAGGAAGAGAAATAAAGTAGGTAAAGGTCCTATGGGACCCCAATGATGAAACATCTGCTACCTAGGAGGACCCTGAAAAGATGAGAGTAGCTCATCCGCACTTGTTTGCTGACTTCCAGGAGAAAGGAAAATCCTAGTGGGGAAGGATGTCATGCCTGACCGCTTCTCTGGTTTTACTGCATATTAGGAAATTGTGGTTATAAGTTTTTTCTCTGAGATTATGTTCATTTCATCTATTGAACTTGGTGATAATGTCCTTGGGACATGTGTTTTATGTTTGAACATTCAGCTTATTTCAGGATTCTATATTTGAATTCTCTGATTTTGTGATGCACTATACTTTTGGATTAATATTAGAAAGTATATTTCAATTGTTTTGGTGAAACAAATTTGTGAACATTGCAAGCTATTTATTGGCCAATGTTATATTCAGGTTATGATATATGAATTTTCTTTGCCTAAGTATAATTGTTTTAAAAAAAAAAGTTCTATTTAATGTTACCAGCTTAAGGAAACATATATATATTCTTATTCAGCTTTTTCTGTTACCGCTGAGCAATCATTCAATTGATATTGTTTGGGGATTATAACCTTGGCTTTAAATTATTGGTGACTTATGAAAAGGTGGGGGTATTCATCTTATATGTTTGTAATTTTATCTTAGAAGAGTAACTTGCATATATATTTATACATTCTTTTGTTTTATTGGATTAGGTCACATCATATGGTTTTATAGATGTTTGAAATGAGGTTTGAATAACACAAACCTAATGGGATTCGTATGGTTTTTTATCAAATGGATATTTTCTTTTATCTTAGCCAAAATATGGCAGAGGTAGTGGACTTGCCATATACACAGCCTTGTTTTGAATGAAAGACCATTGAATGCAAAAGTTATAGGGTTTTATGGCATTGTTAGTACAGTCGGCCATTTCGTGTTGATAGTTGGGTTATCTATTGAGTAAGGGCCAAAAATTTGGCCACATTGCTCTGATTGAAGAACATTTGTAACCCTTGATGCTATGTAATCTGGTTCATGGAGGAATTTGTTGAAAATGATCTTGAGTTTTTAAGGCCGAGCATTGTGGTGTTGCTCTCAGCTGATTATTTTGATAAACTTCTCTTGGATTATGTTGTTGATCATCATATCCACTGTTGCAAGCCAGTATTTGGCTCTCTGCATTTTGAAAGTGTGGTGTTTATTTTGGGCTTTGGCTTTCTCGGCGAGTTGTTGAAGTTCTTGGAGCTGAGCAATTACCCTCTACTATTTCCCAAGTAGGGGCAATTTCTTACCCTAATCTCCCTCTCTTTATATCTGCATGTATTTCAATATGTTTGTTTAAATATGGATTAACAGTAATATGTTGAGTATCTAACACTTAAGCATGGGTTTATGTGAAGTTGGGTTAAATGTATCTCGCAGCTCTGTATGTATCCATACTTAAATGTGAGGTATGGTGCTATATTTTGAGTTTTGTTGTATGTTGTATACTTGTGAATGTATAACCTTTCTTGACCAAGGGTTAAGATTTAATTTGAAAGGGATGTCTATGAAATTCGAGGCGTAGTCTTTTTGTCAAACAGTTTGCATGAAGTAAAGTATAGGGGGCAACATAGAGATGTCAGATTTGGAAAATTTGAAATATCTTAAGTTTTCAATCTTTTGATTGTCATAATCCATACTTCTGATGGTTAACAGCATATTATCAATTTTTGGTTGCATTAATTCATAGAAAGTTGATAGTCGGTAGTAAGGACTTGTCGTTGTTATTTTGTTAAACAATTGGCATATATTGCAAGTTCTTGGGTTTTGATGAACAATTCAATCTCATTCAATATATGAGGTTTTAAATTAAGATTTATAGTTTATCTCTGTAATAAGGAAACTTTTGATTTGGTTGTGATAGATGTAATAAACTATCAATTTAATTGTTTAAACTTGTTGTTGTAATAGCTTGTCTATAGTGTTTCTTTGTTCTTGAATCATGAGCTGATAGCCAAACATTATCTATATTAGATAAGATAGAAAATGATTTACGTTCATAAATGATTGTCATATGATAATGGGAAAACACCAAGTTGACTACGAATTTTTGAGAACAGATGATAATAAGTTGATAATCGATTCACTTTGATAAAAAAGTAGATTTTGTTTAATTGAATATTGGCAATTCTTTGGATATTTTTATTTTATTCTTTTATTCATAGTAGATTGGATAGTATTGTAAAAGATAGAACAAAAAAAATAATAATATAAATTAGATTTTGAGAATCAGTAGGTATTGTTGAATAACGGAGTTGTAAATGTCAAAAGAGATCATTTTTATATTTGGAAAATATGGTCTTAGTTGACAATTGCTTAGAATACTGCAATAACAGTTTTTATAAACTTAGAAATTTGACTATGATTAGAAAAGAAGTCATATTGTTTTGATTGGATAGCCAAAAACGTAATGACAACGTTGTTATTGGTCATCTGTTCAAACAATGATGGGATCTGAACTTGTAAGAAAACTATCAATGGTATTAGAATGTTGCATTACAATTCAATCATAATGTTGAAACACAAAAAAATTTTATTTATATTAAAGGTTATACTTTGTTTTAATGAGAGTCAGAGCTGTTTTCCGGATTTTATTGAAATGGAAAGTTGATTCATTTTAAGTTTCAATTATGAAATATGTTCATGGAATTCATTTTCAAAACAAAGGTATCTTTTGTAGTTGATCTGACTATTTAGCTATTTCTAAGGATAAGTAAAGATTGTTATGTTGTTGTAGTAGTCTAAATTTACCTTGGAAATAGGCAATGTTAAGATATGTTCGAATAGATTAAAGGATGTAGTAACATGTTGAATACTGAATTATATTTGTAACATGAATGTTCTTAGAAAATCTGTTTGATGTGTATTTTAAGAATAGCTGTGATGAACGTATATTGGGGTGGCTGAATTTGGTTTATCTTATTCAGTTAATTAATTCAGTGATAACTATAAAATGAATTGGGTGGGTTAATTACATATATAAAAGATAGTTGGCCTTACCTATGACTTAGACCTTTACGGTTAAGTACGGAGAACAAGGCATATCTCTATTCTGTCATTGACAAGTATAATAGAGAAAACTATTATGTTTTGACTATGAGCTTACCATACAGGGATGTAGTATCTTAGTGCCATAACGATGCCACCTTAGTATATATATGTTTCATTTACGTATTATTCTTAGTGCGAGTTTAATTTTGCAATAATAAGTAAAGGTTTACTTCTTGCATATTAATTTTGGAACTGTACTATGTTGTAGTAAAATGGATATCTACATTATGGTTATGTATATGTTTGGTCTAACATGCATGCAGGTGGATTACACTATCCAACTCAGTGTGTACTGAGCCCTCTTTTGTTTTGTGTTTCTTCCTATGTGTTTCCAGGTGCTTCGAGTTTATAAGTAGCTAAAGATTCTTAATGAAGTTCTTCTTGAATCATTATTCATTTTCTTGTAGGGTCCATATTTGGACATAGGCATTTAAGGATGAGATTGTACTTCATTATTGTACTGAAGTCAATATGTTTTAGAATCTTTATGGAATCATATTTGGATGATGTTTTCATGTATTTTGAGGTTTTCAGTTTGAGAATGGTTCAATCTGTGTACTTGTACTTATAATAAGAGGAGTTTAAAAAAAAAAAAAAATTGCGTACTTTGTACTTGTTTTTGGAATTTTTTTTATTGGTTTTGTGGATAGTGGTAGTGTTACAACCACTTACTACTAAGGAAGTGACTAATGACTTCTAGAATATGATAGTGGAGAGAATTTAGAGGAAGCTTGTAGGGTGGAAAGGGAAGATATTAAGCAATGCTAGTAAATTACAATTGCTCTCTACTACTCTTCAGGGAATCTCTATTTACTTCTTATCGATTTTCAAAATTAATCAAAACATGGCAGAGAAAATTGAGAGAATACAAAGGAATTTCCTTTCGTTAGGGACAGAGGAGAAAAATAATTTGAGTTTAGTTAGTTTGGAGGAGGTGTGTCAACCAAAGATTAAGGGGGGTTGTGTGTAAGAAGGCTTTAGGACCTTAACAAAGCTCTCCTTATGAAAATTGATTGGAGACTGGCTAAAGAAAATACTATTTGGGGCAATACCATGAAAGCTAAATATTTGTCTATTACCTCTTTTAAGTGGAATCTTTTTAGTAATGACCTTCTAGGAGGTTTAAAAATTTGGTAGAATATTGTTAGAAATAGAAGTTTATTAAGAGAAGGTTTGAGGTGGATTTTGGGGAATGGTTTTAATATCAAATTTTGGGAAGACAGGTGGATGGGTGGGAAACCACTAGTCTTCAGTAAATTCAGAAGATTGATGGAATTACTCAAAGAAGATGTGGGGGGGAAAGTTGGAGACTATATTGATCAGGTGAGGAGGTGGAAGAAGCTTTATAAGGAAGATTACTCCCAAGAGGATATTCTTCTCCTTAAGGAATTGGAAGATTTGATAAAGGAATAGAGATTTCCCTTACTACCTCAAGAGGACACTACGGCTTGGGACTTAACTCCAAGTGGTAGCTTCACTGTCAAATCAGCATACACATTCACGTCTAGTAAGGACCCCTACCCAACATTGTGGCATAAGGTATGGATTACTGACCTTATTCCTAAAATTAATTTCTTTTGGCAGACAACTCAGTATGGTAAAATCTTAACTTTGGACAACTTGAAAAGAAGGGGGTTTTATATAACAAATCATTGTTGTCTTTGTAAAGAAAAGGAAGAAAGTATTTCCCACCTTTTCTTAGAATGCTAGTATGCTTTAGGGATTTGGACTAAGGTTTGGGAAATATTTGGCTTGGATTGGGTTATGAAAGATAATCTAGGACAATTTGTGGAGAATAGGTGTTGTCCCTTTTATCACCCTAGATTAGATTTTCTATGGAAAATTGTTCCACCATATGTTTGCTGGTAAATATGGAAAGAAAGACCTAAAAAATTATTTACGGAGGAGAGTAAACTAGAGGATGTGGTTTTTGGAATAATGGACAAATTATTGAAGGAAAATTTAAGAGTGGGTAAATGTAAAATGACAAAGGAGGAACTAGTTAGACATGAAGGCCTAGTTGCTGAAAGATGGGGTTGTCATGAGGATTTTTTCCTCTTTGATAAATCAAAAATGATGATGAAATACCAGAAAAGATGGAGACCCCCCACCCTAACAAAGTATAAACTAAACTTTGATTGTGCTACAAATGGAGGAATAGGAGCTGTGGGAGGAGTGCTATGGGATAGGAATGGTGATGTGTTGTTGGTGTATGCAGGAAAGGTGGGAAATGGAAGCAATGATTTGGCTAAGGCCATGGTGCTATTATGGGGCCTTCAAATAACTAGGGATATGCAAATTAAGGAGTTAAAAATTGAGGGGGACTCCAAATTAATCATTGATTTAGTTAAGGGAGTGGCTAGACTAGGTTGGAATATTCAAAACACCATTATGGATATCAAGCAAGTCTTGAACGGAATGGAAAGTGTCCACCTGCAGCACATCTATAGGGAAGGAAATAAGGTGGTAGATGCGGTGGCTACCATGGGGTTTAATGAAATGGTAATTAGGTGCTAGAGGAATTGGGTTGATCTCAACAAAGATATTAAGTCATTGATAATCAAGGAAAGAGGCGAGAATAATATACAATGATGACTATAAATTTTTTAAGTAGGGACAAATTTGGCAACATGGTGATAATGTTTGCTAAATTTAACAATGGCTTTTTTGAAATAAAGGGAAGACATGGTTGTACAAACAATAATAAGATTGATTATGAATTAAGAGAGATGTCATTTCATAACTATGGTAACCCATTGTGAGTTTCAAATTACTTCCCAATTGGAAGTATGAAAGATATCAATAATTAGGCTGTCAAAAAATATCAGGGTGTGAAAATTATGATTTTATACATTCAAGAATTTGATAATAATCTTACATGGGATTTTGGAGCTCATGAAGAATGAATCTAAAAATTTTATTTTCTTGTTATAGGGTTTAAGGTGGAGAGTAGTTGCAGAGAGATTGTAGTTGAGAAAAGTTCAAATTTGTATTACTAAAGAAAGGGAGCCAGAAATTGGTGAAATAGAGATGGGTGGGGACTTGAATAGGCTGGAACCCATGAAAATTGAGAATTTTAAAGATAGGATGGCCACTTGGTTTCTTTTGAAGGAAGGGGGTTTTTTGCCTTACATGTAGTCAATGGCGGGGTACGACGAGAACTATGCGCTATAGTTTGTTAATGGATGGAATGATAGAAAGGTCACCATTAATGAAATCACCTTCCAAGTCACTTAGGAAGTGATTCCCATGGTGATTGGCCTCTTAATGAAGGGGAAAAAATGGAGAAAGGTTACCAAAATTACTGATGAGGCTAGTATGAATAGCTTCTTCATGAAAGATGAGGAGCCAATTCATTATAGTGGAGGTTTAAAAGAGACAAGCTGGTTGCCCCATGGGATAATGTGTGCTTGGTCCTTATGAGGTTTCTAACACTAGAGGGAAGGTTCAGTGTCTACTATTACTATCATTTCCCTTTGTTAAATCATTTTAGGAATAGGGATTTCATTTCTATCCATTTTTATCTTCTACATTCTCTTGAGGACATGGTTGTTGATGTTAGATAAAAAAGGAGTAAAGGGTTAAATTTTACCATAATTCATCAAGGTTTAATCTTCTGACTCTATCAGTTTCACCTTCCCCTATTCCACCCTAGGTTGGTGGTGGTGGATAACTAGTGCCACCGCCATAATTCACCCTCGAGCTCCAGTATAGGCACTAAAATTCACACCCCCAACCCTCCCCTAGTAGGGAAAACAAGAAAAGGAAAAAAACCTACTATAGTAGTGGAACAAAAGGGAAACAAGAAGATAAAAACTGAAAAACTAGTTGAGGTTGATGGAGAGGATTTGGAGGAGGTGACCAGGGGTAAGGCTAGGAGGAGATCTGGTAGGCTTGCACAATCTCAGGCTAGGTGCAAACAAAAATCCATCAGATATCCGATTGAGGAGGTCGAGGAAGATAGTTTAGAAAAAAATAATGAAGGAAGAAAGGAGGAAGATAATTCCAATTCCAAGAAGGATGATGGAAAGGAGGAGGTGGAGAAAAGTTTTAACTTGGGGGATAACTCAGTGGATAAGGCTTAGACCCAGGTATCTACTGGTAATACTATGAATACAAAGATTACCCATGTGTCTGCCAGCCTTTCTCTCAAACTCATTACCTTTTGTGAAGAGAGTAGCAAGATGGACACTTCCCCCATAACCATTTCATCCTTGGTTAAGGATAATTTTAAGGTTTCCTCTAACCCAAGGGTTTTATAGGATGATATCCAAGTAAAAAGAGCTAAGGAGGAAGCATTAAAGGTGGAAGCAAAGACTAAGGAAGGGACCGAGGTGCTGGAGGAATGGTATGCTAAATTGGAAAGGAGGATTAAAACTTTGGAGGAAGGGTTTTTAACCTTCTCCAAATTTGGCCTCAAAGTCACACATGCTACAGCCACCACCCTCCAGTTGCTCGCATAGGAAAAGGAGGACATGTGTACGGATATGGAGGACCACAAGTTGCTCTTCAAGTTCCTTGCTGATGACTGGGCCTAGATCCTATTGTATGCAAAGGGGAAGGAGAAAAAATAAAATTAAGTTTTTAAGTTTACTGGGATCCTTAGATCCAATATTTTTTATGTTTTACTATTGGTTAAGGTTTTGCTAGTATACAACTGTAATTAAGACTCGGGTTGGCCTTTTATGCCAATTTTGGTTATGTTGAACTTTGTAGTTTGCTAGTTATCTCTGTTTGGTTTTAGCTTAGTTGCTGTTAAACTCTATTGGTTTTTTTAGACATTTGGAACTATGTTGATGTTTAGTTAGCCTTTTGTCTACTGGTGGTTTCTACTGGTAGTGTGCTAGTTACCAGCTTTTTGCTTGTATGGGCCAACCCCCTTGTTTTGGTCACTTTTAATTTCAAAAACATTATTTAGAGTTTATTATTAAAATAAAACTCCTAAATAAGTATCATTAAATTAAATAAATATAACTATATCACAATTAAAACTATAACTTTAAATCTAAATTTCATTCTTTTATATTTTATTTTACTCTAGTTTATTAATTAGTACAAGCACTAATTGAAGCATAGTTTATTATTTAAATTAATAATAATAATCAAAGCTCATTGTTTAAATGAAATTCTAATTTAATTATTATTAAATAAATAATTATAATAAAGTAGTATTAAATTTTTAATATTTTAATATTTTAATTATCTCTTTGTCCAACTTCTCAAATTAGACTTTTAAATTAAATCTTTTAAATTGAAGTACATATTTAATTAATTTTTTAATCAATTAAATATTCTCACACTTTAATATTTTTTTTAATCAAATATTATTTAATAATTCTCAATATTATTTGATTAACTAAAATATTATAATTAAATCATTTACCAAATAAATCACAATATGAAATCCACATAAAAGCAACATTACCAAAATAGACCAAAGCTCAAAATCAAACAACAAAAATAAAGATAAACTCATAGATTTTAAAAAGGGTGGAATTTCAATTATGAGTCCTCCTTGCAAGACAAATATTTAGGCTATGGCTAGGATTGGACCTGAACATTGTCTTCCCATTCTTTCTTTTGAGTTATTGTGATAAGTCATGCTCATCTTGACAATTTGAGGAAGTCAATGCTTGGTACCTATAATCCTATATAAAAGATGAGCATGTACATGTATATAAATATATCTAACTAAACAAGCAATGGTAGAGAGTGGTACATCATGTAGATCTTGACTAGCAGGTGACTATGACTCTCTCCCTTAACCACATCAAATATGACAAACAAAAAGATAAAATAAACACACACACACACACACACTCACCTTACACATGCAAGTATGGAGTAAGTAATATAATAATTATAAGTCAAGCATCAAATTATTAGATAAAATAATGCATCATTATGAATATGAAGTAATCATCATTAAAGCATCATTAATGTACCAGTAACCATAATCATCAATCAACATGTGAAATATAATCAACTAAGTAATTCTTTATTGATATACATGTAATCCAAGTCATGAAATTATTATATATTGTGTTGGTAAAGAAGGATTTCAAGTCCTATAAGAATTGAGTCATAGGCATAGGGGGAGTACTATTATTTTTGTAATGTAAAGATTTAATCATGAAAATTGTTTTTACCACTCGTGTCAAAGGGGGATATTGTTGGTCTCTCGAAGTTTTTTTTGTCTAATAGTATCAAAAAATTAGTCATATATAAGGAAGAGTTATTCATTCATCATTATGACTAAGTTACTCTATATAGGTTGAGTTATGCAAAGACTTTTAAATAATCATGTGCATCTCGAGCTCTATCAAAGCTGAAAAAGTCTTTGGTATGAGAAAAAGTTTGAAAATAAAGTATTGGAGAAAGTTTCTACTATGACTGCAATAAGAAAAGTTGAACTAAAAAATCTTATACAAAATATGAAGAACTTGTGAAGAAAATACAAGATCTGTATAATATTGTTTATGATGTGTCCAAATTTACAAATGAGTTTCAAAAAAACATTCAGAAGATCTAGGCTGATATGAAATTATTAGGAAACTCTATGTCTTAGTTGGTTGGACCAAGATCAATGTATTATAATCAAATATTGTTTGTATAGGGGAGGTTGAATGAGCTATATATAAAAAATAGTACAATGTGGGCAAATCTTATCTCCATATACTCAATGTTGATACCTCACTTAGAGGTTATGTAGCGAGAGTTGGCTTCAACAAAAGATCTAGCTTAAAGAGATCATAATATTTCTATTGTTGATAGCTTAATTGACTTCACTGAAAATTTGTAGATAGAGATTCATTTTTAAAAATTAGTAAGAACCACATGGGATCATGCTCCTTCCATGATCATTCAAACTCATAAACAATTCATTGAAAAATAGGGTTTGATTGCATCTACTCAACCCTAGTAGAAAACATGTGTCAAAATCAAGTGTGATAGATAAGAAATAAATAAAATTGAAAGGGGGATAGATAAGAAATAAATAATAAAGGGATCAAATGCAAAAATTGGATAAAAATGAGACAATTAGCAATACGGAGCTCAG
The DNA here is from genome assembly GCA_028749045.1 of Cupressus sempervirens. Classification (NCBI taxonomy): domain Eukaryota; kingdom Viridiplantae; phylum Streptophyta; class Pinopsida; order Cupressales; family Cupressaceae; genus Cupressus; species Cupressus sempervirens. The sequence goes on along the minus strand of CM053790.1, from coordinate 165,595,012 downwards.
ATAAAAAACAAAAGTCAAAACAAAGATATGACAAGCTACATCAGACTATTTTGAGTCATGTAAAATATGTATTATATATTGTGTTGGTAAAGAAGGATTTGAAGTCCTATAAGAATCAAGTCATTGGCATAGGGGGAGTATTATTAGTTTTATAATATAAAGATGTAATCATGAAAACTATTTTTTCCATTCATGTCAAAGGGGGATATTGTTGGTCTCTCTAAGTTTCTTGTCTAATAGTATCAAAAATTTAGTCATATATAAGGAAGAATCAATCACTCATCATTGTGACCAAGTTATTCTATATAGGTTGAGTCATGCAAAGACTTTTAAATAATCATGTGTATCTCAAACTCTATTAGAGCTGAAAAAGTCTTTGGTCATGAAGTACTTCCATATAAGGCGAGTTCAGTATAGTCGTAGCAAAAAAATCATATAGATATCAATTCATATAGAAGGAATTGAGTTAGTTAACATTGAGTAATAGCCAGAATAACATCATAGATAGTATGTACTGAGTAACATAGAGTGAACAAAAATATTTGAAATGGTATAAATCTTGAGGTAAACCATTTCAAGATAACATGCAAACAAAATTTAATGATCGTAGAGTTTTTTATAATGGTTGTTATGTGTTTTGACATGAGTCACTGATCCCTATGAAGTGAGGATAACCAATTAGATGAAGAGGTAAAAAGAGAAACATTTAAAAGACTCTACAAATGTCTTTAAAAAGGTAGATACAAACCCTATTTCATATAAGATGAGATATGCAAAGTTTTTGTGCATAAGAACATCATGGAAGAAAATTATCATACAAAGAAAGTTAGGTTTGGGAGGCTACAAGTGAAATTTTTGAAGCAACAAAGTTTGAAACCTAATGAATAAGTGAAGCAAAGAATTGTTGACATTAATGTCAATTTGTCTATTAGTGAGTCATAGTTAGTCACTATTCAGTTTGTTGGTGTCTAAAAATGTTGGAGGGTTTTCAATTATCCCAATGAGAATATGACATATCTAGGGGCAGCTAACTCCCATTTTCAACATGCCATTTTATACATTGGGCCAACTATAAGGCTAGACCCTTCTTCTACTTCAGGCTTTACAAGACCTAGGTGAGTAGACCTTAGATTCAATTGATATTGTACTAGTGCAAAAACATATCCCTGAATCTATTAAGCAGATAAAAACCCCTTATATCTCCTAAAGCCTTATGCAGTAACAAAGAAGTGCAGTAGCTAATTATAATTCTATGAAATGCACAAGTTGAATGAGGGTTAAAATTTGATAGCTCTTCAACATAAAAGGGTAAAACATGTTTAATTAATAATGTTGATTTCAGCAAACCCCTCATATTTAGCAATAAGACCTAATGATCTTGTAACTGATTAGTGCTTTAACCATTGGGAAAATCCATGAATCACAAACAGACATATGAATATCTAAGACATATTTGTATCTTTAGATATCTGATCTATCTATTTAACTTGTAAATAGATGTCAATGCTCTATTTAAATCCCATTCTTACATGATATCCCCATCAGTAAACTTGCAACCCTGTTGATTCCCTGAAGCATTTACATAACCTCTTGGGTTATAAGCAACAATAAAATAACATACAACCTTAAGGGACTACAACTACAACCTAAGCTCTATGTCAAAGATTATAAAACATTGAAAATTAGCTGATAAAGGAGACAAGATTCAAGTTGAAACTCAATCATCAGCTACTCTTGGCATTTATTTCCTTGAAATTAATACAGTCATCTGCATGAAAATGAAAACACAAAAATACTTAATAGATTTGAACTATCTATATTAACCTTCCTAATGTTGTTCATACAAGAGAGAATATATTGAAGAAAATGGTTTCACAATAAAACACTGGAACCCTGCTAGTATTACCCACAGCAAACTGCCAACCCTTACAATGAGAAGAAGAAAGAAAGATATAGGAAGGAAGCAATTCTCAGATTGAATTTTCAACTGACATGTATAATCTTAGAATTCCTTCCCAAGAAGATGAAAAGCCTCTCTCTACCTTCTCTCTATAGGTGCCTATCAAATCCCCATCAGTTGGCCTCAGAGGCATAAAGAATCTCAAATATTTGGTAGAAAATATAACTGATTTTTGATGTCGCATTTGAACTCAAAGTAAAAAGTGAAAAATCAATTATATGACCTTTAGAAGCCAAGAAAACATCACATAATTTATTTTCTTCACTTTCACATTTCACCAAGCCTTCATATCTGTCGTTTAACCAATTTTGATGATCAATGATCAAATTTGCCTGTTTTATTGCCAATACCCTCGGAGACACAAATTGACCTATAACATGAATTGATGAATACCTGTGCACAAACTAACTTCAAAAATGGAAAATTTGGATCTTCTTGGTTTTGGTGGTATATTGGAGTGCCAATTTATGATAAAAAATGCTCCAGTTATGACTATTTGAAAATCAGGCCTCTAACTCCATGGTTTACATTAAAAACTTAAAAATTTGAAAAATTAAAAAATTTCTATAGTTCCAACTATTTTAAAATTAAATTCTTCAAATCTCTATTTGAATGAATGCACATACATTTCTTTATATTTAAAAAAACTCCCTTTCCTCCTTTGACCAATTAGAGAATGCCACTTGTCACCTTCGTATTGGCTCTATCCATTGAATTGCACCACAGGTCACTTTGTGATTGGCCATTGATATTTGAGTGGGACCCACCCTATATTCTATCAGATTCTTCAAATTTTTGGCAAGTTTCCAAGTTGCTTACCAAAATTTCTCAACTTTTTCAGTGGCGACATGGTAACCATCAGATTTCGACAACTTTTTCAGCGAACTAATCCTACTCACTAATGCCACATCATTGCCACCTCAATGCCACATCACAGCTAGCTAGTCCCATGTCACATTTTGACTCTTGCTAGTTTCTTGGATTTTTTGACTAGAAAATCTCTCATTTTTTGGTGGCGACACGGTGACCATCGGATTCTGGCAACTTTTTTGGCATCTTACTCTAACCACTCATGAGGTGCCACTTGGTAGCTTCTACTTCATTGGAGACATCTGGGTAGGACCAACAATAACAGTTGCTAGATTCCAAGGTTTTCCAGTGGTTCGCTATGTCACTAGCTAGAAAACTTGAGATTTTTCAACTAGCAAAGTAGCGACTAGCAAGATTTTTTTAAATTTTTGGCAAGTTTGACTGTGCTGACATCATCCTATTAACATGTTTGTTCATTCAAAATTTTACCTCTTTGGCCGACCACAGGCCCACCTATGCAAGCTAGGCTTCCACAAAAAGTGCCTGTCTTTAAGACACTATGCTCTTGTGTAAGATTGTATTTAAAGGCTTGAAAATACCCTCGCATAGCCAATGTGGGATAAGTGGTTTCTACTACTTCCTCCCTTAATCTTTCTTTGGTCCTTAATATTTCCACAATTACAGTTATAACCGTTACCCTATTCTTCTCTTGCACAAGCTTTCTATGCTCTATCTCTCCTTTCCATGAGGAGCTCCTTTGAAATGTATGTTGCTCCCTGCAAATGGCATGGATTTCTTGTTAAACTGCTAGCTTCATATGCTACGTTGGGTGGTTCTTTATTAAATTGGGTGGTTGGTTATGCCTTGTGTGGCTTCCTTACATTTTTGCTATGTGTTTTTCCCTTTCGTGGCATGTTTATCTACCTACTATGGGTTGCCTTTCTCTTTAAAAATTTTCCAGCTTGGTCATTTGAAAACTATGGGCTCCCTATGTGCTTTGTGTGAGCTCTTACTATGACATGATACCCTTTTCTACTACTGTGGGCTTCTACTCTGATCTTCTTGACTTTGGCTAGTGTGAGAACCTGTGGAGCTTGCTCACTTTGATTGGCAGATTCCTCTATTTTAATATGATTTGGACCTAGCTCACATCCTCTTTCCATAACATGGGCTTCAATTTTGACTTTGCTACTGGCTCTCTTTGCATAAGCTACCTGTTGAGAAAGAAACCAGTGTGGGACTTCATGCTTCTTGGTATGAATCCCATCCTTGGCAGCTTTCTTTTAAAACCATGTGATGTCTTTCTTATGATGCCTTGACTTGTTTCACTGGAATCTCCTTTTCATTTATGCATGTTCTACTTGGCATTTAGCATCTTCACATACCATCCATCTAAGGCTTTAGCACCTTATCTTCCTCAGAGTTGCATCCATCTCTAACACTATCATCAACATGACTGAGATGAGCCTGTGATGTCTTGCTCACAATCTTACACAGAGATAGAATCATTCACTCTGTACATTTCCCATGCCCTTTTTACCTCAAATGAAAATACAAGCACACTAAGAGATTTGATAATTGCAAACATTTAGGACCTAGTAACATAACCTTGATATCCATGGTACTAAATTGATCTGATGGAATCAGTTGGACCCTAAAGCAGGTCTAGCTATAAAAAAATTCATTTTTGGACACCTAAACCTTCAAACTGATCCACCAAAATTATTAGACTAACTAGAATCCAATTCAAGCACTAACTAATCCTTAAAAACTTGTCTTTCATTAATTTGCAACTTGTCAATTTTGCACCAGGAGGTCCATTGATCGGCCTTAAAAATTGATCCAAACCTCTGACCAGGCTCTAAAAATTGGCACATTGAATCTTTGTTCTACACTCTTGCACCCTGTCAAACCTTGTCTCATGAAAAATTTGGGGTCAAAAGATATTTTTTGTCAAAGTTGACCTCTCAGAACTACCTACAAGAAAACACATCAGAAAACAATAAATTGGGATTGGAATTGGCTTCGAAAATTTGATAAACGGACACTTGGGAAAAAAAAATCTAGGACATTAGTTCATTATCATGAGGTGAATATGAATCTATGATTTGGGCTCATGATAAATAATAGGATGCATTTGGAAAGCAGTCAAAGTGAGCTACTTGGATTTGCTGACTGAAAAGAATGGCAGAAAAGAAATTTTTGCAAATGGAAATGACCTGGAAAGATGTGCATACAGATTTGTCATGAATTGCAAACTGGCACACACAAATTATTTTCAAAGAATAATGTAGGGGTACAATCCATTCAATCTTACCAATCATGGATCTCAAGTTATGATGTCCTGAATTGGGGTACCAATCAATCTGCAAATACTGACACCAGTAAAAAGATAGAAATTCCAATTGGAATCGCATCTGAAAACTGATCAAACAGATTTCTCATGAACTGAAACTTGAAACATAACAAGTCTCTAAAATCTACAATACAATGCAATAGGAATTTTAACATTTTTATTAACTAGATCAAAATTATAATTCATCAAATAGGGCTTCCTAAAATCATGTGCAATGTGCAAAAGCATGTAAACAGTAAACTACCAATTTTGAGGGATTCAAAACCTAGTCAAATGGATTTGAAATGACTCAAAACTTGAAAAATAGGTTCTCAGGTATGGACACTAGACACTCCCAAATTGGTAAGTCAAGAAACATTTTTGGGTGTGAGATATTTACTAACAAACATGGCTTCATGTCGTTGTTTGCCATGGGTGAAAATCCAGATTTGGAATTTACTCAAAACAGAACTTCACGAAATGGCTTGGAATCACAAATTAACTTCATGAAACACTTAGATAGGCTGAATGGAAGGTGTTAGAAGCATTGAAAACCTTAGGGGCTCAAAGGTATAGCCAGGTAGACATGCATTTATGGGGCTTGATTTGACTCAAAATTCCAAATAGATGCTCAAAATGAGAACTCAATTTTGAGCACCAACACAGTTACCACTAAGTTTCTCAGTTACTACCAAGCCTATGTATAGTTCATGCCAAGTGTAGTAGTATCTACTGAGTTGTTCAATATAAGTGATAGAAAATCCATAGTGTCAACCAAGTTACATAGTGTTAACCATATTCTCCAGTATCTGCTAAGCTCATAGTAGTAGTAATGTGAATCTAATGTTGACCAAGCCACAGAGTGTCAATTGAGTGGGTCTGTATATGTTGAGTTTCACAGTGTTTATTGAGCCACATAGTGGTAACTAAGTTCAAGCTACTTGGAAGTGATTAGTATGAATTGAGCCTCTTCGTCAACCAAGTTCTAGACAATGCTAAGTGTTGATAGTAGTTTCTGAGTATTAGAACATCATCAAGTCTATCTTTAGAACCCGAGTTACAATAGTTGGGCCAACTTTGTGGATTTTGGCGATACTTGTATTGTAGTCGAATTCAATAAGTTATGATTTGGATTGGTATATATGTAATATATTGTATCATATCCAAGTATGGAATGTGAAGTGTATATGATAAGAAAAGGTTTGAATTAAGAAGGCTACAAGTAGTATAAGGGACAATAAAGATTTATCTATCACAACAAGGTGATCATTACTATTTTTGGAATATCAACCAACAAATTAGAGTTGTAGATCAGAGATCAAAGATCAGCCACAAGTTCATCCTAATAGGTGTATTAGTTTAAATCCTTTTATAAGGTAGACTTAATAGTCTTTTGCTAAATCTCCTAACTGACTACATAATTAATTGTATATTTTGTAAATCCTTTCATAATGTGGACCTCATAATCCTTATTTCTCCTAATAAGGAAATTTATCAGAAGTGATCAATTGTAAGCCTTAACAAGCCAACTTTAAACTAGAGTAATAAATCTTCTGGGTTTCATCCCTACCCTAGTTTTAATTTCTATTTTGAAGGCTTTTGGGTCACCATATCTTATGTCATATTTCTATGAATGTTTATTTTCTTTCATTCTTTCATACAAGCAATTAGATTAGAACATTATATGAATGATTAAGTGGTGAAGTAAGATTAAGTTTCATTGGTTCCCAATTCACCCCTCCCCTCTCAGTAATCTTGTCTACCTCATAGTATTAGAGCATTGTGATTCTCATAGAAGAAGTTTAACAACATGAGAAAAGATTAGAGGCAATGGAGGTATACATGCTAGATAAGGCTATTGACAATGAAAAGTTGGGTATTAAATTGGCTATTGGGAAACTAAAGAAAGAAAAGGAGCAACTTTCTCAATCATTGAAAAGAAGGAAAGGTCTTGCAATACAAATGAATGAAAATATCTACACTGAAGAAAGAATTGAAGATATATATTTTGAAAGAAATTCATATGAAGATGATGAAGCAATCAAAGACCTATTAGAAAAGAATTCCAATGTCCAAGAAGAAGTCAAAAACTTGAAAAAAGAGCAAGAAATCTAGTCAGTGAGATTATGTGAAGTCATGGAAGAAAAAGACAGAAAAAAAAAGAGATAGAAGGAAGAACATTAAAATTCAACATCTATCCCTTTAGCAAGAAAACTTCATTAATCAGCTCACTAATGCAAATGAGGAACTCATGAATCTAAGATTAGAAAATGAAAGACTGCATAATGATCTGAACATTGAAATGAAAACCAATGAAAGGATGATGAAATCTCAAAAAAGGTTGAATCAAATGAATGAACAAAGTTAGTACAAACACAATGTCAAAGTTGGAATAGGATAAATAGAAGAAGGTGAATCATCCAAGCAAGGAGATAAAAATAATCAAAGGCCTACTTGCTATCATTGTGGTAAGATAGGTCATACATTAGACAAATGTTGGAGTAATGGTAAAGAAAAATTAACAGAAAATGCTACAACTAGAATAAGCATGGACATAGAGAAAATGAATATAAAGAGAAATCTAAGTTTGAAGGAAAATGCTATAGTTATAATAAACAAGGACATAAATCTTTTGAATGCAAAACCAAGAAATTGAATCCAATAGAATAGATTGTGAAAGCAATATTTGAATGGAACTACAACACATGGTGTAGATGCCACTATTGTGGTGAATTAGGGCACATTGGAGAAAGATGTGTAAAACATCACATGAGGAGAAGATATACTACTAAAATATGTTTCATTTGTATAGAACTTAGACATCTTGCCAAGAACTATATGAAGATGAGAAGAATTGAAGATAAAAAGAAAGCCAAGGCTAGAAATATTAGAAAGTAGATGAGGAAGCAATGGATACCAAAATCTCTTGAGAATGTAAGCCCAAGTCATGAGGCAAATGTCACTCAAGAGTTGGATGACTCAAGAATTTCAACTTGAATCCCTATGGGAATAATTGGAACTAAAATTCTAAAGTAAACATCTCTCATTAGTCCCATCCAAGAAGAGGAAAAGATCCATATCAAAATTCAAGATGCATAAGGATCACAGAGTGGTTGAAAACCTTACTGACCTAGGTTAGGTCAAAAGACTCTTCCAAGAAAGGTTGAGATACACTAAAATATTGTATATGGACACCAAGTTGTTGAAGACTCTATCGAGTGATAATGATTCTACCAAGCTATGAATATTTTCCAAGCATTAAAGATAAAACTAAGTGGAAGACAACCTATCACTGAGAAAGTAAACATAACAAGGATTAATGGTGATTGGAGGAAATTTGTTAAAATGGAGAAATTAATTTCATTTTTTTACCATGAATTTCAGAAGCTATTATGTGAAGAACAATTTTAGAGCCATTGAGTGATTTGATTGCTTATTGTTGATGAAAGTTTCAAATTTTTTTAGAAACCCTATTGAGCATGAGCATGGTGGCTTTCAACATTAAAAGCAATAAAGGGTTTGAAATGTTGGTTTGAGGAGTTGATTGCAAAGCATCAAAATTTAAGTTGAGTTTGGAAATTGTAGAAGTGCTTGAATGAGCTGGTGCACAATCAAAAATTCTACCCAAGGTATTGCTCTTACATGATATCCATTCATATTATCATTTTTCTATTCAAGAGATAGGAACTCATGAGATGAATGAAGCATTGAACAAGCTATGTGTGAATGACATTCTAAAACTTGAGCATCAATATTTGGAAGCCAAGGGTTTGATACAGATTTCACATATGCCAAGAGATTTCTAGGTCAAATGGATAAGATACATTTTGAGCCATGTGCATAATAGTTAGTCATGGTTGGAGAAACCTATTCAAATCACAAAGAAAATTATTCACATAGTCATTGGCCTTCTAATGCCAAATAGGGCCTAAACAACCAAAACCCTAAATTAAGTTGAACTACAAAAGAGAACTCTTTCAGAGTGGGATGGAATAGGAATAAAGATAAGTAGAATCACAAACATGGAACTAAATTTTAGAATCCACATGATCACTCATGAGATCTACAAGTCTAATCATATCAATAGTGTGTCATGTGAGGTAGTTGATTTGGCTCTCAAAGCAATGAAGAATAACATGTCATTTGACCTTGCTGATTTGTTATTGAATTAGTTTAATAAGAACATGAGGACCATCAAGGGTTCCAAGAATAATCTGTGTAAGTTTAGTTCTCTCTTGACTTGTTTATTCTTCTTTGTGCAAAAATTCATCCCTTCTAAATGTACATTAGTTTGGAGAAAAGATGTCCCTATTCTATATCAAATAAATGAGTTTATAACATAAATGGGTGAAATTTTTGATAGCATCATGGACAACTACTTTGTATCAATCAAAGAGAAGATGCAAAATAGATATAGGATACCTAAGAAGCTTGTAGAAGAATACAATGATGATATTTGTTTTATGGTGGACTCTAAAAAAGTGTATATTCAAGTAGTCAGACCAAGGGTGGCATGGGTTATACCTTTGGAATATGAGGTTAACATTTATGACACCAAAGATATCATTGAGGCACTATTGAATGAGCTTGTGGATCCTAAAGTACCTTATTTTTGGACTATGAAGAAGCCAAGGTAAGAATTGAACTTGAAATTAAGCTTCCTCAAGAAGTTATCAAAGATAAAAAGAGGATAACAAAACTAAGACAAGCAAGTTCTACTCTTCCCCTAATAGAAGGAAAAGGTGATGATGTGGATGAAGGTGATGTGAAGGATGAAGATGAGGAAACTAAATCTAAGGAAGAAGAGCTTGTAAGGAAGAAACATAAGGTTATCATAACTAGACCTACTAAGTCATCCATTGTTGTATTCACAAGAAGGCTACTAAAGTTGAGAAAAAAATTGAAGTTAGGTGAAGAGGATTCTGAGTAGATTATATTCAAAGAGCCTCCACCTAAATTTCAAGAAAAGTCAAAGGAATTGGAAGGAGGATTTGGCATGTCAAATTTCAAATCTCTCAAATATAAGACTAGGAATGTAGATGAGAAGAAGTAGATTGAAGACCTGCTTATGTTAAAATTGGGAAAATGGAAGTACTCACTAGGTTAAGTTGTAAAATGAATTCCTGATGAACTTAAATGCAAGTAATTAAGCCTAGATGGGAGCATGCAAAGAAAACTACAAAAGAAATCTTTGAATAGACTCTAAGGAAACTCATGCCAAGTCTCAGTGGAAAGGAGCTGAAATAATATTTGAAGAAAAATGAAGAAAAGCTCACTCTTAAATTCAACACATGTATGATATTGATAAAATACATTGAGTATGTAGTGAAGCCAACCACAACTACATGGAAAAACATGTACAATCTGCATCAACCTAGTGTTTCTATTGTTCATGTTGATATCAAAGATGATGATGATGAGGAAGAGAATATAGAAATAAATGATGATGAGACTAATAGTATAAATTTGGATGATGAGGAGAAAGAACAGGAAACCACTAGAGGAAGTCTTCTTGAGATTCAAAGCATTGAGGAAACTAATGTAGAGAAGATTGCAGTAGTAGTAATAGCCTCATTTCCACTTTCTTCAAGCAAAGCCTTAGTGAAATCTAGCTCTAAGAAAGCTTCTACTGAGTTGGTTGTGGGTACCACTGCAACACCATGCACCCAACCAAGCTCAGGACCTATTTGGCTAAGTATTCCACTAATTGAAGTGACCAAGACTTCATCTATTGAGCAAAAAGTGCCTCCATCAACAAGTTTATTCATGCAGAAACAAGGTATTTCTACTATAAATGCTATATCTACATTTTTTTGCTAGACCCTTAGTTTCTACTATTATTTCTATTCTACATGTATGCATAGTTGGTACAATGACAATTGAGAACAAGTCTTAATCAAGTACCAAAGTTTCAAATAAGGGTAAGGGTAAAGAAGAAGAAAATGATCTAGACAAGGAAATAGTTATTCCTAATTTGGACATCTCTAATCTCACTCCTGATAAAATGAACATAATGGGAAAATTATGGCAAAAGAGAGCTAAGGAATATAAGCTAAGAGAAGAGAAAAGAAAGAAAAACCAAGTGCTTGAAAATATAAAGGATATATTTGAAAATGTACTAAGTATTGAGGTTGATAGTACATAACCTATTTTGGACTAGTTAGCATAAGTTGTTCAAAAATTCAATGTAGACTTGAATGAACAAGATAAGTTGATACAAAGAGTAGAAAGAAAGTTTGAGAAAAAGGTATTGAACAAGTGGCACAAGAAATTGCAATAAACCAAGTAGAATTATCTCTATTCTTGTTTCATTAGAGACATCTATAAATGATGTCACTTCATTATTTGTTAAGTTGTCTAATACATCTACCTTTACACAAGAAATTAAAGATTAAAAAAAAAAAGATGAAGACATAAAGGAAAGTGCACACCATTTGTCACTTGACCCAAGCTACAACTCTACTCATTATACAAAGATTAAATTTCTGATAAATTTTCAAGCAAAATTGCTAAAGGAAGAAGATAGGATTAGGGCCACACTTGCATAAATCCAAGGCATGATTCACATCAATCCATTACAAACACATATTGCACATGCTAAGACACTCATCCATGACAATAACTTCTCCATAGCTAATCACATGATAAAGTTATCAGCAGAAGTTGAAATTGTAGTGCATATAGGTAAGGTGTTACAAGAAAATTGGGACAAGATAATGGAATTTATATTGAAGGTATACTATAAATTCTTGTCACATTTTGGTATTAACATATAGTATACACCTTTGGCATTTATGTCAAAAAGGGGGAGAAGTATAGACGTATATATGAGGACATGTAATAGAATATATGTATGGGGGAGTAGTACTCTAGATATATAAGGGAGACTAGTATAGTATTATACAAAACTAAGTAGAAAAACATCATTTACAAAAGAAAATTTGAAAACTTTAGGAAAAAAAGTATGTTATTGAGTTGTAGACACAAAATGGTAATAAAAGAATGTTTTGAATTGTAATTTTGTGTATTCAACTTTTGGGATGATAAAAGTTTTTGTCACTAATGTCAAAGGAGGAGATTGTTGAAATTAATGTAAAATCATCTATTAGTGACTCACACTTACTTAGTATTTAGTTACCATTGAGTTTCTTAGTTTCTACGAAGCCTATATACAATTCATGCCAAGTGTAGTGATATCTACCGAGTTGTCTAGTACAAGTGATGGAAACTTCATAGTGTTAACTGAGTTACATATTTTTAACCATGTTCTCTAGTGTCTAATGAGCTCATAGTGGTAGTGATGTGAATCTAGTGTTGACTGAGCCATGGAATGTCAACTGAGTGATTTAGTATATGCCAAGTTTCATAGTGTTCATTGATTCACACAATGCTAACTGAGTTTAAGCTACTTGGAAGTGACCAATATGAACCAAGCCTCTTCATCAACTAAGTTCCAGATGATGCTAAGTTTTGACAGTGGTTTTCAAATAACAAAATGTTACCGAGTCTATCTTTAGAACCTGAGTTACAACAGTTGGGCTGACTTTGTCAATTTTAGTGAAACTTGTATTGTAGCTGACTTCAATAGGTTATGATTTGGATAGGTATATATGTAATGTATTGTATCTTATCCAAGCATGGAATGTGAAGAGTATATGATAAGCAAACATGTGAATTAAGAAGTCTACAAGTAGTATAAGAAACATCAAATATTTATCTATCACAACAAGGTGATCATTACTATTCAAGGAATGTCAACCAACAAATCAAAGTTGCAGATAAGAGATAAGAGATCAACCACTAATTCATCCTAATAGGTGTATCAATTTAAATCCTTTTAGAGGGTAAACTTAACATTCTTTGGCTAAATCTCCTAACTAATTACATACTTCACTACATGTTTTGTAAATCCTTTCACATGATGGACCTCACAATCCTTATTGCTCCTAATAGGGTAAATCATCAGAAATAATCAATTGTAAGCCTTAATGGGACAACTTTAAACTGTAGTACTAATTCCATCCTTAGTGTCATTATTCTTGGTGTTATCCCAATCTTAATATAATATTCAAACACCCCTCCAAAAAAAATCAAGTCAAGGTGAGTTTGTACCCACCCCGCTCTCTAGTCTTGGGTAGGGTGGATAGTAATTCATTCTCATTCTCTGTCTAATTTTTTCGTACATGTCAAGGAAATAGTCTAGTGTTAGCCCAAGATTTTTAGATAGGAGGAAAATAATTTTATTCCTAATTCTTTGAGTTCCTAGAGCATATTCATCCATAATATCTCTACATAAAATGGGCAATATGATTTGATAAAAAATGAAAATGGTGAAAATCATATGAACAGGAACAAAGCTTATACACTAAGGATTTATTTTGAAAAATGCCATTTTTTTTCTAATTCCATTTTCCTATAGAGATTTAATTCTCCCCAAAAAATTTCCATATCAATCATGAGAATGCTCAAATGATTAGGAGTCGAGGCATTTGGGTGCTCTTTCTTCAATGCGATGTATGTTTGAGGAAGGATTTGAAGGTTTTGAGATGCCAATTCCTAAACAACAATAATTAGAAGTTATTTTGAAGTTCCATCAGATGGATTAAATACCAAGAATGAATTAAATATTGTACCTATTTCAATGTAAACAAACATTACTGAGGTTTGATAGTACACTCTTAGAAATTGTACATAGTGGGGTTAGTAGAAAATCACCTTGATTAGATTGTGAATATTATGGGATTGTATTCTTCTTAGTGTCATCCTAATCTTAATATAATATAAATATAACCTCCAAAACATTTAATCATTTTTTAAAATTAGACCCCAACTTCTAGAAGAAAAAATACTTAACTACATATTTGAAACACAAGTGGCACTTCTATTTGTTACTTATTCTAATAAAACTAACTTCATTAATCTAAAACTGATAGCATCTCAATATCATCATAATAGAGGTACAACCACATGATTAAAAATCATTTAACTAAACCCAAATATCACATCTTCAATAGTTTAGTGACTTAAATTTATTGTCATCGAAATATCATTGATTTTAATATTCTACTTCTAACTTGGCATACCCAAAATAATATATCTCCATATACAACTTACCCAAATACTTTATGAGTTATGTAGTTAATTTTATGTTGGCATATTATTTCTAAAAAGGGTTTCATCTATGATTTATCTTAAAGAATATTATTAACAATAATTTGGAGCTCTTAAAACATAGAATATGATTTCTAGCTACAATTCAACTATTTTCCTTAGCACATGGTGATCTTAATTCAGCTTCATTATGCCTTACCATACTAATTTATCTCTTTAATGAAAAAAATCTAGAATTTCAATTGATCTTCAAGTTCAACATTGTTCTACCTTTGGAATGCATGCATCTAATGTAGCAATGTAGTTAGCCAATACTTATAACTAACACTTTAAACTAGTACTAGTTATAATGAATCCAATCTAGGTATATCATCAGACCATTAATATACATTTTAAATTATAAAATTTGGAATGATCACATAATTGTAATCGCCTATGCATTCAATACCAAAAACATCACATAAGTTGATCCCAAAGGTGTTTTCCTTGGCAATTTGCCTCCACAATAATCGAAAATAATTTCATTCATATCATGCATCTAATAAATATCTTTCACCTCTTCTCTAACAAAAATAAAATATATCTCTAATATCAAATCCTAGGGAGATAGAGCATGTAGAATAGATTAAGTAGATAAAATATAAAGGGTGTTTCTTTCAAATATTTTCATTGCACTCACTTCTCATTCATTTATAATAATTGGTTTGATACATAATATTTTCTCTTGGCTTCTCGCATGCTATGAAAAAGGGTAACACCACCTTTACCAACTCATACCCAAAAAAATAACAACATGGTGATAAAAAGAAGAGAAAATATTTTACAAAGCATACATTAATACTTGAAAATCCTTACAAATTATCCAAGATGAGATAAATGTAACTTCTTACAATATAAGAAAGCTTCCTTGATATAATATCTTAGTAAACAAAACAAACCTTTTCTCTTTCTTTTCCTTCCTTTTTAGTCTCTTTCTCTACATCACATTGTTACTAAACCTCTCTATGCCTCTCCTACTTAGGATTAGAATGGCTAAATATAAATAATCCATAAATAAAGCATAATTTATTTCAGATGCTAAAATCTCTCTAGCTAATCCTATTTAAATCTTGCTATGATTTAGTTCTAGAATCTCACAAGTGTATAACAAGATAAATTCATTACAACCAATTCTATCCATCTAGACTTGTGAGTCATCCTCTCTAGAGATTATTCATCAACATAGAGAACACAATTATTTACATCAAGAATTTAGAATTCCTCATAAATTCCAAGACCACATTTTTAGAGCTTTTCCCTGTAAAACATTGATGACTTGGAAGTTGGGATGCTCTTGCATTACATAGATGATCATCCTAACATTTATTTTATTTCTCAAATTTTTGAAGGCCATTTTTATTTTATGTTGAATGGTGGTTGAACATATTCGAACATGAATTAGTTCCTTCTCAAGAATGTTGTGATTTCCATTCTTTCTACATAAGTTTTGGAGAAAATGGAATGGATTTAAGATTATATAAATTGAAGTTGGATTGATTTTTTCACAAATGCATATAAAGATTGAATTGTAGAAGGAAAGTAGAATATCATTTTTCTTTTATATTTCAAATTAATTTAGAGATTTTTTAAAAATATGATTTAAAAATAAATTAAATAAAATAAAATATAAATACATACATACATACATACATATATATGTGTGTAGCTATATAGAAAATTGAGCCAACTACATACATATTCCAAAATCTAAATAATAAAATAATAAAAATCACTCAACCCATGCTAAGTGACTTACCTCAAGATCCAGTACAAAAATAATACAAACCTAGAAAAATGGACAAAGTTCACAAGAAATTTTACAAAAACATATCATAGTATGTATTTTTAGAAAGAAATAATCCCAAATCAATCCTTCAATCTATAGATAGTAAATGGCACTTTAGCGCTCTAAAATCCTATTAGAGTGGAATATTGAATCAAATCTACAGTATTAGAGCATTCAAAATGATTACACATGGGTAGATAAAAGTATGATGGTTATCAAACTTGATAGAAGGAATTGTTATTAGACTTAACATAAGGAATATTTTATTTGTTTGATAGTTTACCAAGCTTGTATTATGGATAGTGGTTTCTACAAATTTGTTTCAAGAGGGAGACAAGTTTATCCCCATGTAATATGACCTATTGGCTAGCAAGGGCTCAAAGGAATTTCATTATTAGGAAATGATAATATATATAGATTTTCTAATGTATCTACCAACAAGGCTTTTGAATTCATTTAGGATGATTTTAAAATTATTTTCCATGTAATGTGGAAAATGGACAAAGTGTAAATGAACAAAAATGGCAAGTAATACACTATTTTGATTGGTGAGAATACATGTTTTTGGTACATCTTTACATTAGTTGGAATCATATCTACAACATACCATTCCTATGAAATCCATTTTAAGCTCCACGGATTTGATGGATATGATCTTTTTTGAGCTTCATTGAAACAATGTACATTTTCTCTTCATTATATTTTGGTTTATCAATGATTTCCTCTAGTTCAATTATGGTGCATCTCAACTATCTACTTAAATGATGTAGTCACCCATCTATTTTACAATTTTGCAAGCACTAGTTGTTTTACAAAATCTAGATGGATACTAACAGTTCCAAAGCCATAAAACTAAAGACCATCATGTGTGCATCCCACTTGAGGGAGAAAATTGATGTCATGTTCTTGTGCATATGTTTTAACCACTTCCTTCAAACTCAACTGAGGTTCATCTATGGAATTATTTAGGTGAATCCCACTACCCATGGAAGCTAGGGCTTGTTGGTAGGCATATGTAGCTAATTCTTGTTTCCATTGAAGTACCTCAAATTGGCACTAATTGAACATGGTATGTTTGTCATTGCACCAAAATCTCAAGCTATCAATGAATGTCAGAAACACTAGACTTACCCAGATCTAAAAGAGGTAGTTATGCCATGTCACAAACCCCAATGGAGTTGCTAACCACCAAATCAAAAATCTCCCCCTCATCACCAACTGAGGGTTCAACTCTGATGGAATGAAGGAGACCCCCCAAGATTCAAACTCATGACCCAAAGCTCTGATACCAATTTTTGGTATTTTTTTGTTGCACCAAAAGCTCAAGCTATTAATGAACGTCACAAACAACATACTTACCTAGATCCATCAGAGGTAGTTAAGCCATGTCAGTAACCTTGAAGGAGTTGCTAACTACCAATTCAACACTACTCCATCACCCTAAGATATCTTATATCCTCTGTAGCTCCAGGTTGTTGCATATTCATACCCTCTATATCTTGATTCATCATTTCAAGGGGTACATGTAGTTGACTTCTCATCCTCTCATTAGCAAGAACCTTGGGGGGAAATAGTCCTTTCCACCCTAAAAACCACTATGTTACTTCATTAAAATTAGGATTTGAACAAAGCCACTGATACAAAACTTATTACCACTTTGGGGAAAATACTGCCTCCAACATTGCAAAAAATATGATAAATGGGAATAGTAGATGCCCAAGCTATAACCTAGCTAAATTGATTTAGTTGCTGATTAGCTAGGTTGATTACAAATTCCTACCACAACACTTTCCTAGATTCTATCATGTGCTTCCATAATATCCTCTATGTTTTCTAGCTATTGTTTTTGTCATGGAACCTATTTCTAAACCCACTCCTTCTCCTTCTAGTATATTTCCATAGACTCTCTCTTATGCCTTAAATTTTGATCAAACATCTAAATATCTGCCTCTACCATATCTAAAATCAACTTCATAATGTGTTGTAACTCTAGTATAGGTGTTTGATCCTTGATAACTTTTATTTCAAGATTTGTCAACACTCTCACTTACGAATCTCTCATGTCAAGCACTTTTTGTATTATATTAACACCATGTTCTTTCTTTTGAGATAATAGTTTTATAGGTGCATTTTCTTGTAAAACATTAATTTTTTTAAACAATTGTAAACACTTAGCAAGTGCATTTTTGTTTTCTATTAGCATTAACGAGCTTCCCTTGAACAAAATCAAAATGGAGAGACATAAATGAAACAAAAATTATGGAATTTCCTTCATTACACCTATATCTTCTCTTTCTATCCCTAAGCTATACAAATATGTCTATTGGTTGTCATAAATAGCTAAAATAATTAGTTCTCTTCCACTATCAAAACTTATCAATGGGAGAAAGATGGTCCAAATAAGTAATCAAGATAAAATGAGAGTTGTGTTGATGCAGTAGATGGAGATATAAATGGAGCATATTTATAGGGGTGAGATGAGTTGATAATTGTGTGAGAAATGTGATGAATATGAATGAAACACAAAGGTGGGATGTTAAAAAAGAATAATGGTGAATTTGAGCAAGGTGAGGTGGAATACATTTTCCCAAAATTTTTTTGAGTTTTCCAACTACTTATGAGTTTAATTGAACACCATATTTAAGTCTACCAGTTATTAGTTTTGAATAGGTTCTAAAAGACTAAATTTTTCAATAATTCTACCATCTTTAAAACCATATGTGAAGATATAAACATTAAGTACAAGATGTACAATATTTTTGCAAATATACACATTAATTACACCAAATTTTTCTTTCAAAATGATATGCGAAGATATAAATAATAAGTAGTTCTTTTTGTCATCAAATGATATAGACTATGAATCAATCAAAATGATCCTAATAGAACTATTATTGAGCATGAGAATGGATGTAAGGACCTTCCTTGTATGAAACTATCAAATATGAATTCTCTATTAAAATTGTCATAGGAGATTGAAATGGATATAAAGTAATGCTTGTATTGTGATTGTCCTAAAAGAAACTAAGATTAGCTATTTCATTCATGTTTTAGATACTTAGTGATTCAAGAACTACTACATCACCCTGACTGTTTAAAATATTGATTTTTACTAACGACGGTATGAAGTGTTTTTACCTGATAATGAGGATGTTGATTTGATACCTCAAAGATTAAGTTTTATGCTTTAGATAGTTCAATATTCTTTAATTGGTGTTGTTATTATGATTAGGTATATGCATGCCTAACGATGATTATTTTGGTACTTTAATCTGAATTAATGAGTAAGTATGTTAGATTGATTATGTGATTTTGGATGATTAAATGTGAGTAGAAATGAATTAAATAATTAATTTATTTGAAGGATGAATGATTTAATTTATGTAATTTCCCTAAATATGTTATATAAATATATGCATGTGATTGTCTTGAGCTACTGATGTGTACAATAAGTGTGCAAGATATTTTAGCAAAAAAAATTTAATGGAGAGACAAAACTCAACCCTATGTACCAATTGTGGAAACCAAGGTTGAATCTAATGAAGAAGCCAACCCCGTTATTAGTATTTGATGGGGTCAAGCCAAATAACAGAATGGACACAAAAGGAAAGGGGAAAATTTTATTAACTATGTAAATATGCTAATACATTTAGTAAAGAGAAAATAGACTTCAAAACATGCCCTATGGGCTTACAATAGCATAAATCTGGAGATAAATTCTCCTTTTAGTACCTCCTCTCAAACTCCATTCTGAGCTGCCTTTTACAATGCTAGAAATGTCCTTAAATAGACCCCAAAGGGTTAAGGATTAGGAATAAATTTTAGAAAGTGCTAGTTGGCATCCACTGAACAAGTAGAAGGCTCCAGAAGCCACATTAGAAGTTGGCACAAAACTAGAAGAATCTAGAAACGGTAATTGAACTTTTGGGAGGCATAACTTTTGAACTATAGCTCTGAATGATGAACCGTTTACATTTTCGAAAAGCTCTTGAAGTGCTCTATAGCCCTATGGACCAGCTTCGCTCATCCCCAACTTTTTGGCCCTATTTGAGGTCATTTAATGCCCCTAACCTGACTTTGAAGCATTCTTAGGATGTCTCCAAAAATCAAAAAATTGTGATAACTTTCAAACAGTGGGGCCTTTTGACCTGATTCTTTTTCTAGAATGCTCTAAATTACAATGACAATCATCGAACCAATTCACACCTTCTAGTTCACAAAAATGATGGCTCAATTACATACACCTATTTTTCCAACATTTACATGTATCCCAAGGTGATTAAAAACTCTAACCCTGAACACTAATAGTGGAACTGCGAGAGTTGGAACCTTTATTTGACCCAAATGGGTATCTAGAAATGAAAACACATGAAATAGAAACTAATTCTAAGTACATTTTTTTGGGTGACATAGGATTGCCCTTATACCTCTGGATGCTCCTCCATCAGACACCCAGGGTAGATTGAAAAGTGACCCTGTCACTTTATGAATGGTAGAGGAAATC
The DNA here is from genome assembly GCA_028749045.1 of Cupressus sempervirens. Taxonomy (NCBI): domain Eukaryota; kingdom Viridiplantae; phylum Streptophyta; class Pinopsida; order Cupressales; family Cupressaceae; genus Cupressus; species Cupressus sempervirens. The sequence continues at coordinate 165,574,467 of CM053790.1, read as the reverse complement.
CCAAATGGGAAACCTCAACTGTTGATATCTAAGTTGAGTCCTCTATCGGCTGTCCTTTCAACTTGACCAAATACTCTTCATACTACCTATTTCTGGTACTCCTACCCACACGACTATCTAGAATCTCCTCTATCTCCTCCTTCCTAGAAGTAGGAATTGGACATGGCTCTAACATCAGCTCCTCATCTGCGCCATTATCATGATACTCTATTAACTCTGCCATTTTAGAAATAGGAGAAATGTGAATTCCATCTAGCAACTCTACTTCATATGCATTTCTTGAGTCATGTTTTTTTAGAATTTTGCAGGGGCCAAATTTCTTCATCTTCAACTTGTGGTAAGTATCGGCTGGAAATCTTTCTTTTCTTAAGTGTACCATGACGAGATCCCTACTTGGAATTCCTTATGTCTTCTCCTTTGATCAGTCCTAGCTTTATACTTTTGGTTCAACTTGATAATGTGTGCTTGGACATCTTCATGTAGACACTTGATATGTTCAGCAGATTCTTTAGCTTCAACACTTGTCCTCTCCCCTTGCTCTATCTTCCTCAATTCTAGTGCAGTCCTTAGGCTACTTTCATATACAATTTGGAATGGTGATCTACCAGTACTCCTGTTTATAGAGTTATTGTAAGCAAACTCTGCTTGTGGTAGAATCAAATCCCACCCCTTGGGCTTATCCCCAACTAAACATCTCAGTAAATTGCCCAGACTTCTATTTACCACTTTAGTTTTTCCATCAGTCTGTGAGTGATGTGTAGAACTAAACTTCAAGTTTCTTCTCAACTTCTTCCACAATGTTCTCCATAAATACCCCACAAATTTAGTATCTCTATTAGAAACTATACGCCTTGGGAGACCATGTAGTCTTATCACCTCTCTGAAAAAAAATTCTGCAATATGGACAACATCATGAGTTTTGTGGCATGGAATGAAATGTGCCATTTTGGAGAACCTATCAACCACCACAAATACTAAGTCATTACCCCTTTGTGTCCCCGAAAATCCAAGAACAAAATCCATACTTATGTCCTCCCATGGTTTTGATGGAATAGGCAATGGCTGATATAGTCCAATATTGTGACTAGATCCCTTGGCCACTTGACAAATCTGGCAATTCTATACAAACTTCTTCATATCTTGTGACATTTGAGGCAAAAATTAATTTTCTTTGAGAATGGAAATGGTCTTATCTTGACAAAAATGTCTTGCCATCCCTCCACTGTGTTTGTCCTTAATCAGATTTTCCCTCATGGAACTCCTTGGAATGCACAATTGACTGCCTTTGAACAACATACCATCCTGAATCAAATAGTCTAGCCACTTGGTTCTGTCTAAAGCAACATGCCCTTTACAAGCTTTCCATGCTTCAAAAAAATTAGAATACTTAGGGTACAAATTCTTGAGTTCATCAAACCCAACTACTTCAACCTGTATTACTGTAAGCAACACCTGTCTCCTACTTAATGCATCTGCAACCCTGTTAGATTTTCCACTTCTATGCTTCAATACAAATGTATAGCTCTGCAAGAACTCTACCCACTTCATATGCCTCTGATTCAATTTACCTTGGCTATTTAGGTATTGTAATGCTTCATTATCAGTATACAAAACAAACTCCTTTGGAAATAAATAATGCCTCCATTTGGCCTGAACCATTGCATAGAACTCTTGATCATAAACATAATACTTCTTTTTTGCATCATTCAATTTTTCACTAAAATATGCAATAGGTTTACCTTCTTGGCTCAATATAGCTCTAATAACACTACCACTAGCATCACAATCCACACGGAACACCTTTTTAAAATTTTGAAGTGCCAACATAGGTTGTTCTATTACCTTCTTCTTCAACACTTCAAAACTTCTTGTAGCTGTCGTAGTCCATTTGAACTCTTTTCTATCCCCTCTTATTGTGTCAGTCAGGGGTGCACAAATGCCACTAAAATTCTTAATGAACTTCCTGTAAAAACTAACTAGACCATGAAATGATCTTACCTTAGTAGCAGACCTTGGAGTAGGCCATTCCAAGATGGCTTTTACCTTCTTTGGATCCATTTTGAGACCTTTAAGTGATACAACAAACCCCAAGTAGACTAACTCCCTTTTTGCAAAGATACACTTCTTTAGATTAATTAATAGTTTCTCTTCCCTTAACCTTTAAAGGACACTACGAATATGCAATAAATGTTCTTGCAAAGTCTTGCTGAAAATTAAAATATCATCCAAATAGACAATAAATAATTTTCCCAAGAACTTCTTAAGTACCTCATTCATAAGCCCCATGAAGGTGCTTGGGGCATTCATCAATCCAAAGGGCATGACTAACCACTCATAAAGACCCTCCTTAGTCTTGAAGGTAGTTTTCCATTCGTCTGCTTGTCATATCTATATTTGGTGATAGCCACTCTTGAGATCTATCTTTGTGAAGTACTAAGCTCCACTCAAGCAGTCCATAAGATCATCCATTCTTGGCAAAGGAAACTGATACTTGATGGTTATCCTATTTATAGCTCAAGAGTCTGTACACATTCTCACTTCTCCATCCTTCTTTGGTGCAACTACTATAGGTACTGCACATGGACTCAGGCTCTCCCAAATCAACCCCTTCCTCAATAGCTCCTGAACCTATCTATTTAGCTCCTCAATTTTAGTCGAAATCATCCTGTGAGCAGCCTTGTTAGGAAAACTAGTTCCTGGGATTAAATCTATCTGATGACTAATTTGCCTTACTGGTGGCAATCCTTCTAGAAAATTATCAGAGATGATATCTCCAAACTCACCTAGTAAATCTAAAACTTCAAGTGGTATTTCACTACTACCTTCCTTATATTTTCTAGGAATCAAAGCATAGCACATACGCTGATGTTTCATGCCATCTAAAAACTTCCTTCCATCAACAAGAAAAATCCTAGCACTATTGCATACCTTTTCACCTTCCTTTTTCATGGGCTTTAGTTTGTGGAAAACTCCATCCTTGGTCGAGAATATGTGTTTGCATGATCGTCATGACTGCATGCCTATCAAATTGCCATGGTCTTCCCAAAAATAGATGAAAACATCTATTGGAATAACATCACAAAGAACTTCATCATGGTAACTCCCAATTTTGAACTTCACTAAACATTGTTCACTTACCAGGACCTTATGATCATCTCTCACCCAAGAAATCTGATAGGGCTAGGGGTGTTTCTCCCTCTTGAGCTTCAGCCTAGAGACCATCTCCTCTGATACTAAGTTATCAGTGCTACCTCCATCAATGATCACATCACAAAATTTATCCTTGCACTTGCACCTAGTATAGAATAAAATCCTCTTTTTTCTTGGTTCAATCTCACCGCTTAGTAGAACCCTTTCATTTACTAAAGTCTCTCCTCTTTCTGCATCCTTTGAATGTGATGATTATGCATCCTAATCTACATGAGCAACCCTAGCTTGACCCTCAGCTCTCCTATCTGCCCTTCCTTGTCGTTGAGGGCATTCAAATGCACAATGACCTTCTTCATTGCAATGGAAATAGGTACCATAGAAGAATCCTCTTCCTTGTCCACATCCTCTACCTCTTCCTCTCTAATTTCCAAAGTCTTTATCATGAAAGTGATTTAAACCCTCGTTCCTCTAGTTCCTGCTAGTACCCACATCTTCTTTTTTCTTTTGGGTTTCATTTTGACCTCTAGATGACTTACCACTACCCCTTCCTCCTTGACTGTGCCCTCTTTATTTCCCTTCAAACCTTTTATTCAGCTTCTCTTCAACTCGAAGGGCAAATTGGTATGCCTCTTCAACATTGGTCATTCTTACCAGACTTAATTCCTCTTGGATGCTAGGTCGCAACCCATTGATATAATGAGCAACCTTCTCCTTATTTTCTTCTACATGCCCCACTCTAATTAGAAGTCGATAAAAATCCTCTATATATTCTTGGACTGATTTTCCTACTTGCTTTAACCCATGCATCTTCTTAAACAAATCAAGCTCATAATCAATAGGAATGAATTGCTTCTTCAATTTAACCACCATATGGTCCCACCTTGTGATCTTCCCCTTTCCTCTTCTGTTTCTTTCCAATTGAACCTCTTGCCACTAGATTTTGGCAGGCCTTTCATTTTGGCCTTTGCAAACTTAACCCTATCTAGATCCCTGATATCCTCATACTCAAAGTACTCTTCCAGTTCATGGATCCAGTCGATCAACTTATCTGGTTTCAGATTTCCTTAAAATACACCCACATCAATTGTAGGTCTTTTCCCAAACTTAGTGATGGCCCTAAAAGGCCTCTCCTCTTCCTAATTCAAAGATTCCCCATAAACTTCCCCTTTGGGTCCAATTTCTTGTTCTTTATTATCGTCCTCACTTTTGTCACCTGTAGTAACATTTGTTCCTCTACGGAGCTCCTCCTGCAATGCTTGTACCTACCTTTGGAGGGCTCTAACCTCCTAAAAATTAATAGCTCCAACCCTTCCACCATGCTCTCTTCATGGAGGCATCTTCTTAATTCAAACCTAAAACCACACAATCCTAGTGCAAACTACCTCATAGTTGGTGCTCTGTCTACACACTTAGGAAAAATCCGCTCTGATACCACTTGATGGGGTCAAGCCAAATAACAGAATGGACACAACAGGAAAGGGGAAAATTTTATTAACTATATAAATATGATAAAACTTTTAGTATAGAGAAAATAGACCTTAAAACATGTCCTATTGGCTTACAATAGCATAAATCTGGAGATAAATTCTCTTTTAAGTACCTCCTCTTAAACTCCACTCCGAACTGCCTTTTACAATGCCAGAAATGTCCTTAAATAGACCCCAAAGGGTTAAGGATTAGGAATACATTCGAGAAAGTGCTAGTTGGCATCCACTAACCAAGTAGAAGGCTCTAGAAGCCACGTTAGAAGTCGGCGCAAAACTAGAAGAATCCAGAAATGGTAACCAAACTTCTGGGAGGCATAACTTTTGAACCGTAGCTCCGATTTACAGACCGTTTACATTTTCTGAAAGCTCTTGAAGTTCTCTATAGCCCTATGGACCAAATTCACTCATCCTCCATTTTTTAGCCCTATTCTAGGTCATTTAATGCCCCTAACCTAACTTTGAAGCATTCTTAGGATGTCTCCAAAAACTAAAAAATTGTGATAACTTTCAAACCGTGGGGCCTTTTGACCTGATTCTTTTTTTGGAATGCTCTAAATTACAATGGAAATCATTTGACCAATTTAAACCTTCTAGTTCACGAAAATGATGGCTCAATTACACACTTCTATTTTTTCGACATTCACACATATCCCAAGGTGATTAAAAACTCTAACCCTAAACACTAATAGTGGAACTGTGAGAGTTGGAACCTTTATTTGACCCAAATTGATATCCAGAAATTAAAACACATGAAACAGAAACTAAGTCTACGTACATTTTTTTGGTGACATAGGATTGCCCTTATACCTATGGATGCTCCTACATTAGTATTTTATTTGTGTCATGGATTGAATGAATGTATCATTCTATAATCTTTAAATGTTAATGTTTCATAACAATATTTTTATAGTGTCGCTTGACACTTGCAAATTATATATGCATCTCCAAATGAAAGTTAGGGTTAATCAATTAACTCATAGATCTAAGTCAAACTAGATTAGTGACCTTTTTGCTAATCTATGAGTAATCAAGGTTAATGACCCTAATCAGAATTAGTGAGTAATTTGCTTATTGTGAAGGTTGTGGGTAAGTCCTAAAATATTCCTAGCTGTTGATAGGCCTCCAATTAATTCAAAAAGTCTAAAATCATGAAACTTAAGTATCCAAGGGGTATGGGTATGGGTTGGGGACATTTTCCACCCCCTTAGCCCCTTTGGTTGACTTTTAAAGTCACTCAAAAAGTCTATTTTTTCTTTAGTGCAAAAATTGATTGCTTCCTTCTTGAATTGGTAACGTTAACTCTACCTTGGGGTTTACCTAATGTCTAGTTGAGTTAGTATCATATTAAAGGCATCTTTGAATTTTTTTTGGGTTGTTACCCAATCTCTAGTTTTAGAGAGAAGTTTCAAGATTGAAGGAAAGGAAGGAAAAGCTCTTCTCAACTTGTCATTTTACCATAACTTTTTGTGAAGGTAGGAGTTCTTCACTCTTTTGATCATGTTATTCATATTTTTCATGCTTTGATTTATGCATAAGGCATTGTGTTGTTCATTGTATTGCTTGTATGTGTGTTGGGATTTTTTGGGAGAGATCTTGACTTGTTTTTGGATGTCATTCTTTTGTTTTGCTTTGAAATTTTGAAGGGGATTTCATGGGGATTATTTTGGCATCACTCACCCTTGGATAGGAAAGAAGTGGCCATGCATAAGGGAAAGGCCTTAGTTGGACCTCAATAGTGTAGAGTCTCCTCTCATGGTGAGAGGAGGGAAAGAGGGTAGGGTGTATGGGCCCCTACTTATCATCCCATACCTTGTATGAAAATTTGAATTCTTGAAGAAGGGAAGGAATGAATACCCTTGTTATATTTTTCCTGAAAGGGAATTGTAGACGAATGAAAGTTCTTGAATTTTATCCCCAAAAGGGCTATGTTATGGTATGGTGATTGACATCCCCTATTGAGAAAATCCACCTCCCCCCTATTTTGGTTCAATTTTGAACCTATTGTGCAAAACTGGGTTGGGAATGCATGCTTGAATTGTTCATCATATTATGTTGTTTTACCTCCATGTTGGTTCTTGTCTCTCCATAGTTCCCTTGGTGCATTGATGATATTGGAAAAGACTTCTTGTGAAGGACCTAGAAGAGAACTCATATAAATTGTAACATTATGTAAAAAATGTATTTTAAATTTTGATGTATTGGCAAGGATGTCAGGTTTTCTTACTAGTTCTTTCCTGATGGAGCCTTGAACTAGGTTGATTAATAGAAGATAAAAGATTGAGTAAGGTTTCTTGCATATGAAATTTTCATATTTCAGTTTTGCATATGTTACTTGATAGTAGATGAGATGATGTTTTTACCTTTGCATGACATTCTAATGTTTTGTAATTCCATTCATTTGGTTTAGTTTAATTTGATAATACAATGAAAAAAAATCTTGCAAGTAGATTTCAGTAGTAATATGATAGTTGATAATTGTTAAGTTGTTTATTAGAATTATAAAATTTAATGCATGACATAATGATAGACTATCACCAATACAATCAAAAAATTGTAGAGAATACATTAAAAAAGAAAAAGAAAGAGAGAGAGGGAGGGGGAGAGAGAGAGAGAGAGAGAGAGAGAGAGAGAGAGAGAGAGAGAGAGAGAGAGAGAGAGAGAACTAGATCAATAAGATTAGCCCAAATTAAGACCTGGAAGTGCATAATAGCTTGCTGGAAATTGTATAGGAAGAAAAAAAAATCCTTCTATTACAGTCCATTAAAATAATAGACCTTGCATAAAATATTGATATCTTGATTATTAATGAGTTAGAAATAAATAAATAAAAATATTGTCATAGAAATTCTAGGTAGAACATCTAAATCCTAAACCACCCCCTTCATTAATAAGGTGACAGTCATAAGTTATTGAGGTCCTTGTGCAAGAAAAGGAATAAGAAAATAAATAAATAAAAATAAATTAATAAGCCTCTCACACTTGCTACACATATAAACAAATATCATACCCTTTATCCTTTTTGTTTCTTTTTTAACCTTATATAAACTCACCTAGGCATCCATTCTTGTCATCTCTTTAAACAAGGCTATTATGAGCATGCCCTCTTGTCTGACATGTGTCAGCCCTCTTGTCTAGGCATCCCAAACTTAAAAAAGGGCAAATATTATATCAATTCAACCCTTGTCTTCTCCAACCCACACCTAGGGAAGAGCAAGGGAGAACTTTAACAAGTGTTTGAAGGATGGATTGATTTGATGGTCTATTTACCTTGGAATTGGCCTATTTTCTAATTGAGACATATTCATTGGGAAAAGCCACCAAGTAGGTGGATGATTGAAGAAATTTTGGGTTTAAAAGCCATGAATATGTATAGGTAACTTATGCTAAACTTTTCCTTCAATAAGGGATTAAATTAATGCTATGTCATGAGTAGTGGGGTCTATCCTAGGTGATCTATGTGCAGCAATAGGAACTTCATGCCCACCTAGGAGGATGTGGGTAGAGTAGGTGTCAGTTTTGAAAGGGGAGTCAAGTGTCATTTAAGTATAGAGTTAAGAAAAAGGATTAAAATGTTGGGTGATGTGTTTATTTTTTTGATGTATTTTTTGAATTTTTTTTTGTTGTCCATAAATGTGATGGATAGTTATTGTTATTTGGAGACATATGTACAAACTATATTTCAAGATAGATATATATATATAGAACTAATCAATATGAGATTTTTTTTATAAATGATAATAATGATTTAAGAAGTATATTAAGAATAGTGACCACAGTCACATCAACACTTTATTAATAATACAATTAATATCAATAATAGAGTTAAGTGGGTTTAGGTAAAATATATTTAGTATATCTTAGCATGCTTTAAATATATCATTAAAATATTTTAGTTGTTAAATAGGATATGCTTTATAGACTAAAGGTTAGGAGTGGTATGTAAGAAATTAAATTATATAGTTGGTTATCTTGTTTAAAATTTTAGTATTATATTAGTTAGATCTATACTTTTGTATTATTATGTATTTCATTTAGTATTCCTTGAATTAGGTTGCATTAATGTTCTTAATAACTAGATCTATGATTTTCCAATGTAATGTTGTCCTTGTGGTATTAAACTATGTGAAATGTTAAGTATGGTTGTTCTAAATTTAGGATTATCAATTTGATTGTGCTAGATTAATGGATAATCATTATTACTATGTGAAAAGAATAAATTAGTATTTTAATGAATAGATTCTTATTAAATTTTAAATAATTGTATGTTCAAAGTATTGTTTAGTTATTTTAATTTTTTAAAATTAATTTATTTTAAATGAGAAATTGCAAGAATTGGAAGCAGAATGTGTTTAAGATAGTGATGATATATAACTGTTAGTGAATCATAATTAATCATTAATATTTTAAATAATAGATAGTGTTATTTGGGTGTAGGATATCAAAGTTGTTTTCAAGGTTAGATGTTTTTTTATAATAAAGTTTAGTTATTTGAATGTTAGATGATTATATACTCTTTTTGGTTAAGTCCTTTGGGTTTTCAATGTTCCGAAGGAGTTCAACCTATCTTTACTTTTAAATCATTAATTGAATAATTTTAATTATGTTGTTTATAATTTATGTAATAACAAACAAATGTCAAAATAAATTAAATAATGAATGCTCAGGTTTTGCAATCTTTTCTTCTCATTAATTATAAACTTAAATGGAAATGACAGGACACCGTTAGGAGATCTTGTATCTGTTTCTCATTATGCCTATATTTTATCTTGCACAATTAATCATATTGAACTTAGTAGTGTGATTAATTTTAAAAAGTGGATTTAATTACTATAGATTGAGTAAATTTTAAAAAAAATTGGTGTGTTTTTGCCCTAATATTTTGGGCACGACAATGGATTTCCAATGATTAATACAAGGCTATTTGAGCCAGTTAGGGATGAGCCTATGTTGTTCCAAGGCAATGTGAGAATGCATTTTACTCATAGGTTCCACATAAACTAGGTTGGTCATTTGTTGTTAGACACGTTCCAAGAGGAAGGTCAATAAATTATAATGTGATGGAAGAAGAAGATACTGAGGAAGAGGTAAATGGATCACAGTCAAGAGTTATTCAATGATCATCCTAGTGCTCTTGATGCTAATACTGACCATGATGGCCACGCTTCTACAAATCATGATTGTGATGATGATGATGATGATGATGATGATGATGATGACATCAACCACAATAGTGGTGTTGGTAATGTTGATAACAATGACGATCATGATGATGAGATTTGTGAAGAATAATATCAATGATGAGGGGGTTGATTAGCTAACATTGAAGGGGGGTTTGATTATCAATGAAAAGAGTGAAATGTATAGTTATGTAAATAATGCCTATGCTATTCAATACTGAGTCTTGATAGATCAATGATTAATTTTATTAACTTATCATGTACCATTTAATTTTTATAATTCATATGTGATGCTAATATTCAATGTAATTTTGATTATATGTATCATGAAGTTTTTAACTAATATAAGAAATTTGATTTATATATGTAGAAACCCAAAGCCCTTTCACAAGAATACCAGAGAGTCTCATGAATAATTAGGTATAAGTTAGTACATCCCATAGAGATTAATTTCTTTTACCATTTGTAAAATATCTCTCTTATTTCATGTAGTGCAAGTATCAATGAATAGGTATTTGTTATATTTTTCTTCCTCTAGTGAGGAAAATGTAGGAATGGAAGAAGAAAGTGAGACATTTAGTATGCCTAAATCAAGGAGATCATCTTGAGCTCAAAATATTAGAAATAAATTCAATAAGCTCATGAAATTTTTCCTTGCTCAAGGGGGTTTATGTTCTTATGATGATGAGAGTGAAGGAAACTTTGATATGCCCTTTAGGTAAAAACATCTACCAAAATAATGGGTCCTTAATGTGTTGACATTAAGGTCAATTTGTCTATTAGTGACTTAACACTTAGTCAGTTGGTTACATTGCTACCAAGCTCTACACTTGATACTAAACTTATCATTCATCTATCAGTATTAACCAAGTGTTTTAGTTTCTACTGAGCTAAACATTCAAATTGTAGTTCATGTTAAGCTATATAGTGTTTATTGAGTAGTTGAGATAGTTTACATTATAGCCCAAGTGTAGCAATATCTACTAAGCTATCTAGTAGAAGTGATGAAGATCTTAGTTTTATCTAGGTTCTATAGTGTTAACCAAGTTTTATAGTTCCTACCAAGCTTTGCACTATTAACAAAGTGAATCCAATGTTGACCAAGTCATGCAATGTCAACTGAGTGATTCAACATCTACCTAGATTCTCAATGTTCACTGAGTCACACAGTACTGACCATGTGCAAGCTAATCAAAGTGATTAGGATGGACCAAGCTTCAACTTCAACTAAGTGCTAGAGTCTACCCAACATTGACAAAAAAATTTATGTGTTAGAACAACATCAAGTTTGTCTTTGGAACCTAAGTTACCATCGTTGAGCCAACTTTGTGAATTATGATGAATTTGGTATTGTAGCCAACTCTAGTAAGTAGTTAATTGGATTGATTTGTATTTAATGTATTATATCATATCCAAGGATGCAATTAAATTGAATACGTGAATAAGTATAAGAAGAAGAGTGTGAATCGAAGGCTACAAGAAGTATATGGTACAACAGAGACTTATCTATGACAAAAAGGTGATCATTGCAAATCAAGGGATCTCATTTAGTAAATCAAAGTTGTAGATCAGAGATTAGTCACTAATTCATTCTAACATGGGCATTAGTTAAATCCTTTAATTGGGTGGACTTAATAGTCTTTTGATAAATCTCCTAACTGAGTGCATACTTCACTCTATGTTTGTAAATCCTTTAACAAGGTGGACCTTATAGTGCTTATTTCTCCTAATAGGGAAGATCACCAAAAGTGATTAATTGTAAGCCTTAATAGGTTAACTTTATACTATAGTACTAAAGCTTTTGGATATCATCACCACCCTAATTTTACTTTCTAAGCAAAGGGTTTTAGGGTAACCATATCTTGTGTCGAAGTGTTATGAATGTTTTATTTTTTTCATTCTTTCATGAATGTAATTAGATCAAAATAATATATGAAGGATTAATTGGTGAAATAAGTTAATGTTTAACTAGTTCCTAATTCACCCTTCCCCTCTTAGTAACCTATCCTAACCTATATTTCCAACAATTGGTATCATAGCTACTAGTTTTGACATCAAAAGTTTAACAACTTGAGATAAGATTAGAGGCAATGGAGGTGTACATGCTAGATAAGGCTATTAAGAATGAAAAGATGGATCTTGGGTTAGCTATTTGTTAACTCAAGAAAAAAAAGGAGAAACTCTCTCATTCATTGCAAAGAAGGAAAGATCTTGTAGCAAAAATGGATGACAATCTCTATATTGAAGAAAGAATTGAAGACTTATGTCTAGAAAGAAATTTAGATGAAGCTAATGTAGCAATTAAAGACCTACTTGAGAATAATTTCAATCTTCAAGAAGAAGTAAAAATTTTGAAAAGAGAGAAATACAATTAGTTAGGTTATGTGAAGTCATGGAAGAAAAAGACAAAGCCAAAGAAGTGATAAAAGAAAAGGACAATGAAATTCAATAACTAGCCTTCAACAAGAAGACTTTATTGATCAACTCAATGATGCAAATCAAGAGCTTATAATGTTAGAAATAGTAGTCCACCAATATAAATAAGAGGAGGGGGTGAATTAGTTATATAAGAATTTGAAACATTTAACCATTTAAACAATCTCAACCATTTAGTCAAAGTAAACTATAACCATAAAGAGATGTGCAAACACAATTACACCAAATATGTTGACAAGGGAATCCCTTGATTGAAGGGAAAACCCTAGTGGAAATGATGTACTAATATGAATATTCCTTGTTAGAGGATGAACCATGTTAGGAGTATATTACAACACTTAGTATAAAGAGTCCCTGTTAGGAAACCTTGAATCCCTGTTAGGAGTTGTAGAAGGTAGTTAAACCCACTATCAAAGCAACTTTAGGATTAGATCAATGAATCCACTATCCAATTGATTTTGGTAAAATTTATTTCTAAATAATAGACGTGAGACAATATTTCACTTCTTTACCTTTAGATCATGTAATTAGATCTAGAACTTAGTATACATCAACATGAACCCTCGAGGTCACTTATACACATTAGAAAATCACTCTCCTCTACTACTTCACAATTCACATTTCTTCTCTAATTCTCAATCTCAATCTTAATATCTAAAACTCAAAAAAAATTGTTCCTTTATACCACATTCAATATTAATCCTTGAGTCAACTTCACATTTATCATATGTTAATTAAATGAAATGCACATTTAATTAATGTTTTCAGCTTACAGTTATACCTAAACTTTTAGACGTGCAACTTTCATACCTATGCACTCATTGAAATCATCAATGTCTAGTGTACTTCCTTCAGTTAATTGTGCAACCCTTCATTCCAAATACAATGTGATATATCAATAATACAATAGAAACTATTGCCCCAATTCTCTATTTCGATATGGTTCTTTGTAAATCATTAATATTTTCCATACTCTATCGATTCAAGTTCTATGGACTTGCCCATGTGCCCAATACATACTATAGTATTTGTTGGTAACTACACATAAGTAGATATGTAATGTAATGTCCTTAATACAAAGATCACAATCTGCTACTCTTTCAATCTTTACAAACTCATTACTATGTTGTCATCAATGAAAAACACAATCATAACAATGTTTTACAATGTTCCCCCATCAGTATTCATGCTAACATATCAATCTAAGGAAAAAGAATGAAAGACTATAGAATGGTTGAAATATTGAAAATAAAACCAATGAGAGAATGATGAAATATTAAGAAAGTGTGAATCAGTTTAATGAGAAAACTCAATATAAACACAAGGAAAATCTAGATTAGGATATACAAAAGAAGATGAATCATCTCAGCAAGGAGCTCAAAAGAACAAAATACCTACTTGCAATCATTTTGGTAAGATAGGTCATACATCAAATAAGTGTTGGAGAAATAGTGAAGAAAAATTTAAATCAAAGTGCTACAATAGCAATAAGCATGGTCATAGAGTAAGTTGATGCATAGAGAAACTTATTTTTGAATGAAAGTGTTATAATTACAATAGACAATGACACAAATCTTTAGAGTGTAAGACCAAGAAGTGGAACCCAATAGAAAAATTGTGAAAGAAATATTTGTATGGGATTACAACACATGGTGTAGATGTCACTATTGTGGTGAGTTTGGGCACATTGGAGAAAACTATGTGAAACATCAAATGAGGAAAAGAGACACTTCAAAGAGATGTTTTTTGTGTACATAAATTGGACACCTTTCTAAGAACTCTATGAATATAGGTAGAATAGAATATGAAAAGAAAGTCAAAGTTAACAATATCAAAAAATAAATGAGGTAGCAATGGGTGCAGAAATCTCTAGAGAATGCAGGCCAAAGTCCTAAAATTGTTGACACCCAAGTCAATGAGTTGTGTGGCCCAACCATTTCAACTTAATTCCCTATGGAGATTAGTGGAATTTTGATTCAAAAAAAATCATCTAACACTAGTTCTAGGTAGAAAGAAAACTGATCAATATTAGTATTCAAGATGCACAAGGATCATTGAGTGATGATGGAAATTCAAGACTTTACTAAGGAAGGTTTGGTTGCATACTTTTTTTAGGATGTAGATGTTGAGTTGGTAGTTCCTACTATGTCAAGAAACCTTAACAAGTCGAAAGTGTCTTCCAAGCATTAAAGAAAAAATCAAGTGGAGAAAATCCTATAACAAAGAGAATATGTGTATGGAGCATTAATGGCAATCATAAAGACTAAAATTCATTAAAAAGAGGAAAATGATTGTATTGTTTTACCAAAAACTTTTAGAGCACAGTGCAATGAGAGAATTTTGAGCCTCTGATTCATTTAAGTAGTTGGTGTTGAAGATTACTAGTGTGTTCAAAACCCTACCAAGAGATGGAATCTTCAAGTAACAAGATCAAGAAAGGTTCTAAAATGTTGGTTTGTGGAGTTGATTGAAAGGCTCCCGCATTCAAATTGAGTCTAGAAATTATAGAGGTGCTTGACCTTGTTATAGCACAATCTCAAATTCTACCGAAGGTGCTTTGTATCCATGACATTCGTTCATTTTATCACTATTCTATTTAGGAGCTTGGAACCCTAGAAATTAATGAGGCATACAATGAACTATATGTGGATGCTAGTCTAAATTTGAAGCACAAACATTTGGAGACAAAGGGTTTGCTACATATCTTACATATGCCAAGGGATTTGCAAGTAAAATAGATTAGACTCATCTTAAGTCATATTGATAACATGAAGTTATGGCTATATCAACCTATTTTAATAACCAAGAAGATGATACATAAGATAGTTGGATTCACCATGTTAAAAAAAGTTAATACCACTAAAACCCTATGTTGGGTTGAACTAACAAAGAGGATTCTTGTTGAATGTGATGAAAGAGGCTTAAAGCTTAGTGTTGTGAGTGACATGGAATTAAAGTTTGGCATCCACTTGATAGCTCAGAAAATCTATAGCTCAAGCTAATTGAATGTGGTGTCATGTAAAGCAGTTGACCTAGCATAAAATGTAGTGAAGAACAACTTATCCTTCAACCTTGCTGAGATGTTGTTAAATCAATTGAGAAAGAATACAGAGAGCATCTAAGTATCAATGAAAAATTCATGTATGTTCACTTCTCTCTTGACATGGTTTTTTTTCTATATTCAAAAGGTTTTCCCCTCTAAAGGAATTGTAGTATGGAAGAAAGATACTCTAGTATTATACCAAATAAATGAATTCATAGCGAAGTAGGAGAAAAAATTGATAGAATCGTGGAAAACCATTTTGAGACATTTAAGGAGAAAGTGTTGTGATGTAGAGCCTAATCTAACTCAAAGATTTATTTAGTGTAGTTTCTCTCTAGATTATTTCTATTGGGGTTTGGGGGTAGTGCCCCCAAGATGGGTTCAAGGGGTAGCACCCTTATGGGGTCCTAGTGTAGTGCCGCAAGTGTGCTCCTTATCATTGTATAGGGTGGGCTTGAGGAGCAATTCCCCTAGGGGTTTTTGGGGGCATCACCCTTGAAGCCAAAAATTCCCTTATATTGTAAAAGGTGTCAGCTACTATTTTTCTATTATTCTAGCCCTAATTTTATAAGTGGAAAAAGCTTGTATAAAAAAGGTTTAGGGCTAGGGATTTCATGATGAATGGTATAAGCAATTATAGATTGTAATCAAGTTGTAATCACTGGATAATAATAATATTTGACTTTCTATTGGTGGACATAGCCTAGGGATTGGGTGAGCCATGTTAAATCTTGATGCCTTGTGTTCTCTTTTATGTGATCTACTATTTTCTATTATTAGTTATATTTGCATGTAGCTATTATTTCTGTTTGAGGTTAATCATAACACTTCCACTATTTTAGCCCTAATTTTGTAAGCAACAAAAACTTGTATAAAAAGGCTTAGGGTTAGGGATTTTCATAATGTGTGATGCAAAAATTGGTTCTTGCAGTGATATTGAGCTGTAAAGAATTACAGATTGTAATCAAGTTGTAATCATTGGATCATAATAATATTATAATTGTTATTGGTGGATGTAGCCTAGGGATTGGGTGAACCAGATTAAATATTGGTGTATTGTATTCTCTTTTATGTGATCTACTATTTTCTAATATTGGCATGTAATTATTATTTCTATTTGAGGTTAATCATAACAAGTGGTATCACAGCCAGATAGTCATCATTTTTTTTTTAGCTATCCTCTGTAAGAAGGTCTCATAGTTGAGTGGGAGCTATGGTAGATGAGGGTAAGCTAAAGGTGGAGAAGTGTAATGGGTAGAGATTCCAGTTAAAAAAGTTAGAAATGGAAGACTATCTTTATCATAAGGATTTATGGAAGCCATTGGAAGGAAAATCCAAGAAATAAGGAACTATGTCAAATGAGGACTGGGAGATACTAGATAGAAAGGCACTTGGAAGAATTCGATTATGCTTGGCTCCATCAGTGAAATTTAACATTACAAAAGTGAAGATGATACAATGGTTGATGGAAACCCTAGCAAAATTGTATGAAAATCCCTTCACTTCAAATAAGGTATTTCTCATGAAGCATTTATTTAATATGAAAATGGCAGAAGGTGGATCTGTTGTAGATCATTTAAATGAGTTTAATACTATTACTAGTGAGTTATCTTCTATGGTATTAATGAAGAAATAAGGGCTCTCTCGGTTTTGTTTTCTTTGCCTAAAATTTGGAATGGCTTGTTAATGACTGTGATTAATTTTGTTTCTGGATCAAACACCCTAAAATTTGATGATGTGATCAATGCTATTTTGAGTGAGGAAACTTATAGGAAATCCTCAGGTGGATTTACATTAGGAAGTGTTTTGAATACACAAAGTAGAGGCATAATGACTAAGAGAGGAAATAATTCCAAAGAAATCAAGAGGAAAGTCAAAGGTGAAGAGGTCTCAATCCAGAGGACTAAGAGATTGTTGGTATTGTGGTAAAATAGGGCATAAGAAGAAAGATTGTTGGACTCAAAAGAATAATGAAGAAGATAAACCAAAATGGAACAAGGAGGCAAATGTGGTAAGTAACAAATCCAAAGAGAATGTTTTTCTTCTATCTTTAGAAAGTGTTGATGATTCATAGGTATTAGATTCTAGTGCTTCATTTTAGGCTACACCTCATGGAGGTTATTTTATTGATTTTTCCAAGGGGATTTTGGGCTTGTTTATTTGGGAGATAATGAACCCTATTGGATTTTTGGAAAAGGAAAAGTTAAGATTAAGTTACAAAATGGGAATCATTGGCTACTAAATGAGGTAAGATATATTCCAAGTCTGAGTAGGAATTTAATTTTAATAGGGCAACTCAGTGATGAGGGTTGTGTAGTTACTTTTAATGATAAAAATTGGAAAGTTTCAAAAAGTTCCCTTGTAGTAGCAAAAGGTGTGAAAGTATGCACCTTATATCTTTGTATAGGTTATATTATTCCTTCTACTTTGATTCTTTTAGAGAAGAATGAATGTTTAGGAATAGTCATTGCAGTTGAGTAGGGAGAACAAATAGATGTTGTAGATTATGATACAATACTATGGCATAATAGACTGAGAAAGGTATGAAAGTACTTCATTCAAAGAAATTTTTACTGGGTCTAAAAAGTGTCAATATGGATTTTTATGAAAGTTGTGTGTATGGAAAAAAAAAAGAGAGTGAATTTTGTGAAGACTGGGAAGGAAATGAGAAGTGAGAGATTAGAACTTGTGCATACAGATGTATGGGGATTAGCTTAGGTATCTTCCCTTAGTGGCTCTTAGTATTATGTTAAATTTATTGATGATGCAACTAGAAAAGTATGGGTTTACTTCCTTAGATAGAAATTTGATGTATTTCAAACTTTTAAGAAATGGAAATGCTTAGTTGAAAATGGAACCAAAATGAAATTAAAATGTTTCAAATTTGATAATGGTGATGAGTATTATAGTTATGAATTTGAAGATTATTTCTTTGCTAATGCTATTCATAGATAGAAAATTGTTCCAAAGAATCTAGAGGAAAATGGAGTAGCTGAACGCATGAACATGACTATAATGGAGCATGCAAGAAGCATGAGGTTGCATGAAGGGTTTCCCTTAAAAATATGGGTAGAGGCTATTAATACTACTATATATTTGATTAATAGAGGTCCCTCTACTCCTTTGGGTTGAGGAATTTCAAAGCAAACATGAACTAGTAAGAAGGTGAGTTATTCTTTTCTTAAAACCTAATGGGGACAAAACCCAAGCATAGAATGGAAACAATAGGAAAGGGAAAATTGTATTAACTATGTAAATATGCTATTACATTTAGTACAAAGAAAATAGACTTCAAAACATGCCCTAAGGGCTTACAATAGTATAAGTCTGGATATAATTTCTCCTTTTAGTACCTCCTCTCAAACTCCACTCCGAACTGCCTTTTACAATGCCAAAAATGTTCTTAAATAGACCCTAGAGGGTTAAGGATTAGGAATACATTCTAGAAAGTGCTAGTAGGCATCCACCAACCAAATAGAAGGCTCTAGAAGTCACATTAGAAGTCGGCACAAAATTAGAAGAATCTAGAAATGGTAACCAAACTTTTGGGAGGCGTAACTTTTGAACCGTAGCTTTGATTGACAAACCATTTACATTTCTAGAAAGCTCTCAAAGCTCTCTATAGCCCTATGTAATAGATTTTCTCATCCCCCATTATTCATCCCTGTTCAAAGTCATTTAATGCCCCTAACCTAACTTTGAAGCATTCTTAAGATGTCTGCAAAAACTAAAAAATTGCGATAACTTTCAAACCGTGGGGCCTTTTCACCTAATTATTTTTTTGGAATGCTCTAAATTAGAATGAAAATATTTCAACCAATTTACACCTTCTAGTTCACCAAAATTATGGCTTAATTACATACTCCTATTTTTTTGGCATTTACATGTATCCCAAGGTGATTAACAACTCTATCTTAGAACACTGATAGTGGAACCGTGAGAGTTGGAACCTTTATTTGACCCAAATGGGTATCCATAAATGAAAACATCTAAAATGGAAACTAAGTCTAAGTACTTTTTTTTTGGGTGACATAGGATTGCCCTTATACCTCTGGATGCTCTCGCATCAAAAACCCAGGGTAAATTGAAAAGTGACCCTGTCACTTTATGAATGATAGAGGAAATCCCAAATGGGAAACCTTAGCTGCTGAAATCCAAGTTGAGTCCTCTATTGGCCGTCCTTTCCACTTAACCAAATACTCTTCATACTACCTATTTTTGGTACTCCTACCCACACAACTATCCAAAATCTCCTCTATCTCCTCCTTCTTAGAAGTAGCAATTGGACATGGCTCTAACATCAGCTCCTCATCTGCACCATCATCATGATACTCTATTAAGTCTACAATGTTGAAAATAGGAGAAATGTGAATTCCATCCAGTAACTCCACCTCATATGCATTTACTGAGTCATGTTTCTTTAGAATTTTGCAGGGATCAAATTTCTTCATTTTCAGCTTGTTGTAAGTACTAGATGGAAATATTTCTTTCTGTAAGTGTACCATGACTAGATCCCCTACTTGGAATTCTTTATGTCTTCTCCTTTGATCAGCCCTAGCTTTATACTCTTGATTCATCTTGGTAATGTGTGCCTGAACCTCCTCACGTAGACACTTGATATGTTCAACAAATTCTTCAGCTTCAACGCTTGTCCTCTCCCCTTGCTCTATCTTTCTCAATTCTGGTGCAATCCTTGGGCTACTTCCATATACAATTTGAAATGGTGATCTACCAGTAATCCTATTTATAGAGTTACTGTAAGAAAACTTCACTTGTGGTAGAATCAAATCCCATCCCTTAGGCTTATCCCCAACTAAACATCTCAACAAATTGCCCATACTTTTGTTTACCACTTATGTTTCGCCATCAGTCTATGGGTGATGTGTGGAATTGAATTTCAAGTCTGTTCTCAACTTCTTCCACAATTTTCTCCAGAAGTACCCTACAAATTTAGTATCTTTGTCAGAAACTATAACTCCTTGGAAGACCATGCAGTCTTACCACCTCTCTGAAAAACAAGTTTGCAATATGGACATCAGCATGAGTTTTGTGGCATGGAATGAAATGTGCCATTTTGGAGAACCTATCAACCACCACAAATGTTGAGTCATTACCCCTTTGTGTCCTTGGCAATTCAAGAAAAAAAATCCATACCTATGTCCTCCCATGACTTTGATGGAACAGGCAATGGCTGATATAGTCCAGTATTGTGACTAAATCCCTTGGCCACTTGACAAATCTAACAACTCTGTACAAACTTCTTCACATCCTGTGAAATTTGAGGCCAAAAATAATGTTCTCTAAGAATGTAAATGGTCTTATCTCGACCAAAATGTCCTACCATCCCTCCACTGTGCTTCTCCTTAATCAAATTTTCCCTCATGGAACTCCTTCAAATGCATAATTGACTGCCCTTGAATAACATAGCATCCTGAATCAGATAGGCTAACCACTTAGTTCTGTCTATAGCAACAAGCTCTTTGCAAGCTTTCCATGCTTCAGCAAAATCAGGATCCTCAGGGTACATATTCTTGAGTTCATCAAACCCAACTAATTCAACCTGCATTACTGTAAGCAATAATTGTGTCCTACTTAATGCATCTGCAACCCTGTTAGATTTTCTAGTTCTATGCTTCAACACAAATGTATAGCTCTGCAAGAACTCTACCCACTTCATATGCCTCTGATTTATTTTACCTTGGCTATTTAGGTACTCTAATGCTTGATGATCAGTATACAAAAGAAATTCCTTTGGGAATAAATAATGCCTCCATTTCTTTAAGGCTTGAACTATTGCATAGAACTCTTGATCTTAAACATAATACTTCTTTTTCGCATCATTCAATTTTTCACTAAAATATACAATAGGCTTACCTTCTTGGCTTAATATAACCCTAATAGCATTGCCACTAGCATCACAATCCAACTGGAACACCTTTCTAAAATCTGGAAGTGCCAACACAGGTTGTTCTGTCACCTTCTTCTTCAACAATTGAAAACTTCTTGCAGTTGCCGCAGTCCATTTGAACTCTTTTCTATCCCCTCTTATTGTGTCAGTCAGGGGTGCACATATGCCACTAAAATTCCTAATGAACTTCCTGTAAAAACTAACTAGACCATGAAATGATCTTACCTCAGTAGCAGACCTTGGAGTAGGCTATTCCAAGATGGCTTTTACCTTTTCTGGATCCATTTTGAGATGTTCAAGTGATATAACAAACCCCAAGTAGACTAACTCCCTTTTTGCAAAGATACACTTCCTTAGATTAATTAATAGTTTCTCTTCCCTTAACCTTTCAAGGACAATATGAATATGCAATAAATGTTCTTCCAAAATCTTGCTGAAAATTAAAATATCATCTAAATAGACAATAACAAATTTTCCCAAGAACTTCTTAAGTACCTCATTCAGAAGCTGCATGAAGGTGCTTAGGGCATTCGTCAATCCAAAGGGCATGACTAACCACTCATAAAGACCCTCCTTGATCTTGAAGGCTATTTTCCACTCATCTCATTCTTGAATCTGTATCTAGTGATAACCACTCTTGAGATCTATCTTTGTGAGGTACTAAGCTCCACTCAAGTAGTCCATAAGATCATCCATTCTTGGCAAAGGAAATTGATACTTGATGGTTATCCTATTTATAGCTTGAGAGTCTGTACACATCCTCCACTCTCCATCCTTCTTTGGTGCTAGTACTATAGGTACTACACATGGACTCAGGCTCTCCTGAATCAAGCCCTTCCTCAATAGCTCCTGAACTTGTCTATTTAGCTCCTCAATTTTAGTAGGAGTCATCCTATGAGCAGCCTTGTTAGGCAAACTAGCTCTTGGGATTAAATCTATTTGATGACTAATTTGCCTTACTAGTGGCAATCCTTCTGGAACATTATCAAAGATGATATCTCCAAAGTCACCTAGTAAATCTGAAACTTTAAGTGGTATTTCACTACTACCTTCTTTATCTTTCCTAGGAATCAAAGCATAGCACATACACTGATGTTTCATGCCATCTAAAAAATTCCTTCCATCAACAAGACAAATCCTAGCACTGCATCATACCTTTTCACCTTCCTTTTTCATGGGCTTTAGTTTGTGGCGAACCCCATCCTTTGTTAGAGAGTATGTGTTTGCATGACCATCATGTACTACATGTCTATCAAACTGCCACGGTCTTCCTAATAATAGATGGATAACATCCATTGGAATAACATTACAGAGAACTTCATCATGGTAACCCCCAATTTTGAATTTCACTAAACATTATTCACTTACTAGGACCTTATGATCATCTTTCACCCAAGCAATCCAATAGGGCTAGGGGTGTTTCTCCCTCTTGAGCTTCAGCTTAGAGACCATCTCCTCTGATACCAAGTTATCAGTGCTACCACCATCAATGATCACATCACAACATTTATCCTCACACTTGCACCTGGTACATAATAAACTCCTCCTTTTTCTAGGTTCAATCTCACCACTTAGTAGGACCCTTTCATTTACCAAAGTCTCTCCTCTTTCTGCATCTTCTAAATGTGATGATTGTGCATCCTCATCCACATGAGCAACCCTAGCTTGACCCTCAGCTCTCCTATCTGTCCTTCCTTGTCATTGAGGGCATTCAAAGGCACAATGACCTTCTTCATTGTAATGGAAATAGGTACCATGGAAACCTCCTCTTCCTTGTCCACATCTTCTACCTCTTCCTCTCTGATTTCCAAAGTCTTGATCTCGGGAGCAGTTGAAACCCTTGATCCTCTGGTTCCTACTAGTACCCACATCTTCATTCTTCTTTTGGGTTTCATTTTGGCCTCCAGGTGACCTACCACTACCTCATCCTCCTTGACCATGCCCTCTTTGTCTCCCTTCAAACCTCTTATTTAGCTTCTCTTCAACTTGTAGGGCAAACTGGTATGCCTCTTCAATGTTGGTCATTCTTACTAGACTTAATTCCTCTTGGATGCTAGGTTGCAACCCACTGATATAATGAGCAACCTTCTCCTTATTTTCTTCTGCATGCCCTACTCTAATCAAAATTTAGGAAAAATCCTCTGTATATTCTTGGACTGATTTTCCTGCTTGCTTTAACCAATGCATCTTCTTAAACAAATCAAGCTCATAGTGAATAGGAATGAATTGCTTTTTCAATTTGTCTACCATAAAATCCCACCTTATGATCTTCTCCTTTCCTCTTCTATTTCTTTCCAATTAAACCTCTTCCCACCAAATTTTGGCATGGCCTTTTAGTTTGGCCTTTGCAAATTTAACCCTATCTGGATCCCTGATATCCTCATACTCAAAGTACTCTTCTAGTTGATTGATCCAATCGATCAACTCATCTGGTTTCAAATTTCCTTAAAATACACCCACATAAATTATAGGTCTTTTCCCAAACTTATTAATGGCCCTAAAAAGCCTTTCCTCTACTTGATTCAGAACTTCCCCATCAAATTCCCCTACTGATCCAATTTCTTCTTCTTCATTGTCATCCTCACTTTCGTCACTTGCAGCAACATTTGTTCCTCTATAGAGCTCCTCCTGCAATGCTTGTACCTACCTTTGGAGGGCTATAACCTCCTCAAGATTAATAGCTCTGGCCCTTCCACCACACTCTCTTTGTGGATGAATCTTCTTAACTCAAACCCACAACCACACAATCCTGGTGCAAACTGCCTCATAGTCGGCACTCTGTCTACACACTTAGAAAAATTAGCTCTTATACAACTTGATGGGGACACAACAGGAAAGGGAAAATTGTATTAACTATATAAATATGTTCTTACATTTAGTACAAAGAAAATAGACTTCAAAACATGCCCTAAGGGCTTACAACAGTATAAGTCTAGAGATAATTTCTCCTTTTAGTACCTCATCTCAAACTCCACTCTGAACTACCTTTTACAATGCCAGAAATGTTCTTAAATAGACCCTGGAGTGTTTAAGATTAGGAATACATTCAAGAAAGTGCTAGAAGGCATCCAACAACCAAATAGAAGGCTCTAGAAGTCACATTAGAAGTCGGCACAAAATTAGAAGAATCTAAAAGTGGTAACTGAACTTCTGGGAGGCATAACTTTTGAACTGTAGCTCCGATTAATGAATTGTTTACATTTTTAAAAATCTCTCAAAGTGCTCTATAGCCCTATGGAATAACTTTTATCATCCCCCATTTTTCATCTCTATTCAAGGTCATTTAATGCCCCTAACCTAACTTTAAAGCATTCTTAAGATGTCTCCAAAAATTGAAAAACTGTGATAACTTTCAAACCATGGGGCCTTTTGACTTGATTCTTTTTCTGGAATGCTCTAAATTACAATGAAAATATTTTGACCAATTTACACCTTCTAGTTCACCAAAATGATGGCTCAATTACATACTCCTATTTTTTTGGCATTTACATGGATCCCAAGGTGATTAAAAACTCTATCTTAAAACACTGATAGTGGAACTGTGAGAGTTGGAACCTTTATTTGACCCAAATGGGTATCCAGAAATGAAAATAGCTAAAATAGAAACTAAGTCTAAGTACATTTTTTTGAGTAACATAGGATTTCCCTTATACCTCTAGATGCTCCTACATCAAAACCTTTGGTTGTGAAGCATTTTCTCATATAGATTCTAGAAATAGAACCATGCTAGAAGCTAAGTCAAAGAAATGTTTATTTGTTGAATATGGATTTAATGAATTTGGTTATAGGCTTTGGGATTTTGAAAATCATAAAATTGTAAGAAGTAGGGATGTCATATTCAATGAGAAAGTGTTGTACAAAGATCTATTGTAACAACATCAGAATAAAGAAAATGAGTATGTAGTGTTGGATGATACTCCAAAAGTTGATTATCCAGCAATTCCTCATGATCTACAACAACTGCAACAACCCAATACCACACACCCCAATTAATGTTAGAAGGTTAACAAGGATAAGTAGACCTCCAAAAATATTTTCTCCTTCCTTGTACTCTATTTTACTTACTGTTGTTGGTGAACCTAAATGTTATGATGAAGTTTTGTAGGTGGATACAATGATTCAGAAGGAGTCTACAACAAAAGATGAAATGGACTCTTTACTAAAAAATAACAGATGAAATTTATGCAAATTGCTTGCAGGTAAAAAGGATTTTCAAAATAAATGGGTTTATAGGTTAAAAGAAGAGGATGGAGGTAAAAAATGATTTAAAGCTAGTTGAGTTAAGGATTTTCATAGTAAAAAGGAATTGATTTTGATGAGATATTCTCTCTTATTGTTAAAATGACTTCTATTTGTATTGTTTTAAGTATTCTCATTGCTAACGATTTACATTTGGAGTAGCTTGATGTTAAAACAATTTTCCTTCATGGTGATTTAGATGAAGAGATATATATGGCACAACCACAAGGATTTGAGGTCAAAGGTAAGGAGAACTTAGTGTGTAGATTGAAGAAAAATTTATATGGCTTGAAGCAAGCACCTCGGGAATGGTATCTAAAATTTGATAGGTTATCCATGAGCATGGATATAATAGTTGTCATTTAGATCATTGTGTTTATTTTAAGAGGTTGGATGATGAGAGCTACATTATTTTATGTTTATATTTTAATGATATGCTTGTAGTTGGGTCTAACATGGATCATATTAAGGGGCTAAAAGGCCAATTAGCACATGAATTTTCTATGAAGGATTTAGGGCCAATAAAAAAAATCCTTGGTATGAAGAATTTTACAAATAGGAAGAACAAAAAATTGACATTATCTTAGCTTGATTATATTGAGAACATGTTACAAGGTTTCTCCATCGAGAATGCTAAAGCTGTCAGCACACATTTACCTAGTCATTTGAAGTTGACTAAGGAGATGTGTCCCAAGATGCAAGAAGAGGAGGACAAGATGTCTAAGGTACCCTATTCTTTAGCTATAGGAAGCTTAATGTATACTATGGTATGTACTAGGGTAGATATTGCACATGTAGTAGGAGTTGTTAGCATGTATATGAGTCATCCAGGAGTTGAGCATTGGAATGAGATTAAATGGATTTGTAGATATTTGAGAGGAACATTCAATAAGTGTTTACACTTTGGGGGCTCTATTAATTCTTTATAGGGTTGTGTTGGCTCAGATTTGGCAAAGGATATTGATACTAGGAAAATTACTATAGGTTATGTATTTACTATTGATGGGATAGTTGTGAGTTGGTTTTCTTGATAACAAAACACATACAATTGTGGTACCACTTCATTTGGTTAGTTCTGGATGATGGATAGTTAAAGGTAGAGAAGATACATACAAATGAGAATCTAATAGATATGTTTACAAAGGTAGTGACAAGGGAGAACCTAAACTCCTCTTCATCCTTAGTTGGTCTTCTAGACTAAATGGGAAAAAAGAACACTAGAGTCAAAGGTGGTTTAATATTCTAGTGGAAGCTACAAGTTTAGTAGTGCGATGATCAGTCTCCAAGTGGGAGGTTATTATTTTGGAGTTTGATCAGTCTATAAGTGGGAGATTGTTGTGATATGGAGCCTAATCAGACTCAGAGGTTTATTCGGTGTGATTTCCCTCTAGATTATTTATATGGGGGTAGATAGGGTCAAGGGGCAATGCCCCTATAGGTTCCTAGAGAAGTGCCTCAGGTTTGCTCACTATCACAGTATAGGGTGAGGTTAATGGGCAATGCCCTCGCTAGGGTTTTTAGGGGAGTGCCCCTAAAGCCAAAAATGAACTTATATTGTAAAAGGTACCAACTACTATTTTCTATTATTCTAGCCCTAATTTTGTAAGTGGCAAAAACTTGTATAAAAAGGCCTAGGGTTATGGATTTTCATAATGTGTGATGTGAAAATTGATTCTTGCAGCGGTATTGAACTATAAGGGATTATGGATTATAATTAGGTTGTAGTCACTAGATCATAGTAATATTGGACTTGTTATTGGTGGATGTAGCCTAGGGATTGGGTGAACCATGTTAAATCTTGGTGTCTTGTGTTCTCTTTTATGCTATCTACTATTCTATGATATTGGCATGTAACTATTATTTCTATCTAAGGTTAATCCTAATAGAAAATGAAAAGTAGATTTAGGATTCCCAAAAAAGTTGTAAAAGATTATGAACAAGACATATGTTTCATGGTTGACTATGATAATGCTTACATTTAGGTAGTCATACCTAGAGTAGCATGGGTTAACCTTATGGAATATGAGGCTAACATTGATGACACCAAAGATATTGTTGAAGTTCTAATGAATGATCCTATGGATCCTAAAGCCAAATATTTTAGCACTTATGAAGAGGCCAAGGCCAGAATTGAGCTTGAGATCAAGTTACCTCAAGCAATGAACATTGGAAGGAAGAGGATAGAGAAAATAATCAAGAAAATTTCAAGAAATGAACACTAGAAGGAAGAGGAAAAAGAAAATAATCAAGAATTCTAAGTCATAAATTTTTCCTCTAATGATTACCAATGGTAAAGGAGATAATATAGATGATGAAGATGAAGAGG
This sequence comes from Cupressus sempervirens, assembly GCA_028749045.1. Lineage (NCBI taxonomy): Eukaryota > Viridiplantae > Streptophyta > Pinopsida > Cupressales > Cupressaceae > Cupressus > Cupressus sempervirens. The sequence continues at coordinate 165,546,701 of CM053790.1, read as the reverse complement.
CTGATGCAGAGGAAGCAAAACCTAAGAAAAGAGTTTCCAAAGAAGAAAGGAAAGGTTGTTATAACCAAACCTACTAAGTCTTCCCCTATTGTGTTTACAAGAAGATCTACCAAATCAAAGAGGAAACTAAAGTTATGTGAGGAGGATGAAGATGAACAGATTATCTTTCAGAAGTCTACACATACCTTTTAGGAAAGATTGAAGAAGATGTAACAAGGAATAGGCATAGCATGTTGTAAGTCTCTTAAGTATGAGACTAGGATTGAAGAAGAGAAAAATAAATTTGAGGATACCCTTGTAACAAAATTGGGTAAGTGGAAGTATTCACCTGATGAACTTATACAACAAGTTCCTAATATGCTTTTGAAAGTAGTTAAACCTTGATGGGATAGTGTAGTGAAAACTATCAAAGACATTAGTGAACAAACCTTGAGATAGCTAATTTTGAGTCTCAGTGAGAAAGAGGTGAAGGAATATTTGAAAACTAATGTAAAGAAGCTCACACAAAAGTTCAATACATGTCTATTACAACTAGAAATCATTGGATATGTGGTGAAGTCTACTACTACCACATGAAAGAAAATCTACTGGTTGCACAAGCCTAATGACTTTGTTGTGCATCTTGATGACAAAGATGGAGAAGAAGATGATGCTAAAGAAGAAATGGAAATCAAAGATGATGAAATAGATGATGTCAAACTTGATGATGAGGAAGAAGAGTAGGAAGTCACTAGAGGAAGTCTTCTAGAAATACAAAATATTAAAGAATCTGATGTAGAAAAGATTGCAGTAGAGATTATGACTTCCTCTCCTCAATCTTCGAGCAAAGCCTTAGTGCAATCAGGCTCAAAGAAAGCTTCTGTTGAGTTGGTTGAGGCCAAATATGCAACACCAAGCACACAACCAATCTCTAGAATTTCTCTATCAAGTATTTCAATGATTGAAGTTCCTAGAACTTCATTTTTTGAGAAACAAGACTTCCCAACTTCACGCTTGACTGAGAAACAAGAAAATATTGATATTGTTAGTTTTTTTTCTACTATTAGTATTATTGATGCTATTCCTACTTTTTAAACTATTATTTCCACCATGGCTAGTGTAATGATAGTTGAGAATTAGTCTCAACTGAGCACTACAATTCTAAACAAGGGAAAAGAAATTATTCATCCTACCACTACAAAGATTAAGGGTACATAAGAAGAAGAAATTGATCTAGATGAAGATATACTAATTCCAAACTAGGATACCTCTAACCTCACTCCTGAAGAGATGGATACCATTGGAGAACTTTGGAAGAAAAGGGCTAAACAAATGAAGCTTAGAGAAGAGAAGAATAAGATTAATCAAGTCCTTGAGGACATAAAGAGCATATTTGTTGATGCTCTAAAAATTGAGGTTGATAGGAAACAATCTATTCTAGATTAGTTAGCTAGAATTATCCACAAGTACAATGAAGAACTAAATGGAGAAGGTAAAATGTTGTAGAGTTTTGAGAGAAAATTTTAAAATCAAGATTTGGAGTAAGTAGCATAGAAGATTTATATAGATCAAGTAGAGTTGTATATTATTCTTACTTCATTGGAAATATCTATTAGTAATGTTGTTTCTTTCTTTGTCAAATTGAGTGACACACCTATCTTTACAAAGGAGATCAAGGATAAATTATCCAAGATAGATGAGGATATGAAGGCATGTGCACACCAGCTGTCACTTGATCTAAGTTATAGTTATGCACACTTCACAAAGATTAGATATCTAAAAAATCTCCTCTAGGTAGAATTATTGAGGGGAGAAGCTAGAATGAGGGCCACACTTGCTGAAATTCAAGGCACTATTCTTCCAAACATGGATGCACTACAAAAGCACATTTAATAGGAAAAGACTCTCATCCATGTTAATGAATTCTCCTTTTTTGACCACATGATGGAACTATCAATAGAGGTACACATAGCCTTGCATGCATGTAAGCTATTACAAGAGAATTCAGATAAGACCATGGTACTAATCTTAATGGTACATTCTGATTTCTTGTCACATTTTTCTATTAACTTGTAGATATTATAAACCTTTGGCATTTTTGTCAAAAAGGGGGAGAAGAATATTTTTTATATAGAGTAAGAAGTAAATGTAAATATGTTGATTAATAATATAGAGGAGAATATTATTGATAAAGGGGGAAAAGAATATTATGTTGATCTCAGATTGGTTTTGACAATTGAGTGTCAACACACTTAAGATATTTATTAAGTTCATGCATAGCTAGTAACACATGCCGAGCATAATATGTATAGATGTCAAGTTGTAATAAGTGTTGAGTCACTCATGTGCTGAGCAAGTTCAAGTCCCAAACAAGACAAAATTATAGTAAGCATTGAGCATCTGTATTATCAAGTGTTGAGTAACACAAAATGGACCTAGTTGTTTGTGATGGCACAAAAAACTATCTAAACCATTTTTGACCTGACTTATGGATAGATATTGAAGCTTTGAGGATAAGATCAAATATATTTGAATTCCCTATGAAATCAACATGCAACCAATCATAAAAATGGATGGAATTGAGTGGGAAAAATGAATGAATCTCAATCGTAGATTCATACCTAACCCTAAGCCAGCAAAGTCTTTTTAAACGAAGACAAAGCCCCATAATTTGGTATGTATGAGTGAATGTGTATGTGAGGAGGTGTTGCTAGAAAAAAATTGAAGGAAATAAAAGGGGTGAATTGATCAGTATAAATTCAACATGACTTAGAAGTGTGAAAGAATTGCAAAATCAATTTGCAAAATAGAGGAGAAACTATACAACATTGCTACAATAGATCAAGAGGATCAATATGGATATAATTGGAATCTAAAATTAGCAACACAAAGTTGTAAGTGTATTACATCAAACATTCTACTGTTACTTTCTAACAACTATATTAGCAGTGTGAAATCCTTTGAACTAAGGTTGATTCAACAGTCATTATAAAATCCTTTAATAGGGTGACATTCCAAGTGAGTGTTCTAAAGTCCTTTAGCTAGGAACACTTTTAAAAAAGTGTTAAATTTTTTTAACAAGGTGGGATCTAAAAATCCTTTGTAAGCCTTTAATAGGGTAGGCCTTTCATAGGGTAGATCATGAGAATGGTCAAACTATGTAACCTTAATAGGTGAACTATATTGTTGTAGTATTGAAGAATTGTGGGTATCTTCCCCACCCCAGTTTTACCTTTTCATTAGAGGGTTTTTGGGTAATCATATCTAGAATCAAGTGTTTATGTGAAAGCATTTACTTTACATGTTATTTCAATATGTTAATGCATGCATTTTTTTTAAGTTAAAAGTTGTATTTGTTAAAGATTTGTACTTTTGATTCACCCCTCCTTCTCAGAAGTATACATTTCCCATTTGCATTTCTAATCATTGGTATCAGAGTTGAGTTCTCATCATGAGAAGCCTTATAACTTGGAGAAAATATTTTGAAATGGAAGCTTACAAGTTGGGTAAGACCATTGAAAAGCAAGAGATTGAGATACATCTCTTACTACAACAACCAAATGATGCTAGAAATGCTTTGAGAAGTTTGCTAAAGAGAAGGAAAGAGATTGCTATGGAAAAAAATGACACTCAATACAAAGAAATTGACACCATAAAGTTATTTGTAGATGGTAACTCTTGTGAATTTGATGCAACAATTGCAAATCTCATGGACAAGAACAAAGTACAAGCTAAAGAGATCAAAAATCTCAAGTTGGAACAAGAATCACAAGCTACATTAATATGTGAGGTGACATAGAAAAAGAAGAAAGCTATAGAAGACAAGGCCATGATTGATGAAGACAAAAGAATTTTGGCAAACAAATTGGAAGAAAAATCAACAGATCTATCTAGGATCTCAAACATGGAATTCGACACCCTAAGCTAAATGATGAATGCCCATCATGAGTTGAATGTCAAGGACATTGAGATAACTACATTGAAGTTGCAAAATGACCTGAAAAGAGAAAAGGAGTTTTTTGAAAGTTTCAACAAGCCAAATGAAGCCATCAAGTACTTTGAGCAACTACTAAAATCCCCTAGATCTAGTAAAGACACATCAGGATTAGGCTACATAACCACTGAAGAAGGAGAATCATCCAAAGCTACTGAGAAAAAAAATAATAAAGGTAAGAATTCTAAGCAAAAAGAAAGGACATATAGCTAATGTTTGTAGGAACAAGAATGCTAGTCAAAATGTTAAGCCAAAGAACATGACTCATTGTCACAAGTACAAAAAACAAGGTCATTAGACACATAAATGCAAAACTAGAACCATGCATGCACCAAAAATTGAAGGACACTACTACAATTGTTAGAAGTTTGGACATAGAGCCTTTGAATGTAGATCCAAGTCCACATGGTCATTAAACAAGTCATCAAAGGGAAGAAACTATGAAAATTCCTATAACTAGGATTAGAATACAAGACATAACTATCATTATTGTCAAGAGTATGGACACATCCCTAAGAAATACATAAGAACAAACTTTATTGGTAGCTACAATAGATGGTTGAGTCAAATCACATGCTTTAGCTATTTGAAGACTGGTCATATCAACAAGCATTTCGCAACAAGGACAAAGGCACCTAACTCAGAGTTCAACAAAGGAAAAGGCAAGGTAGATGTTGAGCACATCAAAGGAGAGATGAAAAAAACATGGAGGAAGAAAGATGAATGCAACACATCAAATTAAGGGATCACTTCACCCAATAGGTCAAGTGGTCACATCTCATCAAACTAAGTAAAAGGAGGTATGTGGGACTGATATTCAATTTTTTTTATCATACATTAGTTCCAAAAGAAGATAGTACTAAATTAGATATATTAGCATGAAGAGAGATGCAAGATAATAAGGAAATTCCATGGTTAAATCTTTAAGTTTTCATCTTACTGCCGAGTGTGAAAAGTCATCTTCAATTGTGAAGTAGAGCACTAGCATGTGCTAAGATATTAGCCAAAGCCAGATAAAGCCGAGTCTATAGTAGCTATCGAGTAAAGGAAATTTTTATAGAAGCCAAGTAAAAGTAATTCTAATAGCTATTGAGTGATGGGAAACCAATGGATGTTGAGTGAAACAAAAATTGCATTGAACCTGAGTTTATAGCTATACATGTACCATGCAATAAATGCTATATTTTAAAAGCATATACAAGTGAATTTTACATATTTTTTTTGTCATTATGAACATAGAGCAAGAAAAAAAAGAGTGAAGAAGTGATTGGCAAGCAAGAGTGAAGCATTTGCATATATCATAACGAAGATCGAGCATCAAATCATCAATTCCAAAGGTATTCTTCACCTGATGAGCTACACAATTTGATATTTGTAAAACGCTAGCTTGTATAATGGCCTTGAGTTCTAAGAATCCAAAGGATAAGAACTATTACAATTTCAATTAATTAGCACTGAAGTGAAACAACCAGACTTTAGGGTCATACCAGAAGTTGCATTCAAGAATGATCCAGTAGGTTTGTTAACAATTATTCCACCTAAGGTTGTTATGGTTCAAGATGTGAGGAAGTGTTATAACTACAAGGTAGGAGGGATTGTAGATATGGAGATCAGACAAGCATATGATAGATTATGTGAAAATGGGGAGTTAAAGGAAAAATTCAAAATTATAGAGAGGAAGGGTTTAACCCATGCCCTAGCTTTTCCAACTGTCTTCAAAACTGAGTGGATCAAGATTGTTCTAAGTAGAATACATGATAGATGTTTGTGGATAGAAGGTGGACCCATCAAAATTTCAAAGAGAATTGTACATAGGGTTACTAATTACCCAACCCTAGATCAGCCTAAAACATTGAGGAGTGATTCAAAAGAGGTGATAGAGTGAAATAATGAGCAAAGTGGAACAAGAGAGGAATGACTATTGACACTATTACAAATTCACTTCTTCATTTTGTAGTGAGAGTCATATCACACAAATTATATCAGTCAAGCTGATTGAATAGTGTTCCTTATATAGCAATTGATGTAGGCTACAAGATAGTCAAAGAAAGATCAGACTTATGATCTTGCAGAACTACAGTTGTAGCAAATAATGGAGAACTTAGGAGCAATAAGGAAGTCTAAAAGTTCTCAATGTAAGTTTGATTCCATACTAATATGCATATTTTTCTATGTTCAAAATGAATTCCCATCTTTTGGTAGAGTAGGATGGAAGACCAATAGGTCAGTTACTGTGCAAATAAATGAGTACACTGAACAAATGGGAGATAATTTTCAGTCAATAATGACTAGTTACTTTGAAGACTTTAGGCAATCCATGAAGCAAAGGTTAAAAATTCCTATTTCCCTAGTGGAGAAATACTACAATGATATTTTCTTTCTTGTGGATATTGACTACATCTTCATCCAGGCTTCAATATCCAGAGTGAGATGGTTAAGACCTCTAGGTTATTAAATAAACATTGATAAAGCATCAACTGCCATCACTACACTTCTTGCAGAAGAAGTTGATAAGACAGCTAAAATTTTTGGTAATTATGATGTTGTCAAATCAAAGGTTGAAATGGAGTTGAAAACTACCTCAATTGTGAAAAAGAAAGACAAAATGGTAGGAAGTTGAAAGCCAAATATGGAGAAGGTGTCGAAGATGAAGATGATGATGAAGAAGAAGAAGAGGAAGAAGAAGAGGAATAAGGTCAAGAACCTCTTCCATTGGCCCAAGGCATGGGTGAGGATCAAGAAGAAGAAGGTGCTATGGGAGACGATGCTAAGTAAGCATTGGTAAAACCACAAGCAAAGAAGAGAAAGGCCAAAACATAACCAGTTGCACAACCTAAGGAAAAGAAAATTGTAAAGCCTAGTGCAACAAAGCCTATAGCTCTAGCAACTAGATCCACTACAAGGGCTACTACTCAAAAAGAAAATAAGAAAGCCAAAGAGAAAACCAAGGCAACTGAGCAGACTGGTCCTATGTAGAAGAAACCTAGAAGAAAATATGTAGCACAAACAGAGTTAGATGATGAAAAGATGGAGTCAGAAGATAAAAGACAATTCAAATTGGTAATTCATGCTCCCAAATTTGATCTTGAAAACATTTGTGATAATGTTAAAGATAATGCAGATTTGACTAGTTTGAAAAACATTGAATTTGGTAAACTAAGTAGAGAAGACCAAACATGGTTGAAGAGTTAGTATATGACATGATGGAAAACATCAAGAACACCCCTCTTGAATTTGATAACATAATGCCCAAAGATTTGTATACCACTATTGCGAATAAATGACACTATTGCCTAAACATGGAGAAGGAAAAAATAGAATCTACATTGGCACAAGTGATGTCAGAATTGTCAAAAGGAAAAATAACTAAAGCTAATAAGAAATATGGTAGCAAATTTCTAGCAAAGTATAGGGAATTTAGCATTTTACAAAATAAAATTGAGGATGTTGTGAAGAAATGTACACAAATGTGGAGACTAATATATGGATTAACAAATATAAAAGAAGGAGAAGTAGATCCCTTTGAGGGAAGGAATGATGAAGAAGAAGGTGAGGACAAGGAGGAAGAAACAAAAAAAGAGAAAGAAGACACTACAGTGGAGGAGACACAAAAAAAGAAAGATGAGGTGACAATAGCTGAAGAGCAGCAAGCAGAGCAAAATGTGGAAGATTCACAATTGCCAGCCATGAGCCCTCCAAATGACACAAACACAACTATAAAGACTATTACAGTGAAATATGTTCCTAGAAAATCACCTTAGAAAATCAATCCATTAACTATAGAGGATTTGAAAAAGATACTTGACCAATCCACATTACAGGCAAGGTTATGTGAAAATGTTGTATTGGTCAATGTGGATGGATTACAAAAGGTTGTCGCTGACATAACAAGGGAAAAGGTGACTACACAAGAACCACCTAATTACATCCCTATAGCTACCAGTTCTCAACCATTGACACAAATAGATGATAAATCCACAAAGTTTGACACTACTACAAAAGTTGATGAAGTTTAGACTGCAAAAGAAAAGGAGCCAACAAAGGAACAAGCAGGACTGACATGTGATTCTATACCTAAAGCACAAACACAAGGTATACCTCAATTGATCATAGTTGATCAAGGAAAATTTGATGAAGAGGACATACCCAAGGAAAAGGAGTAGGAAGCCATACAAACATTGGCTAATTTACCAACAATTAGCACTCCTACCAAAGTGCTTCAAGAGTTGAGCACTAGTGCAATGCCACTTCAAATTTTTGCACCATGCTCAAGCTCAACAAAGGTTGCAAGGGTTCTTCACTATGGAGACCCAACACTAGATGAAGAAATAGTTATACCAAAATATGACTATGTAACCAGATCCTTAGAATAGATCAATATAATAAAAGAGGCATTAAAGAAAAAGAAGAAACAAGAAATACTCAAAAAAGAGTATAAGAAAAGGCAAGCACTTCATGAGATCAGAGACATCTTCTTAAATTCCTTCAGCTTGCAAACACCTAATGAAACCAAGCCTATAATAGAACAATTATCAAAAATTGTTGAGTAGGTGACAAATGAGGACCAAGATACTAATGCAAAACTCATGGAATGGTCTAAAAATAAATTCCAAGGTAAAGTTGATGAGAAGATATCAAGTGGAATAGCACTATCACAAGTAGAACTGGCTACAAAGATTGAAAAAGTGAAGAAGGTACTTTAGAATATATTCTCACTATACACAAAATTGTGTGATCCCACACTCTTCAAACAAGAAATGAGCCAGAGGATTTTGAGTCTAGAAAGAAATCTAAAGATATTAGGCATGCAATTTCCACAAAGCCCAGCTCAGAGTGAGAAGCATTTCCATGCAATGCTTCATACACAAAAGTAACTAGCTATCTTAACAATAGAAGACACTAATGCAAGCGCCAAGTTATTCCACATTCAAGCTTCCCTTACCCCCCATTTGGAAATACTTTAGAAGGAACTAGCCTATGCAAAAGTAGTGTTAAAGAAAGACCCCAATCTTTCAACATTAGATGGCCTAGTTCATCTTGCAATAGAGACAACCATCTAGATCAAATCTTTAGATGTTGTAGTAAAAAACTGGGATGCTACTCTAAAGATTATAATGTAAGTTAACAAGAATTTTCTGGCTAAATACACACTCAATGTATAGACCCTTTAACATAAGTGTCAAAAAGGGAGAGATAAATGTAAGGAGGAGATAAAAGCCAAGGGGAGACAAATATGCTAGGGGGGGAAATGTAAAAGGGGAGATAAAGTAAATAGAGAGAAGAGCAAAAAAAGGGGGAGTAAATAGCAGAAAAGTAGAAATAGGTCATATCAAATAAAGAATATCTGAATGATTGAAGACAAAGAGTATTAGCAAGAGGAAAATCTACTCTTAGAGATTTTGGATGCAAGAAAGACATATTAACTCAGGGGGAGTTACAAAATTTTGAAATTTTTTGAAGTTTTGTATAAATGTCGAACTATGAATGCATTATACTCAAGGGAGATTAGATTCATCATGTATAGTTAAGTGTTTATGCTACTCATGTCAAAGGGGGAGATTGTTGATCTTAGATTGGTTTTAACAATTGAGTGTCAACACACTTAAGATATTTACTATGTTCATGCCAAGCATAATATGTATATATGCCAAGTTACAATGAGTGCCAAGTCACTCATGTGCCAAGCAAGTTCAAGTGCCGAGAAAGAAAAAATTATAGTAAGTGTCAAACATTAGTATTATCAAGTGCCAAGTAACAAATAATGGACTTAGTTGTTTGTGATGGCACAAACAACTATGTAAACCATTTTTGAGCTGACTTATGGATAGATCTCAAAGCTTTGAAAATAAGATTAAATCTATTTGGATTCCCTATGTGATCAACATGCAACCAATCAGAAAAATGGAAGGCCTTGAGCAAGAAAAATAAATGAATCTCAATCGTAGATTCATACCTAACCCTAAGCCACCAAAATATTTTTAAAGGGAGATAGAGCCCCATAATTTAGCATGTATGAGTGAATGTGTATGCAAGGAGGTGATGCTAGTGAAGATCTGAAGGAAATAAAAGGGGTGAATTGATCAATATACATTCAAGGTGAGTTAGAAGTGTGAAAGAATTGCAGAATTAGTTTGTAGGATAGAGGATAAACTATACAACATTGCTACAATAGATGAAGAGGATCAAGATGGATAGAATTATGATCTAAAATCAGTAAGGCAAAGTTGTAAGTGTATCGTATCAAACATTGTACTATTACTTTCTAACAACTATATTAGCAAGGTGAAATCCTCTGAACTAAGGTTGATTTAATAGTCATTGTAAAATCTTTTAATAGGGTGACATTCCAAGTGAGTGTTCTAAAGTTCTTTAGCCAGGAACACTTTTAGAAAGGTATTAAAATCCTTTAACAAGGTGGAATCTAACAATGCTTTGTAAGCCTTTAATAGGAGCCTTTAACAGGGTAGATAATGACAATGGTCAAACTATGTAACCTTAACAAGTGAATTTTATTGCTGCAGTAGTGAAGAATTGTGGGTGTCATTCACACCCCAGTTTTACCTTCTCATTGGAGGGTTACTGGGTAATCATATCTAGTATCAAGTGTTTATGTAAATGCATTTACTTTACATGTTATTTCAATATGTTAATGCATGCATTGTTTTAAAGTTAAAAGCTTTATTGGTTAAAGATGTGTACTTCTAATTCACACACCCCCCCTCTCCTCAAAAGTATACATTTCCCATTTGTATTTCTAACATATTAAACTCCAAATGTATGTCTAAAGGAGATATACATGTATGGGGGAGTAGCAATATGTATAGATAAGTAATGAATATGCTTACAAAAGAAATTTTGGATAATTAGAAAAACATATTTATTTACCAAGCTACAACAATAGGAACTCAAAATTGAGTTGAAGACATAGAATGTTGATAAAGGAATTTTTTGACTTATAAATTTGAGAATTCAAATTTTTGGTTTGATAAGTTTTTTTGTCACTAATGCCAAAGTGGGAGATTGTTGACATTAAAGTCATATCTTTTATTAGTGACTTAAAACTTAGTTAGTTGGTTATATTGCTACCAAGCTCTACAGTTGCTACTAAGCATATCATTCATCCAATAGTATTAACCAAGTGTTTTAGTTGCTACCAAGATAAATATTCATATTAAAGTTCAAGCTAAGCTACATAGTGTATATCGATAAGTTGAGATAGTTTATATTTTAGCTTGAGCATACCAACTTCTACCAAGCTATCTAGTAGAAGTGATGAAGATCTTAGTATTAACCAAGCTTTGTAGTGTTAACCAATTTTTATAGTGTCTTTCGAGCTCTATAGTGTTAATGAAGTGAATCTAATGTTGACTAAATCATGTAGTGTCAACCAAGTGATTTAACATCTACTCAGTTTCTCAATGTTCACTAAGTCACATAGTGATGACCAAGTTTGAGCTACTTGAAGTGATTAGTATGGACTAAGCTAAGCTTCAAATTCAACTAAGTTCTAGAGTCTTCCAAGCATTGATAGTGCTTGTCATGTGTCAGAACATCACCAAGTTTGTCTTTGGAACCCAATTTACAAATATTGGGCCGACTTTGTGAATTATGATGAATTTGATATTGTAGCTGACTCCAATAAGTAGTTCATTGGACTAATATATATGTAATGTGTTATATCATATCCAAGGATGTAATTCAATTGAATATGTGAAGAAGTATAAGAAAAAGAGTGTGGATTGAAGGCTACAAGCAATATATGGTACAATAGAGACTTATCTATCACAATAAGTTGATTATTACAATTCAAGGAAACTCATTCAACAAATAAAAGTTGTAGATTAGAGATCAACCACTGATTCATTCTAACAAGTGTAACAATTAAATCTTTAACAAGATGGATTTAACAGTCTTTTGCTAAATCTCCAAACTAAGTGCATACTTTACTGTATGTTTTTAAATCCTTTAACAAGGTGGACCTTACAGTCCTTATTGCTCCTAATAGGGAAAATCACCAGAAGTGGTCAATTATAATTCTTAGCATGTTAACTTTATGCTACATTAATAAAGCTTGTGGGTATCATCCCCACCCCAATTTTACTTTCTAATTGGAAGGTCTCTAGGTCACCATATCTTGTGGCAAAGTGTTATGAATGTTTTATTCTTTTCACTCTTTCATGCATGCAATTAGATAAGAATAATATATGAAGGATTAATTCACGAAATAAGTTAAAGTTTTATTGGTTCCTAATTCACCCCTTGCCTCTCAGTAACCTAGCCTACTATATATTTTTAACACAATGAAATTCCTCCAATAAATAATGACTTTTGTGTTGGAGAGAGGATATATTGAATAGCATAATTCTCATTACATGGTTTGAGCCTATTTTCCATGCATGGAATAAATGTCTTTTATAACAAGGTTGTTGAATTGATGGAATATGCCAGACCTTGCTATGATTACAGTAGTTGGATGTAGATTGTTAAATTTAAAAAAAAAAACATATTTGTAGGTATGCACTCGTAGAAAATTATATACAATAAAAAGTTAGCACACAAAGTAAAATAGTAGCTATATACATTGGTGAAAGACCAAAAGAATAAGAGAATATTGCAAATTTTATAAATAGTACATGACCTGCGTCAACTAAGAAGTGACCCAATTGCATATTTGAGGTGCACAAGGGAATTCATGTATTTGTACGTGTGATTAAATTAATATGTAGAGGTGAATATTTTCTTATTGGTTACAATTTGAACCACAGATACAAACGAAGCCAGTATCATGGGTGAGGTCTTACATAGTATGTAGATTTAAAATCAACTCCAATCAATGAATCTAACACAACTTTATCTTTTTTTTAGCTAACTTAGAATAATAGCACATGTGTTCTAACATGTCTCAATGATTTTTCTTTGAAATATAAGGCAATAGTATGGATCAATAGCTACACAAGATGTATGATGATGGTGGTTCTCATAGGATTTCTTCTTCCCAACCATTAAAACTCATTATTGTTGTACTAGTTAGATACAACAAATATGTTAGTGCATTTTTCTTATTATGTTTTATTCTTCATTGCTATTTTTGATTGATTTAAATATAGCACTAATAATATTGTTCTCACAAATGAGTGTTGATCAGCAAAAGGGTAAGGAGAAAGTAGTCCATAAGGAGCTACATGATGAACAAGATCAATTCATTAATGAATTTGTGTCAATTGTTGATTCTATGGTTTCCCTACAAAAGGTGCTTCATTCACTATCAAGAGTGTTAGCACAATTAGTATCAATTTGACCTCAGACTCCTCAAATACAAAAGACACAAGATGAGTTTATACACCTAGTTGAGACATATATAGTAAGTATTGATGTATTTTTTAATTATAAAAAAAGTTCAATAATGGTTTTTATAGTATACTCTTTTATTTATGTCATGAAATAAAATGTATGTGTTACTTTTATAGAGGATGTTGGATATGGTAAAGGACCATGCCCCAGATGATAATACTTTAGGTGGTTCGACTGCATTGCATGTTTTATCCTACAGTTTTGTTTTTCTTGAACAACTTTTGTTTTTAATAGCTCTACCAATCTTATTTTTTTGTTCTCTAACAATCTTATTCTTTAGCTCCTAGCATTGATCCTATGTTCACTACGTCATATGCTAAAAAGAACAAAACCAAAGAGGTAATGTCAATAGCAAGGTTGGTAATATGTAGTATTCTCATAGATGCAATGGAAAAACCTATTAGTAAGTAGATTCCGCTTTTTCTCTCTCATTTTTCATGTTTTTATTTCACTTGAACTATTATTTCTAAGGGGCATTTTTTAATATTGGATTCATTTTATGCAAGAGGTGATGAGAACATCCCTTGATGTACTTGTGTTAGATGTATGGGAACACTAAAGAATTTTAATCAATTTCTTGTGAGAAATGAAGATGGACTTGTTGGATAAATAAGAGGAGTAATTGGGAGGTGAGGGGTGAATTAGATACCACCAAAAAAATTCTAAATCCCTTAGATGTCAACAAAACTTCCATTAAACTCACAACTTTAGTTGGAACAAGATATTCACTATAACTTGGTTAACAAAGCAATTTGATATATTAATGTGCATTAATCTTTAGTGACTTAGTTGTCAAAAGACAAAGCAATAAGAAACTAACATGAACACATTAGGCACTGAGATTTAATGTGGAAACCCAATTTGGGAAAACCACCCATGCAACTAGTTACAACATTTCACTCTTCTCAAGTGAGCCCTATTAGGAGCCAACCCTATTAAACGTTATAAAACACACTATTAGGTGTTACCTTGTTAAAGGATTTAAATCACCTTGTTAGGAGTGACCTTTTATAGGTCTTAAGACACTTCAATCTAGAAATTCCATATTGCTAGAGGATTTACAAAATGACTCTTAAGCCAATTCTATTAAGAGATTTATTCACCATTATAATTGTTAGCGAGTAACAATAATTGACCTAATTTATGAAGCAACTAGACTGTAGATTCATATCACTATTCTTTTTTATCTTCTAGATCTTTCCTAATTAAAATATTTTTTGCAGTTCCTTGGATATTCTTCCCTTAATCAAATATCCTTCTTAATTTTCATCTTATCTTCTTTCACAACTTCTATATTTTCATCTCAGAACTCAAGACCTTTCATATATATGAAATAAAATTTCAAGTCGACTTGAATATTCTTACAAATAAACAATTAACATCCATTAAGTTATCTTGCATAAACAAAATAAATAAAGAAAATTATTTTGATGCAGGTCAACTTGAACTAAAAATAAGTCACTTAGTTACCACTGAGTTCCTTGGTAACCTTCCTGACTTGTTTGATACAAAACTTCTAACTTAGTTACAATTGAACTCCTTTGGTGACTGACCTATCATGGCTTCAACTAGATCACTTTAAACTTATGTTCCACTTGGCTGATACAAGAGTCTTCTAAGCTTAGTTCTAACTAGGAGTGCTCAGTTAGAGTATAAAATTTGTTTATCATCAATGACAATATATAATTGAATAATTATTAACAAAAATCTCTCTATTTGGCATTGATGAAAACACAACATGTCATTATGCAAAGAAAACTTAGAGAAATAAAATGATTTAAAATATTTTATAATATGCTTAGTATCATTTTGATTCTCTATCTATCCATCAACACTCCCTCTAAGATTTTCCATCTACCATCTTATCTTCAAACTCTACCAGATCGAGTTCTCCCTCTTATAGATTATTGCCTCTGATTCTTCTCTAATTACATCAATCTCTTTCAATGAATAGATGACATGATTCTCTCCTTCTTTGACATCAAATGCCAAAGACTTGACATCGTTCTTTTACAATGTACTTGATGTACTAATTCATATGCAATGAGCTCTAACTTCTTTACATCAAATTGATAGTTCTTCAATAAAGCTCAGTTGATGTATCACCAATCTATACTCTTATGAGAATTAGATAGGGGAATGGCCCCTAGCTTTCCTCTTAGATTAAAAAATGCATCCTTAGTTAATGGTTTGGTAAATGTGTTAGCAACCTACTCCTTTGTGTTAACGTATTCCAATCTAATATCTTTATCTTGAACTAAGTCTCTTAGAAAATGATCCTTCATTACAATGTGTTTTGTCTTGGTGTGCATTAATGGATTTTTAGATATATTGATTGCACTTGCATTATCACAATAGATAACCATTAGATGCTTGATTTATTCCTTAATTTCTAATATCAAATGCTTGAACCACATTATGTTGGAATAATTAGCTACCACAACAACATATTTAGCTTCTTTGTAGATTGACAGATTTAATACTTCTTTTTGCTTGTCCACGATACTAACCTCTTTCCAATAAAGAATGATCCTCCAATAGAGCTCTTCCTATCATCAATGCTTCCAACCCAATCAATATTAATAAAGTATTTCAACTCAAATTTTCCTCCTTTCTTGTATAATAGACCATAGTCTCGAGGATCTTTTAGATATCTCATAATTCTTTTGATTTCCATCATATGTTTTCTTTGGGATTTGTAGAGAACCTTACAACTATATCATCTACTAATGCAATATTAGGTCTTGTGTGAATAACATACTAAAGTTTTCTAATAATATATCTATAGATAGTTTAATTTACCTATTTTAAATCATCATCCTTGGATAACTTGTGTCCAGTAGACATAGGTGATCCAACAAGTTTGGAATCTTCCATTCCAAAGGTCTTCAATATGTCCTTGATATATTTTGACTAAGTAATGTAAATGCCCTCCTTCATTTGATGAACTTGTAAACCAACAAAGAATTTTGTTTCTCCAAACATTGACATTTCAAAATCTTTCCTCATTTCTTTAGAGAATGACTTGAATGAGTCATCATGACCTGTAAATAGGATATCATTAGCAAATATTTCTGCTAACAAAATTGTGTTATGTGGTCTCTCTTTAATATACAGACTATTGCTACCATTGGTTCTTTGAAAATCAACCTTTATTGAATATCCATGAAGTCTCTCATACCATGCTCTAGGAGCTTGCTTCAAACCATATAAACCATTGTCTAACTTATAGACCATGTCACTTTTGTTTGCATTAATGAAACTTTTAGGCTGACCAATGTAAACTTCTTCTAGAATTCCATTCAAGAAAGCTAATTTTACATCTATTTGATATACTTTGAATCCTTTAAATGCAACAAATGTAAGTAGTGTCCTTACACCTTTATGTCTAGCAATAATAGAAAATATTTCTCCATAGTCTATACATTATTCTTGATTGTATCCCTTTCACACTAGCCTTTCCTTGTTCCTTGAGACTTCTCCATTTTCATTGAATTTATTTATGAATACCCACTTTGTACAAACTATATTTTTATCCTTGTCTCTAGGAACAAGAGTACAAGTATTGTTTCTTTCAATTTTATCAATATCTTCATTCATTGCCTCTATCCAACTTTCAATTTTCAATGCATCATTAATAGTTCTAGGTTCAAATTTAGTAAGAAAATATGTACCATTTAGTTTTTTCTTTGCCATTGTGTCTTTTATTTGATCTCCAATTATTTTCTCAAGTGCATGATGCCTTTTGACATATCTAGCCAGTACAGGTATCTTACTTCTAGATTCTTGACTACTTTTACTTGGTTCACCATGCTTAAAGGTTCTATGAA
This sequence comes from Cupressus sempervirens, assembly GCA_028749045.1. NCBI lineage: Eukaryota > Viridiplantae > Streptophyta > Pinopsida > Cupressales > Cupressaceae > Cupressus > Cupressus sempervirens. The sequence goes on along the minus strand of CM053790.1, from coordinate 165,529,547 downwards.
TTTCAAAATTCTACTTTGTTTTTGCTATCTGAGACTTAATTCCGATAGATTTTTTCCAATTCAAGTTGCACTAGCTATAACTTGGTTGACACTTCAAACTAATCTGGTGGGGTAATTTGTTGAATGCTAGTTAATGTATCAGATTCAAAGTAGAAAATTTTTATGTAGTCTTTAGGTTCTTTGTTTCTTAGTTCTTCATTATTTTCTACAAACTTGTCATTTTTTACATGTGCACTTTCTATAACCTTGTGAGTAACAAGATTCAAACATTTATATTCATTTCTCTTGTTGGAGTACCCTAGATATATGCCTTCTTCACTTTTCACATCAAACTTTCCTTTCTTCATCTCTTTTAAGATATAACATTTGCTTCCAAATACCTTGAAATAATAGACATTAGGTTTATATCCATATCATAATTCATAAAGTATTAGATCTTTACCTTTCTTTAGTTGAACTCTATTTGGGGTTTGAATTGTTGTGTTGATTGAATCCTTCTAGTATTTGGTTGCAACATTTTTCTCTATCATCAATTTCCTTGCACAATCCATGATGGATCTATTCCTTATTTTTGCTATGCCATTCTTGTGAGGTGTACTAGGTGTAGATACCTATCTTTTGATTCCTCTTTCATTGTAGAATTTATTAAATTCATTAGGGATGAATTCTCCTCCTCTGTATGATCTTAAGCATTTTAAATTCTTACCTATTTCTTTCTCAACTCTAGCCAAATACCGCTTGAATTTTTGAAAAGCTTTAGATTTATCCTTTAAGTACATTACTGTCATCATCCTAGAATAATTATCAACAAACAAAATGAAGAATTTTTCTTTGGTGCATCTATGTGTACCTATTAGTCTAAAAAGATCTATATAAACTAGTTCCAAGACTTCTTTAGTATTGTAACTCTTACTTTTGAAGCTATGTTTACCCATATTTCCAATATGACATTATTTTCATATGGTCATTCTAGGTTTCTTTAGATTTGGAATACCTCTTACTCTTTCATTTTTGCTTATAGAAACTAGATTATCACAGGTTACATGACACATAATTTTATGTCATAACCAACTTTCTTGTATAAGTGACAAGAAACATGAAATTAAAAAGTGATCAAGATAGAATCGATTACCATTTGTCTGATTGCCAATTCCAACTAGGTTTTCTTTACCATCTAGAAGCTTGGCCTTCCCATTCATGAATTCTAGCTTGAATTCAATGTTATTCAGTTGTGCCACACTTGGAATATTATGTCTTGGTCCTTCAACCTAGTAGTCATTATCACATTTGATTTCATTAGTCAATGCAATGAAGCATTTTCCCTTCACATGTCATGGTCCATTGTTTCCAAATTTGACACTTCCACCATCATAGTGCTCCAAGTGTTCAAACTTTATTTTGTTGCTAGTCATGCAATGAGAACAACCACTATCTATTATCCATGTGTTATTCTCTCTTACATGATAAATGAGTTCCATCTTTTCATTAGCCTCATCATCTAATACATCATTAATATCCATATACACCATTTCATCTTCATTATCACTGTCAAAATATTTAGCAATATAACAAGATTTCTTACCTTTTTCTTTGTAGTCTTTGTAGCTTTTGAAATATGTATTTCCTTTGAACTTGTTGGACTTTCTTTCATCTTTACTTTCTGTTGGTCTGACTTTTTCTACAGTAAAAAATTCTTCAGTTAAACCATAGAAAAGTCAGAAGTTCTATGTCTAAGTGAAGTATAAGGTTTTGGATAAACCATCTATAAGAAATATTCGCCTTGTAAGCCTTACATTCATCTCTATTTATAAATGGTCAGGCGCGAAAATTTTCAAAATTCAAAAGAAGCGAATATGCTTCCGTATTCCTTTTCCTCTCTCCCAGGTTACCTTTCTTACTGTTTGTCCCAACCGTCAGATCCGATTAGATCTACCGCTGGCGTTACCTCGCTATTGAAAGTTGCATGCTCATTAAGTATAGCGAGATAGTGAGTGTCGAGTTTTTAAGCGGTGGGACCATGAAGTGAAGGTGCGGCGATCGGAGATTTGCTTATTAATTACTTTATTGTGCAGGTACACTTTGCAATTCGCCATAAAAAGGGGAAGAAGGACCCACTAGAATATCTGACATCAGAGCCGGAATGTTGATTTTTTCGGAAGTTCCGCCACTTCGCTATCGAAAAATTCAGGCACTTCACCGTTAGCGAAGTAGCGAGGCCACGTGAAAATCTTAAAATGATGACATTGCATCTTGCTTGTATCATAATTACACCAGGTGGCATGACCTGTCATGAATACTGTTGTCAGAATCAGTTTTAATTAACGGAAGTAATTACTGGGTACCCCCTTGTTTTTTCCGGCACGGAATCCTTTTAAGTGCCGAAGCTCGCTACCTCGCTATCGGAAAGTTGAGGTGCTTCACCGTTAGTGAGTTAGCGAGGCCCTGTAAAATGGTAAAAGATCCGATTCTCATAAATGCTTACCTGACTAAATGTACAAGAAATCTGGAACATCAGCTTAAAGTGAATCAACGGAGCTCGCTATCTCGTTATGATGAGTTGCAAGGAAGATAATTACAGCGACATAGCGAGATGGGCCCACCGCCTTCTTTCTTAAGAAGCCTTGTAGCGTATCTTTCGATCATTTCTTGATCCGATCAACGGTTGTCGCCGCCTCGTTATGGCAAGGTGCTTGTTCTTTATGCATAACGAAGTAGCGACATGCTGACACGTGTTCTCCATCATCAGTGGGTTTAAAGGTAAGTGCCATCAAAAGAAATAATTATGTACGTGGCAAGCTCTCATTGGGTAATATGACTGACATGGCAAGTGTAACTCCTAGTTGTTCTCTTTGTACCGCATGATTGTAGGATCTTTGAAGATCAACGGCGCAGTTTTAAATTAAAAATGTAGTGCCACTCTCTGTATTAATTAGACAAGAAAGCTTCATCCGTGAGAAAAAATAGAGTATAATACAGAGAGATTGCATCAGTTTCATTTCACGCGAGAAAAGATTTGAAGCCATTCCTGTGCAGAAGCTATTACTGAAAGAAAAGCGTGCCAAGGTTGATAAGAAATTGTCAAGTTATCTGTTCGCTGAAATTTTGCAAGAATTCAAAGGAAAATTGAGACAGAATTCAAGTAAGTAAAATTGCCATCATCTTTGTGAGCTTTTAAGTTTTAAAGAGGATAGCCCAAGATGCCTCCTAAGAAGGGATTTACAGGAGCAGTAAACTACCTGGATAGAAATGTGCATGATGATTTGCTTGAGTTACTTCCTGAGTCCACTGTAGAAACGGTGCAAGTTAAGAGGTTAACCTCACTCAATCCTAGGCTTAGGGTAGCTGATGGATTGTATGATAAGGGTAATTGGGTCCGGGATGCTCGAACTGCTCAGACTGGTTTGAGTTTATTCAAGAAATGGTTTGCAGAGAGAAAGTTATATGCCCCTCATGCCAACATTTGGAATTTTGATCTTGGGAAGCTTGTTGTTCCCAGCGTGTTTATGGATTTTGACTTGCTTGAAGCCATAGCAAAAAACTATGACCAAGCCACTAAGGTAGTGAGGAGAATGGATGGTGAGGCTTTAGTTACCATCAGTCCCGAGGAGATTAGGAAGGTATTCAGTCTGGGACCCCTCACCATGTATCATGTGCCCATTAATCTGATAGATTTAGAAAAAGAATATATATCCAAGAGGGATCTAGTTAGACAGGGTGCATTGAAAGCCCACATAGGCCAAATTGGAGGCCTCCCAACCATAATATCATCTTCTAAAGAGCCTTTCAAGAAATCATGTTTTAATGCCAGGGCAGTGGAGATATATAGGACCCTGTGCAGAGTCTTCGGAGAGGGCGAAGAAGACTTTATTCCGGTGAGCTTCATGTATATGATCACCCAAATCTCTTCTTTTGGTGTGGAAATAAATTTTGATTTTGCATCTTACTTGGCAAATGAGATCCATCATGGATTGGTGGGGATTGCACAGGGCAAGGTGGAAAAGGTTTGGGGTCAGTATTCCTTACTGATGCATATGTTTCTTTTTAAAGGGGCCACTTATTTTGGTAAAGAAATGGTTTTAAATAGAGAACAAGAAGGGGAAGCACTACCAGTCCAATTATGGAGTGTAGACATGACCTGGGAAGCAGAAAATGCTAGCTTCATTAGATTTGATAGGCACTTTGCCTCCAAACTAAGGTGCCTCTTATTGAGTGACAATCCCAGAATCCCTAAGGCATTAATGCACCTTATCAGGCCTTATGGACAAAACCCACAATCTAAAGGTTTCACATAATTGGGGAGATATTATCCCATATTCAGTCTCAACGGTCATCAGGGTCTATGGTTTCAAAGGAACACCCCATGTGTTACCCTATCAGGTACCCTTGAAGGTAGGGATAGCTGAATTTTTGTGGCAGTTGGGAGGAGTGGAGGAGGCCTTTTTGCACAAAAGGGGGACAGGATCAATTTTTCCTACTTGTACTATAGCCCACCAATTTGTGATAACTAAAGAAGGGTGGGCCTTTCTCCATAAATTTTTGGATCAATATAAAATGGCAGTGTCTCATTCTCGTTTTTGTGATGCAGAAGGTTTCTTTAACTCTGCCCTTAGATTGAGAATCAAGCTGCGTCCAGTTCAGCATCAATTCTATTTTCCAGAAGATGTAATAAGAAATGAATATTCTCTCCATGAGCAAGAAATAAAGAAAGAAAAATGGAGAGTCTATTCAAAAGTTTTGGAATTCATTAATTGTTTTGATAAAAATTTCAGTCCTCTTAGTAATGTTGCGAACAATGCAGATAAAGTATATAAGCTCATGAGTAATTTCTCTGAGATAATGGAGGTAATGAATGAGAAGAAACAGCATTTTATTAATTCTTTTCCAGATAAAGCCAGAGAAATTATGAGAAAATTGGGTTTCACTCCCAACATTGGAGTAGGTCCACTGGTGGTACGGAAGAAAACAGGGTATACTATTGTCCGACAGCAGGTGCCCATTGTGCATAAAGAAAAACAGATTGTTGGATCCACCAGCACTGTCCTAGAAGAAAGACCCCCTGAACCTTCCCCCAAAAGAAGAAGAATAATAAGAAGGGAGGAAGAATCCCCTGATGAAAGTGGCTCACCTTTTCAAACCCCAATAAGAGTTGAGGAAGAACAACTCACCAGTGAGCAATACGAACAAATGGGGTCACAAGGAGAAATTTTAGTTACACAAGCAGAGATTGATGAAGGGAACCCTCAGGAACCCCCTGTACCAAGTTTTGAATTAACTATAGTAGATTTCAGAGGAAGGGAATTGGACCCTATTTTGGAACAAGCCAGTCAGCATTTTTTGTCTGATAACAATTTTGTAAGATCTAGGGCTTTCCATCAGTTTGCGTGGAGAGTAAACATGCACATTTTTGAGCAAAGGTGCAATAATATGAGAGCAGAACATCCAGAAATGGATGAGGCCTCCATTCAAAGTCTAATAAAAGAACAAATGGTTCAAGAGTTCCAAAATATAACCCCTGATGAGGGAAGACAGATGGTAAAAAATGCTAATGTTTTATTATTGCCCAATTGGGACATTGCTGACGCATTAGTTTTTAATTCTGTTTCAAATAATTTAGGGCTCCAGGATCCAAATAAAGAGGAATTCTTGGGTACAGCATTCAGAAATGATCAAGCTGCCCTTGTTATGTGGTCCATGAGAAGAGGATCCAGGGTTACTTCATCACAGCCTGATGATTCAGGATTGACAGGGAGTATCATTGTAAGAAGAGTTGCTGACACTTCAAATGTACAAGCAGCCCACATGAATGTGGATTATTCTAAATTTGCCCTGGCTACTGCGGAAAGAGAAGAGAGGGAAATGATGGATATGCATAATAAATATGAAGTAGTGGTAGAAGCCTATAATCAAGAGGTAAAAAGGAGAATTGAGTTAGAAAACAGGGTATCTCAATTAGAAAAGGTACTTGGAAAGAGAAAAATAGGAGAATCCAGTACATTAAGAATTGCATATCCCCCACAGTCATCTGTGGGATTAACCCCTATTATTGAGATACCTGACACCCCTGAAAGACCCCAATTCTATACTGCAGAGGAATTTGAAGCAGAAAAAACCAAATTACATGAGTGGCAGATAGAATTTAGAAATCAGCAGGAAGAGAAATGGAGGCAGGGTGTGACATACTTGAGGGATAAAATAAAATGGTCAAATTTTTATGACCAGTTGAAGAGGATTGTAACCCTCATAGATGAGTTAAATAAAGAAAAGAATGGACTAGATTCTCTTACACAGAAGTGGAGACAGAGGAATAATGATGTTACAATTATTTGTATATCTACAGTTCAAATGCCTTACCATCAGGTTGAGAGGATTTTTGATTTATTAAGTCAATTAGATAATTTTGAAAATAAAAGAGATTCTTTACAGAGGAAATTGACACTCTGTTTTTCAAGATATCTTGCTAAGAAATTCACCCTATTTCCTTGTGCCTTAGAATCTATTGATACAGTAAAGGAAAAGGACAAATGGAAAAAGGAAATGGATGAATTATTTGATAACAGAATAACAAACATCATCAGTGAGACTGGCTATTGGTTTTGGGCAAAGACAAATGAAGAGCTGGTAAAAATACAACTGTATTATGCTGATATAAGAAGAGAATTCGATGAATTAGAAGAAAATGCCAATTCTTTAATAAAGATACAAAGAGAAACCCTAAGTTTTGATTGGCCAGATGATGATACTTTCAACAGATGGAAAGATTAGTTTAGTGAACAGATGTCAGGAGAAGATGACGAGGAAGATATAAGAGTAATTGTTACTCTTGTAGTCAGCAATGATGACATAGAAAATCCCCAGGTTAAAGTGATTTTGCATGTAACAGAAGATGATACATCACTTGCAGACCTTATGGGTATGTACTCTAAAGATGAAGAATGATTGCGAGAGCAGATCATAACAACCAAGAAGCATAACAGAAAGGGACCCGCCAAGAAATGCTGTTGCAATCAACCTTTCTGTTATTCTTGTTTTTTTTTTTTCAAAAGAAGGACACCTGTCACCTTCTGTAGCCTGAAGCTTGTTGCATCTCACATTATTTAAGTGAGATCCCAAGGCTAAAGAATGGTCCGAATTTGGTTTTCACTAAGTATTGTGCTTAGTTCTTTTTTGGTCCAAACATTTTTGGAAAGAAATTTATAGTATGTTTTTTCTGTCAAAATTTTCTGAGATATGGATGAATGTAGAAAGAACTGTGCTTCTTCTCTGAAGGTTTTTCTGGGTCTTTTGTAAAGGATATATCATTTTCAAAGGAAATGAATACAAGTTATGAACTGTCCCCATATCTGTTCTTCTCTAAATTTTGTCTCCTTTTTAGTACTGAGCTACCTTGATGTTGTGTGAGTAAAAGCTTATGCAATTGATTGCAATTTAGTAAGACTGTACATCCATTTGTTATTGCTGTTAATTCAATGGATTAAGTAAAGGCTTTGATGAATGTGATGAGGTTGCTCGAGTGTTAATAAGGATTTTTGAATGACAAATTCTGGTAAGAATTGCTGATGAAAATTCGTTGCAAGGCAACAAATTAGATCTAAGAATTTACTTGACTCTGAATTCCCAATGGATTAGGCACTGATCGAAAGTATTTCAGCCAAAAGAGAAGTATATTATAACTAGCTTTTTCAAAATACATCATAAAATCAATTTTCATTTATCTTTCCTGTAAGATTTTCAAAGTTGGCCAGCACTTGCCTGCCTAGATTGTTTTAGCTTCGTTTAGCCATTGTTGTTGGAAACATCTGCAGAGCTATAGAAGATTTCTTGGCCATATCTGTTCAAGGGATGTGTTTATCAGTTATTTACTTATATGTTTAAGGATTTAGAGATGAGAATCAAAATGAAACTAAGGATAATTCTCATACAATTATTCCATCTTTGAACCATCCCCGGGTGCACCCGCCCTGGTTTTACAGAGCCAAAAGAGTAGAAAATCGTCTAAGATTTTATTGAAGTTGGGTCCTAATACTTTGCATATGCAAGTGATAATGAGAATTGGCTATTCTTTAGGTTGTGTATGTACTGATATCTAGGTACTAAGCCTTTTGTCGCCTAGTAGTTTTAGTACTGTTAACATCAAAAATAAAACACCAACAAAATGGCGACTCTGCTGGGGACTCATTAGTGTCAAAACTTGAGAATCTAAAGAAGATACAAACCCAAGTACCATTGCTACACACTGACACATCCAGCTTATCCGAGTGTCTTATCTAACAAGCAAGAGTTGCAGTCTTACAACATCAGTGATTGATCTCTTTGTGCCATATTTTTATTCCCGCTCGTGTATTGTTTTCTTTCTGTCAGTAAGGAGTGTTATTATATTTTCCCGAAAAAGGGTGGCAACTCAGTCAAGGTTTTGAAGCTAGTGCTTATTGTAACAAAAGGAGAATATGGCTGACAAGAGAAAAAACATAAGGGCTTACATGAGAGCCAATCCCGATGTATCAATGTATACTGATTTACCCCAAGGTGGTAGGAAGAACCAAAATAAGAAAAGAATAGATCCAAATCCTACTTGGAAGCCTAGAGGTAATGCCTCTATAAATTCCCAATATCAACCGATAATAGCAAGAGAATCATCTTCGCTTAGTTCTGAATCCGAAAATACAAGACTTTTAGGAGGTATTTTCAGTACCCCATTACCAAATCAGAGAGTTTTTCAAGATAAAGACGTATCTACTATGGGAGTTGCTTCACCCAGACCAGGGCCTGTAGCAGATATAAATTGTAGGCTAGGATTCAAAAGTTCATCTGATAACCTTTTTAATCCCAGAGTAGCCCCATATATGGAACCGAACCTTATAGATCTAGATGATCCTGCTGATTCCGAGGCAACCTCTGCTGATTCTAAAGAAGTGCAATCTGAAATAGGATTTTTGAAGAAATGGATTGCTGAGGAAGAAGCTAAGCGCATCCGTCTTGAAAAGGAAAGGGAGCGAGCCACTTTGGATGCAATAATAGAAAGAGATACTCTGCTAAGAAGGATGGCTGCTTTGAAAGAGCAAAATAAAAAATTAGAAGAGAATATCCCCACTCTCCATCAGGACGTCTTTGGAAATATTGATAATCTAAGAGCTAAAGTTCAACAACAGGAAAAGCTCCTAAATCAAATACAAGAACCAATTATTGCCCAAATTCAAGCTTATAAACCCATTCAAGTTAATCCAATAGAGCCCACTGGAACAGTTCCAGATAAAGGGAAAGGCAAGGCTGTAGGAATCCAAATAAATGAGCCTCGAGCTATACCAAGCAAACCTATACAACCCTCCATATCAAAATTAGATCTAGAACTAGAGAAGGCTCGAAAGGAGAAGGAAGACCTTGCAAAAGAACTTGAGAAGGTTGAAAATGAAGCTCAGGCCGCAGAGACCAGAAGGAAAATCCAATTCATAAAGTCTAATTCTGCATTAAATTCATGGCCTAGTTTGTCTATCCCACCTACAAATCCTGCACCAGTTAATGCTCCCATAATCCCGACTCAGAAAGCACCCCAATCTGCTCCTACCTCATCTTCCAATATTGGCACTCAAGTCCCATTTGTCCCACCACAGCTATCCCAAGCTGCTCTCCTAACTCAAGCTAATGCAGCTAGTACCTCTAACGCTCCCAATTTCCAGAAGAAACCTATATACCTTGAAAAATATAGACAAATATCATTTGCCGGTATTCCTGGTGCCCCCCATCCCATATCTTTTGATTTAAGGGATAAAGTGGTGAAGTTTTCTGGAAATAATGCTGTCACTAGTGAAGAACATTTGAGAATTTTCATTGACATGCTCAATGATTATGAAGTTGAACATGAGGATATGGTGATGAAATTATTTGTGCATTCACTCACAGAGGATGCAAGGCATTGGTTCAGGAGGTTGCCTGATGATAGTATTACTTCATGGAGTGATTTGGAGAAATTGTTCAAGGAACAATATGGGGACAATACCAATGTAGGATTCATGTTGAATGAGTTCAACAATATCAAGAAGAATCCAAATGAATCCACATTTGATTTCAATGTGAGATTTCAGAAAGGGATGTACAAACTATTTTAGTTTATGCGGTTAAATGAAGACGTCTGTCTTACAACCTATTTTAATGCCTTTGATAGCAAAATGGCCTACCAACTGAGAGATAAAGATCCTAAAACTTTGAGAGATGCCTATAGAGTTGCAGTGAATATAGAAAATAATAGAAAGGCCTCTGGCAAATTAGGGAGGAGGGATGATCCTAAGCTTTTCAACCCTAAGAACAATAATAAAAGGGAAGGTGACAAAACTCCCATAGGAAAAAGGCCTGAAGAACCTACTATAGGCCATGTTTTAGAAATGCTTAAGAAAATGAATCTCACTAATTTCAATAAGACAAATGTTACTGAGAGAACCCCTATGAATAACAGCAATTTCAATAGACAGCCTAGGATGCAGAATTACCCTTACACCACCCAATGGAAAGATGGTAAACCAGTTCCTAACCAGATCCAAAATATGAAGGATAAGGGTACCCCAGACCCCCTGCAAAGGAACACTGTAAATATGAATAATGATGTACCTTGGTGCATTATATGCCAATCACCTCATTCTGCTGATTATTGTGCTGTTGCCCAATCATTCGCCCAAGCTCAAGGAGTGCAAGCAGAAGAAGAAACAGAAGAAAAGAACCATGATGATATAAGTTGCAATATGGCGAACACATCTGATGATTTGATAGATTCTGATTCAGAAGAACCTATGAATGATGTTACCAGCCAGAGAATTGCTTACCAGTTACATCATCAGCAAATATTTGCAGATGATGAAAAGAATGATACAGATAAGGTATGCAATACATTTTCTGAAGTAGGTTTCACAAACCTAAGAATCCCCTCCAAGGAGGAAATTGATAGAATTACAGCCGAAATGATTTCACAAGTCCACAGTAATTACAATTTGAGAAATAGAGCAATAAATAATGAAGCAGGAAGGCCATCTAGTATGTTCATCAAAGACACCACTCATAAGACAGATGATCAACACAAGGAAGTCAGTATAGATGTGTCTAAGATCAAGGAGAACAAGGGTCAGAAATGGGAACCAAAAAAGAAGGTTCAATTTCAGAAAGTTGAAGCAACAAAGACCGTAGTGCAACCAGAGAAATCAGAACCGGATGTTGTCAAGCTAAAAGTGGTGCCCACTACTCAAAAGACTCCGATCCCAGGTACTATCGTAAAACCTACTGTGGTTGAACCTGTTGATATGATTGCCATGTTATCTCAAATTACTGTGAAAGTACCCTTGTCTGAGCTTTTTAGAATTGAAGAACATAAAAATAAAGCTTTGTCATGGTTGGGTGGGATAGCAAACAACAATAGTATTGATAATCAAGCTGTAGCCCAACAGACCCCATTAATAATAGAGGACAATGGTATTATATCCCAGATTCCTCAGATGTTCTTAGATGATTCATCAGTTGCGTTCATACAAGATATTGATCCTTTTTTCCTTAGTTTAATCATAAAAGGGAAAACCTTGAAAAACTGTATGATAGATTCTGGAGCTTCCAACACTATAATGCCCTTTAAAGTAATGGAAGCCCTAGGATTGAAGGTGGATACTAAGCAAGGTAGATGCTGAGGGATGGATGCTAGAGAGGTTCCAGTAATAGGTACTATAAATGCCTTACCATTCAAACTGGCTGCATTTCCTGAGGTGGAATTAACCATGTCTGTCCTTGTAGTGGATATACCCCCACATTACGGGATGCTACTTTCCAGAAAATGGAGTGCCGCCATGGGGGGAAGCCTACAATGTGACCTTACTTATGCCACTTTCCATATAGGGGACAAAGCTGTCAGGGTAAATAGGGAACCAAGGGTTAACCACATCTTAGGTGAAGAAATTGACAAAGATACCACCTGTTTCCTAGACACTGGGATTAATGCTTTCAGGGCTGAATTAATTATTCAGGAAGTGAAAAACTTACCTGATATCATTGAAAATGAGGTTGAATGTTGCATGAATTCACCAAAACTGTGGACAATGTTCTTTGATGGGGCTAGTTCTAAAGAGGGTGCAGGGGCAGGTGTAGTCTTTGTATCCCCTGAAAATAACACCTTCAGGTATTCATTCACCTTGAAGTTTGCTTGCACAAATAACATTGCTGAATATGAAGCATTGCTGCTAGGTCTCAAAGTGGCCACACATCACAAAATTAAGAAATTGTGTGTCATAGGGGACTCTGAGTTGATCATCTCTCAGATTAAAGGAACATACTCCTCAAAAAATAGGAGATTAAAACAATATAGAAATGCGGTCTGGGATCAAATAGAATTCTTTGATGCATTTGGGATCTCATGGAGAGATAGAACCCAGAATAAAATGGTTGATCTTCTGGACAATGTAGCTATCAAACCAAAAGAAATATCATTTGCAGGAATCTCCCAGTTGAGATTCAAAACAGACCTTCTATACCTGACAACATTGACAATTGGCAGGTGTTTGAAGATGACAAAGATATCACAAATTTTTTGCTAAATGAAGACAAATACCATGGGCAGGAGATGGACTGTAATGGACTGATTGAAACCATAAATGGGAAGGAAACCATTTTTGGTCAAGAAATCATGCAATTAAAAACAAATAAGATGCCTAAGGGATTGGTAGTCTTGGAGAACATTTTTGATAACCAAGACAGAGTAAGATCAGAAATAAAGGACCCCAAACCGCAGGAGCTAGAAGAAGTGAATTTGGGAACGAATGAAATCCCTAAAAAGGTTTACATCGGCCAAGATCTGCCAGTTCAAATCAGAAAAGCATTGATTGACCTACTTAGAAAGTACATGCATGTTTTTGCTTGGTCGTATGATGACCTTAAAGCTTATAGGGAGGACCTTTTCCAGCATGTCATACCGTTGAAAGAAAATGTAAAACCCTTTAGGCAAAAACAGAGGCCAATCAATCCTACCCTTGCCCCAAAAATGCAGGAAGAACTAACAAAGCTGAGAGATGGTGGAATAATCAAACCAATTAGGCATTCCACTTGGGTTTCAAACCTTGTTCCTGTAAGAAAAAAGAATGGAGATATTAGGCTTTGTGTGGATTTTAGAAATCTAAACATTGCATCTCTAAAAGATAATTATGGCTTACCTAATATGGAAGCTATGTTGCAACAAGTGACCGGCTCTGAATTAATGTCAATGATGGATGGCTTTTCTGGATATAATCAAGTTCTGGTAAAAGAAAGTGAACAGTTCAAAACAGCCTTCACAACCCCTTGGGGAACGTATGTGTATGTGAGGATGCCTTTTGGCTTGATTAATGCAGGAGCTACTTTCCAAAGAGCCATGGATGTAGCATTTCATGAATATATTGACAAATTTATGGTTGTGTACCAAGATGATCTTACAGCGTATTCTAATAAGGTTGAAGATCACTGCAAACACTTGGAAATTTTTTTTATAAAAGCCCTGGAATATGGGGTATCCCTAAACCCAAAGAAATGCTCGTTTGGGGTCACAGAAGGAAAGTTATTAGGACACATAGTGTCCAAGGATGGGGTAAAAATAGACCCAGAAAGGGTAATGGCTATTGATAAAGTCCCTAAACCTAAAAACGTGAAAGGTATACAGTCCTTTTTTGGCCAGGTTAATTTTTTGAGGAGGTTTGTTACAAATTTCGCTGAAATCAGTAGACCCATTTCAAAAATGCTCAAGAAAGGAGCTGTTATAGATTGGAATGGTGAACCTTCACAGGCATTTCAGGATATAAAGACTGCGATAAAAAATGCTTCAGTGTTGAAGACCCCAGATTATACAAAACCCATGCATATCTTTTCTTTTGCATCATTCCATACTGTGGCTGCAGTTTTATTACAGAAAAACCAAGAAGGGTATGAACAGCCTATTGCCTTTTTTAGCAAATCCCTGCAGCATGCTGAACTGAAGTTTGAAATAAATGAAAAACAAGCATATGCTTTGGTAAAGGCTGTAAAAGCATTCAGAAGTTATTTGGTAGGTGCTACTATTATCGCCTTTGTACCTAGTGCTGCAGTTAAAGATATTTTCTCTCAGCAGGAAGTGTCAGGAAGGAGATGTAGATGGATCAATAGAATCCAAGAATTTAACATTGATATGCAGATAACTAAGTTAATCAGAGGTCAAGGTTTGGCCAAACTTATGGCCGAAACTAACCTGGAAGCTAATCAGATAAACCTAGTAAATGATGATTTCAGAACTGATTTATGCGACATGGACCAGTGTGACTGGTACATTAATGTTATACATTATTTGCAACACATGGAAGTGCCTCCCCATCTGCCTGATAATGAAAAAAGGAATATTAAATTGCAAGCCATCAGGTATGTAATTGTTCAAAATAACTTATGGTGGAGAAACTTTGAAGGAGTTCTGTTGAAATGTATTGACAGAGAAAGGGCAAATGAGATTTTGAAAGAAATGCATGCTGGAGTATGTGGAGGACATTACATGGCCAAAACTACTGCGCATAAGATAATGAGAGCTAGTTTCTGGTGGCCCACTTTGTTCAAAGATGCTCAAATTATGGTTAAAAAATGTGATCCTTGTCAGAGATTTGCTGGGAAGCTGAAATTCTCAGGAAATACTCCACTGAAGCCAGTTGAAACCAAAGCACCTTTTCAACAATGGGGTCTGGACTTCATAGGAGAAATTTTTCCCAAGTCCAGTACTGGCTATTCCTGGATTCTGGTTGCTACTGACTACTTTACAAAATGGGTAGAGGCTATCCCTACCAGAAATGCAACGAGTAAAGTAGTAAATAATTTCTTATTGAATAATATCATTTCCAGATTTGGATGTCCACAGAAAGTTGTCACAGATAATGCTATGTGTTTTAGGTCTGAGGAATTCATAAATTTTTGTGACAAATATGGAATGACAAGAACAACGTCTACCCCATATCACCCACAAGGGAATGGACAAGCTGAGTCCACAAATAAAAGCTTGTTGAAAATCATTAAGAGAACCTTGGACGATAATAAAAGGGCATGGGATTCCAAGTTACAGTTGGCAATATGGGCTGACAGAGTAACTGTAAAGAAGGCAATTGGGGTGGCTCCATTTGATTTAGTGTATGGAATTCAAGCTAGAATGCCCCAGAACAATTTGATGGGATTATACAATTACATCCAGTCATATGATGAAGATACTACTGATGAAATGAAAGAAAGAATGAATGAACTGGTAGGATTGATCGAAGCCAGAAGAGAAGCATCTCTGAGAAATCAAAAATTGTAGTTACAAGTCAAAACACTCTATGATAAAAGAACTGTAAACAAGAAATTTGAAAATGGAGACCTAGTCTTAATGTGGAACGCCAGAATTGAAGATAAAGGAAAACATGGCAAATTTGACCCCATTTGGTTAGGCCCATATCTCATTGAGAATACTTGGGGTGAACATTCCTACATAATCAAAGATGTATTTGATAATATTCTTGAATTGCCAGTTCATGGACAGTTCTTGAAGAGGTATTTTTCTTGAAAAAATACTTAGTTTCTTCCATGAACATTAGTTTTAGGTTTTCCCAGCGTCCTGTTTTCTGTAAATCCTTGTACAGTCTGAGTTTTGTTTTTGTGTGTTTCTCAGTGCTCTCTGAAGAAGTTGTCATTTCCCGGGTGTGTGGTCTGCTCTCCCATAGATTCTGAATCCTTGCATAGACTCAAGTAGTCTATCATCCCCAGACAGAGCCACTGTTGGTCTGACTTTTTCTGCAATACAAAATTCTTCAGTTAAACCATAGAAAAGTCAGAAGTTCTATGTCTAAGTGAAGTATAAGGTTTTGGATAAACCATCTATAAGAAATATTCGCCTTGTGAGCCTTACATTCATCTCTATTTATAAATGGTCGGGCGCAAAAATTTTCAAAATTCAAAAGAAGCGAATATGCTTCCGTATTCCTTTTCATCTCTCCCGGGTTACCTTTCTTACTGTTTGTCCCAACCGTCAGATCCGATTAGATCTACTACTGGCGTTACCTCGCTATTGAAAGTTGCATGCTCATTAAGTATAGCGAGATAGCGAGTGTCGAGTTTTTAAGCGGTGGGACCATGAAGTGAAGGTGCGGCGATCAGAGATTTGCTTATTAATTACTTTATTGTGAAGGTACACTTTGCAATTCGCCATAAAAAGGGGAAGAAGGACCCACTAGAATATCTGACATCAGAGCCGAAATGTTGATTTTTTCGGAAGTTACGCCACTTCGCTATCAAAAAATTCAGGCACTTCACCGTTAGCGAAGTAGCGAGGCCACGTGAAAATCTTAAAATGATGACATTGCATCTTGCTTGTATCATAATTACACCAGGTGGCATGACCTGTCATGAATACTGTTGTCAGAATCAGTTTTAATTAACGGAAGTAATTACTGGGTACCCCCTTGTTTTTTTTGGCACGGAATCCTTTTAAGTGCCGAAGCTCGCTACCTCGCTATCGGAAAGTTGAGGTGCTTCACCGTTAGCGAGTTAGCGAGGCCCCGTAAAATGGTAAAAGATTGGCAAGATCTATGATGACGTGTAATGACAGGTGACTGATAAAATTTGATATGTGCTAGCTATGCAGAGATCCGATTCTCATTAATGCTTACCTGACTAAATGTACAAGAAATCTGGAACATCAGCTTAAAGTGAATCAACGGAGCTCGCTATCTCGTTATGATGAGTTGCAAAGAAGATAATTACAGTGACATAGCGAGATGGGCCCACCGCCTTCTTTCTTAAGAAGCCCTGTAGCGTATCTTTCAATCATTTCTTGATCCGATCAACGGTTGTCGCTGCCTCGTTATGGCTAGGTGCTTGTTCTTTATGCATAACGAAGTAGCGACATGCTGACACGTGTTCTCTGTCGTCAGTGGGTTTAAAGGTAAGCGCCATCAAAAGAAATAATTATGTACGTGGCAAGCTCTCATTGGGTAATATGACTGACATGGCAAGTGTAACTCCTAGTTGTTCTCTTTGTACCGAATGATCGTAGGATCTTTGAAGATCAACGGTGCAGTTTTAAATTAAAAATGTAGTGCCACTCTCTATATTAATTAGACAAGAAAGCTTCGTCCGTGAGAAAAAACAGAGTATAATACAGAGAGATTGCATCAGTTTCATTTCACGCGAGAAAAGATTTGAAGCCATTCCTGTGCAGAAGCTATTACTGAAAGAAAAGCGTGCCAAGGTTGATAAGAAATTGTCAAGTTATCTGTTCGCTGAAATTTTGCAGGAATTCAAAGGAAAATTGAGACAGAATTCAAGTAAGTAAAACTGCCATCATCTTTGTGAGCTTTTAAGTTTTAAAGAGGATAGCCCAAGATGCCTCCTAAGAAGGGATTTACAGGAGCAGTAAACTACCTGGATAGAAATGTGCATGATGATTTGCTTGAGTTACTTCCTGAGTCCACTGTAGAAACAGTGCAAGTTAAGAGGTTAACCTCACTCAATCCTAGGCTTAGGGTAGCTGATGGATTGTATGATAAGGGTAATTGGGTCCGGGATGCTCGAACTGCTCAGACTGGTTTGAGTTTATTCAAGAAATGGTTTGCAGAGAGAAAGTTATATGCCCCTCATGCCAACATTTGGAATTTTGATCTTGGGAAGCTTGTTGTTCCCAGCGTGTTTATGGATTTTGACTTGCTTGAAGCCATAGCAAAAAACTATGACCAAGCCACTAAGGTAGTGAGGAGAATGGATGGTGAGGCTTTAGTTACCATCAGTCCCGAGGAGATTAGGAAGGTATTCAGTCTGGGACCCCTCACCATGTATCATGTGCCCATTAATCTGATAGATTTAGAAAAAGAATATATATCCAAGAGGGATGTAGTTAGACAGGGTGCATTGAAAGCCCACATAGGCCGAATTGGAGGCCTCCCAACCATAATATCATCTTCTAAAGAGCCCTTCAAGAAATCATGTTTTAATGCGAGGGCAGTGGAGATATATAGGACCCTTTGCAGAGTCTTCGGAGAGGGCGAAGAAGACTTTATTCCGGTGAGTTTCATGTATATGATCACCCAAATCTCTTCTTTTGGTGTGGAAATAATTTTTGATTTTGCATCTTACTTGGCAAATGAGATCCATCATGGATTGGTGGGGATTGCACAGGGCAAGGTGGAAAAGGTTTGGGGTCAGTATTCCTTACTGATGCATATGTTTCTTTTTAAAGGGGCCACTTATTTTGGTAAAGAAATGGTTTTAAATAGAGAACAAGAAGGGGAAGCACTACCAGTGCAATTATGGAGTGCAGACATGACCTGGGAAGCAGAAAATGCTAGCTTCGTTAGATTTGATAGGCACTTTTCCTCCAAACTAAGGTGCCTCTTATTGAGTGACAATCCCAGAATCCCTAAGGCATTAATGCACCTTATCAGGCCTATGGACAAAACCCACAATCTAAAGGTTTCACATAATTGGGGAGATATTATCCCATATTCAGTCTCAATGGTCATCAGGGTCTATGGTTTCAAAGGAACACCCCATGTGTTACCTTATCAGGTACCCTTGAAGGTAGGGATAGCTGAATTTTTGTGGCAGTTGGGAGGTGTGGAGGAGGCCTTTTTGCACAAAAGGGGGATAGGATCAATTTTTCCTACTTGTACTATAGCCCACCAATTTGTGATAACTAAAGAAGGGTGGGCCTTTCTCCATAAATTTTTGGATCAATATAAAATGGCAGTGTCTCATTCTCGTTTTTGTGATGCAGAAGGTTTCTTTAACTCTGCCCTTAGATTGAGAATCAAGCTGCGTCCAGTTCAGCATCAATTCTATTTTCCAGAAGATGTAATAAGAAATGAATATTCTCTCCATGAGCAAGAAATAAAGAAAGAAAAATGGAGAGTCTATTCAAAAGTTTTGGAATTCATTAATTGTTTTGATAAAAATTTCAGTCCTCTTAGTAATGCTGCGAACAATGCAGATAAAGTATATAAGCTCATGAGTAATTTCTCTGAGATAATGGAGGTAATGAATGAGAAGAAACAGCATTTTATTAATTCTTTTCCAGATAAAGCCAGAGAAATTATGAGAAAATTGGGTTTCACTCCCAACATTGGAGTAGGTCCACTGGTGGTACGGAAGAAAACAGGGTATACTATTGTCCGACAGCAGGTGCCCGTTGTGCATAAAGAAAAACAGATTGTTGGATCCACCAGCACTGTCCTAGAAGAAAGACCCCCTGAACCTTCCCCCAAAAGAAGAAGAATAATAAGGGAGGAAGAATCCCCTGATGAAAGTGGCTCACCTTCTCAAACCCCAATAAGAGTTGAGGAAGAACAACTCACCAGTGAGCAATTCGAAGAAATGGGGTCACAAGGAGAAATTTTTGTTACACAAGCAGAGATTGATGAAGGGAACCCTCAGGAACCCCCTGTACCAAGTTTTGAATTAACTACAGTAGATTTCAGAGGAAGGGAATTGGACCCTATTTTGGAACAAGCCAGTCAGCATTTTTTGTCTGATAACAATTTTGTAAGATCTAGGGCTTTCCATCAGTTTGCGTGGAGAGTAAACATGCACATTTTTGAGCAAAGGTGCAATAATATGAGAGCAGAACATCCAGAAATGGATGAGGCCTCCATTCAAAGTCTAATAAAAGAACAAATGGTTCAAGAGTTCCAAAATATAACCCCTGATGAGGGAAGACAGATGGTAAAAAATGCTAATGTTTTATTATTGCCCAATTGGGACATTGCTGACGCATTAGTTTTTAATTCTATTTCAAATAATTTAGGGCTCCAGGATCCAAATAAAGAGGAATTCTTGGGTACAGCATTCAGCAATGATCAAGCTGCCCTTGTTATGTGGTCCCTGAGAAGAGGATCCAGGGTTACTTCATCACAGCCTGATGATTCAGGATTGACAGGGAGTATCATTGTAAGAAGAGTTGCTGACACTTCAAATGTACAGGCAGCCCACATGAATGTGGATTATTCTAAATTTTCCCTGGCTACTACGGAAAGAGAAGAGAGGGAAATGATGGATATGCATAATAAATATGAAGTAGTGGTAGAAGCCTATAATCAAGAGGTAAAAAGGAGAATTGAGTTAGAAAACAAGGTATCTCAATTAGAAAAGGTACTTGGAAAGAGAAAAATAGGAGAATCCAGTACATTAAAAATTGCATATCCCCCACAGTCATCTGTGGGATTAACCCCTATTATTGAGATACCTGACACCTCTGAAAGACCCCAATTCTATACTGCAGAGGAATTTGAAGCAGAAAAAACCAAATTACATGAGTGGCAGATAGAATTTAGAAATCAGCAGGAAGAGAAATGGAGGCAGGGTGTGACATACTTGAGGGATAAAATACAATGGTCAAATTTTTATTACCAGTTGACAAGGATTGTAACCCTCATAGATGAGTTAAATAAAGAAAAGAATGGACTAGATTCTCTTACACAGAAGTGGAGACAGAGGAATAATGATGTTACAATTATTTGTATATCTACAGTTCAAATGCCTTACCATCAGGTTGAGAGGATTTTTGATTTATTAAATCAATTAGATAATTTTGAAAATAAAAGAGATTCTTTACAGAGGAAATTGACACTCTGTTTTTCAAGATATCTTGCTAAGAAATTCACCCTATTTCCTTGTGCCTTAGAATCTATTGATACAGTAAAGGAAAAGGACAAATGGAAAAAGGAAATGGATGAATTATTTGATAACAGAATAACAAACATCATCAGTGAGACTGGCTATTGGTTTTAGGCAAAGACAAATGAAGAGCTGGTAAAAATACAACTGTATTATGCTGATATAAGAAAATAATTCGATGAATTAGAAGAAAATGCCAATTCTTTAATAAAGATACAAAGAGAAACCCTAAGTTTTGATTGGCCAGATGATGATACTTTCAACAGATGGAAAGATCAGTTTAGTGAATAGATGTCAGGAGAAGATGACGAGGAAGATATAAGAGTAATTGTTACTCTTGTAGTCAACAATGATGACATAGAAAATCCCCAGGTTAAAGTGATTTTGCATGTAACAGAAGATGATACATCACTTGCAGACCTTATGGGTATGTACTCTGAAGATGAAGAATGATTGCGAGAGCAGATCATAACAACCAAGAAGCATAACAGAAAGGGACCCGCCAAGAAATGCTGTTGTAATCAACCTTTCTGTTATTCTTGTTTTTTGTTTTTCAAAAGAAGGACACCTGTCACCTTCTGTAGCCTGAAGCTTGTTGCATCTCACATTATTTAAGTGAGATCCCAAGGCTAAAGAATGGTCCGAATTTGGTTTTCACTAAGTATTGTGCTTAGTTCTTTTTTGGTCCAAACATTTTTGGAAAGAAATTTATAGTATGCTTTTTCTGTCAAAATTTTCTGAGATATGGATGAATGTAGAAAGAACTGTGCTTCTTCTCTGAAGGTTTTTCTGGGTCTTTTGTAAAGGATATATCATTTTCAAAGGAAATGAATACAAGTTATGAACTGTCCCCATATCAATTCTTTTCTGAATTTTGTCTCCTTTTTAGTACTGAGCTACCTTGATGTTGTGTGAGTAAAAGCTTATGCAATTGATTGCAATTTAGTAAGACTGTACATCCATTTGTTATTGCTGTTAATTCAATGGATTAAGTAAAGGCTTTGATGAATGTGATGAGGTTGCTCGGGTGTTAATAAGGATTTTTGAATGACAAATTCTGGTAAGAATTGCTGATGAAAATTCGTTGCAAGGCAACAAATTAGATCTAAGAATTTACTTGACTCTGAATTCCCAATGGATTAGGCACTGATCGAAAGTATTTCAGCCAAAAGAGAAGTATATTATAACTAGCTTTTTCAAAATACATCATAAAATCAATTTTCATTTATCTTTCCTGTAAGATTTTCAAAGTTGGCCAGCACTTGCCTGCCTACATTGTTTTAGCTTCGTTTAGCCATTGTTGTTGGAAACATCTGCAGAGCTATAGAAGATTTCTTGGCCATATCTGTTCAAGGGATGTGTTTATCAGTTATTTACTTATATGTTTAAGGATTTAGAGATGAGAATCAAAATGAAACTAAGGATAATTCTCATACAATTATTCCATCTTTGAACCATCCCCGGGTGCACCCGCCCTGGTTTTACAGAGCCAAAAGAGTAGAAAACCGTCTAAGGTTTTATTGAAGTTGGGTCCTAATACTTTGCATATGCAAGTGATAATGAGAATTGGCTATTCTTTAGGTTGTGTATGTACTGATATCTAGGTACTAAGCCTTTTGTCGCCTAGTAGTTTTAGTACTGTTAACATCAAAAATAAAACACCAACACTTTCCTTTTTTGGACACCTTGCAATAATGTGACCAAATTCTTCACATGAAAAACAAATCAATCAAATTTTGCCTTTATATTTACCTTTGTCTTTTGGTAACCTCCTTGCAAGTAGGGCTTCAATTGCTTCAAGATCATCATCAGATTCTTCATCTTCTTCACTATCAAAATATTTTCTAGCTCAAACAAAGTTAACCTTCCCACTAGTGCATCCAAAGTTATATCATTTTTGGGATCACATCTCATCTCTTGAATAACTAAAATTCTAATTGCATAAATAGGAAGAAGAGTTCTTAATACCTTGGTGACTACAGTTGTATCTTCAAATTTTCCTCTAGAGGCTCTAATTACACTCACACTTTTTTTGATTCTTTCACTATATTTTGCAATATTTTAATCTTCTCTCATCTTCATCTAATCAAATTAACCTCTCAAACTTTATTCTTTGGCTCTCCTCACATTGTCATATCCTCCATAGATCTTTTGTATCGTGTTCTACATTTCATGACTCATACAAAAATCTTTAACTTCATCAAATTCAACATAATTGAGAACAAAAGAACAGTCAATCATCATTGTGTTATGATTCTTTTTTTTTGCCATTTTATCTATAGCCAAAGGATAATGAGGTGACACATACTTTTTGTCTATGAATTTTAAGCATGTATCTCCAATAGTTGTCAAATGAAGCTTCATGAGACCTTGTCATGCTTTGAAGTTATCTCTGTTCAACTTAGGAATCCCTCTTCTATAAAGCATCCTAATCTTTAGTTTAGGTCCTTAAGACCATTTCTACAAGCACCAATAACTCTAATACCAATTTTTAGAAGTATACAAGGAGTAATTGAGAGGGGAGGGGTGAACTAGTTATGACTAAAATAATTCCAAATCCCTTAAATGTCAATAAGACTTCCTTTTAACTCATAGCTCGGTTAGAACAAGATATTCACTATAACTCAATTTTCAAAGAAAACTAATATGTTAATGTGGATCAATATTTAGTGACTTAGTTGTAGGAAGATAAAGTAATAAGAAAATAACATGAACACATGAGACAGTAAGATTTAATGTGGAAACCCAATTTGGGAAAACCACCAATGCAACTAGTTACAACTTTTCACTCTTCTAAAGTAAGCCCTATTAGGAGCCAACCCTATTAAAGGTTACAAAGCACATTTTTGGGTATGACCCTATTAAAGAACTTAAATCACTCTATTAGGAGTGGCCTTATTAGAGGTCTTAAGAAAATTAAATCTAGAAATGCTACCTTGCTAGAGGATTTACAAAGTGACTTTTAAATCAACCCTATTAAGAGATTTCTTTACTGCTACAATTGTTAGAAAGTAACAATGATTGACCTAATTTATGAAGCAACTAGATTGCAAATTCGAATCATTATTTTGGTTTATCCTCTAGATCCTTCCTAATCAAAATATTCTTTGTAGCTCCTTGGATATTCTACCCTTAATTAGATATCCTTGTTAATTCACATCTTATATTCTTTCACAACTTATATATTTTTTTCCTACAACTTGACCTTTCATATATATGAAATACAATGTTAAGTTGGCTTGAATATCCTTACAAATAAATAATTGACATCCATTAAGTCAGCTTGAATAAACAAAATAAATAAATAAAATTATTTTGATGTAGCTTGGTTTGAACTAAAACCAAGTCACTTGGTTACCACTGATTTCCTTGGTATCTGACCTAACTCAGTTGATACAAAACTTCTAACTCAATTACAACCAAACTCCTTCAGTGACTAACATAGCTCAACTTCAAGTAGATTCCTAAACTTGTCTTCTACTCGTCTAATACAAGATTCTTCAGAGCTTGTTTCTAATTGGCAGTGCTTGGTCAGAATATAACATTTGTGTAACATCAATAACAATATATAATTGAATAATTGTTATCAATAGGACTTCCTGTCAGAGTAGCCCAAATTTTAGGTACTTTAAATATTGATCCTTTCTTTTACTATACAATCTTATAATCATAATCAAATGTACTAACCTCCCATGTAGTGCCTTGCAATAACTACTAATTTGATTATTATTTTGTAGGGAATAAACTATTTTGTGTAAAAACTTAATGATGGGTGTCTGTGCATCTTTGGGCCAACCATATGCATAGGACATCATATTTTGATTTCATTTCTAGATCAGGTTTCCTTTGATAAATTTCTTCAATTAATTTATAAATATAATAGATTTTTTCTTTTCTTAAAAGGTGGAATTTTCAAACTAAAAGAGTTAAAGGATAAACATATTGATGCCATGACAACACTTTTTGGACCCAACATCTTACAAAGACTTAGACTCCTTGATAAAATGGGCCAAGCATTGAAGTGTATTAGGTACAACTACATGACCCAAATGAAAAACAACCCTAATTTTTAGTGCCCCCCTATATTCCTATTATCGAGTGGGAGAATCTTAAAAAGGATGTCACTAAGAAAAGTGCAAGACATGGTGAAGAAATAGTACCACCTAAGGAAATAAGGTATGCCATAATATTAAAAATGATATCATGTACTAACTACTCTTAATACTTATGTGATCTAACATATTTCAACCTTCATATAGGTTTCCTTCCACATAAAATGAAACCAAAGAAAGAAAATAGAAGCACAAACAAAACTACTTTATGTCTATGGCTATTCAAAACTTGTTGCACCAATTATAAGTACAAGTAAATGAAAAATTATATACAAAAATTTATAAATTGTAAACAATTTGGTCTTGATGAAATTGATTACAAAAAAATTCATGATACCAAGAAAAATGTAGGCCTTGGAATTTAAAAAGAAAACTTTTGAAGAGGACAATAAACTAGCCTATAAACAAGGCTATATAGTTGTGGTTGAATGACACCAGGCAATGAGTGCACAAGGTTCTTCTATTAGATCTATCAATGAGGTAAATGAGATAATTCATTTTTATTTCAAATTAAAAATTTTAGCAATTATCGTATTTGATATCAAATTCCAAAAACATAAGTAATTATATTTGTTTTAAGTGAGGAAACAATGATTATATATTTGTTTAAAACTTTAAAGTGAATATATTTATATGTACTAAAATGAATGGTTAACATTTCTAAATATTTTTCTTGTATTTATATGTATATATTTTATAAATGCACTAATTATTTACATTGGATTGCATCCTGCCAATCCTCATACACCAACCAAGCACCATGGAGGCATCCATTTGAATGTGCATTGTGGTATTGAAGGTATATATTTTTCTATTTAATTTTTTATTTCTGAATTATTAATACAAGTAAACATTTTAAATTGAATTTGGCTTAGTAATAAAAATTTATCTATAATATGTGTTGGGATTAAAAAAACATCTTGTATTGCAGATGCAGGGGATGTAGAGATTGTTCTTGATGAGTGTGTTGAGGTTCAAGGAATTGGGCAAGATGATGTGGTTGGACAAGGTAAAGATCACTACAATTTTCTTTAAAGTCTTGAATTTTTAAAATTCAACTCTTTTATTTGTTATTGTAGAGGACCCACCTTTGCAAAGTATAACAAGATCATGCCCATAGGTAAGAAGAAATGTTGATGATGACATGGATATAACTCTAGAACAATATAGGGAAGGACAAAAAAATAAAAAGACAAAAGAAGAAGTTATTTTCATTAATGTAGTTTATTTGATAATGATTAATGTTTATGTCTAGATTCTTTAATTATTTCTATTGAATATCATGTGAATGTTTTAATACATCTTATGATTTAATGTTAATGTGAATGTTCTAATGGAACTTATGTGTTAATGAATGTTATCATGTGATATTTCATGAATGTTACATTTTATTAATAGAATGAATGAATTTTAGCTATTAATGTGGAATTGAGATGCAAATGAGCATCCGCCTTCACATGGTTGGCCTTAATTACTAGAGAATATTAAACTATTCTTAAAATAATCAGTGAAGCTCCACATTAACCTATGATTGCATAGTTTAATATGCTATCTCAATTCATATGCATACAACATTAGGTGGAGCTGAAAAATGTAACATGTTTTCAATTTTGTTAGAGGTCTTTAATTAGGTTTGCATATATTATGATCCAAAGAAATTACCACAAATTTGGTCTAAAAGGGCTTAGTGTACATTGCATCTACCTCCACCACTTTGAGGTGGTGACTTGCCATGTCAAAGAAGGGATCATCATTCAATGCAAAATTGATTATTATTAGTAGGTATGCTTTTTCCGACTCAACTAGAAGTATAAATGTATATCCTATGCAAGGGATTTAGCAACTCTCAGTTTTAAGATTCCATCATGCATAACACAAACTATTTGGGAAGAATTTGAGAGTCCTTAGGGTTTGTAACACTCTTATTTAGTATTTGTAAGTCTGATGAATGCAATGACTGAAATGGAGGAGTCTAATAAAGAAAACCTCACTTGAGGTTGATTTATTGCTTATCTTTGATAGGGCATGTGAAGGTGCCTAGTGGGCCTGGTTTACCATTAATGGTGTGAGTATTAGATACATCAAGTGATCCTCTTGACTTCATTTTTGCACTTATAACAACTTCCACATCTGCATTCCACCACTCCCCTAGATCCACAAGAAACCATAACTCAGTTTTAGTGTTATATGCAATGACTAGTTATGATATCAAATCAAATATTAATTAACCCTTCCACTGACCTAGAATTAATGTGATTGCTTTATTGGGTTTTGGGAATGGATAAAGAACATGTACTTTGGGAAAAATAACAATGGATCCATAGGTTGTTTATCTCAACCATAGAATATGAGCATGCCAAAAAAGTGTCCATCTTTGTCTAGTAATAGTAAAGTTGTAAGTATCAGACTGTTGAATTTGAATTGGGAATTGACTCACATAAGTAGGCCCATCAACCCACCCTATCCTAAGTTTCCTTATACCATGCACAATTGTAATAACAATTCCACCCTTTATTCAAGCCCATTACAAAGCTTTTGTAATTAGGAATTAATAAAACCAATACTAAAATGTACCAATGGATTGAAATATTGTATTTGACATGATTGGTAACTTTGATGAACATCATGGCATTAATACACTAATTGAAACTCATGTGAGTATTGAGTCTCTATTATAAATATTAAAAATAGTGAGCTCTTGTATCTCTAATTTTTTAAGATGGGAGATATACCAATAATATTAAAAGTGCATTATTTCACAAATTTTAATGGGGCAACATAGTTAGTGTAGTAGTTTTCAGTCTTACCATCCTTCACATGTGTAACATATAGATCAAAAGAATATTGTTGAGTAGCTAAACCCTTTTCACACTCCAAAGCCCCTCCCCATAAAATTCTATCAAACCATCCATGTCATTCACTATATAAGGAAAATAAAAAGCACCAAAATCAATAATATAAATAATCTCCTTGAGTTGATGTATGACATAGAAAGGATTCTTCCTTAAATTCAAGGATTCATCTACTCTAATCACAATATATCTTCAAGATGAAGAGATATCATGTAAATTTTAGGGACACAAATTTAAACCATTATCTTTCTTCTATGATGTGCATACTCCTCCTTTGCACAAACTTAGATTTTTATGGTGAGGATATCTACATGATTAGTTTTGGTTTTGGTTTCATAAACATTAATTCTAAGGTGAATATTTACACATTTTCATTAATATTTATTGGTTAGATTTAGTCAATTAAAGTTTCCAATAAAATATAGTTAAGGTTTTGAAACATATTTGTATTTCTATGTCATGAGTACTCATAAAGATAGATATCAATTTTTTACATTACATATCATCATTTATCATCAGATTGGGATAGTTGGAAAAGAATAATGAATGACACATCCTGATTGATTGAATTCTTTTTGTGAACTTTCCCATTTTTTATACAAAATGACGATCAATTATTATGTTGATTTAGTCATTGTGGTTCATTTTTCTTGAATTTATACATCACCTAGTCATGAGCGTTATCAATTATCTCTAGTAAGAACCATTCCCAAATGTATGGTGGAAAAAAAAAAAGTTAATATAATTTAAAATAATCTAAAATGATAATAGATTTACACATTAGTGCTGAAATAATTTAATAAATGTATGATTTGGCTTTACACTACAATATAAGGGAATTTATGTGGCTGTAGAAATTTGGATATCATTCTTGAAGGTTTAATTACAAAATATAGATAATTCTAGGACCCAAGAACAAAGGTTATGGTTGACTGACAGGGTTGAAGTTGTAGGTCACCCTTATAGTCTTAGGTTTGATTCCTTCTCTAGGTTCAAATGGTGAGAGTGTCTTGGGCCCAACTAATCTTCATTCATGGGAGACTACTATTTCACTAAGCTCACACCCAAAGCTTCTATCTCATCCACTCTCATAGCTCATTTTTTCTTATGTATTCTTGTAGGTGCAAAAATAGTAGGAGTGTCCATAGGAGTATGCTATGGAAGGTTGGGTGACAACTTACCATCTCTAGAGGAAGTGGTAGGCATGTACACTTCCAATAGAATTGGCAAAGTGAGAATATATGATGTTGATTAGAATACTCTCAATGCATTCCAATATAAAGGCACAGAAGTAATAGTGGGAGTCCCAAATGAGTAGCTCCCTAATATTTCATCAAGCCATGCCACTACAAGGCAATGGGTTGGAAACAACATTCATCCCCAATACCCTAAAACCCTCATAAAATACATCTTAGTGGAGAATGAGATACTACCTGACACACTCTACACATCCAACCTCTTCCTTACCACAAAACACATCTACAATACACTCCAAGCCATCAATTTACACAACCAAATCAAGGTCTCTATAATAGTACCCATGTCTTCCCTTAGCAATTCTTATCCTCCTCCTTCAAGAACCTTTAGCTCTAAAATAACCTCAATCAAGCATTCCATCTTGGACTTCCATTCAAAAATAAAGCCCCCCTTTATGGAAGATGTGTACCCCTATTTCTCATATGCCTCTAATTCCAAAGACATTCCTCTCTCTTATGCCCTCTTCTAAGAGGAGACCCCCAATAAAGTGGGTTACAAGAATTTGTTTGATACAAGTGTGGATGCTCTCATTTATGTCATGCAAACCTTGAGTCACTAAAAAATTCCTATTGTTGTTTCTAAAACTAGTTGGGCTTCTGATGGGAATGCTAATGGTGGTACAAATGTATCCAATGCAAGTATCTACAACAACTATATCAAGAAATTAATTTTTTTTAAATAATTTGACCAATCATGGCAATTGTGATGGTTCATTCCAATGGCTAGCCATCCATTGCACAACACATCTATCTTAACATCATCTTAACTAAAATGTCAAGATCTGACAAATAATCATTGTTTGTACAATATCACTGTAGCATATACATCACAATTGTGACAACTAATTGAAAGTTTAAACCATTGTAATTATGATAGTGTATTGTCACAATTGTGATGTCATGAACATGAAATATTGTCCCTCCCTTCTTCCAATATACAAAGTGTCAGTCATTGCCATTATGATGGTTTCCCTAACTATTGTAATTGGCAACGACAAAAGTTTGACGAGAACCAATTAATGGTTATGTCACTAGTGTGATGGGTATACATCACAATTATGATAGCCTATCATCACAAAATGATCCCAAATGTAGTAGTTTGGGGACTAATCCTATAGCAATTTTTCCACTCCATGAGGCTCCCAATGGATCAAACCACCATGGACTTAGTTATACCTTTATTCTATTCAATTGAGAGGACCAATCAAAGCTAAAGAGGAGTTTAACTTCTCCCTTGTCACTTTCTTTGTAAACACATCCATTAGATTGTCATCTCTATGTATCTTGTCCATCTTTGACTATCCATCATTCAAAACTAACTAGATGAAATGGTATTGTAGATGTATGTGTTTTGTATTTAAATGTAGAGAAGAATTCTTGGCAAGATGAATGACACTTTGGCTATCTATAAATAGATAATTATCCCTTTGTGGGTGTCCCAATTCTTCCAAGAAGAACTAAAGCCATATCATCTTCTTGGTTATCTCTATAGAAGAAACATACTCATCCTCTATAGTGGATGAAAAATTCACCTTTTGTAACTAAGAAACTAAACTCATTGTTGCCCCACTAACAATAAATACATAACCTATAGTACTTTGTTTGGTATCAATATCATCTTCCAAACATGAGTCAACATAGCCTTATAAGTCAATAGTAGAGCTCCCAAAGTGTAAATAATTATTGGATATTCCTCTCAAATATCATAGGGT
This sequence comes from Cupressus sempervirens, assembly GCA_028749045.1. Lineage (NCBI taxonomy): Eukaryota > Viridiplantae > Streptophyta > Pinopsida > Cupressales > Cupressaceae > Cupressus > Cupressus sempervirens. Next base: position 165,498,975 of record CM053790.1, on the reverse strand, counting down.
CCATTCAACTGCATTCCAATGCTCAATTCCTAGATGATTGATACACTTGCTAACAACTCCCATTGCATGTGGAATATCTAGCCTCATACATACCATAACATACATCAAGCTTCCTACAACTGAACCATAATGTACCTTGGACATCTTAGCCTCCTCTTATTGTGTGTTTGGACACATCCCCTTAGTCAACTTCAAATGACTAGGTAAAGATGTGCTAACAACTTTAGCATTCTCAATAGAGAAATGTTGCAACACCTTCTCAATATAATCAGCCTAAGATAATGCCAATTTTTTGTTCTTCTTATCTCTACAAGTTTTCATGCCAAGGATTGGTTTTTCTACCCCAAAATCCTTCATAGTAAATAAATTTGCTAACTATTGTTTCAACCCCTTAATGTAATCCATGGTAGACCCATCTACAAGAATATCATCAATATATAAACATAAAATAATGTATGTATCATCACCAAACCTCTTGAAATAAAAAAAAATGATCTAAATGACACCTACTTTATCCATTCTCATGCATAAAGTTGTCAAATTTTAGATGCCATTGTTGAGGTGCTTGCTTCAAGCCATATAAACTTTTATGCAATCTACACATAAAATTCTCCTTACCTTTGACCTCAAATCCCTATGACTATGTCATATATATCTCTTCATACAAATCACCATGAAGAATGGTTATTTTAACATCAAGCTTCTCCAAATACAAATCTTCGATAGCCACAATATTTAAAACAGTGCACATACAAGTCATTTTAACAACAAGAGAGAATATCTCATCAAAATCAATGTCATTTGCCTATACAAATCCTTTTACAACTTACTTGCCTTTAAATATTTTCTTACCTGAACATTCTCTTCTTTCAACTTTTAAACCCATTTATTTTGTAGAGCCCTTTGACCTATAGGAAACTTACATAAATCCCAAGTCTTATTTTTTAGTAAGGAGTCCATTTCTTCTATCATCAAAGAGTCCCAATGAATCTTTCTATCAACCTACATAGCTCAGTCACAACTTACAAGTTGACCATCATCAATTAGAAAAATAGAGTTCAAAAAGGGAGAAAATATTTCTTGAGGTCTACCTAACCTTGTCAACCATCTAGCATTCATAGGGGTGTGTGATATTTCTTGTTGTGGTTATTGTAGAGAATGAGGTACTATTGGAACATCATCTTTTGGAGAATCATCCAACACTACATAATCATTTTATTTCTTCTCATGTTGTTGCAACAAATATTTGTACATTACTTTATCAATGAATATGACATCCCTACTTCTTACAATTTTTAAAAATTTAAAATCCAAAAGTCTATAACCAAATTCATTAATTTCATATCTAAAAAATATACATTTCTTTTACTTAGCTTCTAGCTTGGTTTTATTTTTAGAATCTCTATGTGCAAATTCTTCACAACTAAAGGTTTTGAGAAAAGAATAAATCACCTTCTTACAAGTCCATTCTTCCTCTAAAATACTAGAACACAAAGGAGTAGAGGGACCTCTATTAATAAAATATATAATGGTATTGACAATGTTTGCCTACATGTTTAAGGGGAGCCCAACATGTAACCTCATTCTCCTTGTATGCTGCATTACTGTTCTATTCATGTTTTTAGCCACTCCATTTTCCTATGTAGTCCTTGGAACAGATTTTTGTTTGAGAATACCATTAATGGAGAAATAATCTTCAAATCCCTAACTTCAATACTCACCACCATTATTAGTTATGAGACATTTTAATCTCTTACAAGTCCCATTTTCAACCAAGAATTTCCATTTCTTAAAGGTTTGAAGTACATCATATTCGTGTCTAAGTAAATAAACCCATACTTTTCTAGTTGCATCATCAACAAATGTAAACTAATAATGAGAGCCACCAAGAGAAGATACCTAAGCTAGTCCCCATACATTTTTATGAATAAGTTCTAATTTCTTATTTTTATTCTCCTTCCCACTCTTCACAAAACTCACTCTCTTTTGTTTTGCATAAACACAACTTTCACATAAATCCATATTGAATCATTTTAGACCTAGTAAAACTTTCTTTGAATGAATTAGTTTCATACCTTTCTCACTCATGTACCCAAGTTTTTTGTGCCATAGCATCATATTAGAATCTACAACAATTGCTTATTCTCCCTACTCAACTACATCAACTATTCTCGAAAATTCATTTTTCTCTAAAATAATTAAAGTAGAAGGAAGTGTAGTGCCTCTCCCATTTGATTTCTATAAGTCATCTTGGTGGATACAACCTTGATGATATTTTTTGGTGAGTGTTCATGATTGGGACCATGAGTTGTCTACACCCTTAAGGTGTTTCAATTTATCTTACTATTTTAGTTTCTTTGATTATGCTTATGGATGATTTAAAAGATTATGATGTGTTGTTACTATGATTGATGTGATATCATGAAGTTGTTCCTTGATTACCTTGAGGTGGGTGCAGAGTTTTTACTGTGTAAAATTACCCTACTACACTAGACTGGGTTGCACTAGTAGTGGTTAGTCATGTATATGATTGTGTTCACTTATGTGTTTTAAGTGCCTTTTTATGTTGTTTAAACAACCATAATTAAAGGCTTGAATAATTAGAAATGAATTGTCCATGTTAGATTACTATGTTGTTTCATTGATCATATCTGCATGAAGATGCTTTCTTTTGAGACAACAATATATTTTATGATGATATCAAATTATCCAGTATTTGGACATATCTATGATTATGTTAGATGTGGATTTAATACTATGGTTATTTACTTCATTCTCTCTTTGTGATGCTTTATGTGAAAATGAGTGATGTAAATAAATTATTTTAGTGCAATTAAATAAATGGTTAAATTAAGTTTTTTAATGCATTTATTACTTTGACTATGTTATTATATTCAATTGCACTTGATTGTGTTTTTTAGTGTGTGTGATTTATGTCCTTGGCAATGGAATATGGAGTTAGTGATTCAACAATTCATAATTACCAATGTCATCCCTATATGGTTAATGCATCTTATTTAAATGTTTAAATTAAACCTTCTACCGAGTTGATAAATTTGGACTCATTTACATTATGTGATTAGACATGTGAATGTGTCTTTGCATTTATAGGTTCGCATTATCATAAAATTGTTAAGGATTTTGTGATTTTGGTTTTTGGATTTTTGATGTTTAATTTAATTAATTTCAATTTCTAGTAGTTTTTCCATAGATGAGTTCCAATTACTTTGGATAGCTTATTTTCATTTGGGTTGATTCATGGTTTAACTAGGTTACCTAGTTAGTTATCCTAATCCATTATTCCCTCAAAAAGTGAATAAGTATAAAAAATAGAATTTAAATCCTCACTTCTCACTTTTGAATTAGAAAGTTTGAGAGTAAAACCCAAAATCCTCTTCATGATGAACTACTATTCTATTCTTTGTGAAAGCTGTAGGTGTAGGATTCTCATGAGATTAGTCTCATTGGATCCAGATCAAGGAGACCTTGGGTTGTCACGATTTTTAGCTACTTCTGCAGGATTTTTATTTTATGGTTCATATTCCTATTTTGGAATTTTGGTTGCGAGGTAGGGCTCTCCTATTTTATTGTTTCATCTCTATTTCCACTTGTATTTTTGGTAGCCATTTGTTAGGAGGCTAAGAACTAGTGTTCCCCTTCATTTTTGTATGCTAGCTCTATCCAGTTGGGCAGGTATCAGCATTTCCCTATTTTTTAGGATGAGGGTTTCAAGTTTTACATCATTATCCTAGTAATTTTTGCATATAGACTCCAAATGAAAATTTTATTAGATTTTCATGGCTTTTTTGCTCTAAGACCAAATGGGTTTTAATTTCAAATTTTTTGAGTTTTGAGGTATTTTACCTTGATTTGTGTGCCACCTAGTTTTCTCAGACTTCCTTTGCATGATATTGGTCATGGACTTGGATTATCTGTAGGATGTCAGTCAGTCCGTTATTATACTTTTATGTTGCATTGGGATGTGTACCCCATCCATACTCATAAATTTTTGTTTAGTTGAGTGATTTTATACTTGGTGTTATTGTTTCTTTTGGACCCTAGTTGTTATTTCATGGACACTACAATTTTTGTAGAATCTATACTCCTAGATTAAGGCTAGTTGAGTGAGTTGATGATGTTTGGTCTTGTTGCATGATTTGGATTCACATAGAATCCATACTCTCAGATTGAGGCTAGTTGAGTGAGTTCATGATGTATGGTTTTATTGTTTTGTGGTATTTGTGTCAAATCCATCCTCCTAAGTCTATTTTTGGTTGAATGTTATTTTTGCATTGTGTTCGCATCTACTCCTTGTGTTATGATCTTCATGATGGTGGTGCACCAAAAAATTGTGAGGCCCAATTTTCCATGGTATTTGTGGAAGTTATTCTTGTAGATTTAAAACTTTTGAATAAGAGAAATGCTTGTAGAGTAACAGATTGAATTCCTAATTATAGATAAGGAATTCTCTGCTTGAAATTTTGTTATTTGTTATGTAAGGTGCAACAAACCTTTTATGAAAAGATAATCATTAAGTCCTCCATTGAGGGAAAATCTTCCCAATCAGTATTTTGCTGAAAATACTAAAAAGATTAAATCATTTCATGAATACAAAAAGAATGAATGTGAATACTGAACAACCACTCAATTTTAACAACCAATATCATCCACATGATTGAATATTGAAATTGATAAACAGACAAATAATATGAATGTCACCTCTCACAACCTTCAAGATTTAATGTAAATAATTCTAGAATCTACAGCAAATATGACTCAACTTTTCCGCATAACTGACATCCTCAAGAATGCAAATTAAAGAAAAGTAGATAACAATATCTACTTTAGAAAGTTTTAGCACATAAAACTATAAAATTTTATTGCAATTTGCTACTAATTCAAGAAAAACTATATTTGAAAACTCTAAAGTGTAGAGCTCTTAAACAAAAGTATTTTTGTCTTAGTGTCTATGGAGGGATGAAACCCTTTTGGATATTAGCTATTACATATTTATATGGCATAGGGCTAGATAATTATCCAAAATTACCCAACCAAGAGTAAATTGTCTATTTAGTTAACACAACTATGTCAACTAAATGCATAAAAGGAAATAAACAAGAGAAAAAGTGCAACTATCCAACGATCGCATGCCACCTTAATTGCCAAATCAGCAAAGTCTACTTGTCAATGCCACATCAATAATGAAAAATTAGCGCGAACTCAACTCCCACCATAGGAGACATGTCAGCTACCCAACACATCAGCACTATCCATACAACACAGTCATACATCCGTATTGCCATTTTAGCCCATCAAGTTAGATTTTTTTGTTGGCAACATCATTTCATAAGCCTAAAATTGATGCCCATTTGACCATCACAAGTAGGCCAAATTACACTACCAAGACGGTCATTTGGACGTCAAATTTAACCCAATAGTTTATTGGCATCATCAAGATAGACTGCTCACCATATGCAATTTTGATTTGATATTCCAACTTCGGGAGGCCATATCTCAATTATCCAAACTCCAAATCAAGTGTTTTTTTTTTTTTTTTAAATTTGGGCTATAATTTCTTGACCTTGTTAGTGGTGCTATTATTTTCTAGTTTTGGTGCATATATTTGTTAGAAAAATAAATTTTTGGTGATTGTACCTATCTAATCCTACATTTTGCAACTTCAAATGCTTCTTACGAGCTCATTTGGACACATATTCATGTTCCATTTTTCTAAAAGTACATAATTTTTTGTCTACTTTCTAGATCTGCAATCATATTATACGCTTGTGTGGATAGAAATACCACTTTCAAAAATAGGTCCTTTTTTGCATTGTCTTTCTTTGATCAAACTTTAAAATCATTGTATATCTAAGCTACATTGCTAAGTACTAGATTTGAACTCCAAGAGGAGTTTGTAAATTAAAAAACTAGAAGTCCATTTACACCCTAAATTGGCAAGTGGCTATTTTAATTTCTTTGAATATAAAGTTCATAAATAATTCATTTAGGGGGGGAGGTTGATTGAGTGAAAAGAGGGGTTGTATCTTGGTGCTTTGTTCCTTTCTTCTTGTTATTATCTTTCTTTCCTTGCATTATGGGAAATATTAAGGTTCCAAAATTAAAACCACATAATTATGCCACATCATTAGTTAAAAATGGTGTGAATTAATGAATGAAGAAGTTTCTCAATATGTAGATGAATCTCTTCCTAAACCCATAAGTGATCAAGTCACTCAAAGTGAAATTTGTGCTTGGGAATTGGCAGATAGAAAAGCCCTAAGAATCATTAGGTTAGGGGTTGATGATAAGATCCTCTATCAGATCATAAAATATTATACATCCAAGAAGACTTGGGATGCCCTTAAAAAGCTATATGGGAAAGTGACTGAGGATGATGTCTACAAGATTGAAGATGACCTTATCACCCTAGATCCTAAAAAATTTAATTCCATCAAGGATATTATGATTAAGGTGAATGAGTTGAGAACAAAACTTAATGATTGGGGTAGTCACATTTAGGATGAAAAGTTGATTTATCTAATTTAGAATAAGATGCCATTAGACTACTCCACATTTGTCTCTTCTTTCAACACCTAAAAGGCTACCTTAGGGGCTTCTTATAAGAAAGCCACTTTTGATAACTATACCCAATTGTTAGAGGATGAACAAACTAAGTTGATAACAATGGGGATTCTCAAGTCTTCAAAGTCTAAAGCATTGGTGGCTAACAATCAGAGCTCTAAAAATCCAACTAGTGAAAGTTCAAACAAAGGCATGGGAAAAAAAAGAAATGAAAAGATAACACACAAGGGGATAGAGAAAAGTTACCACCTAAATCAAATAAAAAACAAGGCAAGTCTTCTCCTAATATCAACAAAAAAGGGGACAACAATCATGAAAAGAAGAAGTGTGCCTATTGTAAAAGAACTGGTCATGATGAACATCATTCCTATCACAAGCAAATTGATGAACTAAAAAACATTATGAAGAAGAACAATGTTCCATTTCCTAATACTTATAAGGAAAAGGGGGTCTTCATCTTTAGATTCTAAGAGCAAAGGGCGAGCTTTACTCACACACACTATTAGTCAAGAGGAATGAATTATTGACTCGGGTGCCACACATCACATGGGTACTTCAAAGAGATATTTTTCTTCTATGACACCTTCAAAGGTACCTCACATCTTTGTAGGGGATGATACTAAAGTGGAAGTTAAAGGAAAAGGTGAAGTTGAGATGGAAAGTAGAGAATTCAAGGATTTTCTCTATGTTCCTAATTTCATCTCTAACCTTCTTTCAGTATACCAAATCATTCACTATGGAGGTGGAAACAAGGTTGAATTTCTTCCAGATTCAGTTATTTTGAAAAGCATGAAAGATGATTTTATGGTTGCAATAGGTGAAGCTAGACATGATTCAAGGATTTACACTTTCTCTTCATTTGTGCCTAAATCTAATGCACAAGCCTTGTTAATTCATTTGAATATAGAAAGAAAATAGTAGCATGAGAGATTTGGACATCTCAACTATAGGTATCTTTAACAACTTAGCAGCAATAACATGGTTCATGGTCTACCTCAAGCCCAATTTTTAGATGGTGTTTGTTTATGTTGCATACTTGGAAAACATCTAGAAAAATTTAAGGAGAAGTCTTGGAGAGCACAAAGTATCCTTGAACTAGTTCATAGTGATGTGGTGGCCATTTCTAGTGCCATCATTTGGAATTTCTTGCTATGCACTCACCTTCATTGATGACTACTCTCGCTATACTTGGGTATTCTTCATGGATCATAAGAGTGAAGTGTTTGAATGATTTCTCACCTTCAAGGCTCAAGTAGAAAAGAAGTTTGAGAAAGCCATCAAGGTTCTTCGAATAGATAATGGAAGGGAGTATGTGAACTCAAGACTTATAGAATTTTGTACTCAAGAGGGAATTGACCTTCAACATTCAGTACCATACACTCCATAGAAAAATGGTGTTGCCAAAAGGAAGAATAGAACTCTCAAAGATATGACCACTTGCATGCTACTACATAAGTCTCTTGATCAAGTTTTTTGGGCCAGAGTAATGAATTATGCAAACTACATCTAGAATAGGAGTCCTCGTAAAGCTTTGGATGGTGTAACTCCTTTTCAAGCTTGGTCTAGAAGGATACCTTCTATAAAGAAATTTAGAGTCCCTAGTTGTCCAACATGGACACAAATGCCTCCACATAAATGTAGGGCATTGGAATCTCAAAGTAAACCTTTCATTTTTGTTGGTTATTTAGACGCTCATAAAGCCTACAAATTGATGGATCTATTGACATGAAATTTTCTATGAGAGGAGTGTATACTTTGAAGAAAGTTGTCCAAGGTTTACTTCTTCAACTTCTACTTCCTCCTTCATTGAAGAAAGTGACAGTGATGATAGTGACTTGGAAGATGTTAGTCCACAACCCAAAAAGAGGCAATGACGAATGAGGTTGAGAAAATCCCTTCTACTTCTACATCTTCTTCCATTAGACCTAAATAGGATTAGTAGGAATTGGATGTGGCAAGACCATTGGTAAAGAATCCTTTAGATAATAGGAGGACAAGATCACAATACAACTCACTCACTCATGCTTATATAGCAGTTGCTTCTAATCCTCAATCATTCAAAGAAGCTTCAAGAATTCTAGAATGTGATAAAGCAATGGAGGAATAATATAAGTCTCTTATGAGAAACAATACATGGGACTTAGTCTCTCTTCCTAAGGAAAGAAAACTAGTTCTGTGTAAGTGGATCTATCACACCAAGTTTGTAGTAGATGGAAGTGTTGAATAAGGCAAGACTTGTTGCAAAATTTTTCTCTTAGCTGCTTGGTATTGACTACACTAAGGCCTTTGCACCAATTGGAAAAATGAACTCCATTCATTTGACACAAGCTATAGCTATAGCTTAGATATGGGTTGTTCATCATATGGATGTGAAGAGTGCATTCTTGAATGGTTATCTTCATGAAGAGATTTATACGGAGCAGCCATAGGGTTTCATTCAGGATTCTACTTTGGTTTTCAAGTTGAAAAAGTCTATCTATGGACTAAAACAAGCTCCAAGAGCTTGGTATGCCAAGATGGATTCTTTCCTTCTCTTAACAGGGTTCACCGAATGTCATTCAGATCAAAATGTCTACATTCTTCAACAACATGATTCTCACTTGCTATTTGTGCTTTATGTTGATGACTTAATCATTACAGGGAGTATAACATCCATCATTTATAGTGTCAAGTCTACTTTCCAAGATAGATTTTTGATGAAAAACTTGGGTCTACTTCATTATTTCCTTAGTATTGAGATACAATACTCTTCATCAGGAATCACATTATCACAACCCAAGTATGCTCTTGATCTACTTGCTCAATTTCACATGAGTGATTGCAACTCTAAATCTACTCCATTTCTTTCAGGTGTTAAGTTAGAAGAAAAGTGTTCCAAAGTGTTGATGCTACTTTGTATAGATAGTTGGTTGCAAGTCTCATCTACTTGACACATACATGCCTTGACATATCATTTTCAATTCACATGGTTTCTCACTTCATACAAGAGCCACATGAGCATCACTAGAAGGTAGCTAAATGCATATTACACTATATCCAAGGTACACATACATATGAGATTGTTGGATATAATTTCTTAATTGTGTATTGTCTTTGACATTACACAAATGTCAGATCAGTTGGCAATCAGTGCATGCCAAGCTCACTTGGTCAGTGAAGATAGTTTTCCTAATCTATTGAGCTCACTCGGGCGTTAAAGGAATTTATGTAGAAAAGAGTGTTAACTAAGCTTACTTGATTAACAAATGGAAATTTGAAAAGAGTTAGTATTAATTGAATTAACTCATTTACTAAAGGGATTTTGTCAGTTTGTAGTGTTAAATGAGATCTTGTTGGTTAACACAAGAAATTGTTTAAAATTAGTTTCTACCAAGTTGGGTCGGCTACCAAAGGATTTTCTTATTTTGGCATGTAAAGCTTACTTATTTTATCTATTGATTCAAGCCAACTGAGCTAATGAACATTGGTTATTCTAATTTTTATTTGAGTCAACTTGACAATTAGGATGGTATAAGTAAAAGGTCAAGTTGTGATTTCAAGTGTGTGATATGCAAGTTGAATGAGTTGAAAGAGATAAGAAGAGAGGAAGTGAACTTGAAGGATAAGTAGGTATCCTTGTGGAGTAGAAATGTGTTATATGATTAGGAAGGATCAAGTATGAACCACAACAGAGATCTATAATCATCCTTTTAGTTGTATCACAATTAGGGCATTTCATTGTTACTTTCTAACCATTATAACAGTGATCTAAGATCTCTTAATAGAGTTGGTTTAACAGCCATTTGTAAATCCTTTAACAAGGTGGCAATTCGATTGAATTGTTTCAAGACCTCTTGCAAGGCCACTCCTAATAGGGTGATTAAATCCTTTAATAGGGTCACACCTAATAGTGTGTTTTGTAACCTTTAACAGGATTGGCTCCTAACAAAGATCACTTTAGAAGAGTGAAAAATAGTGACTAGTTGTATTTGGTGGTTTTTTCCAAATTGGGTTTCCATGTTAAATCCTAGTGTCTTATGTGTTCATGTTATTTCTTTCATGCTTGTAAGTAAATTACTAATAACATCTTAAGATCTACTAAAGTAATACACACTCTATAGTTACTGAGTTACAACAATTTCTATATGCTTACTGAGTATTAATAGTAATCAGTTTTATTAGTCTAGATTTTATTTGACATCTAAGGGATCTAAGATTTATTTTAGTAGTAACTGATTCACCCCTCCTCTCTTAGTTATTCTTGTTATATTTGCAACAATTGGTGTCAAATCTTTTCATGCTTGTAGAGAAGGTTTTAAGGACCCAAGCTAAAGATCAAGATGTTTTACAAAAGAGAGATCATAAAGCTAAATATAGACAACTTTTCAGCATGGTAAGGACTTATGAGGCTTCATTTGGCTACCATCAATCATTTAGGATAAAAATATCTTGATGAAGAATATAAAACTCCCACTAGAACATTATCAGTTAAAGATATTGCTAAGAAGAAGAACCATAACATCATGATGATTGATATTGCATCTTCTCTTAGTTACGTTGAATTTGATGAGGTCAAAGATTGTAAAATTGATTTTGATATGTGTAAAAAATTGAAAGAAATCTATGGAGGATATGAAAATGTAACAAGAGCCAAAGAAGAAAGCCTTATAAGACAATTTGATCAAATTAGAATGAGAGAAGATGAAAACATTGCAAAATATGTGGAAAGAATTAAGGCCAGTGTTAGTGCAATTAGAGCATCTGGAGGAGAAATCAAACAAGAAACTATTGTAAGTAAATTACTTAGAAATTTTCTTCCCATCTATGCAATTAGAGTGTCTGCTATTCAAGAAAAGAGATGTGATCCAAATAACAAGATAGGCTTGGATGCCCTAGTAGGAAGATTGATATCTTTTGAACTAGACAACTTTGACAACTATGTTCCTGCTTCCAAGAATACTAAGTCTACATTTGAAGCTAAACTCTCACTCAAAGAAAAGGGCAAGAAAATAAAAGATAATCAATCGAAAAGTAAGGAATAAATAGAAGAAACCTCTGATAGTGATCTTGAAATTGTTGAAGCTCTACATGCAAATAAATATTCCAAGAGTAGAGGAAAGTACAAAGGTAAAATTCCTTTAATCTATTTTTCTTGTGAAGAAATTGGTCATATTGCTGCTAGGTGTCCAAAAAAAGAAGGAAAGGAAGAGATGAAAAGCCACAAGTACAAAGGCAAGAAGGAATTCAAAGGTCACAAATCCTACAAAGAAAAAGGTAAGAAAATTTGTTTTATGGCTAAAGATTTTGATAATAGTGAAGATGAAATATTGTATATTGTTGTAAAAGATGAATCTAATGATGAAGGAGATAAGATGGCACTTGTCTCTCATGTTAGTAAAAATGGCACATGGATCACAGATAGTGGATGTTCACACCATATGACTGGAGATAAAACTAAGTTTGAACATTTTGAACACTATGATGGAGGTAGTGTAAGGTTTGGAAATAATGAACCTTGTTGCATAAAAGGAAAATGACATATCTCATTAACTATAAGAATTTGGCTTAGGCCAGAATTCACCCAAGAACTAAAGAACTCAACACAAGCACATAGTAGACCAAAATAGGTAGATTATGATTAGAATGATGATATTCATTCAGTAATTGGATACAAGAGTACACTAGGAGTGCCTGAATATAAAGGCCTCAGGAGAGCTTCTAGAATGCGTAGAAGTCAGAACTATGATATGTCATACAACCAAGCACATGTCCACCAAATATGGATTATCCTTCATTAAGCATGGGATTAAGTGTGATTATGTGAGGATAAGCCTATAATGGTGTAGCATGCAAATCAGTGGAGTAGACAACATGTGCTAAATGAGGAGTACTGATAATTGTGTTGTCATCATGACAACTCAATGAATGATGCATACTCCTATGTTGTAGACACCATGTGCATAATTAGAATTGCATAACTCAATGAGATTTCACAAACTCCTAAGTGTCTCACCTAAAATAATAATAAAATAATGTAAAATAATTAAATAATGCATTAACTTAAGTAAAACTTAACTAAGTGTAATAAGTAAATACTTATTTACACCAACATTAACCAATGAACTTGTATGTAACAATGCCTATTGGGTTGAAGGGCTAAAACATAATTTACTGAGTGTGGCATAGTTGAGCAACATTGGATTCAAAGTAGAATTCATGAATGGCAAGGAAAGACTACTAGATAACCAAAGAAATCTGATTGGATCGAGCAAGCAAACAAAAGGTAACCTATTTTATCTTGATCTTGGTGATTGTTCATGATTTATTGCTCAAGTAGAAGAAAGTTGGCGATGGCACAGAAGACTATGTCATGTAAACTTTGATAATATGGTCAAGATAAGAAAGCTCAAAAGAGTAAGAGGTCTTTGTAATTTGAAGAAACCCGATGTTGGATTATGCAAAATTGCCAAATTGGTAAAATGGGAAAGACTAGTTTTAAGAGAAAAAACTATCAATCAGAAGATATCTTGGAAATTGTGCATACTGATTTGTGTGGACCCATTGGAATAGAAACTTATAGTGGAGATAATTTTTTCATTATTCTTGCTGATGATTATTCTAGAATGATAACTATTATGTATCTAAAAGAAAAATTAGAAGCTTTTGAGAAATTCAAATGGTATCTAACTAGAGTAGAAAAAGAAACTGGAAAAAAATTAAAATTCTTAAGATCATATAGAGGTGGTGAATTCATCTCAAATGAATTCAAAAATTTCTATATTGAAAAAGGAATCAAAAGACAAGTATTAGCCCCTAGTACTCCTAAGTAGAATGGAATAGCTAAAAGAAGAAATAGATCCATCGTGGATTGTGCAAGAACACTAATGATTGAGAAAAATGTTGCTATCAAATATTGGAAGGAAGCTATCAGCATCGTCGTTCATACTTTGAACCGAGTTCAGTTGAAGGACTCAAACAAAACTCCCTGTGAACTATGGTATGGCTACAAACCCAATGTAAGTTACTTAAAAGTATCTGCCAACAAATGTTACATCTTGAAAGAATCTAGAAAAGGAAAATTTGATGTAAAAGGTGATGAAAGTATATTTTTAGGATATTCCTATAGAAGTAAAGCATACAAATGTCTAAATTTTTCCACTCACGAAATCATCAAAAGTGCACATGTGAGAATTGATGAATTTGCAAAAAAGATTGAGGAAGAAAGCAAAAAAGAGCAAGAAGATTACAGAAGATTTGTCTACTATGAACCTGATACATTTCCAAACACATTTGACAAAAAGGAGACTTCATCTCCTGAGCTCTCCAAGTCTCCAATAGTTGTCAAGTTGCAAGAAGTGCAAATTGAGTCATAGGGACCCAAGTCACATTCAAAGGATACTGAGTTAGTACATATTGAGTCTAAAGAACCCAAGCCATAGAAGGACCCAAGTCTGAAGTTGAGATTGAAAATGAAGACAATACAATTCATTCAAAAGTCAAAGAACTTGTATTGGCTAAATATGTCAGAACATATGGAACAATGACAAGAAGTAAATTAAAAGGTACATGTTTACTTCTTGAATTTGAACCTAGAAGTGTTAAAGATGCATTAGAAAATGAAACTTGGATTGAGGCTATGAATGAAAAAATATAACAGATAGAAAGGAATAAAAATTGGACTCTTATACCAAGGCCCAAAGATAAAAATGTGACTGGTACAAAATGGGTATTCAGAAATAAGCTGAATGAAGATGGAAAAGTGTTAAGAAACAAAGCAAGATTGGTATGTAAAGTCTATTCTCAAGAAGAATTTATTGATTACAATGAAAATTTTGCCCCCATTGCAATATTCGGTGTTAGGACTTTACTGGCTTATGCAACTCATAGAGAATTCAAAGTATATACGATGGATGTTAAATCTGTATTCTTGAATGGAATTCATGATTAGGAAGTCTACATTAAATAACTAGAAGGCTTTGTTGATTTAGACAAAAGGGACATGGTCTAAAAATTAAACAAAGCACTATATGGTCTTAAACAAGCTCCTAGAGCCTGGTATGAAATATTACATAACTATTTGATACAAATTGTTTTTCAAAGAACAAATGATAATAGTAGTCTATATATCAAGGAAGGACCAGATAAGAAGATTGTCTTGGTAGAACTATTTGTGGACAATACTCTATTCACAAGAAATGATGACTTATGCAAAGCATTTTTAGAACAAATGAATAAAGAACTTGAAATGTCCTTGTTTGGTGAACTAAAATTCTTTGTTGGATTGTAGATACATTAGAATAGATATGGTATCTATGTCACTCAATCCAAGTATATCAAAGAGATACTCAAGCAATTTGGAATGGAAGATTCAAAACTAGTTGGAATGCCCATGTGTACTAGACTTAAGCTTACAAAAGATGATGACTCCAAAGAAGTAGATCAAAACTTATACATATTAATGATTGGGAAATTATAGTATGTAGTACATAAAAGGCCTAATATTGTCTTAGTAGTTGGGATAGTGGCAAGATTCTCAACTAAACCTAGAGAAAATGACATGATAGAAAAAAAAAAGAATCTTGAGATATCTAAATGGTACTAAAGACTATGGCTTATGGTACAAACTTGGAAGCAACCTTGACATAAAAGTATCTATTGATGCTGATTGGGTAGGAAATCTTGATGATAGAAAAAGCACTATTTGTGGAGCATTCTTTCCTAGTAAAAAGGTTGGTATCTTGGACAAGCAAGAAGAAAAATTGCACATCTCAATCGACAATGGAAGTAGAATATATAACAACAACAATGAATTGCTCTAGCAATGTTTGGTTCAAATAGTTCTTGGAAGGAATGATAGTTGAAATCAAAGAGCCAATAGTCATGTATTGTGATAACACCAGTGCAATCAACATATCAAAGAATCTAGTGATGCATTCCAAAACAAAGCACATTGCTATAAAATATCACTTTGTAAGAGAATTAGCATAGGAAAAAGAAATCAAATTGGAATATGTGCACACAAAAGAACAAATTGCAAATATATTTACAAAGCCATTACCTAAGGATGCATTTTTGTATCTAAGAGGTAAGCTAGGGGTCATCCCGCTATCTGAAGCTCACTAAATAAATTTTAGTGATGCATCAACAAGAACTAAGGTGAAGAGCAATTAGTTGATGCAGTATTGACAAGGATATATTGCAGATGAATATGTACTTAAGGTAAATTGATACTAATTAGAATTGTCTTTGGCATGTGTTGTCAAAGAGGGAGAAGTTTACTCTCATATTCTTCTAAAATTTTGTAGAGGGAGAAGTTAAGTAGTTCCTTCACATAGGGAGAATACTATAGGAGAAGTTTTCTATATAAAATCAAAGAGGGAGAAACTTGGTGATAGAGAGAGTCTTGTGATCAAAATTTCATTGTGCTATGACATGTTGTGTTGCCATCAAAGAGGGAGATTTTTTGATAGAATTGATTAATTATGTGTTTTCTTTGATGTTACACAAATGTCATATCAATTGACAGTCAGTTCATGCTAAGCTCACTTGGTCAATGAAGATGGTTTTCCTAATCTACCAAGTTCACTCAGGCACCAAAGGAAGTTATGCAAGAAAGAGTGTTAATCAAGCTCACTCGATTAATAAAGGGAAAGTTGAACAGAGTTAGTATTAACTGAGTTCACTTGGTTACCAAAGAGATTTTGTAAGTTCACAGTGTTAACCGAGCTCTTATTGGTTAACACAATAAATTGTTTCAGAATCACTTTCTACTGAGTTGGGTTGGCTACCAAAGGATTTTCTTATTTTGGCATCTAAAGCTTAATTATTTTATCTATTGACTCAAGCTGAATGAGGTAATGAATATTGGTTATTCTGATTTGTATTTGAGCTAACTTGAAAATCTAGAAGGGATAAGTAAAAGGTCAAGTTGTGATTTCAAGTGTGTGATATACAAGTTGAATGAGTTGAAAGAGATAAGAAGAGAGGAAGTGAACTTGAAGGATAAGTAGGTATCCTTGTGGAGTAGAAAAATTTCATATGATTAGGAAGGATAAAGTATGAAATAGAATAGAGATCTATAATCAACAATTAAATTGCATCACAATTAGGTCATTTCATTGTTACTCTCTAACCATTGTAGCAATGATCTAAAATCTCTTTAAAAAGTTGGTTTAACAACCATTTGTAAATCATCTAACAAGTTGGCAATTACATAGAATTGTTTCAAGACCTATTACAAGGCCACTCCTAATAGGGTGATTAAACCCTTTAATAGGGTCACACCTAACATTATGTTTTTTAACATTTAATAGGGTTGGCTCCTAATAGGGCTCACTTTAGAAGAGTAAAAAATAGTAACTAGTTGCATTTGGTGGTTTTTCCCAAATTAGGTTTCCATGTTAAATCTTGGTGTCTTATGTGTTCATGTTATTTCTTTCATGCTTGCAAGTAAATTATTGATAACATCTTAAGATCTGCTAAAGTAATACACACTCTACATTTACCAAGTTACATTAATTTCTTTATGCTTACTGAGTATTAGTAGTAATCAATTTTATTAGTTTGGATTTTATTTGACATCTAAGAGATCTAGGATTTATTTTAGTAGTAACTGATTCACCCCTCGCCTCTCAGTTACTCCTCTTATATTTCCAATAGGGATATGTTATGTAGCTAGTACTAGACTACATTTAGTAGGTTATATAGACTTAGAGTATGCAGGAGATCTTGATTCTAACAAATGCACTTCAAGATACATGTTTCATCTTAGTTTTGGCACCATTTTTTGGCAGAGTAAAAAGAACACTGTTGTTCTTTCAGCTACTGAGGTTGAGTATCAAGGAGCTATTACTATGGCTATAGAAGCTATATAGTTACAACATATTCTAGAGGAGTTTGGTTTTGACATACCTAGACCCACAATCATACATTGTGATAATAAGAGTGTCATTGAAATCTCAAAACATCCAATGCAACATCAATGCCCAAAACAGATTAAGGTTCATATGCACTACATTAGAGAGTTGATTCATGAGTAGGTCATTACATTGGAGTATTGTCCTACAAAACAATAGATTGTAGATATCTCCACTAAGCCCTTGACTGACATCAAGTATCTTCATTTGTGAGATCTCTTGGGGTTGCAGGATATTTCACCAAGGGGGTCACATGACTCTTCTCTTCTTTATTGTACTTATATCTCTTTTGGGGGAAGGGCTTTTCCCATGAGGGTTTCTCTCTTTCTCCATTTTTAGAGAGATTTCATTGCATCACATTGTGTTGGGTACCTAACATGGCCTAGTAGCTAGGACCCATCATGCATTTTATCATAGCTTTTTTGAGCTTAAGTGCATTCCCCTAAGTTGCACTTAAGGGGGGGTTTTAATATAAATAATTAATTATTATTGCACATTACTTAAGTTTACTTAGGTTAATGCATTATTATATTAGTTGTCATATAGACACCTAGGAGTATGCATAGTTATATGAGTTGTCTTGTTGACAACATAGGAGTTTGCATAATCATCATAGTTGTTCATGCTCCAATTGAGCACATGGTATCTACAACATCTCTTTATGAGATACACCTATGAAAGCTTATCCTCTCATCATCACACAAACTCCTATGCTCAATGGAGGATAATCCACTCTTGGTGGACTTGTGCTTAGTTGTGAGGATTATCACTTTGCCGACTCCTAGTTATTCTAGATGCCTTAATATAAATACACTTCTAATGTGTATTCATATGATATTCATTCTCATTATTGTTATTATGATCATACATTATTGGTGCATACTATGCTAAGTACTTGAGCTTCTTGATATTGGCATCAAGTTTCCTAAGGAAAATTCTTACACCATCAAACTCCAACATCTAGGGTGAATTCACATCTTTTGACTAAATACCTCCTTCTTAACTTTTAGACATAATCAAGTAATTGGAAAAGTTAGTTTCTTGATAGAGAATTTGAGATTTTTTGTCATTAGATGGGAAAATAGTATATTTAGACTTGGCTTCATGTAGCAGGGTCATTTTCTCTTTTACTATAAGTATGATAGCTTGGGACCAATCCATTTTGACTTCTCCTCCCAAATCTTGATAGAAAGTTTAGCTAAGGAGCATGCCATATCTAGAAGGAATGTCTGCTACTAGAATATTAAGCTTTATTCTCTTATTTGGGAAGGCTACTAAAGAAACTTGGGTATCTTTC
The DNA here is from genome assembly GCA_028749045.1 of Cupressus sempervirens. Lineage (NCBI taxonomy): Eukaryota > Viridiplantae > Streptophyta > Pinopsida > Cupressales > Cupressaceae > Cupressus > Cupressus sempervirens. The sequence continues at coordinate 165,480,201 of CM053790.1, read as the reverse complement.
ATTTGACCTATAAATAGTACCTTCATAGAGTCCATTGAATAGCACTTGCCAAAGTTTTTGGTTAAGGGATTTTGCTATTGTAGCTAGTATTATATTATTAGATGCACCAGAGTCTATGATAAAATTTCACAATTTAAAGCCATGAAGATATAGAGATACATAAAAGGGGTTAGGTTTTTCTTGGTATTATAACTTCACACTGACTTTCATAGGCTGGATCAAGTCTTTATTATAATCAAGTTTTTGAGCTTTGGTTTCTTCATTGAGAGAAACTTTATTTGTCTATTTAGTAGATACATTAGGTGAAGGTTGATGAACATATTCAATTATCTTGTTGAGCTTGCTAGGATTCATTCTTAATTAGTCAGTAGGAGATATTTGAATTGTAGATGTTTTGCAAAACTCAACTATGTCAAAAGTAGAGTCAAGATCAGACCTTTTCAAAATTTGAGACATAGGAGAATGTTTCTAAGCTGACTTACTTTCACTTTCTCTTCTAGTTTTGGAATCCTTCATTTGAGTAGGACTTGCAATACTTTGGGATTGAGAATATACTTTTGTCACTTTCTTCCCTCTAGTTAGCACTGAACATGAATCTTCTTCCAGAGTTAAGAGAATGTCACTATCTCTATCAAAGTTAGATTCATACTGAAGGTAGTATCTTATGGAGTAACCAAGTCCTTCAAAAGGCTCTTCTTCTATTATTACTGATGGGGACACAACCCAAGCATAGAATGGATACAATAGGAAAGGGAAAATTTTATTAATTATGAAAATATGCTAGTACACTTAGTGTAGAGAAACAAACTCCAAAACATGCCCTATGGGCTTACAATAGCATAAATCTAGAGATAAATTCTTCTCCCAGTACCTTCTCTCAAACTCCACTTCGAAGTGCCTTTTACAATGCAAAAAATGTTCTTAAATAGACCCCAAAGGATTAAGGATTAGGAATACATTCTAGAAAGTGCTAGTTGGCATCCACCAAGCAAATCAAAGGCTCCACAAGTCGCATTAGAAGTTGGCACAAAATTAGAAGAATCTAGATATAGTAACCGAACTTTCGAGAGGCATAACTTTTGAACTGTAGCTTCGATTGACGAACCGTTTACATTTTTGAAAAGCTCTCAAAGAACTCTATGGCCTTATGGACAAGATCTTCTCATCACCCATTCTTGTCCCTGTTTGAGGTCATTTAATGCCCCTAACTTAACTTTGAAGCATTCTTAGGAGGTCTCCAAAAATTGAAAAACTACGATAACTTTCAAACTGTGGGGCCTTTTGACCTGATTATTTTTCTAGAATGCTCTAAATTACAATTACATTCATTTGGCCAATTTACACCCTCTAATTTACCAAAATTATGGCTCAATTACATACTCCTATTTTTCCAGCATTTACACATATTCCAAGGTGTTCAAATACTCTATCCTAGAACACTGATAGTGGAACTGTGAGAGTTGGAACCTTTATTTGACCCAAATCAGTATCTAAAAATGAAAAGACATGAAATAGAAACTAAGTCTAAGTACATTTTTTTGGGTGACACAAGATTACCCTTATACCTCTAGATGCTCTTGTATCAATTACATTTTCTACAACTACTTTCTTAGCTTCAAGATATTTATGTCTCACATTTTTAGGACATGTGGCCCCTTCATGATCATTAGTGAGGTGGAAAATACACATGTTGGTTTTGATGGGAGGATGCTCGATTTGTAGTCTTTGTTTACTAGTGGGCAAGGTAAATGTTCTTGCTTGGGAAGGAGCATTCAAGTTAGGATATTTCCTTGGAATATCTTGATAGGGAGATGAGACTTTAGGGAGCTTTTTTTTTACTGCCAAAAGGTAATTAGCTAGCTTTTGAATTAGAGCATCATTGGAAGAAGATGAGGTGGAGGCTTGAGAATTTTTTATCTTCACATTTTTCTTCCACTTGCTAGATGTAATGAGATTACCTTCTTACTCTATGGAAAGAATTTTAGATGATGCAAGTGTTTGAGGGTTAGCTCTTTTCATTGGGAAAGGAATGTCTAGGGGAATTTCATTTAAAAAGAAACCTTTTTTATTCTCATCATTAAGTATGCTAGCTGCAAGTATTTGATCTAAAGCTTTATTGAATCTAGCTAATAAATCATGCATGGGTACATGCATTTTTTTTTTCATCTAGCTCAATTGCATGAGCAAAGAATTTGCATCTTCAGCCAACTTAAATTTGACCTCAAAAGAATTCTTCATAGTATCCCAAGAAGTGATAGATGCATTTGGTAAATGATAACACTAATTGGTTGTTGCATCTATCAAGGTTTGAATGAACAACGTTATAGCAACATCTTCTATTGCTATAGCCAACACTCCACGTGCTATATTGAAAGCATTTAAGTGTTCTTCAAATGGCCTTTTCCCATCCCCACTAAATCTAGGGAGAATTTCCCATACCCCTTTAGGAAATCTTCCTAGGTTTCCCACAAGTTGTAAAGGTCCTATTGTGGCACCCCAAGGTTGATTAAGAGTCATTCTTGTAACCTACAACTAATAGGGAGGATTGTAATAGCAGAAAGAATGAAAGTTCTAGGGAACATTAGGGATTGCACAAAAGGAAAAGGACTACCACCTTTAGTGGGAGATGATGGTCTATTGATAGTTTTAGCTCTATTTATTTTCAAAGAAAGGTTAGGCTTGAAGTCATTTTTGGCTAAATTTTCAAAATCTTCATCAAATAATCCTAAAAATCTACCAGTTTACATATATCATTTCATAGCCAGGGTGAAAGTGCAACTTGATCAAGTCAATTGTTCACATGGGAAACTCTTTCTACCACAGCTTCTTCTTGTACTACATGGATCCCCTAATCCTCTCTACTATTTCTTCTTACCTTTCTAATACCGATTTTAGTTGGAGATACTATTCATTACTGACATGACTAACCTAGGCACAAGTGTTGAGGTTAGAAATGATATCTTCTTGAGTGTCTTGAAAACCTAGGTTTGGTTGAAGAACAGGCAACTGATTGTGGTTAGGAAGTACCATTTCCCAAAACCATACAATTTCTCAAAGAAAAGGGACTCTATCTTCTTTGGTCCCCAACAGAGTCACCAAAAACTATTAGTGAAAATTTTTTTCCAAGATTTAAAACTTTTGAATAAGAGAAATGCTTGTAGACTAATAGATTGAATTCCTAATTATAGATAAGGAATTCTCTTCTTGAAATTTTGTTATGTGTAATGTAAGGTGCAATGAACCTTTTATGAAAAGGTAATCATTAAGTCCTCCATTGAGGGAAAATCTTGCCAATGAGTATTTTTCTAAAAATACTAAAAAGATTAAATCATTTCATGAATACAAAAAGAATGTGAATATTAAAAAATAACACAATTCTAACAACCAACATCATCCACATGATTGAATGTTAAAATTGATAAATAGACAAATAATTTGAACTTCACGTCTCACAACCTTCAAGATTTAAAGAAAATAATTCTAGAATATACAAAAAATATGCTTCAACTTTCCCACATAATTGACATCCTCAAGAATGCAAATTAATGAAAAATAGATAAGAGTATATACTTCATAAAGGTTGAGCACGTAAAACTATAACATTTTATTGCAATTTGTTGCTAATTCAAGAAAAACTATATTTGAAAACTTTAAAGAGTAGATCACTTAAAAAAAATTATTTATGTCTTAGTGTCTATGAAGAGATGAACCCCTTTTAGATATTAGCTATTACATATTTATAGACATAAGGCTGGATACCTATCCAAAATTACCATGCCAAGAGTAAATTGTCTTTTTAGTTAACACAACTATGCCAACTGAATGCATAAAAGGAAATAAATAGGAGAAAAAGTACAATTGTATAATGATCGCACGCCATAACAAGAAGAACTATCCATGCCGGTTGCAATTCTTGCAGCCTTCTTTGTTTCACAAGCAATGGTGAATGCAAAGATAACCAATTGATGGTGTAAACTATTACCTAGGGTTTTGAAACCCTAAGTATTACCCCTTCTAAAATTTAAAATTAAAATACTTTCAAGGAAAAAGAATTATTAATTATTTTGCATTATATTTAATTATTTAAATAATTAAATATTACTACATGCAAAATAATTAATATCAAACTATTTTAAGGCAGTATGAATTCTCACATAATCAATTCTAGAAAGAATTAATTATTACTATTTTAATGTTACCATGAAAGTAAAATTGATAAGTGGGGTAAGATAAAGTAAAACCAAAAGAAAGAAGTTAAAATAATTAATTCTTTAAAAGGATTAATTATTAGGCATTTTATAAAAAGTTTGTATGGGAAGGGATTCTTGGGAAATATGAAAAATGTGGGAAATAATGTAAAATAATTAATTCTTTAATAGAATTAATTATTGAGATTTGTGAAAGGGAGTTATGGCAGTTAGGGAAACTACTCAGGTAGGGTTTCTTTAAAAGTATGAAATTTTATAGTAACCAAGCTTCTCCCATTTTGAAGAGGTCTACACTTCTGAAGGAAGGGGAAGAGAATTTAGGTTTTCAATCTTGTATCAGAAAAAGTTCATCTCTCCATAGACTGCTGAGTCAGAACTATTTTTGCCTAAGTATTCTATGCTTTAAAACTTTGAATACATTTTCTGAAGTTGTGACAAAGTATATAAAATTCTACAGTTTTATATGTTATGTTAAAATTTCTAGAGTAGATACTATTGTTTACTCTAAAGTGATTCATATTCTTGTGGATATCAATTGCATGTGAAAGTTTAGCTTTCCTTTGTTGTGCATATTGGAAACATGTTTTGGAGTTCAAAGGTTCTGAGGGATGAAGTTAAAATTGTTCATCTAATTCTTATTTTAATATTCAGTCATGTTGATGAATGGATGTTAGTATTCCTCCATTGCCTTCTAGATTAAAGGCATAACCAAAAAATCATTTATTGTAAATCAAAAGAAGGGAGTTGTTCCTTCATTTCAAAATTTAGAAAGCACTTGACAAGATAATTGCAAGTGACTTTATTGTTAGTTTCAGAGTTTGTCTTTGTTTTGGGTATTCAAGAGTCAATTGTAAAGGTGTTTTTAGAGAGGACATACCTATTTACTAATAGTTTTTGGTGACTTTGATGGGGAAATCAGAGTGCCTTGTGCATTTGATTTCTTAAATTTTGAGGTACCTCCCTTAGGATGGAGGTTGGCGGCTCTATTGAAGATGAATACCAGAAGGTATTTCAAAGATATCCAAAAATCTTGAAGGATTGGATTATTGCAAGAAATGAAGATGATGTCAATTTGTTCATTTTTATTCCCACATTTAAAGAAAATCCAATCCAAGAAATTATAGAGGACATGGCAAACCGAGTAGAGTTTTTAAAATCTTTTTATGGTGCTATCCTCATCCAAAGAAGATTTCTTGTGAAAGAGCCAAGAAAAGTACAAGAGATGTGTGAAGAAAAATAAATTGGTGAAGTGATGCATGAACAAGAAAACATTAACTCAGGGGACAATCACATCTATTTCTTAGCCTCTTACAAATCTTTTCCACCATCTTTCTTTGGAGGAATCAATAAAGCAATTTTCAGTGGAAACATCACATGAGCAATCAAGAGTTCAAGAAATTAAAGGTATTGAGACCTTTATTGGCATTTCATCTACCTCTATGAAAGATCTTGATTTGAAAAATGAAGGAGATTGTAATTCTTTATGTTGGAATTATGATATATTTGTCATTAGTTACAACACTTATTCGAATCTGAATGATTATTGAGCTCATCACTCAGTCTACAATTGATATCAAGCATTCCTTTAGAAACTAAGCATATGGGCAGTTTAGCAGTATTTACCGAGTTCATAATGGTTACTGAGTAGAATAGTGTTCTCCAAGCAGTTAGTAGTTATAGAGCTTCCTAGTATTTACCAAGCAGTCAGTGCTCACTGAGTCATTAGTATAACTTAGTGTTTACCGAGTGATCAAGGTAAAAAAAGAACTTAGTGTTTACCGAGTGATCAAGGTAAACAAAGAACTTAGTGTTTACCGAGTGATCAAGGTAAACAAAGAACTTAGTGTTTACCGAGTGATCAAGGGAATCAAAGAAATCAGTGTTTACCGTGTAAACAAGGTAAATGAAGGAATCAATGTTTACAGAGTAAACAAGGTAAATGAAGGAATCAGTGTTTACTGAGTAAACAAGGTAAATGAAGGAATTAGTGTTTACCAAGTGAAGAAGGTTATCAACGGATTCAGTTTTTACCAAGTGACACAATATTCACCGAGTCACCAATGGTTACCGAGTTCCAAGCTACTTAGAATGATTAGTATGGACCATGCCTCTACTCTTACCGAGTGCATGACAATGCAGTGTATTGTAGTGGATGTTGAGTATCAGAAGGTCACCGAGTTAGTTTGAGGAACCCAATTTTTCTACTATCTAGCCGACTCAATAATGTTTGTTCACTTGTGATTGGTCGACCTTGCTAGTGTAAATATTGGAATGATATATATCATTTGAAATAATGAAATATTGATCATCGTTGGTGTTATATTACAATATTTTGAGAAGAGGAAAAGTGAATCACTAGCAAAAAAAAGGAATACAGTAAGGTCAACAATTGATGGAGAAAAGCTATATCCATCACATCAGGTGATCAGAGCACAAGGCATCTTATCAGCAATCAGTTGTAACTAGATCCATTGCTTCATCCTAACAGGTGAACCAGTTTGTAAATCCTTTAACAGGGTAGACTTAACAATCTTTTGTAAATCTCCTAACAGAGTACATACTTCATTGTATGTTTGTAAATCCTCTAACAAGGTGGATCTAGCAATCCTACTTGCTCCTAATAGGGCAGATCATTAGAAGTGATCATTGTAAGCCTTAACTGGCCAACTTTATACTACAGTATTATTGAAGTTTTGTGGGCATCATCCCCACCCTAGTTTTACTTTCTAATTGGAAGGTTTCTGGGTCACCAAATCAATGTGTTCATGTGTTATAAATCTTTTCATGCATACAATAGATTAGATGGATGAATGATGAATGTGTTATTATACAAAATTGAATTAAAGTTTTAGGGTTACTAATTCACCCCTCCCCTCTCAGTAACCTCGTTAGTCTAGATTATTTCCAACACTTGGTATCAGAGCCTTGTGATTCTTAGGATAAATTTTAATAGCTTGAGCAAAGATCAAGGATAATGGAGATATTCAGACTTGACAAATCTATTGAGAATGAAAATCTAGATCTGGAAATGGCCATGACTCAACTCAATGAAGCAAAGGAGCATCTTTCTCAATCTCTGAAAAGAAGGAAGGAACTTGCAAGACAAATGAATGATCATCAGTATATTGAAGAAAGGATTGAAGTCCTTTTACCATCAAGTAGTTCAAATGAAGCTAATGAAGCAATCAAGGAACTCCTAGCAAAGAATGGTTCTCTGCAGGAAGAAGTAAGAAAGCTCAAAAGAGAACAAGAAATCCAATCCATCAAGTTATATGAAGTTTTGGAACAGAGAAACAAGGTGATGGGGACACAACCCAAGCACAGAATGGACACAATAGAAAAGGGGAAATTCTATTAACTGAGAAAAATAAGCTAGTACAAATAGTACAGGGAAAATAAACTTCAAAACATGCCCTAAGGGCTTACAATAGCATAAATTTGGAGATAATTTCTCCTTTTAGTACCTCCTCTCAAACTCCACTCCGAACTGCCTTTTACAATGCCAAAAATCTCCTTAAATAGACCTCGGAGGGTTGAGGACTAGGAGTACATTCTAAAAAGTGCTAGTAGGCATCCACCGACCAAATAGAAGGTTCCAGAAGCTGCGTTAGAAGTCAACGCAAATCTAGAAGAATCCAAAAATGGTAATCAAACTTCTGGGAGGCATAACTTTTGAACCGTAGCTCCGATTGACAAACCATTTATATTTTCGAAAAGCTCTTGAAGAACTCTATAGCCCTATGGAGGAGTTTAACTCATCCTCCATTTTTTAGCACTTTTCAAGGTCATTTAATGCCCCTAACCTGACTTTGAAGCATTCTTAGGAGGTCTCCACAACCCAAAAAATTGCAATAACTTTCAAACTGTGGGGGCTTTTGACCTGATTATTTTTCTAGAATGCTCTAAATTACAATTACATTCATCTAGCCAATTTAAACCTCCTAGTTCACCAAAATGATGGCTCAATTACATACTCCTATTTTTTCAGGATTTACATGAACACTAATAGTGGAATTGTGAGAGTTGGAACCTTTATTTGACCCAAATGGGTATCCAAAAATGAAAACACATGAAACAGAAACTAAGTCTAAGTATTTTTTTTTTTGGGTGACATAGGATTGCCCTTATACCTCTGGATGCTCCTTTATCAGACACCGAGGGTAGATATAAAAGTGACCCTGTCACTTTATGAATGGTAGAGGAAATCCCAAATGGGAAACCTTAGCTGCTGAAATCCAAGTTGAGTCCTCGATCGGCCGTCCTTTCCACTTCACCAAATACTCTTCATACTACCTATTTCTTGTACTCCTACCCACATAATGATCTAGAATGTCTTCTATCTCCTCCTTCTTAGAAGCAAGAATTAGACATGGCTCTAACACTGGCTCGTCATCTGCACCATCATCATGATACTCTGTTAAGTTTGCAATGTTGAAAATAGGAGAAATGTGAATACCATCTGGCAGCTCCACCTCATATGCATTTCCTGAGTCATGTTTCTTCAGAATTTTGCAGGGGCCAAATTTCTTCATTTTCAACTTGTTGTAAGTACTGGCTAGAAATCTTTCTTTTCGTAAGTGCACCATGACTAAATCTCCTACTTGGAATTCCTTATGTCTTCTCCTTTGATCAGCCCTAGCTTCATACTCTTGATTCATCTTGGTAATGTGTGCTTGAACCTCCTCATGTAGACACTTGATATGTTCAACAAATTTCTCAGCTTCAGCACTTGTCCTCTCCCCTTGTTTTATCTTCCTCAATTCTAGTGCAGTCCTTGGGCTACTCCCATATAAAATTTGGAATGGTGATTTTCTAGTACTCCTATTTATAGATTTATTATAAGCAAACTCTGCCTATGGTAGAATCAAATCCCATCCCTTGGGCTTATCCCCAAATAAACATCTCAGCAAATTGCCCAGACTTCTGTTTACCACTTCTGTTTGGCCGTCAATCTGCAGGTGATGCGTGGAACTGAATTTTAGGTCTGTTCTCAACTTTTTCCACAATGTCCTCCAAAAATAACCCACAAATTTAGTATCTCTGTTAGAAACTATACTCCTTGGGAGACCATGTAGTCTCACCACCTCTCTGAAGAACAAGTCTGCAATATGGATAGCATCATGAGTTTTGTGGCATGGAATGAAATGTGCCATTTTGGAGAACCTATCAACCACCACAATTATTGAGTCATTAACCCTTTGTGTCCTCAACAATCCAAGAAAAAAATCCATACTTATGTCCTCTAATGGCTTTGATGGAATAGGTAATGGTTGATATAGTCCAGTATTGTGGCTAAATCCCTTAGCAACTTGACAAACTTGACAACTCCGTACAAACCTTTTCACATCTTGTGACATTTGAGGCCAAAAATAATGTTCTCTCAGAATGGCAATGGTCTTATCTCGACCAAAATGTACTGCAATCCCTCCATTGTGTTTCTCCTTAATCAGATTTTCCCTCATGGAACTCCTTGGAATGCATAATTAACTACCCTTGAACAACATGCCATCCTAAATCAAATAGTCTAACCACTTGGCTCTATCTATAGCAATAGGCTCTTTACAAGCTTTCCACACTTCAGCAAAATCAAGGTCCTCAGGGTACAAATTCTTGAGTTCATCAAACCCAACTACTTCAACCTACATTACTGTCAGCAACAACTGTCTCCTACTTAGTGCATCTGCAACCCTGCTAGATTTTCCACTTCTATGCTTCAACACAAATGTATAACTCTACAAGAACTCTACCCACTTCATATGCCTTTGATTCAATTTACCTTGGCTATTTAGGTACTGTAATGCCTAATGATCAGTATAAAAAACAAATTCCTTTGGCAATAAATAATGCCTCCATTTCTTTAAGGCTTGAACTATTGCATAGAACTCTTGATCATAAACAGAATACTTCTTCTTTGCATCATTCAATTTTTCACTAAAATATGCAATAGGCTTACCTTCTTGGCTTAATACAACCCCAATAGCGCTACCATTGGCATCACAATCCAGTGGAAAATCTTTCTAAAATCTGGAAGTGCCAATTGAAGTTGTTATGTTACCTTCTTCTTTAGCAATTCAAAACTTCTCATAGCTGTTGCAGTCCATTTGAACTCTTTTCTATCCCCTCTTATTGTATCAGTTAGGGGTGCACATATGCCACTAAAATTCTTAATAAACTTCCTGTAAAAACTAACAAGACCATGAAATGATCTTATCTCAGTAGCAGACCTTGGAGTAGGCCATTCCAAGATGGCTTTTACCTTCTCTGGATCCATTTTGAGACCTTTGGGTGATATAACAAACCCCAAATAGACTAACTCCCTTTTTGCAAAGATACACTTCTTCAGATTAATTAACAGTTTCTCTTCCCTTAGCCTTTCAAGGACACTATGAATATGCAGTAAATTTCTTCCAAAGTCTTTCTGAAAATTAAAATATCATCCAAATAGACAATAACAAATTTTTCCAAGAACTTCTTAAGTACCTCATTCATGAGCTGCATGAAGGTGCTTGGGGCGTTTTTCAATCCAAAGGGCATGACTAACCACTCATAAAGACCCTCCTTTTTCTTGAAGGCTATTTTCCACTCATCTCCTTCTCGAATCTATATATAGTGATAACCACTCTTTAGATCTATCTTTGTGAAGTACTAAGCTCCACTCAAGAAGTCCATATGATCATCCATCCTTGGCAAAGGAAATCAGTACTTGATGGTTATCCTATTTATAGCTTGAGAATCTATACACATCCTCCACTCTCCATCCTTCTTTGGTGCGAGTACTGCAAGTACTACACATGGACTCAGGCTCTCTTGAATCAAGCCCTTCCTCAATAGCTCCTGAACCTGTCTATTTAGCTCCTTTGTTTTAGTAGGAGTCATCCTATGAGTAGCCTTGTGAGGGAAACTAGCTCTTGGAATCAGATCTATCTGATGACTGATTTGCCTTACTGGTGGCAATCCATCTGGAACATTATCAGAGATAATATCTCCAAATTCCCCTAGTAAATCTAAAACTTCAAGTGGTATTTCACTACTACCTTCTTTATCTTTCCTAGGAATCAAAGCATAGCACATATGTTGATGTTTCATGCCATCTAAAAACATCGTTCTATGAACAAGACAAATCCTAGCACTGCTACATACCTTTTCACCTTCCTTTTTCATGGGCTTCAATTTGTGGCAAACTCCATCCTTCGTTAGAGAGTATGTGTTTGCATGCCCATCATGTACTGCATGTCTATCAAACTGCCATGGTCTACCCAACAATAGATGGCAAACATCCATCGAAATAACATCATAGAGAACTTCATCATGGTAACTCCCAATTTTGAATTTCACTAAATATTGTTCACTTACCACGACCTTATGATCATATTTTACCCAAGCAATCCGATAGGGCTAGGGATGTTTCTCCCTCTTGAGCTTCAACTTAGAGACCATCTCTTATGATACCAAGTTATCAGTGCTACCACCATCAATGATCACGTTACAAAATTTATCCTCACACTTGCATCTAGTATGGAACAAACTCCTCTGTTGTCTTGGTTCAATCTCACCACTTAGTAGGACTCTTTCATTTACCAAGGTCTCTCCTCTTTCTGCATCCTTTGAATGTGATGATTGTTCATCCTCATCCACATGAGCAACCCTAGCTTGGCCCTCAGCTCTCCTATCTGTCCTTCCTTGTTGTTGAAGGCATTCAAAGGCACAATGACCTTCTTCATTGCAATGGAAACAAGTACCACAGAAGCTACCTCTTCCTCGTCCACATCCTCTACCTCTTCCTCTCTGATTTCCAAAGTCTTGATCATGGGAGCTGTTGAAACCCTCATTCCTCTAGTTCCTGCTAGTACCCACATCTTCATTTTTCTTTTGGGTTTCATTGCAGCCTCTAGATGATCTACTGCTTCCCCTTCCTCCTTGACCACACCCTCTTTGTCTTCCTTCAAACCTTTTATTCAGCTTCTCTTAAACTCATAGGGCAAACTGGTATGCCTCTTCAACGCTGGTCATTCTTACCAAACTTAATTCCTCCTGGATGCTAGGTCGCAACCCACTAATATAACAAGCAAGCTTCTCCTTATTTACTTCTGCATGCCTCACTCTAATCAAGAGTCAGTAAAATTCCTCTGTATATTCTTGGATTGATCTTCCTACTTGCTTTAACCCATGTATCTTTTTAAACAAATCAAGCTCATAGTCCACAGGAATGAACTGCTTCTTCAATTTTTCTACCATGCGATCCCATCTTGTGATCTTCTCCTTTCCTCTTCTGTTTCTTTCCAATTGAACCTCTTGCCACCAGATTTTGGCATGGCCTTTCAGTTTGGCCTTTGCAAACTTAACCCTATCTGGGTCCCTAATATCCTCATACTCAAAGTATTCTTCCAGTTCATTGATCCAATCGATCAACTCATCTGGTTTTAGATTTCCTGAAAATACACCCACTTTAATTGTAGGTCTTTTCCCAAAATTAGTAATGGCCCTAAAAAGCCTTTCCTCTGCATGATTCAAAACTTCCCCATCAAATTCCCCTTCTGGTCCCATTTCTTCTTCTTCTTCATTGTCATCCTCACTGTCGTCACCTGCAGCAACATTTGCTCCTCTTGCAATGCCTGTACCTGTCTTTAGAGGGCTCTAACCTCCTCAGGATTAATAGCTCTAGCACTTCTGCCACACTTTCTTCATGGAGGAATCTTCTAACTTGAACCCACAACCACACAGTCTTGGTGCAAACTGCCTCATACTCGGTGCTCTGTCTACACACTCAGGAAAACCAGCTCTGATACCACTTGATGGGGACACAACCCAAGCACAGAATGAACACAATAGAAAAGGGGAAATTATATTAACTAAGATAAATAAGCTAGTACAAATAGTACAGGGAAAATAAACTTCAAAACATGTCCTAAGGGCTTACAATAGCATAAATCTAGAGATAATTTCTCCTTTTAGTACCTCCTCTCAAACTCCACTCTGAACTACATTTTACAATGCTAGAAATCTCCTTAAATAGACCTCAGAGGGTTAAGGACTAGGAGTACATTTTGGAAAGTGCTAGTAGGCATCCACCAACCAAATAGAAGGTTCCAAAAGCTGCATTAGAAGTCGACACAAATCTAGAAGAATCCAAAAATGGTAACCGAACTTTCGAGAGGCATAACTTTTGAACCGTAGCTCCAATTGACGAATCATTTACATTTTCGAAAAGCTCTCAAAGTTCTCTATAGCCCTACGGAGGAGCTTTGCTCATCTTCCATTTTTTGTCCCTTTTTGAGGTCATTTAATGCCCCTAACCTGACTTTGAAGCATTCTTAGGAGGTCTCCACAACCCAAAAAATTGCAATAACTTTCAAACCATGGGGCCTTTTGACCTGATTCTTTTTTTGGAATGCTCTAAATTACAATTACAGTCATCTAGCCAATTTACACCTCCTAGTTCACCAAAATGATGGCTCAATTACATACTCCTATTCTTTTGGGATTTACACGAACACTTATAGTGGAACTATGAGAGTTGGAACCTTCATTTGACCCAAATGGGTATCCAAAAATGAAAACACATGAAACAGAAACTAAGTCTAAGTATTTTTTTTTTTGGGTGAAACAGGATTGCCCTTATACCTCTAGATGCTCCTACATCACAAGGAAAATGAAGACTTCAAGGTAAGAAATAATCAATCCCTTTAGCTTGAGGATCTTGTAGGGCAACTATCTGATGCAAATGAAGAAATTATAAATCTAACATCTGAGAATGAAAGTTTGAAAAATGATTTAATCACTGAAAGACAAATCAATGCAAGCTTACAAAGTGATCTAAGATCTGAAAGACAAATCAATGAAATTTTGAAAAATGACTTAAATGTTGAAAAACAAGTGAATGAAAGGATGATAAAATCTCAAGCAGATATGGATCAATTGAATCTGCAAAATGAGAAAAATTTTCATAGACAAAAGGGTAAAGTAGGCCTTGGATACAATGAAGAAGTTGAATCTTCCAAATAGGGTACCCAAAAGAATCAAAGACCTACTTGCAATCACTATAGTAAGTTAGGTCATACATCTAACAGTTGTTGGAGCAATGGTAAAGGAAAATTCAATGGTAAATGCTACAATTGCAATCAACATGGTCACAAAGCAAATGAATGCAAAGAGAAAAAAAAGTTTGAGGGAAAATGTCACAAAGTCAAGAAACAAGGTCACAAGGCATCTGAATGTAGATCCAAAGCAATATTTGGTTGGGACTACAATACTTGGTGCAAATGTCACTATTGTGGAGACTATGGACACATTGGAATAAACTGTGGAAGGCATCACCTAAGAAAAAAGGATACTACTATAAGATGTTATACATGCACCAAACTTGGTCATATATCCAAGAATTGCATGAATATAGGAAGAATTGAAGATGAAAAGAAAGCCAGAGCTGACAACATTCGAAAATAGATGAGACAACAGTGGATTTCAAAATCTACCAAGCCAAAAAATTCAAATAATGGCTATGTCACTCAAGAAGTGGGTGACTCCACTTCTAATTAGACTCATCAAAAGGGGATCAGAGACTGCATCTTCAAGCAATATCCTAAGTGGTTCTAGAATAAAGGAGTCCAAAAGACAAATCAATATTTCAGATATAAGACATAGTTCACTATAGTGCATCTATCGAGCAAGGTTGGTTTTAGACTTAACCGAGCTAGGTCGAGAATATGAAAAGTTTTGTTTTTTCACCGAGTTGCAAGGTTTACCGAGTAAGTTGGTGACTATCTGACAAACCCTAGGTCATCTCAGCTACCTTCTTACCTGAGCATTAATGGAAAAATTTTCTTATCAAAAAGGCAGAATTTGATCTCATTTTTCACCACGAATTTAGAATATATAGAGCGAAGAGATCTCCAAGAGCATGAAAGTGAGTTTAAGTAATTTGAAATGATTTTCTAGTGAAGAATTTTTTTAACAAAATCATTCACTCACCGAGTAGCAATGGCATCCGCAAGCACCAACAGCAGCAAGGCAAAGAGAGGCTCCAAAATGCTTGTGAAGGGAGTAGAATGAAAGGCACCTAGCTTCAAGCTCATTCTCACCATAGCTGAATCGCTCGACTCGCACAGAGCCCAATCGCAAATTCCACCAAAGGTATTACTTATAAATGACATTCATACTCATTTCAAATGCACTATTCAAGAAATAGGGACATTAGATATGGATAATTCCTAGCCAAATTATACGTGGATGGAACCCTCAAACACGAGTTCAAACATTTGGAAACCAAAGGTTTGACCCATGTCCTGCACTTGCCAAGGAACTTTCAAATGAAATGGATAAGATAAATTTTAAGCCGTGTGCATAATGGTCAAATGTGGTTAGAGCAACCCATCCTAATAACAAAGAAGATGATTCATAAGATCATGGGTTTACCCATGTTAAGCAAATCCAAAATCACTAAAACCCTAAGTTGGGATGAACTTCAGAAGTTAACCCTAGCTGAATGGGATGGCAAAGGATTGAAACCTAACAATGTATCTAATGCAGAGCTAAGATTTGAAATTTATTTAATTGCATATAACATGTATAGTTCTAGCAGATTGAATAGCGTGCCCTGTGAGGCTATAGACTTAGCCGATAAGGTCGTGAAGAAAAACATGCAGTTTGACCTAGCAGATGTGCTATTGAAACAATTTAATAAGAACATGGATAGTATAAGGACCTCAAAAACCAACTCTTGTAAATTTGCTTCTTTGTTAGTTTGTTTATTTTTCTATGTACAAAAGTTTTTCCCTTCAAAAGGTATAGTTGTATGGAGAAAAGATATTTCGGTTTTGTATCAAATAAATGAATTTGTAGCAGAAATGGGTGAAAATTTTGATATTATTATGGATAATTATTTTGAAGACTTCAAGGAAAGAATGAATAATAGATTCAGAATTCCTCCAAAGCTTGTTGAAGATTATAAGGATGATGTATGCTTCATGGTTAACTGCGACAAGGTCTACATTCAGGCAGTCAGACTCCCAGTTGCATGGGTGAAACCTCTTCCCTATGAGGTAAATATTGATGAAACTAGAGATATCATAGAAGCACTGGTAAATGAGCTAGTAGACCTAGGGCAAAAAAATTTTGGAACCTATGATGAAGCTAAGGCCATAATTGAGCTTGAAATCAAGCTACCATAGGCCATAAGCAAGGGCAAGAGGAAAATAGCCAAATTAAAAACTTCTACCGGTCCTCTTATGCTCACTGAGGGAAAAGGTGAAGATGAAGGAGGTGAAGAAGAAGAAGGAGGAGAAGGAGAAGGAGAAGAAGAATCTACAGAAGAACAACCAAAGAAGAAAGGTAAGGAAATCATTACCAAATCTAAGAAGAAGCCTATTACAATGTTTTCCAAAAGAAGCAGGAAAGATAAGCAGGAACCTATACTAGTCAGGCCTGGACCCTCATTCAAGCAAAGGCTCAATCAATTGGAGGAAGGAGCTGGCATCACAAATTTCAAAGCATTGAAATTTGAAACTAGAACTGATGCTGAGTAAATGCAGATTGAGGAGTTGGTACTCAGTAAGATGGGTAAATGGAATTACTCCCTAGACCAAATTGCCCCTCAAATCTCAAAAGAACTACTGGAGAGATTGCAATCGAGATGGGAGTTAACCACCCAAATGGTAAAATATATTTATGAGCAATCCCTGAAGAATCTCCAACCAAGTCTCACTAGAACAGAAGTAAAAACTGAAATGAAAAGCCATGAAGGTAAAATAATGATCAGATTCCACACCTGTTTGATTTTGATTAAAGACATTGAACATGTTGTAAATGATGCTACAAACATGTGGAAAAATATCTATCATCTACATAAGCCCAGTGAAGACCCAATAGAAATTAAAGATGATGACAACAACAATGATGATGAGCTTGATAGCACTCCATCCATCATAGTCTCACCAGGAGAACTGCATGCACTGATGGAAAATAAAGAGGAAGAAGACAAGGAGGAAGAAGGTAAAGAGGCAGATAAGAAGGAAGATGATCCAGTGAAAATTGTTGCAGTAGTTATTGCATCCCTTCCTCATTCTCCACCAAAATCTATTACTATAAAGACAGCTTCGACTAGTGAGATTGTGAGCAGTACTGCCACATCAATTGCTCAATCTTCACCAATCTCCTCCCAGCTCTAGGTATTCCTAATGCAAGTGCCAAGAACTTCATCTACCAAGCTGCAGGCAACTTCTTCAATTATCGAGTCATCCACTATAGCAGTCATTACATTAGAATTATCAATTCCTCCTACAGTATGTATAGTAAGTTTTCCAGTTTGCTCTCCAATTTTTTCAACTTTAGCTACATTAGCACCAATTTTTGCAATAGTAAGCTCTTCAATTGTAAATATTCTAGTATGCACATCAATTCTGGGAAGTATATCAATTTTGGATACATTTAGCCCCTCTCTTAGTCTTCCTTTAGTTGGTCCTATTCCAGTTTTGATAGCCAGTCCAACCTCATCAACCATTGTCTCTATTTTCAAAGACAAAGATGTTAGTACAATAGAAAAACCAAAGACTCCATTAAAACTTCTTCTTACAGGCAAGACAATTGATGAGGATGTAGACTTGGATACTAAAATTTTCATTCCCAAGATAGATACAGATACTGCTTTAGTTGATGAACTAAGACTTCTTAGTCAGTGCATAGAACTAAAGGCAAAGAAGAAACAACTAAGGAATGAGAGAGATAGAGAGTTTAAAATTATTGATGAAGTGAAAAATATAATTACTGAGGCTATAGGTGTTGATGTTGATACTTCTCAACACATTTTGCGACAATTAGAAGAGGCAGTCAATAAATTCAATGAGGATACCTCCAGTCAAGAAAAGTTGATAGAGAAGGCAGAAAAGAAGTTTGATAATAAGGTGCTTGAGCACATTGCTCAACATATAGCAATAAAACAGGTTGAATTAACCACAATTTTGGTCAACATTGAAAATTCTTTTAATAATGTAACATCTCTTTTTGCTAAGCTTTGTGATGTTACCAAGTATACTAAGGAAATAAGAGAGAAATTGAATAAGATAGATGAGGATCTAAAGGCAAGTGCACAACACCTGAAGCTTGACCCCAGTTCAACCTCATCTCATCACCTCAGGATCAAATTTTTGTTAGAGAAGCAAGTAGAATTGCTGAGAGAAGAGTCAAGGATCCGATCTACATTGTTAGATATTTAGAATATGATCCTTCCCATCATGGACACAATGCAGAAGCACATTGCCCATTCAAAAACATTGATCCATGACAACAATTTCTTCATTGTAGACTATGTGATTGAACTCTCTATAGAAGTTCAAATAGCTCTATCGACATGTAAAATCTTGCAAGAGAACTAGGATAAGACTCTGCAACTCATTCTCTGGGTACATTCAGAGTTTATCTCACATTTTGGAGTCTCTATGTAAATACATTATTTTATTCTTTGGCATTATTGTCAAAAAGGGGGAGAAAGAGATACTCAGGAAGAAATATTGGTGAGATAAATGTACAAAGGGACAAAGAGATACAATGAATAAAAGCCATATAACTCATGTAAATACCTTATGTATATTGTATGGGGGAGTTATATGTAAGGAAGTCATGTATATTCAGTAGAATCAGTCATCAGTATGTCAGATATTGTATATAAGTTTTGGCTCATAAGTGTTTTTGTCACTAATGCCAAAGGGGGAGATTGTTGGAATTATGATATATTTGTCATTAGTTACAACACTTATTTGATTTTGAATGATTATCGAGCTCATCACTCAGTATATAGTTGATATCGAGCATTCATTTGGAAACTGAGCATATGGGCAGTTCAGCGGTATTTACCGAGTTCATAATGGTTATCGAGCAGAACAGTGTTCTCCAAGCAGTTAGTGGTTATCGAGCTTTGCAGTGTTTACCAAGAAGTCAGTGCTCACCGAGTCATTAGTAGAACTTAGTGTTTATAGAGTGATCAAGGTAAACAAAGAACTTAGTGTTTATCGAGTGATCAAGGTAAACAAAGAACTTAGTGTTCACTAAGTGATCAAGGCAATCAAAGAAATCAGTGTTTACCGTGTAAACAAGGTAAATGAAGGAATCAGTGTTTATCGAGTAAACAAGGTAAATGAAGGAATCAGTGTTTACCAAGTAAACAAGGTAAATGAAGGAATCAGTGTTTACCAAGTGAAGAAGGTTATCAATGGATTTAGTTTTTACAAAGTGACACAATATTCACCAAGTCACCAATGGTTACCGAGTTCCAAGCTACTCAGAATGATTAGTATGGGCAGTGCCTCTACTCTTATCGAGTGCATGACAATGCAGTGTATTGTAGTGGATGTTGAGTATCAGAAGGTCATCGAGTCAGTTTGAGGAACCCGAGTTTTATACTATCTAGCCAACTCAGTAATGTTTGTTCACTTGTGATTGGCCGACCTTGCCAGTGTAGATATTGGAATGATATATATCATTTGAAATAATGAAATATTGATCATCGTTTGTGTTATATTACAATATTTTGAGAAGAGGAAAAGTGAATCACTAGCATAATAGAGGAATACAGTAAGGTCAACAATTGATGCAAAAAAGCTATATCCATCACATCAGGTGATCAAAGCACAAGGGATCTTATCAACAATCAGTTGTAACCAGATCCACTACTTCATCCTAATAGGTGAACCAGTTTGTAAATCCTTTAATAGGGTAGACTTAGCAGTCTTTTGTAAATCTCCTAACAGAGTGTATACTTCATTGTATGTTTGTAAATCCTTTAACAAGGTGGATCTAGCAATCCCACTTGCTCCTAACAGAGTAGATCATTAGAAGTGATCATTGTAAGCCTTAACCGGCCAACTTTATACTGCAGTATTGAAGTTTTGTGGGCATCATCCCCACCCCAGTTTTACTTTCTAATTGGAAGGTTTTTGGGTCACCAAATCAGTGTATTCATGTGTTATAAATGTTTTCATGCATACAGTAGATTAGATGGATGAATGGTGAATGTGTTATTATACAAAATTGAATTAAAGTTTTAGGGTTATTGATTCACCCCTCCCCTCTCAGTAACCTTGTTAGTCTGGATTATTTCCAACACTTTATTTATTTTTCTTCCCATACATATATCTTTCATAGATTAAACAAGCTTTAATTTGGTCACATTGCTTTCCCTTCAACCAAATACACATTCGTCTTTCCAAAAATTTATTTAGAAAGGCTCATACTTTCTCCACCCTATAAATGGTCACATTTAGTTTTTTTAGGGTTCTACTCTTCCCATTGTAAATAACCACCCCCTTTTTCCAATTTTGGTTTAGTTGTTTCTATTTTGTTTGCTTTGTTGTTTCAATAAAGGCTTTGTCAACTTTGAGCCTTCCCCCTTTCCTTGAGGTTATTCATATTTTGAGGGCTTTTAAGAAATCAAAGCCCTCTTTATAGATTGGCAACACCTCATGCTCATCTAGCTCCACTATTCATAATTTTCAGATTCAAATTTGTTGTTAAAAAAAATTCCTTTCTCTGAGAGCCATGTGCAGAAATATAAAAAAAACATTATGAAGAGCACTAATGGATCTTTTCAATAATGGAAGAAAAATGTTCTTCCAAAGTAGCTTTTCAAATGATGATGCCTACAAACTCTAGATATTTTCAATTACATTTTGAGAAGTTTGGGTTTTCAAAAAAAAACAAATTCATGGTGGATGGTCTATATAATGGATGGACACTTAGCAAATTTGTAAGTAATCATAATTCAAATGGGTTGTAGGGTATAATTTGATACAAAAAGCATTATTCACATTAAAATATTCACTGAGATTGCCAATATTGGTGCATAAAAAGCCTATTAAAGACAATAATACTCATGTGTCTATGAAAGAAGGGTCTTAATGTTCAAGGAGAATCATAATCTTCAACATATCCCAACACAAAAACATAAAAAAATGTGCTAACCCTAATTAGGGTTGAGATGTGGTGGCTGAAAAATAAGAGTAATTTTTCATTTTAATCATTTGCAAAATTATGCATTTGTGGGACCTTTGAGAGTGTTTGATGTGGAAAATGCTTTAGTTGTCACACCTCTCTAATTTTGGCAATAACATGTCATAATCTCCCACTACCATTACCAAGTGGAAATGCAATGATATCATATATTATTATTGCAAGGAATAATGCGCATAGGAGGATACAAAGGTAGATCCTATAAAAACAATTACAAAGGATGGTCCAATTGAAGATGATAGACAGAGCGAACTAAAGGTTATAGTTAAGCAAAACCTCATTTCTCAAGTAGAAGAAGATGACATGGAGGCTCTCCTTAGCAAGTATGTCCTAGGTCTTGATGAAGCAAGGATGTTGTAAATGTTGAGGCTCATGATCCATTAGCTAGTGCTTTGCATGCCCTTATGCCACCAAGTTTTGATGCTAATCATGCAAATATGAGGGCAGTCAAAATGTGAAAGTTGGGAAAGTATTCTTGAGCATCTAAGTTTTTAAGGAACTATTTTTCTAGTTTAGTTGATTGTGATAAAGAATTGATCCAGATACACTCAGTGATATTCTTGGTGAAAGCATCAAGGACAACTTGTAAAAAGATGAGGCAGTAATTGGTTTGGTTTGGAAAATTGAAAATAATTGTGATATTAGCTCCCTAATCACATAACATTTTTCTCATCCAATAGTCTCATAATTTTTGCGGATTGGTTTTAAATTCTTTGGAAGTGTGCTTTTGGCTCAAATAATGTTGATCATTCTTTCATCCTTAGTTTGAAATTTTCCTATGTGTGACCATTAAAGGCTGTAATGATTATTGGTGTGATATTGATAATGCATGAAGTAGCTGAAATCAAGTTCAAGTTCATCCAATACTCACACCATATATTCTACTTGTAGCTATATTGAGGAATAAATATAGAATGATATAAAGCTAGATTCAAGCAACCTAGGAAATATTCCTCCTATTCTAATTGTTCACTATAATGCATGGCACTACCAAAATGGGTTAGAAGGATGGGCTAGTTTAGCTGTCACATTGACAAAGGTGATGGAGGAAACAATGACCAGGTCTTAGAGACTTAGGTCTTGATGCAAGTATGCCTAGAATGAGCATGGAAAGAAAATAATTTTTGAATTTATTTTTCCTTGCCTCCTTGCACTTTTGATTTCATGTTGGGCTACTTGGATTGTTTGAATACTTTTAGACAGCATGGAAAACTGTCAACTGGAAGACCTAAAATATGGTTCCATACCAGGAACTCTAGTGGTATTTTTTTTTAGACTATGATGAAACAAATGAATTCTATTTTAGAACCTATTAGTGTTCAAATAATGGGATATGTTACATCAAGTGATATCTAACATCAACTTTTTGAAAAACCAAATTTGTGAAAAATTGAATTGGTTTTGGAAATTTCTAGCTTGCAATTGGTTTTGGAGAATGTGTGGTTGCTATGTTGACACTATTAAAGGTCCTCGTTGTAAGAAATTTTGTCTTGGTTGTTTGTAAGATCAACATGATTCTCAGAATGGACAAGAAAATGATTGCAAGAGCAATAGTGCATAAGTACCAAGAAAATGATAGTTTAAATGGAGCAAATTTGGCTAAGAATTATTTAAGAAAAATAGTTCAGCTACCCTTGGCTTTACTAGATTCTAGCAACAAGGAAAAGAAAATGTTTCTAAATTAGTAGTTGGGAGAGGAGTTCAAAAAAAGTGGTGGTGATGCAGCAGATAGCTCTCAATATTCACAAGGTGCTCAAACCAATAGATTCATTAGGTTCTCAACAAGAAACCATACAAGCAGATGTTGAAACTGGCCAGACTGAAAACACTCAACAAAGCACCCAATAAGAAAGCCAATCACTATTTATAGAAAATTGGCTTTGGCTATGAAAGTTGTCAGAAATATGTTGAGTCATGAAAGGAGACATCTATCATAGATGATTATTCAAATAGATCCACTTGGGTGTTACTCACCTTATTGACATAATTAATGAATATCCCACCAACAAAGTAGATCATAAGGCATAACTTGAGAGGGACTAATAACTGATGAAAATTTTCCACCACCTTGTAGATGTTTGTGGTATCCATTCATCAAAGGTTTACCCATTATAACAAATATCCTTGCAACTATATTGAGAAGTTAATACATAATGATATATAGTTAGGGTGATGCCATCATTTTCATGTATTAGTGTCTAATGAAGATGAAATGTATGATCGTGAGCCTTAAGCTTTTAAAATACAATCATAATTCTAAAGAACCCATGAGGAGGACTATGAATAATTGCTCAGAATTATAGTAGAAACATAGTAAATCATGTGCATGGTAGGTAGACATGAACTTGTGCATTGATTCTAGCTAGAATGTGGGGATCTTGATACATATTGCATAAAGTGTGGAAGCCTCAGATGGTGTTAGTTTTCTCATTCTTGCCAACATCCTATACATTTCCAACAACAAAAGGATCACTCATAGTTGTTCAGGATGTTCAAATGAGGTGGTGTTGTGAGCAGAGTGATAATAATTCAATTCCCAATTGTGTTCCAATACAAGGTAGATTTTAGTTTTACGTTGCTTGAGCCTCGTTGTGCATGTATCAAAAGGGTTGTGCATAGTAAAGTAAAGTGAGTATTTTGGCAATCTAGGATAGATTGGTGTGAAAATAATGACAGAGACTGGATTGCAGCTAGAGCCAAAGATTCTAGAGTTCTCTGCATCCTAGCACATAATGCAACCCCCAATTAGAGGCATTGTTACCTAGGGTTTTGAAAGCCTAAGTGTTACCCCTTCTAAAATTTAAAATTAAAATACTTTCAAGGTAAAAGCATTATTAATTATTTTGCAATATATTTAATTATTTAAATAATTAAATATTACTACATGTAAAATAATTAATATCAAACTATTTTAAGGCAATATGAATTCTCACATAATTAATTCTAGAAAGAATTAATTATTACTATTTTAATGTGACCATGAAAGTAAAATTGATAAGTGGGGTTTGGTAAAGTAAAAACAAAAAAAAGAAGTTATAATAATTAATTCTTTAAAAGGATTAATTATTAGGCATTTTGTAGAAAGTTTGTAAAGGAAGGGATTCTTGGGAAATATGAAAAATGTGAGAAATAATGTAAAATAATTAATTCTTTAATAGAATTAATTATTGAGATTTGTGAAAGGGAGTTTATTATCAGTTAGGGAAACTACTTGGGTAGGGTTTCTTTAAAAGTATGAAATTTTATTGTAACCGAGCTGCTCCCATTTTGAAGAGGTTTGCACTTCTGAAGGAAGGGGAAGAGAATTTAGGTTTTCAATCTTGTATCAGAAAAAGTTCATCTCTCCATAGACTACTGAGTCATAACTATTTTTGCCTAAGTATTCTATGCTTTAAAACTTTGAATACATTTTCTGAAGTTGTGGCAAAGTATATAAAATTCTACAGTTTTATATGTTATGCTAAACTTTCTAGAGTAGATACTATTATTTACTCTATAATGATTCATATTTTTGTGGATATCAATTGCATGTGAAAGTTTAGCTTTCCTTTGTTGAATATTGGAAATGTGTTTCAGAGTTTAAAGGTTATGAGGGAGGAAGTTAAAATTTATCATCTACTTCTTATTTTAATATTTAGTCATGTTGATGAATGGATGTTAGTATTCCTTCATTTCCTTCTAGGTTAAAGGCATAACCAAAAAATCATTTATTGTAAATCAAAAGGAGGGAGTTGTACCTTCATTTCAGAATTAAGAGAGCACTTGACAAGATAATTGCAAGTGACTCTATTGTTAGTTTCAGAGTTTGTCTTTGTTTTGGGTATTGAAGAGTCAATTGTAAAGGTGTTTCTGGAGAGGACAAACCTATATACTAACATGAACTGATGTATGTAATCCTCTATTTCCAAACCTCCTTCTCCCTCTTTAGCTCTGTTACTTTTTCTTCATGCATTTCCAAATGCTTTTGATTGATTATTAACATGGCCTCAGTATGAGTGATGTTTGAAAAATCCTTCCTAAAAGGCATTTCTTCTCCTGAACTTCTTGGAACTTCTTCTACACCTCATTCACTATTTCCTCCACCTAGGCTATGCAATCATTTTCTTTACCTCTGCAATGTTTACTAAACCACTTCAGATCTCCTTAAATTATCTCATCTACAAGTTTGATACTATTCAGAATTTCTTTAATCTCAGTTACACCTTGACAAGTGCCTCATTCCACCATTCAATACAATCCTTAATTAGATACAAAGTCATTTCATCAAGGCTAGCCATAGGGCATTTAGCTAGGAACCTTTGGAACCTGAATCTCTAAATTTCTTCTATCCAAAGAACCACATTTACCCAATTGTTCCTTTCTTTTTCATATTCTTCATCATTTGACTCCACTTTTTTAATAATGGTAGTGGTCTCCTTTGAAGCTACATCTAAAAGATTTACTTGTTTCATAGTTTTGTCCAAAACATACTATGACCACTCCTCAAATGCCTTTACAATAGCTTTACATTTCTATAAATTATCAAGGAATTGCTGACTGGCTTAAGATGTTACATTCATAATTCTAGACATCTCATTAAAAGGCTTCAGTTCCAAGTGTAAGATTTGTTAGAGTAAATAATTAATTAATTATTATTTATTCTATTTACTTAAGCTTACTTAGGTCAATGCATTTATTTAATATTTATTAGTTAATAGTTGTAGTGATGAGTTGTTGACAACATAGGAGTTTTTTCCCTTCTAGTATGTTGCACCTTCTTGTGGAAGTGTGCTTGGTTTTCAACCTTATCTTCTACCACTTTCTAGCTTGTTCTACAAGTTTCCACGAGGCCTTTATATGTAGGCTATGTCTTTGTATTTTCTTAACTCATCATTCCATTCCATTTTCACTCTAAATATAATTTTCTTATTTTGCAATATTGTCTCTCAGGTTCATTTAGGGTTTTTCCAAGCTCCACCTCTTCCTTCTTTGTTTCCCTTCAACAGGTTATTTTCATGTAGGTGATCTTGGTGAGCTATGGAGTTGGATTTCATCAACTCCTACAAGATTGCATAGATGTACTCCACCATGCTCTTCATTGATTCCTTCATATCTTGTTTATCTAGATTGTCTTTCTAGAACTTGTTTGCAATCTTTTTATTTGACGCTTCAAAGATCTTCATGAAAACTACATGACTTCCTTTTCCAATGTCAATTCTTAACACTTGATAATCTTGAGGAGTGAGATCTTCATGTAGGCTACCTTCTAGAGGCTTGGAAATTTGAGCTAACCAATGAACTATGCCTTTATCTAACTTGATTCTACATTCAGTTTTGCCCTTTTTAGTTTTCAAACATTTTCCTAGACATCTACTAACCAAATCATCAATATGCATAGGTAGGAGCACCATACTTCTTTTCTTTTTAATGGAAGTCTCCAATAATTTGGGTGTGATAGGATATTTTCTAGGCATGGGAGAAACATTAGTTAAAGCAAGGGTACCTAGTTGAGTATTGCTGCTCTCAAGAAACTTATGAGGTTCAGATACACTATTTCTCATTGGAGAACTAGGGCATTGGTCTAGTTTTGACTTTATCTTAATAAGATCTAGGTCGTTGGTCACCTTATCTTTTCCTTTACCTAGTGTTGTTTTCCTAGTACTTGATTGGGTTATCCTTCTAACACTCGATGTCTCCTCATGAACTTGAAGTTGAAGTGGTTGTGAAGTTGCTTCAACTTCAACATCAAGTAAATAGTTCTCAACATAGATTAGCCTTCTCAACCTCTATTGCTTACCAGTTGATGTCAAGAGCTCAAAATGACCAAACAAGCAACTATACTAGCCAAAATAGGAAATTTTTAAGAAATGATTGTGGGAAATATTAGGATAGATATGGGTAGGTGAAAATTTTTATAACAAGCATGTCATCTATACTTGACAAGACTTGCTAGGTTGTTAACAGTTAATACTTATCAAATTCACATGCAGATCTACCTTTCATGATGTTGAAAATTCCTAAATTCAACTTTTCCCAAAATTGACTATACTTGGGCATGAGTTTCCTTAGCTGTCTTAATTATTGCCTTTTATGTCTTCATAATTTCCATTAGGTGGGACCCATTTTTATGCGTTAGAAATGGTATCTATCTCTTCTAATACCTCACCTATGAGAAAACAAGAAATTGTTAGAAAATCATGAGGTCAAAGTTGAAGTTGAAATTACTTTAAGTGAACTTTGACTTCAACTTCAACTTCATAGAACTTGATTTAGGTCATCAGGTACAAGAGGCTTCACTTGGTTGGGTAGGGAGAGTGAGTGGTCTTGAACTTGAATTTAAAGTATACTAAGAGTTCAAACTAAAATTCAAGTTTTTGGAAGAGGAGTTTTGACCAAAAACACTACATATTGTGCAAAAATTAGGGTAACACTGTCCAACATTGAACACCTAGTTTTTCAACTGAAATTAAATTCTTACTCTACCTCAGAGTATGTCTTACCTCATGTGGAAGCTAATGATTCCCATTCTACAACTTCATCTTAACTTTTTCCTTTCTAATAATTTGACAAGCTTCATTATCCTCCAAATAAACAAGCCCAAAATCCCCTTGGACATAATAAATAAAATAACTTCTATGGGGTGTATCGTTGAATGAAGCTGCAAAATCTAAAACTATCATGCCCAAAATATAGGGTAAAAACACACCAACAAATTTTTTTTTTCAATAATTTTTTAAAAATGATAATACGATTAAATGTAATAAATAAGTATTCAAATAGAATCAATTAACTTCCTCATATACATGTATAATTATGGAATTTAAGCACAACTCAAATGCAAATTTTTCTTAACATATTTGAACTTGAAATTTGCATAATTGAACATCACCATTCTATCTACTTTTCAATACGCATGTGCATATAACTAAAAATACAAGAATCTCATAAGCAAGGATATTACCCAATCAATTTTTATTTTATTTTTATTGACCACCTAATTCAAAGGCTCCACCAGGAAAGAACCAAGAAGAAAACTTGACATCATTTCCATTTCCACAATAAGTTAACGATAACATTTTTACACAGGATTTCAATCCCGAGGAGAAATCTTCCAACATAATTGAATATCAATAACAATCTGAATCTCCCTCTTGGCCCCTAATAAGGTATCCATTTCAAATTATGAAATACATCTCAGTGGTCATGGAGACAAGAAAAATTGATTGGGAGACAACAAAACATAACATGGAGACAAATTCAAACATTCACTCCCATCCCAAGTTTGCACAACAGGTTCGACATTGAACCAAACTAGGGAGAAGGTGGACTTTTCCAGCAAGAGTTGTTGCCCATAACACCATAACATATGCCCTTTTGAGGATAAAATCTCAAGAACTTACATTCTTCCATAGATGCCCTTTTGAGGTTGATATCACAAGGACTTCCAATCTTTCACTTCTCAAATTCCAAACTAAAAACATGGCTTGTGCTGATGAGTAGGGGCCTATAACACCCTACTCTCTTTCCCTCTTCTCATCTTGAGAAGAGACTCTGCACTGTTGGAGTTCAACTAAAGACCTCCTCCCGTACATGGCCACTTTTGCCTTATCTGAGGGTGAGTAATGTCAATACACCCATACAATCCCTTCAAGAAAAAGAAGCAAAATAAAAAGGAAAACCATTTAAGAAAACCTATTTCAATCCCTCCCAAACATATTCAACACACACACGAACATACATATGCAAACATAATAACTTAAGCATGAAATAAAACAAAAATAGCATGAGCTGAGGAATTCCTACCTTCACAATCGGGTTATGGCAAAAGGACAATTTGAGATGAGCTTTCCATTCTTTCTCCTTCTCCTTCAATCTTGAATTCCACTCTAAAACTAGAGGTTGGGTGAACACTCAAACCCTGTCATAATTGCCTCTAAATAAGATCCTAAACTCAACCACTCCAAAAATCAATAACTCCCCCACTTGCCTAAAGTTCTAGAGGCTTCTAACTCAATTAGAGCTAAGGCTAACCTCAAGGTGGAGTTAAAGTTATTCAACCCATGATGAAATCAATCAATTTTCGCAATAAAGAAAAAATTGGGTTTTTGAGTGACTATAAAAATCAACAAAAGGGGCTAGGGTGTGGAAAATGTCCCCAACCCATACCCATACCCCTTGGGTAATTAGATTTCATGATTTTAGGCCTTTAGGATTAATTAGGGACCTATCAAAAGCTAAGATTTTTTAGGACTTTCTAACAACCTTCAAAAAGAAAATTACTCACTAATCTTGATTAGGGTAATTAACCTCAATTACTAATTAATTAGCAAAAGGGTCACTAACCTAGTGCAACTTAGATCTTTAGGTTACTCGATTAATGCTAACTATCATGTTGGAATGCATACACAATTTACGAGTGTCAAGTGACACTAAAAAATCACCATTACAAACACATTAACACTAATTGATTATAGAATGATACATTCATTCATCTCATGCTACAAATAAAAATACAAAAAATGGGGTTTGCATCTTTTGTTAGACTCAAATCTAGTTTCCATAATAGGTACATAGGGTTCAATTTTGTTTCTCCATTAGATCTTATGACTAAAATAGCCTGCACACTCATTGCACACATCAGTAGCTCAAGAAAATCACATGCATATCTGGATAGTTACATAAATTAAAACATGAATCTTTTATATAATTAACTGTTTAATTCATTTCTACTCACATTTAATCATCAAAAATCACATAACCAATATAAAATAACTTATTCATAATTCAGATTAAAATACTAGAATGATCATTGTTAGGCATGCACATACCTAACATCATAAACATCACCAATTAAGGAATACAGTACTATATGAAAGCACAAAACCTAATCATCGAGGTATCAAAATCAACACTCTTATCATTAGGTGAAAATACCTCGTATCATTGTTAATGAAAATTCAATGTTTAAAGAGTCAAGATAAAGTAGTAGTTCTTAATCACTGAGTATTAAAACATGGATGTATCAAGTACTCTCAACTTCATTAGGACATTATTAACATAAAACATTACTTCATATCCATTCTAAACTCCTACAACAGATTTAATAGAGAAATTCATGTTTAATAAGTACATGTGAGGATGGACCTTACAACCTCCCCCACTAACCTTTGAATTCCTCGTGGAAGTCACACAACTAAATTGTTCATGCTATGCTAGACCTTGTCTAGACTTATTCCAATATTTACTCTTATTAAAAGAATGATTAATAATTCACATACATACACAGGGATGATAACCTATTTGTCTAATTGCCATTGTTAAAAGAGAAGTTCAATCCAAAACTCTGATGTGATTAACTTTTCCCAAGTCAATTATTCCTTAAAATATATAAGTCATATATAAACAACATTCTAAACTCTCATAAAATACTTATAAAGTCTTTAGTAATAATAACAATATAAGGTATTCTAAATTCCACATACCCACTTAGAGTAATAGATGTACGAGACTACCTCAAATGAGGTTTTATGTTAAGGAATTTGTCCCTTTATTCAAGGTTAAATACTTTCCCTTTAGAGTTTTCACAACGCACTAATTCTTGATAGGATACTCAATGAGTTCATCACTACACATGCACCTTTCCATCTAGAAGTCCTTTTGGTTAACCTGTAATCTTAAGAAAATTTATGTTGGGGTACAATTTCATTACTCATAACAATCAACAGATAACACTAGTCCTATTCTCAAAGTCCTGGGAGAGGGTAGGGCATGAATACTCTCACTAATAACCCCAAACCCTAATGTTAAACATCTACTTAATCATTAGGAATCTCTTTTCATAGGCCCATCATATGTCATTGCCAAAAAAATTTAAAAGAAAGTGCCTCACAATTTAAATTCATCATCAAGGATGAAACATCCAATGCAAAAGTCAGAAATCATGAAATAAAGAGTGGCCACAATAGTAAAATTTTAATCAAGAAATAAAGACATAACTAAGAGGCAAAATAGAATCATCAATAATACAATTGGCTAAATAGCCCCACATCACATTGTTTGGAAAAAAGTAAAGAACATTAAAATACCAATATCTAAAATTAGACAAATAAGGACATAAATCCAATTACTTAGAAAATTTACATTACTGACATAATGTGGCCATACCAGGGTCACTAAGGAAAATGAGGAATCTTAGATGTTCCAAATACATTACAGAGATCTTTGAATTGAAATTAGAGGGAGGTCTAATGACCATGTTTCTTAAACTCTAATTGATCCCAACTACTAACTACATAGCTTGCTTTTACCAACATCGCCCTATGATTAGGGTTTACTGTACTAAGGGTTTTGTCCTAATCCAAACTCACTCAAAAGTGCAATGCGAGGACACTACTATAAGTCCCCTTCAATCCTCTTATTGTTACATTGGTTTCTTTTCAAAGGATCCAAACATGTGGAAAACTTTAGTGTCAATAGAGTTGTACCTTGGGTTGTAGTTACAATATCAAATCTCTTATCCTCAATTCACTATAATTGTATATTAGGGCACATACCCATAATCTTTCTTAGGTCAAATTCACCACAATATACCTACTTTTGTTGTGTGTGTGTGTGTGTGTGTGTGTGTGTGTGTGTGTGTGTGTGTGTGTGTGTGTGTGTGTGTGTGTGTGTGTATGTGTGTGTATATAATTTCATTATTTATGCAAGTTCTAATTATCATCTAAGAATACACTGAATGCTACTATTCTTATCAATAATTCCATATTTCATGTTTTCCTAGTCATAATGACTTATAAATTCATCCTTAGGTTGTAGTTTTGCAACTATTTAGGTATAAAACCTATATTAGGATGTCGTCAATGTTTACTTATCCAATGTCAAAGTTCACTTATTCACTTCTTGCAACTATTTTCTTATTGTCGATATAGGCATCATTATCAATCTTATCATGTCTCATGGTTTATAATCCTCTTATTACTTAACTATGATACCTAAACCTTTAGTTCATATTAGGTTGGTGACCTCATCTCAACTTTACTTTCTCTAATTTTTAGGGTTATAATTGATCCAATAATTTCAATCTCAAGTCTACGAGCATTTTCTTGATAGTTCAAATTCGGTATTTTACTTGTGCTTTATACAATAAGCATGTTAACAAGTAGACTCAAATAACCCTAACTCATAAATTTACATCTTCCCACCATTTAATTTCTGTTCTTACCACCATATTTTTAGATAGATTTAATCCTTGATAATAAAATTAAAACTAAAACATTTTGAAAATAATTATATCCCTTTAAAAAATATATATATACTATATTAATCCCTATATTCTTCTTTCAAAAAGTACAAGACAACATATCTAAATTCTAACTAACAATTGATTTTATAAATAAAGCTTCCATTCATAATTTAGTTTAAAACCATTTAATATAATTTGAAATAATAATAATTAAATGTATTTATTGTTTAACCACTTGAAACTTTAATTAAATCCTAGCACTAAAACATACTGAATAAATAACTTAATACAACAAAATAAAACTTACCCAATACTTCTATTTCAACCAATTGAACATTCATATTAAGAATAAATAATCATTTTCATTTA
The DNA here is from genome assembly GCA_028749045.1 of Cupressus sempervirens. Taxonomy (NCBI): domain Eukaryota; kingdom Viridiplantae; phylum Streptophyta; class Pinopsida; order Cupressales; family Cupressaceae; genus Cupressus; species Cupressus sempervirens. Next base: position 165,447,408 of record CM053790.1, on the reverse strand, counting down.
AACATCTAACTATTAACACTAGATATTCTTTACTAAGCACTAAATTTTTTTTCTTTAACATTATCTTATACTAACTACTAAATTCAATTTTAAAATATTTAAATAAAAAAAAATTTATATCCTAAAACTAGTTACTATCTCGCACTTTCTAACTTACCATTAACTACTAACTATTACTTTGAATTTACTGATTTATATAAAAAGAACATATTAATCACTAAAAAAATAAAACTAATTAAATTCTAAAACTTAAAATAAATTCTAATATTAAAAAAATGATAATATTAATTACATAACAATAAAACTAACTAGCTATAAAAAAAAAAATCATATCGAATGGAATGCAAGGGAAAGGGTTTCGAGGGCAAGGGTAAGGGCGTCAAGCAGTAAATCCATAGAAGTGAGGGAGAATTTCATGGTGGCTTGGTTCATCATCAATAGCGTAAGGGTTTGAAACAACATCAACATAGATACAGGGAGAAATTGATTGGGTTGGAGCAGCATCAAAACAAATGTAAGGGAACATTACATGGTGACTTTCAACAAACTAGTTCTGATCCTATCTTTCATGAATTTTCTTCCATTTTCTCATCTACACCTTTTGTTCAATCAGCTCAGGATCATGATTTCAGCCATATTTTTCCCTCTGCTCTAGTGGTACAACCAATCGACTCCATATCAAACTCTTTTCTATTTTAGAGATGCCCTTTCAGAGATATTAATTCCAAAAGTATTAAAAAATCAATCTTCAAAGGGAAAGCAATTGTTCAGCCTGCAAAACCCTTTTTCCTTAACCCTCATTTTCATGTTTGTTGATTCTAGTTGACATCTAAATGCCCACAAGTTAATAAACCTAGGATCTCACCTTATTTTGAAAAGGGAAAATCCTCTCATCATCATGTAAAACCTCAGCCACCAAACTCTTTTGGGCGAGAAAATCTTTTTCACAAAAATCCCTCATCGGTTCACTCCTTCTAGCACCAAAACACTTCAGATTCACTAGTACCTAAAAATGCAAATTTTTGATACAAATCTACTTTTTCACAGAGGAGTCAAAAGAGAAAGATGTTCAAAAAATAGCTAGTATTTGATATCTGTGAAGGTGTTCCTCTCGGCTCATCTGTCCAAATGCAATCTAACCAAATGCAAAAAGTTTTTTCTTGACAAAAGTTAGATTCAAGAATTAATAGAGCCCCCTTCATACCAAAAAAGATCTGGGGAAAAAAAGATTAGGGTAAGGTAGATCAAGGCCCTTAGAACCCTGTACATGGTCCACAATTATAGGATAATAGTCAAGAGAAATATTAGACTAATGTGGATCAAGATTTGGATCAAGATCCTCTGAATCCTTCTCAAAAATAGTTGCATATTACTTTTCCAAATAAAATGTTACAAAGCTCGATTTCTACTCTTCAACTGATAGCTCTCTTAGGTAAGTTTTCTCTTGCTTCGTTATCTTTTTTGGATATCAAGAATTGGGCTTTCAAATTTTGGTCTAGACTTAAAGATATTTTTTTATCATGACTTAGAATCCAATTTCTTTATTGCTATCTTTAATTTGAAAGAAGAAAGAGATGTTGTAAATAAGAAGAAGGGTTGGTTTTGTCATGGAGTGGGGTTATATACCATGTTGTGGATACCAAACTTTAATCCGGAAGATATAAATATCCAATTTTTTCCACATTGGATTTCTTTTCCCTCTCTGCCTTTAGAATACCATGATCTTGAGTTATTGGAAATTATAGCTAACAAATTGGGTATTTTTCTGAAGCATGATTTTGCCCCCATTTGGAAGTTAGGGTGTGTTTATTGAGTAATATGCATAAATCATTTCCTCAATCTATAGCTCTTATATCCAAATGGGATACAATCAGTTAAGGTGCAAGATCCCTTTGTGATTCATAAATTCCAAGATAATCTTGGTCATTTTAGTTATATGTGCCAAACTGGTCAAGAGGATGTCTTACAAGTTTGTCTAGATCATTGTTCAGATCCCAATGTTTTCTCTCAAAAAATTAAAATGATGAACTACAACACTTCTGAGGCCAACAACATAGTTTCAATGATAGGGGGCCAATATTATTCAATAGATAGCTATATGTTAGAAGAGAATACACATATATGTCATCCTATGTCAGACTCATTCATTTCCTACCTTCTACAATTTTTTTGGCTCTTCACTTTCTTCAAGAGTGTGTGCTGCAATAGTAAAAAAAATTTGCCTTCATCTTTAATGGATTCCTTTTTAAATGAGAGCTCATAATTGTCTCCTCTGATAGATCTTCAACATTGTGTATCTTCAAAGTCATTAAGTTTGATCACTTTTTAGAACAAAAGATTTTCACTTTCATTACCAAGGCAGCCCATTTGGTGCCTTTCTATACATCCTTCTCCTATGATATTGACTTTTATTTGTCATAAAAATTTATCTAAAATTACTACTTCTATTATTTTTGATATTGCAAAAGAGGAAGGTTTGCAAGATGAGGATTACAAGTCACTTGTGATTGACAATCTGCTTTGAGAATTTTAGTTTTGGAATAAATTGATCCAAAGTCAAGCATTTGAAAAAGAAATAGTTCTTAACCAATTTGAAAATTAGATAGGTCTTAACAAATTTCCTCAAGATTCTGGTGTAGGAAATGTAAACTCAGTGGTAGAAGATTCCATGGGGTTAGAGACCAATATCTCTCAGCTAGTGCAAAAGTCTACAGTTTTGTTTCCTCAAGAAATTTAGTCTCAAGATTTTCAAGTTCAAGATAACTTTAAAATTCAGCCTTTATCAATATTGCAAACTCTGTCTACAATAGCTCCTATTGCTAAAACACCAAAAGCGAGAGGTAGACTGAAGGGTTCCAAAATTAAAATAGAAATTGCAGCAGGTATTCAAACTACATTGGATGATAGTTTCACTATTATCAAAAGATCGACAAGGAGAACTAGGTGTTCTCCTTGTCTCCAATGAAAATCATTTCTTGGAATGTCAGAGGTTTAAATGCCTCTAACAAGAGGCAAAGAATCAAACAAGTCATTGATTCTTTATAGGTAGATTTTTTTTTACTACAAGAAATCAAATTATCCCAACATAAATTTGATAAAACAATTGTAATTTGGAAAAAAAGGAAATCTTATCATATGGAAGGTTTGGGTACCTCTGAAGGTTTAACAGTTCTTTGGAATCCTCTTACAGTTAACTCATAGCTCCTTCAACAAGAAATTAATTGGTAGTTGATACATATAATTGCATTTGAAATTTTTTTTTATCCTGATTAATGTTTATGGTCCTACTTCGACTTTGGATAAAGCATGACTATGGGAATCTATCACACATTCCCTTCAAATGCAAGATCAATAGCAAGTGATTATTGGAGATGATTTTAATGCTTTATTAGCTTACTCAAAAAAAATTCGTGGTATTACACCCCCCCCCCACACACACACACAAAAAAGAAACACTACAAGATTTTAATGCTTTTGTGGAGAATAACAATCTGATGGACGTTCACCCAAATAATGGATTATTTACTTGGACTAATAAGACATCTAGATTTGCTAATATTGCTGCTTGTCTAGACATATTTCTCTTATCTAATGATTGGAAGTTGAGTTGCTCAGATATTTCATCAAAAATCCTTACATTACCAGGATCTAATCATTTTCCTATTTCTTTAAATCTCATCTGCAATAACAAATGTTCCAATCAACACTTTCATTCTTCTTTCAAATTTGAAAGTATGTGGCATAGGCATCCAAAATTTCTACATAATATCCAACACTAGTGGAATGAAGTTCCGATGGAAGGACTGAAAATGCATCAATTTGTAATGAAGTTAAAATATATCAAGTCTCAAATTTGAATTTGGAATCAAAAAGTTTTTAAAAATGTGTTCCATCAAAAGGTTATAGTCAAAGATCAGCTAGAAGAAGTATATAATCAGATCATCCAAAAGGGCATGGATGAAGAATCATTTTCTTCTCAAAAGAATCTGCAAGAACAATGGGAGGAATTATCTTCTAGAGAAGAAATGTAATAGAGACAAAAATCTTGAGAATTATGGCTTCAGGATGAGGACAAAAATACTAAGTTTTTCCATAATTCAGCTAAGCAAAAAAAGAACTAATAGTACAATTTTTCATATCAAAGATGCTTCCTCTAGTATTATCCTGACCAATGAAAATCTTATTAGAAATGAAGGCATTAAATTTTTTAAGAATCTTCTTGCACCTAATATCTTGCCTTCTCCTTCTACATCACAAGTTGATGAACTCCTTGATACTATTCCACAAATGTTAACAGAACAAGATAATTATATTTTGATGGCTCCCTTTACCATTCAAGAAATACGTAAAGTTGTCTTTTCTTTTTTGCCTAAAAAAGCTCCTGGGTCGGATGGTTTTACTGCATTGTTTTACCAAAGTTGCTGATAATTGGATGGTATTTATTGGTAGCCGTGGAAGAATCTAGAAGATCTAAAACCATGCTGAAATATTTTAACACTACCAATATTTCCATCATTCCAAAAATTAGGGATCCCCAAACCTTTGTAGATTTTAGACCAATTTCTTTATGCAATTTATCCTACAAGATTATTACTAAAGCCATATATCTTAGGCTACAACATCTTATTCTATGTATTATCTCTCTAGAGCAAGGTGGTTTTGTCTTGAGAAGGGAAACCATGGAAGGGGCTCTTGTGGCTCATGAAGTTCTCCACTCTATTAATTTAAGCAACGCTTCAAATTTTGTTATCAAACTAGATATGATGAAAGCTTATGATAGAGTTTGTTGGAAATTTTTTTTGCAAGTACTTGCTAAATTGGGTTTTTCAAAAAATTGGTGCAAATGGATTAAGGCTTGTATTTCAGGAGCTTGGTTTTCACTGATCATTAATGGTAAGCCTGTGGGTTTTTTTCCTTCTACATAAGGGATCCTTTATCTCTAGTATTGTTTATTATTATGGCTAAAGCTTTTAGTAGGGCCATCTCTCATCAACATTTTCTAAATAAATGGAGAGGAGGTCTCATTTCAGGTACAAACATATCTATCACACATTCTCTTTTTGCAGATGATACTCTCCTATTTGGTTTGTCAAATGATCAAGAAGCTCACCATATTCTTTATACCCTTGATCTTTATACAAAAATGTCTGGTCTAATTATTAATGCTCAAAAATCCAAGATCTATTTTTTCAACACCGAGAAAATGGTTTCTGACAAAGTTAAATAGATCTTGGGTTTCTCAGAAGATTTCCTACCTTCAATCTATTTGGGCATTCCTTTCTTTATGGGCTCAAATAAATCCTTGTATTGGTCTTTAATCATTCAATGTATTCAGAGTCAAATTTCATCTTGGAAATTTAAATGGTTGTCATTGGCAAGAAGAATCTTGTTGATCAAATTAATTTTAGTTGTAATTCCTAACAATTTTATTGCTATTCTTAAGATCCCGCCCAAAGTATTAGTTGCAATTCAAAAATTGATCAAAGATTTCCTCTGGTCGGGTAATATGGATGAATCTCATAAGGTTCGACTCATTTCTTTGCAAGATATGTCACACAATCCTAATGTTGGAGGGGTAGGAATACATGACATTTCCATTAGAAATGAAGCATTTGTTGGGAAATTAATTTTGAAAATATTTTGTAAGTCTTAGTCCATGTGGTGCAAAATTATGCAACAAAAATACCTAGATACCAATGATCCCTCTAGAATCTTCACTATTTCTAATCCTCCAAAAGGCTCGGTTATTTGGGACTTCATGATAGCTTCACACAAAATCATAGTCGATTATATTCCTTGGGAAGTCAATAATGGACTAAGCATTAATTTTTGGAATGATTCTTGGAATGGTCAAATTCCCCTATCTAAGAGTGGGATCTCTTTGAACATTATTCAAGTTGCTAAAATCCATTGGTGGACCTAGTTGAACCAATATGTGCAATATGTTTTTGAATTGTCAAAGAAAATAGTTTGGAAGGATCCAAATATTTTACCTCTTTCATCCTAGGAAATTAAGCAATTTCAAAATATATTGAGCTCAAGGCAAGTCTTCTTTTCTGAAGTCCAAGATTAGATTTTTTGGGCTCTAGATAAGGATGGTAATTATTCAGTGAAAGAGGGGTACAAAATTTTACAACAAAATGTTTTGAATAAACCTTCCTCTAGAGCTTTTCATTTTATTGGAATTTAGTAGTTCTTCCTAAAGCAGGTTGTTTCTCATGGCTTGCACTTAAACACAAGATTTTAACTAGTGACAGATTGAATAGACTACATATTGCTACTCCATTTAAATGTGTTCTTTGTGAGGAACATGATGAAAGTGTGGATCATTTGTTTGTTACATGTTCTTTTGCTTATCAATGCTGGTTCTTTATTTTGAGTAAGCTTAAATATTGTACTCCCTTGCTAAACAATCTTTGGGATCTCTTTCAAGCCTGGCTAGTTCTTTATTAAAAAATCATTATTTGCAAACCTCTGGAAATGTATCCCAACCTTGGTAGTTTGGGCTATTTGGTGGGAACAAAATAAGTACATTTTTAGAAAGGAATCCTTTCCATTACAAACTATTTTGATTGGTATTGAAAGATCTATCTCAGAAGTGACCAACTCAAGCTTAAAAATGATTAAATTTAATCTGATTGTGACTCATTGGGATTCCCAAGTTTTCAAAGAATAGAAACTATTATTTATTCCAAATGGGTGGAAAATAAGTCCTCCACTAGCACATATCTTACCTCAGAAGAACATTTGGAGACCCCCAACATATGGTCTTTGGAAGTTGAATTTTGATGGAGCCTCTAGAGGAAACCCTGGTCCATCGAGTTTTGGAGCCTGTATTAGAAATTTTTTTGGAGAGGTTGTAGCAATCATAGTATCTCCTTTGCCTATTGACAAAAATAACATTACTAAGGCTCACACCCTATTGGCCGAGCTTTTATTAGTCAAACAAGGTTGTTTCAATAGGCTACATATAGAAGGGGACTCTTTAGTTATTATTGATGCTTGTATACATAGGCACATCATTTCTTGAGAACTAAAATATGTTCTTAACCAAATTTGGAGACTCCTTGATGAGTGTTCAGATGTTTGCATTTCACATATTTATCGAGAAGGGAATACAGTTTTAGATTTTTTATCAAACTTGGGTTGTGATGGGGTTACCATTTCTACTTTTCATTCTTTATCTTTTATTGAGAAACATAAGGTTTTAAAAATTTTTATTCATGATGACATGGTAGCCTCTACTAGCAGTAATGATTAAAGTGCTGAGTTTAGTAGGAAAATTCCAACTACCGAGTTGAGCTAGTTATTCCAAGATATCGAGTAAAAATGCTTTAGGTACCATGTTGTTGAGGATATAGGTGCTGAGTTTCTTAGAGATATCCTTCAAGAGATAAGATAATTAGTAATATTCATTGTACTAAGCTTAAAAGGAAAATTTTAAGTGCCAGTTTGAGAAAAAATACTTTTGGTGTTGAGTTATTCAGGCAACAAGTACTAAGTTGTTCAAGCAAAAGGTGCCAAGTTTTTTCAAAAAGGGTTTTGGTGCCAAGCCTAATAGGTCTGATCAGATACTGAGGAATGCAAGATTATTTTTTGGTGCCAAGTTAATACGAGATTCTCAAGTGTTTTGTAGCTTTGCTTAAGTATTGGGTGCCGAGTAACTAAGTCATTATTTAGGTGCTAAGCTTTATTACAATATTTAAGGTGCCGAACTCAACAAGAAAGTTTCAACTATCGAGTACAACTAGTTATTTACAGGTGATGATTTCATTAAGTTTTGAGTTGTGCTAAGATTTGAGTTCCGAGGTTAGCAATTTTGATTAGGTGCTGAGTAGAACAAGTTTCTTTTTGGTGCCGAGTAAAATAGAGGAGTTTTTAGGTGCCAAGTTACCCTGGAAACAGAGTTGGTGTCATTTTAAACTACATTAAATGCCGCATGATTTTCTCAAATGCATTTATAATGACATGACTTCCAAAGTACATTTTGTATGCTTCAAATCTTTTTATTCCCTGATGATTTTTAATTTTGAAGTCCTATAATTTGATTGCCTCATGCGACTAAATCTGAGTCAATAAGGAGTAATATCTTCAGTACCATTTCCAAGCATGATAAGGAAAAAATTTGTGAGAGTCTACATGGCTAATGACAAGTTGCACTATGATTATTTATTGAAATATACCTATATGTATCTTACATTGCACACTTTCAAAAACATCCTGCAACTGCACAAATAGGCAAAATTATTTTGTGATCTAAGATTGTGCTACAAGATGAATTATGGGTGGGATATTACTTTGGCTTGTGTGATGTGTCCTAAACTATATCGTGTCATCATGCCAAAAGAAATTTTTATTTGGTTGCCATCGGCATTAGAGGAAGCTGTGTTACCCAGTCATGTTATAGATTAGGTGATGAATCAAATGTTCATAATGCATTCACACATGGTTTTGGCCCGAAAGGTAATCCTACCACAATTCCTAGTGGATAATAAATTGACTCTGGCCATGCAAAAGTATGATCTATGGAATGGTATGGCTTTAGTTGGTGGTCTTTTTTCACATTCACAACTTCTACAAAAACATGAATTTTATGTTGTTTTTGAGGCTATGAAGAAGTCTATAGATACTTGCAATTTCATTTATTTAAAACATGCTCTGCCTCTTGATCCACGATTAATGGGTGTGCATTTGGTGGAAAGAATTAAGTTAGTGGGGTTAGCTATGATTGAATTGCAAAGAGATTCTAATGTTTCAAATTCCATGCAGCTAAATGCACTGGCAGTAAATTTGAAACCAATTGAAAAGAGTTTTTGAGATTCAATTGTTGAGGTTAATTCTAATTTAGATTGGCTTTTAGAAAATTCAGAATTTTGATTTGGCTTGGGAGTTCTTTCTAATGGATTTGGATCTTCTATTGGTGGTCTTGTATCTACATGGGAAGGATTGATAGGTAGTGTTACTAAATGTGCCTTTCAGGATAATGTCATCAACTGGTGTTAAGTCTTGTATGTTGTAGTTCTATGTCTAGGTACCCTATGTCGAAGCTATTGTATTTTGAGTTTGCAAAATTTTAGAGTTGGTTATCTTCAGGTTTTGATTTACCAATGGTTAATAAACCTTTGTAATTACTTTCTCATAATATCTAAATTTATGTAAATATTAGGGACAATGCTAGGTTTTCTTCACTTATTCTTTCCCAGTTGACCTTGTTAAATTAGATTAATAAATATTATAGTGTCTTGCCACTTTTGCCTAAAACAAAAAAAAAAAACTAGCTATCAAAAATATCTCCTAACACCCATTCCCCAAACCTACTTTACTTAACTCTAATCCTACTCCACCTAACACCTACTGCCCACTCCCCAATTCCTAAGGCTACTTGGCCACTTGGCCACACCCCCTTCCCCCCCCCCCCCCCCCCCCCCACCTCTTAACTCCCTTTAATAAAGTTTTGGGCGGTTCCTAGGCACATTTTTCACTATTGAAAACAATCATGGTGCCAATGAAGGGATAGAGATTGGTGGAAGGATGGCCTATCAAATCAGCAAGATGTCACCCCCCCTTGGATCTATGACTATGCATGGAAAATGGTGCAGGTTGGAAGGAAGTCAAACTAAGCCCCCCTCCATGACCAGGCATGCTACGCTAAGTACATAATGCATTGCCCTAGGCCTGCATGGCCATCAACTTGCCTTGGGTATGCATATCCAAAAAAACTAAGGGAAAAAAATAAACGTAAAAACAAAACTTAATGACTTCCTTTCCCAACTTTTGGCTAAGTCAACACATAAGTGACCAGCCCAAGAACGCATGGTAGAGGTTTAAAAATGACTAAAATTACATGGGAGGGATGGAGTTAAGTGAGTTTGAAAATGGAAAAAAATGCTTTGCACTTCACTCTAGAAAACGATAAGAATTCGGAGGTGTCCAAGTATTTTCTTGAGAATATGGTGGATGTTGGTTTGTTTATTAATGACTAGGACAACAAGGGTAACACACAATTGTATATGGCACTTAGGTTCACAAATTTTAAGATGGGGCTATATTGGTTTTTTTTTTTATTATCAAACAAATTTTATTCAATGGCATATTGTATTACACATAATATAATATCCACATCTCAATTTGTCATAAATTTTACTCATTGGTCACAATCTCTGATCAGGTACTCAAGGCAATATTGAGTGTATCAAGATAGGAAACAAACATGGTGAAGACACAGATCTATGGAGCTATTTTTTTAAGGAACTTGAGCAAAGGAAAAACATATTGGCTAATGTCTGTCAAAATGAGACCACTTTATCCATGAGTAGCTCTCAAAATGAACCCAAAACTTATGGTAATGACTTGAAAAATGATCCCACCCAACCACTTTCTATAAGTACAACACTATTGGCTACAATCAATTTCATTACATTATTTACAATTCTAGGGGGAGTGAGTAGAGAAAGTGGCATTCCTATTTGGATGCACGAGGCCACACTTAAGGCTTTCGTAATAGCAAACACTTTAGCCATGTGTTTATCTATGTTTGCATTGATGGTGTTTCTTGATGCTCATTTTGTCCTCCTCACAATCATGGAATTTAATATTATATTTGGCTATGGACCAATTGTAAACTCTTCTAAAATATTTCATCAAAGCCATGGATTGTTCCTTAGATGCACTTTTGTGTCCTAGGCTTTCGATTCATACAAAGGAAGGCCATTATCAAAGTTTAAAAAAATACCAACATAACCAACAAAGAAAGTTTGCATACATAGGATGAGTATGTAATATAGGGAAATATCCAATACAAATATATGCATTTTACATAAGACAAATTTAGTGAAGAGACATCATGTCTGTATTATAAAACCAAAGCTACTTGAATAGAATAAATGATATGACTATACACAACAATAGTAACAACAGTGATAAAAAGAAAAGATGATGGTATCATTGAGGAAATCCATGGAAAAGGTCAAACATCAATTAGATAATGAAATTAAAAAATTGTAATCTTATATACATATAAATTAGAGCCAATAGTCATGGAAGAAGCCATCTATTTTCAGCATAAAGGAAAACACCATATAAGAGCATTATTATTATTAAGAGATATGATGGACTATCATTGTTTTCCTGAACTAAAGATCTTTGATTAAAAAAGAAAAAGGGTGTTCATAAGAAATAATATAATAAGTAGCAATAATTATCTTAATTGAATGCAAAACAGACTTTAAAAAAAAAATTAAACCTGCACTTCCAAATCTCCCTCTCAAATTCATTGGCTAGAACAACTATCATGTTAGCTTGACATGGGAACACGTGTAGGCACATTTTTTTGACTTTGGAGGCCTTACCAATGCCTAGGAAAGAAAAAGGAGTAATAAGATTTATGTTATAAAGTTTAGTTGGTGCATTTGAATTTGATAGGATAGGATTGTAAGATATTTGTTTATATATATATATTTATATATATATTGTTTAATAAGTCAAAATAAGAATATTTAGAGGATCTTTACTTTATGATATGTTCAAGAGAGGGGATTAATCCATTCCCATACAAAGGACAGAACTATTTTTCTAAGGATGAACAAATTTTCTCAAGACCCCATTTTTTTTCTAAGGGTGGGATTTTCAAATTTATTTATATAGCCAAGGGAGATTTTTAAATAAAAAAAATTGAATTATAACATAGAGTTTAAATGTCTTTTTAATACAATAAGATAAGATTATTTCCCCTTCTATCAAATACAAAAATGTGAGAGGAGGTTTAATTCATGTAGTTTTTTAAACATCCACACTTTACATGGACCCATTGTTGCCCAAGTGTTATGAAACCGGGCTCTAATACCAAAATGTCATGCCCAAAATACAAGGCAAAAACACACCAACAAATTTTTTATTTTATTTTATTTTTTTAAAATGATAATAGGGTTAAATGTAATAAATAAATATTCAAATAGAATCACTTAACTTCCTCATACACATGTATAATTATGAAATTTAAGCACAACTCAAATGCAAATTTTTCTTAACATATTTGAACTTGAAATTTGCATAATTGAACATCACCATTCTATCTACTTTTCAATACACATGTGCATATAACTGAAAATATGAGAATCTCATAAGCAAGGATACTACCCAATCATTTTTATTTTTATTTTTATTTTTTTTATCGACCACCTGATTCAAAGACTCCACTGGGAAAGAACTAAGAAGTAAACCCAACATCATTGTCATTTCCACAATAAGTTAACAATAATGTTTTTACACAAGATTTCAATCCTGAGGAGAAATCTCCCAACATAACTAAATATCAGTAACAATATGAATTTCCTTCTTGGCCCTTAACAAGGGATCCATTTTGAATTTTGCAGTACATCTCATTGGTCATGGAGAGAAACAAAACTAACTAGGAGACAACCAAACATAATATGGAGATAAATTCAAACATTCACTCCCATCCCAAGTTTGCACAATAGGTTCAACATTGAACTAGACTAGGGAGAAGGTGGGTTTTTCCAATAGGAGATGTCGGCCACAACACCATAATATATGCCCTTTCGAGGCTAAAATCTCAAGAACTTCCATTCTTTCACAAATGCCCTTTCAAGGCTGATATCACAAGGTCTTTCAACCTTTCACTTCTCAAATTCCAAACTCAAAATATGGTTTGTGTTGATGAGTAGGGGCCCATAAAAGCCTACTCTCTTTCCCTCTAATCGTCATAAGAAGAGACTCTACACTGTTGGAGTCCAACTAAAGACCTCCTCCCATACATGGACACTTTTACCCTATCTGAGGTTGAAAAATGCCAATACACCCATATAATCGCTTCGAAAAACAAAGAAAACTACAAAGGAAAACCATTTAAGAAAACCTATTTCAATCCCTCCCAAACATATTAAACACACATATGAACATACATATGCAAACATAATAACTTAAGCATGAAACAAAATAAAAATAGCATGAGCCGAGGAATTCCTACCTTCACAATTAGGTTGTGGCAAAAGAATAATTTGAGATGAGCATTCCCTACCTTCTCCTTCTCCTTCAATCTTGAATTCCACTCTAAAACTAGAGGTTGGGTGAACACTCAAACCCTGTCATAATTGCCTCTAACTAAGATCCTAAACTCAACCACTCCAAAAAGCAATAACTCCCCTACTTGACTAAAGTTCTAGAGGCTTCTAACTCAACTAGACCTAAGGATAACCTCAAGGTGGAGTTAAAGTTATCCAACCCATGATGAAATCAATCAATTTTCGCAATAAAGCAAAAATTGGGTTTTTGAGCGACCATAAAAGTCAATAAAAGGGGCTAGGGGGGTGGAAAATGCCCCCAACCCATACCCATACACCTTGGGTACTTAGATTTCATGATTTTAGGCCTTTAGGATTAATTAGGGACCTATCAAAAGCTAGGAATTTTCAAGACTTTCTAACAACCTTCAAAAAGAAGATTACTCACTAATCCTGATTAGGGTAATTAACCTCAATTACTAACTAATTAGCAAAAAGGTCACTGACCTAGTATGGCTTAGATCTTTAGGTTACTCAGTTAACCCTAACTATCATGCTCAAATGCATACACAATTTACAAGTGTCAAGTGACACTAAAAAATCACTATTACAAACACATTAACACTAATTGATTATAGAATGATACATTCATACATCTCATGATACAAATAAAAATACAAAAAATGAGGCTTGCATCTTTTGTTAGACACAACCCTGGTTTCTACAATAGGTACACAGGGTTCAGTTTCATTTTTTCATTAGATATTCTATCTAAAATATCATGCATACTCATTGCACACATCAGTAGCTTAAGAAAATCTCATGTCAGAAATCTCCTTAAATAGACCCCGGAGGGTTAAGGACTAGGAGTACATTCTAGAAAGTGCTAGTAGGCATCCACCGACAAAATAGAAGGTTCCGAAAGCTGCGTTAGAAGTCGGTGCAATTCTAGAAGAATCCAGAAACGGTAGCCAAACTTTCAGGAGGCATAACTTTTGAACCGTAACTCCGATTGACGAACCGTTTACATTTTTGGAAAGCTCTCGAAGCGCTCTATAGCCCTATGGGCGACCTTAGCTCGTCCCCCATTTTTCAACCCTTTTCGAGGTCATTTAATGCCCCAAACCTGACTTTGAAGCATTCTCAGGGGGTCTCCAAAACCTGAAAAACTACAATAACTTTCAAACCGTGGGGCCTTTTGACCTGATTCTTTTTTTGGAATGCTCTAAATCTCAATTACATTCATCTGGCCAAGTCACACCTTCTAGGTCACCAAAATGATGGCCAAATTGCATGCTCCTATTTTTTCGGGATTTTTAAATGCACTGATAGTTGAACTATGAGAGTTGGAACCTTTATTTGAGCCAAATGGGTATCCAAAAATGCAAAGACATAAAATAGAAACTAAGTCTAAGTACATTTTTTTTGGGTGACACAGGATTGCCCTTATACCTCTGGATGCTCCTGCATCAGACACCCAGGGTAGATTGAAAAGTGACCCTGTCACTTTATGGATGGTAGAGGAAATCCCAAATGGGAAACCTCAGCTGCTGAAATCCAAGTTGAGTCTTCGATCGGTCGTCCTTTCCATTTGACCAAATACTCTTCATACTGCTTGTTTCTGGTACTCCTACCCACACGATGATCTAGAATGTCTTCTATCTCCTCCTTCTTAGAAGCAGGAATTGGACATGGCTCTAAAACCAGCTCCTCATCAGTACCATCATCATGATACTCTGTCAAATCTGCAATGTTGAAAATGGGAGAAATGTGAATACCATCTGGCAGCTCCACCTCATATGCATTTCCTGAGTTATGTTTCTTCAAAATTTTGCAGGGGGCAAATTTCTTCATTTTCAGCTTGTTGTAAGTACCAACTGGAAATCTTTCTTTTCATAAGTGCACCATGACTAGATCCCCTACTTGGAATTCCTTATGTCTTCTCCTTTGATCAGCCCTAGCTTTATACTCTTGATTCATCTTGATAATGTGTGCTTGGACCTCCTCATGTAGACGCTTGATGTGTTCAGCAAAATCCTCAGCTTCAGCACTTGTTATCTCCCCTTGTTCTATCTTCCTCAATTCTGGTGCAGTCCTTGGGCTATTCCCATATACAATTTGAAATGGTGATTTTCCAGTACTCCTATTTACAGAGTTATTATAAGCAAACTCTGCCTGTGGTAGAATCAAATCCCATCCCTTGGGCTTATCTCCAACTAAACATCTCAGCAAATTGCCCAGACTTCTATTTACCACTTCTATTTGGCCATCAGTCTGTGGGTGATGCGTGGAACTGAATTTCAAGTCTGTTCTCAACTTCTTCCACAATGTCCTCCAGAAATACCCCACAAATTTAGTATCTCTGTCAGAAACTATACTCCTTGGAAGACCATGTAGTCTTACCACTTCTTTGAAAAACAAGTCTGCAATATGGACAACATCATGAATTTTGTGGCATGGAATGAAATGTGCCATTTTGGAGAACCTATCAACCACCACGAATACTGAGTCATTACCCCTTTGGGTTCTTGGCAATCCAAGAACAAAATCCATACTTATGTCCTCCCATGGCCTTGATGGAACAGGCAATGGCTGATATAGGCCAGTATTTTGACTAAACCCCTTGGCAACTTGAAAAACCTGGCAACTCTGTACAAACTTCTTCACATCCTGTGTAATTTGAGGCCAAAAATAATGTTCTCTAAGAATGGCAATGGTCTTATCCCGACCAAAATGTCCTGCCATCCCTCCACTGTGTTTCTCCTTAATCAGATTCTCCCTCATGGAACTCCTTGGAATGCACAATTGACTACCTTTGAACAACATGCCATCCTGAATCAAATAGTCTAACCACTTGGTTCTATCTACAGCAACAGGTTCTTTACAAGATTTCCATGCTTCAGCAAAATCAGGATCCTTGGGGTACAAATTCTTGAGTTCATCAAACCCAACTACTTCAACCTGCATTGTTGTAAGCAACAACTGTCTCCTACTTAATGCATCTGCAACCCTGTTAGATTTTCCACTTCTATGCTTTAACACAAATGTATAACTCTGCAAGAATTCTACCCACTTCATATGCCTCTGATTCAATTTACCTTGGCTATTTAGGTACTGTAATGCCTGATGATCAGTATACAAAACAAATTCCTTTGGCAACAAATAATGCCTCCATTTCTTTAAGGCCTGAACTATCGCATAGAACTCTTGATCATAAACAGAATACTTCTTCTTTGCATCATTCAATTTTTCACTAAAATATGCAATAGGCTTACCTTCTTGGCTTAATACAGCCCCAATAGTGCTACCACTAGCATCACAATCCACCTGGAATACTTTTCTGAAATCTGGAACTGCCAACACAGGCTGTTTAGTCACCTTCTTCTTCAGCAATTCAAAACTTCTCGCAGCTGCTGCAGTCCATTTGAACTCTTTTCTATCCCCTCTTATTGTATCAGTTAGAGGTGCACATATGCCACTGAAATTCTTAATAAACTTCCTGTAAAAACTAACCAAACCATGAAATGATCTTACCTCAGTAGCAGACCTTGGAGTAGGCCATTCCAAGATGGCTTTTACCTTCTCTGAATCCATTTTGAGACCTTCAGGTGATATAACAAATCCCAAATAGACTAACTCCTTTTTTGCAAAGGCACACTTCTTTAGATTAATTAACAATTTCTCTTCCCCTAGCCTTTCAAAGACACTACGAATATGCAGTAAATGTTCTTCCAAAGTCTTGCTGAAAATTAAAATATCATCCAAATAGACAATAACAAATTTTCCCAAGAACTTCTTAAGTACCTCATTCATGAGCCGCATGAAGGTGCTTGGGGCGTTCGTCAATCCAAAGGGCATGACTAACCACTCATAAAGACCCTCCTTGGTCTTGAAGGCTGTTTTCCACTCATCTCCTTCTCGAATCCATATCTGATGATAGCCACTCTTCAGATCTATCTTTGTGAAGTACTCAGCTCCGCTCAAGCAGTCCATAAGATCATCCATCCTTGGTAAAGGAAACCGGTATTTGATGGTTATCCTATTTATAGCTCGAGAATCTGTACACATCCTCCACTCTCCATCCTTCTTTGGTGCAAGTACTGCAGGTACTGCACATGGACTCAGGCTCTCTCGAATCAAGACCTTCCTCAACAGCTCCTGAACCTGTCTATTTAGCTCCTCTGTTTCAGTAGGAGTCATCCTGTGAGCAGCCTTGTTAGGCAAACTAGCTCCTGGAATCAGATCTATTTGATGACTTATTCGCCTTACTGGTGGCAATCCATCTGGAACATTATCAGAGATAATATCTCCAAATTCTCCTAGTAAATCTGAAACTTCAAATGGTATTTCACTACTACCTTCTTTATCTTTCCTAGGAATCAAAGCATAGCACATACGCTGATGTTTCATGCCATCTAAAAACTTCCTTCCATCAACAAGACAAATCCTAGCACTGCTACATACCTTTTCACCTTCCTTTTTCATGGGCTTCAATTTGTGGCAAACTCCATCCTTTGTCAGAGAGTATGTGTTTGCATGTCCATCATGTATTGCATGTCTATCAAACTGCCATGGTCTACCCAACAATAGATGGCAAACATCCATCGAAATAACATCACAAAGAACTTCATCATGGTAACTCCCAATTTTGAATTTTACTAAACATTGTTCACTTACCAGGACCTTATGATCATCTTTTACCCAAGAAATCCGATAGGGCTGGGGATGTTTCTCCCTCTTGAGCTTCAGCTTAGAGACCATCTCTTCTGATACCAGGTTATCAGTGCTACCACCATCAATGATCACATCACAACATTTATCCTCACACTTGCATCTGGTACGGAACAAACTCCTCCGTTGTCCTGGTTCATTCTCACCACTTAGTAGGACTCTTTCATTTACCAAGACCTCTCCTCTTTCTGCATCCTCTGAATGTGATGATTGTGCATCCTCATCCACATGAGCAACCCTAGCTTGGCCCTCAGCTCCCCTATCTGTCCTTCCTTGTCGTTGAGGGCATTCAAAGGCACGATGACCTTCTTCATTGCAATGGAAATAGGTACCATAGAAGCCTCCTCTTCCTTGCCCACATCCTCTACCTCTTCCTCTTTGATTTCCAAAGTCTTGATCACGGGAGCGGTTGAAACCCTCATTCCTCTGGTTCCTGCTAGTACCCTCATCTTCATTTTTCTTTTGAGTTTCATTGCGGCCTCTAGATGATCTACCGCTTCCCCTTCCTCCTTGACCTTGCCCTCTTTGTCTTCCTTCAAACCTTTTACTCAACTTCTCTTCAACTCGTAGGGCAAACTGGTATGCTTCTTCCACGCTGGTCATTCTTACCAGACTTAGTTCTTCCTGGATGCTAGGTCGTAACCCACTGATATAACGAGCAACCTTCTCCTTATTTGCTTTTGCATGCCCCGCTCTAATCAGGAGTCGGTAAAACTCCTCTGTATATTCTTGGACTGATCTTCCTGCTTGCTTTAACCCATGCATCTTCTTAAACAGATCTAGCTCGTAGTCCACAGGAATGAACTGCTTCTTCAATTTGTCCACCATGCGATCCCATCTTGTGATCTTCTCCTTTCCTCTTCTAAGTCTTCCCAGTTGAATCTCTTGCCACCAGATTTTGGCATGGCCTTTTAGTTTGGCCTTTGCAAACTTAACCCTATCTGGGTCCCTTATATCCTCATATTCAAAGTATTCATCCAGTTCATTGATCCAATCGATCAACTCATCTGGTTTCAAATTTCCCGAAAATATACCCACTTCAATTGTAGGTCTTTTCCCAAACCTAGAAATGGCCCTAAAAAGCCTTTCCTCTACAGGATTCAGAACTTCCCCGTCAACTTCCATTACTTCCTCTTCATTCTCATCCTCACTATTGTCATCTGCGGCAATATTTGCTCCTCTACGAAGCTCCTCTTGCAATGCTTGTACTTGTCTCTGGAGGGCTCTAACCTCCTCAGGATCAACAGCTCTGGCCCTTCCACCACGCTCTCTTCATGGAGGCATCTTCTAACTCGAACCCACAACCACACAGTCCTGGTGCAAACTGCCTCACAGTCGGCGCTCTGTCTACACACTCAGGAAAACCCGCTCTGATGACGGGCCACACCACCCGTACCAACTCACAACCAAAAATGCAATAATATGGAGACAAGAGAGATGACAAAATGCTTCATAAAACTTCCATTAATACTTGAAATTCATTAGAATATTCTCCAAATAAAAAAAACTTCAAATTCTTACAATATAAGAGAGATTGCTCGCTAAGAGCTTCTACAAGAAATTACATCCGAAGAGCTTCTACTTGAAGAGCTTGTCTTGAAGGGCTTCTATTTCTCCAACTTCCATTAGAAGAGCTTCCATTTCTCGAACTTCCATTAGAAGAGCTTCCATCTCTTGAACTTGATTACAAACGATTATAAGCCTTTCTTAAATAGGCACTTCTAACCCAAGACATTACAAACACAAGCAATGTGGGATAAAAGGTAAATACAAATACCTTTAAATAAATATTAAATTCCCACCCAAATACAACTAAGCACCCAACAAATATTAAATACATGATTTAAGGATCTTTCCACAAACTTCTAAATTGCCACCTATACACCTTGATTAATGGAATGACAACTATTTTTATTATTTTTCTTTTTACGCCACCTATGCGCCTTGAAAATAGAAATCTCCTTTTCCTTTCTTTCCTCCTTTTAATTTTTTTATTATTTCTCCTCTAATTTTTGTCACTTTCTCTCTCCTCCAGAATTTATTTATTTTTTTTAAAAAAAATTTTTTTTCCTTTTTTTTTTTTTTCTCTTTTTTTTTTTTTTTTTTCTAATAATTTAATTTTCTCATGTAAGATGCTCCTGCATCAGACTCCCTTGGTAGATAGAAAAGTGTGTCCCACACTTTGATGCCAAAAGAATGATATACCACCATCTTCATCTTCACCACAAGCTTCCACCTCAACAGGACAAGAAAACCAATATGCAAATCTTCCACCTTTTTTTTTGCTGATGCATGATGCTCCTACATCCGACTCCCATGGTAGGAAAAATTTTGTGAATATGGATTCACAAAATGAAGTAGGCACTGTTGACATTTTTTTTTTTTTTTTTCTCTTCCTCCAACACATAGCTGGAACAAGTATCCAATGCCGATATATTTCCTTCTTTCTTCTTTTCCAACACCTAGCTGGAACAAGTGTTTGCTGCTGAAAATACTCCTTCGCAATGAACTCTAACCAAGTATAACTCTTATCCTCATCCAATTTTATTGAATTAATCACACCTATAATAAACCCAGTAACACCATACCAATCTTCCTTTGCATACCACACATGACTAACAAGATCCTCATGCAAACCATCATTAATATCTTTTAAACTCATATCAAAGACAACATCCCATGATTCATAAGAATTTACCTGTTTGACATCTTCATTTTCGCTTGCCTCTTTCACGCATGTAACTACTCCACCTGCTTGATCTCCAACGAAGGCACTATATTCTTCCTCCATTGCTGCAATCTTCAAATCATCTTGATCTACTTCAGGTTCATAAATTTTGTCATCTTCATGCTCTTCCTCTTCTCATTCATCTTCTTCAACTTTAGGTTTGCAAATGATTTCCTCTTCATCTGCTTGCTCTTCCACTGGATCATCTTTCTTTTCCACATCCAAGGAATTATCAACATCTCTTTTCTGGTGACATGCTCTTTGTTTCCGCAACTCAGCTTCTAATTCATTCACTTGCTTCTACAAATCAACTAGCAATGATTGTTGATTTCTTGCTCTAAATTTCTCAAGTCGAGGAATCCTCAGAATCCATCCAATCACAAAAGTCATCTTCTTCTTTCTCTTCTCCATAATCATGTCTTCAGAAGACAAACTCATCCAAAACAAGAACCTCGTGCAAACTGCCTCACAGTCGGCGTTCTGTCTACACAATCAAGAACTTCTTCACAAACTTCACCCAACTCAAGGTCCTGGTGCAAACTGCCTCATGTTCGGCGATCTGTCCGCACTCTCAGGAACTCCTGCTCTGATACCACTGATGACGGGCCACACCACCCGTACCAACTCACAACCAAAAATGCAATAATATGGAGACAAGAGAGATGACAAAATGCTTCATAAAACTTCCATTAATACTTGAAATTCATTAGAATATTCTCCAAATAAAAAAAACTTCAAATTCTTACAATATAAGAGAGATTGCTCGCTAAGAGCTTCTACAAGAAATTACATCCGAAGAGCTTCTACTTGAAGAGCTTGTCTTGAAGGGCTTCTATTTCTCCAACTTCCATTAGAAGAGCTTCCATTTCTCAAACTTCCATTAGAAGAGCTTCCATCTCTTGAACTTGATTACAAACGATTATAAGCCTTGCTTAAATAGGCACTTCTAACCCAAGACATTACAAACACAAGCAATGTGGGATAAAAGGTAAATACAAATACCTTTAAATAAATATTAAATTCCCACCCAAATACAACTAAGCACCCAACAAATATTAAATACATGATTTAAGGATCTTTCCACAAACTTCTAAATTGCCACCTATACACCTTGATTAATGGAATGACAACTATTTTTATTATTTTTCTTTTTACGCCACCTATGCGCCTCGAAAATAGAAATCTCCTTTTCCTTTCTTTCCTCCTTTTAATTTTTTTATTATTTCTCCTCTAATTTTCGTCACTTTCTCTCTCCTCCAGAATTTATTTATTTATATTTTTAAAAAAAAAAATTTTCCTTTTTTTTTTTCTCTTTTTTTTTTTTTTTTTTTTCTAATAATTTAATTTTCTCATGTAAGATGCTCCTGCATCATATATATATATATATATTGAAAACTTATCTAGATAGTTACATGAATCTTTTATATAATTAACTGTTTAATTCATTTCTACTCACATTTAATCATCAGAAATCACATAACCAATATAACATAACTTATTCATCAATTCATATTAAAATGCTAGAATGATCATTGTTAAGCATGCACATACCTAACATCATAAACATCACCAATTAAGGAATACTAAACTATTTAAAAGCACAAAACCTAATCATCAAGGTACCAAAACAAACACTCTTATCATTAGGTGAAAATACCTCATATCATTGTTAATGAAATTTCAATGTTTAAATAGTCGAGTTAAAGTAGTAGTTCTTGATCACTGAGTATTAAAGCATGGATGTATCAACTACTTTCAACTTCATTAGGACATTCACAACATAAAACATTACTTCATATCCATTCTAAACTCCTACAATAGATTTAACAAAGAAATTTATATTTAATAAGTACATGCAAGGAGGGACCTTACAAAAACCCAAGAATCATCAACACTTTCTAAAGAAAGATGAAGAGCATCCTATTTGGATTTTTTTCTTATCATATTTACCTTCTTGTTCCCTTCTGGTTTATTTCCTTCACTATTCTTTCAAGTCTAACAATCTTTATTCTTATGCCTTGGTTTTCCATAATACAAACAATCTCTTGGTCCTTTGGATTGAGACCTGTTCCCCTCTTATTTTCCTCTTGATTTCCCATGATTTCTAGAATTACTTTCTCTCTCAGTCATTCTGCTTTTTATTTTTGCATTCATAGAACTTCTTGGTGTAGATCCACCTAAGGTTTTTATACAAGTTTCCTCACTCAGAATAACACAAATCACATCATGAAATTTTAGGGTATTAGGCCTAGAAATAGAACTACTCACAACCATTACCAAGCCATTCCATTTTTTAGAATAAGAACATAAAATCAAGAGATCCCTAATTTATTCATCAAAATTAATATTCATAGAAGGTAATTTACTTTCATTTCAATGATCTCAAACCCTATCAAGGAATTATGGAGTATGTACAATACGTCTATGATCAGTCACCACAAACTAATTACACACCCCCCCCCGCCTCGCCCCTCCCCCCCCCCCCCCCCCCCCACCTACCCTGTGATTATCTCATTTTCCTAATAAACATCCAAACTCTATCACATTCTTGTCTAGAGATCTTGATACTAATGTTCATTGTTATTTTATGTTTGATCAATTTTTCATTCATAGCACTTATGCAATCTTCATTTTTGAATGCAATACTTGTTATTTGTTCAAAATCAGCTATCAAACATGCACTATCTCTTAACTTACTTCTTATCAATACTCCAACATTTTTATCTCCAATTATTTGTTCATGTGAATGGTGCTTTCTCACATATTTGGCTAATATAGCTTTTATTCTCTAGTTCTCAAGATTTTCTTCACTTAGTTGACATTCAACCTCCTTCTTAGGTTGTATTATCTAATGCTCAGGTACAACATGGCTAATTCTATCTAGTTATCAATGGATTTATGTTAACTTAGGTAGTGTGTCTTGAACCTCTTAATATATATCCACAAACTAATTGTAATACTCAAGTTCCTTCTTACTTTCTAGATTGCTCTTATCTTGAAACTCATCAATTCTCAAAGTTACACTTTCAATCATTTTGATATTATGTTTGTTCAAGCATTCATGAGATTTTCTTTTAGATGAATATACAAGGAATGTGCCTTTATCACCTTTTGATTCAAATGTACTATTCCTTTCATTCTTAGGAATACAACACCTACATCCAAATATTTGAAATAACTTACATTAGGTGTATGACCATACCAGAGTTCATAGGGTGTCTTATTTGTTCCTTACTTCAAGTGAACTTAGTTGAGAGTATAAATAGAAATAGTAATAGCTTCTCTCCAAAATATTTGTGTAACATAATTTTAAATCAGAAATTTCCTATCATAATCCACAATTTTTATTTCTTCTCTCAACAATTCCAGTTTGTTTGTGGTGTCCTCAGTATAGATGGTTGTCTCTTGATACCATTCTTAGCACTAAAGTTAGTGAATTCAATGGACATAAACTCACAACATCTACTGAACCTTAAACATTTCAATGATTTACAAGTTTCTTTCTCAACTCCAACCTTATATCATTTGAATACATCAAAAGCATGTGATTTCATTTTCATGAACATGACAACCATCATTTTAGAATAATCATCATCAAACAAGATGAAATATCAATCATTATGATAACTTTAAATACCCATTGGTCCACATAGCTAGTATGTACCAGTTCCAAAATATCATTATAAGTGTGTGTCTTGCTTGAACAACTTGACTTTCTCACCTTATCAAGCTAACATTCTTTACACATAGAATTCTCATCTTTTTTGCAGATTTTGTAAGCGTCTAACTCTTTTCTTTCTACAAACCTTCACCATGTTCTCAAAGTTTATATGACACAACCTTTTGTGCCAAAACCATACATCCTCAAATTTAGAAAGTAAGAATGTCTCAATAGTAGGATCAAGATAAAATAAGTTACATTTTATTTGCATCCTTGATCCTAATACATTTCCATCATCATCATAGATCATGACTTTTCTATTTTGTAATTTGAGCTTGTGATGTGAATTGTTCAACTAAGAAACACTCAAAAGATTATAATTTAGTCCTTGTACCCAGTAAGCATTAGCAATTCTCTACCTTTCACTAAACAAGGAACATCACTACCTAACTTAACAGTTCTGCCATCATCAATTTCTTCAAATTTATCAAACTTACTAAGTCACCAATCATGTGATGTACTATCTATAATCCATGAATCATTCTTACTATCATGTGAAATAAGGGTAGTTTCACTTTCATACCTTTCTCCATTGGGAGTCTCCTTGATAGAAACATATGACATCTCAACTACTTCCTTTTCTTCATTAGTACTAGACGCAATGTTCTCTTCTTCATCAATGTAGCATGATTTGTATCCCTTGTGTTTGTAGTTTGTGTTCTTCTCAAATTCATAATATTTATTGTTATTTTTGTCACTCTTACTTTTTTTAGGACACTTAACAAAAAAATAGCCAACTTTATTGCACTTGAAACAAAGTAGGGTTACTGTACCTTTGAATTTACCTTTACTTCTTGTTAACCTTCTTGCAAGAAGTGCTTCAAATTCATCCTTATATTTAGATTGAATTTATTCCTTACTTTTAATTTCTTTCTTTGAACTTCTAATGGTTAGTGAACACTTAAAAGAATTTCCAAGTGTTACCATAATTTTATCATAATTTCTTAATTCAAATGCAGTCAAAAGATGCTTTTATGATTTTTTTTTGCACATTTCTCAATGTGGTGATTTTTAGATTTTTGGTATGCAAATCAAGATTTTTGTTTCAAAAAATGAGATCTTTGGCACATTTCCCAAGGCAATGATTCTTTAATTTTTGACATGTAAATCAAGATTTTTGCCACATTTTATGAGGCAATAGTTTTTTGATTTTTGGCAAAAAAAGAGAGGATTTTTTTAGCATGCAAATTGATATTTTTTAGTCATGTTAATTGATTTTTTTGGTACACAAATTGAGATAGCTTTCATACATAACTAACATGCTTCCTAAGATAATTTCTAGTATTGGTGGGCATAGTTTTTGAGGTATTCTGGCATAGATCCTGAGGTGACATTTTTTTGCTTTTACAACATTTTTTTGGACCTACATGTGGTTTTTTGTCCATAACTTCCTCATCCGAGCTCTATTTTTCACAAATGAGATATCATTGGAAAGCTAATTCCAAGCCTATCATGATGATGCCATTTATTTTGGATTTTTGATATATTTGGTGGCCTATTTTGGCTGTCAATGTTAGAAGTTATATTTTGCACTTTGACAAACATATTTTGAGACATTCTATTTTCCATATTATGCTTTAGGCACATCCCATTCACTTTTTTGCATTCTTATGGATATCTTGCTTGTTTTAGGTATGGGGACAAACTTTTTGGTTTCACATGATTTTTCATAGGTTATGCTATATATTGTATCTTCCTTATGTCTCTTTTTATCTTTTTTGAGATCCTTTTGTAGTAGTTTTGGAAACACACTAAGATAAAGTGCCACTTTATTACATTTTGGGATCTTGCACATCTTTTTGTTTTGTTGTACTTGCAATATAGTATAAAGTGCCTAGGGGGGTTTCATGTTGGCCATATTTTCCATCTTCCTTTTTCAAGTGAGTGTTCCTTCCATGATACTAACCTTATGATATGATGATGACATGTACCATTATAGGTGTTTGTACTTCTTTTGCATTCTCGATGTTACAGGTTCTTCTTTCTATAGGAGTTACTTCATTTAGTTTCAATGGTCATGTCTTACCTATCAACATTATCAGGGGGTAATTTTGGTTCTATTACTTTCTTGGTTTGATGGAGTGAGCTATGTGTTCAATACTTGATCTTATGTACTAGGCGATTGTAGTGGTTTGATACCTATGCATTTTGGTGAGATGGATCATTTACCATATAGACATTCTTTCATTCCTATTTTTGGAGGCCATGAAGATACCTTCCATCTCCAATTGATCAACTATCTAGACTTAGTCTTCTCTACCTAGTCATGTTCTATATAGTGGAGGTTCTTTAGATCAATAGTTTTGAAGTGTTTGCAACTTCATGCTTTAGTGGCATTCTTCATGATCACCCTTTTGTTCCTATCTTCCCAGACATTCTTTTCATCTCTTTTTGAAACTTAGGGTTTTTCCCATGAGGTTTTCTCTATTTCTCCTCTTTACAGAGATTTGGTTGTGCTTGGGTACCTCATCAAGCCTTATTGTCATGACTCAAATTTTCTTTCAGTAATAGTTTCTAAGTTTTTAGCTACTCCCTAATTTTATCTTAATGGGGGGTGTTAGAGTAATAATATATTGAATTATTAATTAAATCAATTTGATTTAATTATTAAGCTACTTATTATCTCTAGTTTACTTAAGCTAAAATTTAGGCATAGAATAACTTATTATTTTATCAATTATTATCATGCAACCTAGGTTTTATATGTTAGGGTTTTGATCTCCTTTATAAGGAAAATATCTATTTGTAATTTATTTGTTTAATTTTGATAATAGAAATTCCTCTTTTTTTCTCCTCAAGAGTGTCTCATCTATGGATCTGGCAATTCTAGCCTCCATATCTTTTTGCTTCTCTCTTTTGTGATAGCTGTTTGCATGCAAGTGATTCTTGGGAGTTGTGGGGTTGATCTTTCATAAACTTCAACAAAACCAACATTACATTATCACTTTCCAACTCATTCAAGTGTCCATTAAATACTATACTTATCAATTTGGTCACCAACGTATTTTCCTCAAATCCTCTTCATCGGCCATATGATACGACACTCTACTGAATTAGCATACTGTCTATCCAAATAAGAATTGACACCAATAGTAATGTAAAAATTGATATGATTTTTTTACATAAATTCATAGCATTCTTAGTTACATCATGAGTTGTGGCTAATAGATAAAGCCCCTAGTCTAGATGGTTTTTCTACTTTTCTCTTCCAAAAGTGTTGCAACTTCATGGGACTGAAGAATACTGATGCCCTAGAAGGTGTAAGAAATTATAGGAATCCCTTAATCAAATTCAATAATAGGTTTATTATATTAAAACCAAAGAAGGTGGGAGTGGAATATTTTCATTATTTTAGACCCATAGCTTTGTCTAATACCTTGTATACTCTCTTTAATAAGACCTTAGATAGTAGACTCCAAAATATTTTATCATAACTTATCAACAAAAAAAAAAAACATATTTTGTCCTTGGTAGATCAATTTGCAATAGAGTAATTATATAGAACAAAAAGCAATTCACTTAATTAAGAAAACCTTATCTGTATTCACTTATAAAATTGGCCATTAATAAAGTTTGTGATAGAGTGGATAATAGATTTTTGTGTAAATGTATGGACGCTTTTGGATTTTTTGAGCAATGGATAAGCTTGATTATGAATGTATTTTTACTCCTAGAATGTTAATCCTTGTTAATGGTTCTTTGAATGTTTTGTTTTTTTGGGATTTCAAAGGATTTAAGATAAGGGGAGCCAATATCTCTCTTTTTATAAATTATCATGGAAGAGGCTCTAGGACAATCAATAACTAGGGCTAGAGGGGAAGGGAACCTTCGAGGTATAAGTATTATGAGCAACATGGATCCTATAACACATCAACAATACCATGCTATATGGACAAATCATGGTAGAGGAAATTTTCTTTCTAAGGAGACATTAAGAAATAATACTAGAGTCTTATGTTAGGAGATTAATCTATCCAAGTTAGAAATTTTCTTTTTCAACACTTCTTCAAATTTGGAGAGTTGTATTTGGAGCATATTTAGATTTAGAAAGGGAAGGATACTATGCAAGTATATTGTTCTACCCTTAGACTCAAGGTGTAGATTAAGTAATCTATGAGATTAGACAATAGAGAAGATAAGAAAAATATTGAGTTGTGGAAAGGGAAATGGTTCTCAGTTGTAGGTAGAGCCACTATGGTTAAGTTCAAAATAAACTTAGAAATGATGAACCTATTAATATTTTAGAGAAAACAACTCCAACTAAGGGTTCTAGAATTTTAATTTTATGTTGGAAAGTCATCACATTATTATGGATACGATGACTTGGAACATTGGGAATGGGGAGGAAATTCTATTTTGGTTTGACTCATGGAGAGGGTATAGAATTTAGAAAATTGAGCAAAAGGGGCAAAAGAAAAAAGAAATTTTTGAAGTTAAATGGGGCTCTAAGGTTAAAGTATATGTATAATAGGATTCTTTATGTAAACTAGAGATGAAAGAATTTGGAAGATGCTGACATTCCTCCCTTAGAAAAAAAATTTCTTAAGGAATCCCTAAATTCAAACTGTAACATGTTACTCTAGGATGATAATAGCTATAGGGAATACTTGGCTATGGCCAAATACTCTCTATTAACTTCCAAAAAATTATACACTAACTTTCCCCTTGTATGTAGGATCACTTAGGAAACACTTTTTTTTACCCAAGGCTAGTATTTTCTTATCGCTTGTCCTCAATTAAAAAGTTTTAACAAAAAAAAAATAGATTGAAGGAGTTTCAATGACCAAGTAAATATCCTCTCTATGAAAATAAAGATGAAAGTATGGATCACATATTCCTCCAATATTCATATACAAATGAGTGTTAGAAATGATTCAATTCTCAGTTGGGATGGTCTTTTGCCTTCCCAAACTCCACCATAGAATTTATACAAATTTGGCCCTTCCTAAAAAATAATAACATCTATTTGGGATGATGGATAATTGATCCCTCAATTATTTTTTGGGAATTATGGAAGGATCGTAACATAATAATTCTCTAAGAAAAAAAGTTGGAGGTTAGACATCTCTTAATCAAAATAGAATCCTCAATCATAGAAAAAATCAATATCTGCATCATGCATAAATATAGCAAGGATAAGGTAATGTCTTATTGGGATGAAAATAAATAGGAAAGATGGTTGGGTCTGAAGGTATACCCTTTCTTGGTCTAGGAGTGAAGTCTTCCCTACATATGAGAAATGAATGTGTATCACAGCCTCCTTTGCATGGGTGCTTTAAGTTAAGCTTTGATGGAGCATCAATAGGTAATCCTAGTAACATTAGTACTATTTATTGTATCCATAATATGTTAGGTGAAGATATTGTGATAATTTTTAATCCAATTGGTATAGAGGCAAATAATTGGGTCAAACTCTTGGCCTTAGTTGAGGGATTGGAACTATGCAAAGGATTAAGAATTAGAAAATTAGAAATTGAAGGAGACTCTGCCATTATAATTAATGCATTAAGGAATGAATCAACACCAAATTGGAGGCTAAACATGTTACTATCCAAATATATTTTCTTATGAAAATCCTTCAATAACATTATATCACATTTATAGGGAGCATAATAAAAGAAGGGATGAATTAGTGAATAAGGGGTCTGATAATGCAACAATAGTAACATATCTTAGGGGTGTACAATGGTAGTATGAGAGAACTCAAACTCTTTTTAATTAAATCATCCCTTGAAACATTTATACATGGTAAACTTATCATTGTTAGGGAAGATGACCTAGTAATTCTTCCATTTTCAGATCCCAAAATGGTTTGATAATGATTAACTTTGAGAATACTTACAAAAATTTGGTAGACTAAATACAAAGATGTGATGCAACCTAGACAACATATGGTGGCTTTCAAGGATAAGTTGTCTTTCAAGGATAATCATCACTTAAGTACTATAAATATTCCAATAGGCTTAATAGTGATGGTTCTTAATTTATTCAAAACTTGTTTTGATCCTTACACTATATTGAGTTTTCTATGTATGGTTAACTTAAATTGTTTGGTTTTGAATTTATATTAAAAATTTCCTCTTGATCGAAATCATTTAATTGTTCTCAATAATGATATCATATAGTGTTACTATTAATTCTATGTTTGCAAGAAGGAATGAAGTTTTATGCAGATTTCAGGAACCTTAATAAAAGATTTGCTTCAAATCTTGGTTAAGAAATTTTTTTAAGAAGAAATTTATGCTAGCTATTTTTTGGAGAGAACTATGCTATTCACTAGATGAAATGGAAATTGATTTCTACTTCTTACTAACTATCAAGACCAAAGGCCATTTACCAGCTAAAAAGGATTGAGGCCATACCAAAAAAAAAACAATAAATTTACAAATTAATATTTCAGATATTTTGAAAAGTAAAACAAAATTATTGTACCTTTAAAATAAATAATCTAAATTAATTCAATCTATACATATTACTAACTAAATAATGTCAAAACTACTTAACAAGGTAACACTATAAACAAGTTACTATAAATCTTTATACTATAAACTATAAACTCCTAAACTTAACAACATAGAAGCAAAAACCAAAACTAAAACCAACCATGCCAAAGAAAATCCATTTTAAATTATAAACCAAACATTTTAACAAAACGATCATTGCTATATAATAAAAATTAAAGAAATGTCATTTTCTTTAGTTATCAATTCCAATAATTTTCTAAAATCAATTATTTTATAAATATTGTTTCAGCATATGAATGTTACAAAAGATAACTCAAACCAAACATCAAAGATTAATCTCTTCCATGAATTTGATGTGAATTGAGGGAAACATGCGGGAGACACTCAAGGATCCATCAAATATTTTAAATGTCATTTTTTTTAGCAAAGCTAAAAACTCTTTTGAAAATTACATAAATTTTATTGTTCGAAGAAAATAAATAATGAAACAATAAAAACAAGTCTACATAGTGGCTAAGTACTTGTCATATTATAATAGAATAATAACTAGCAGTTGCATGACTTTGTATGTGCAACTATAAGCTGATAGTGTTTGGATTTGTAGAAAGGGGTTTGTTCTTGTGCTTTTCAAAAAATTGACTATTAATGAGTCTTTTCAAGTTCGAGTGAGAAGATTGAGAACTACAAAATTTCAAGATATCTAACTTTCATAAATACAAATAAATTATTAAATTTTTTATTTAGAAAAAAAAAAGATGGTAAATAAGCAAAGAAACAAGGTCACTAAAAATATCAACCCTATAAATTAATATCCATAGTTTACAAGGTTCAATAAAGATATCATTTTGAGAGTATAAGAAAAATATGATAAAAAGATTAGGAGTCTACTAATAATGAATGATACATTATTTGTATTTTCAATTGCTAAAAACATTGAAACTTTTGCCATTAAATTTTCTCTAAAAGTCACTTTATTTTGAAGATTTATTTTTATTATAAATTATGAAAATTATTTACTTATTCTTTTCTAAATCACTTTGATTTTTTTAATATTTCTTTAATATATTTGTTGATTTATTTATTTTTAAAAATATTTTATTTTAGATTTTCTTAAAAATCATCTTCTTTCTAATTTAAAATAAATGTTGTCTAAATTATTCTTAAAACACACTCAACATTTATTCGTAATGGCTAAAACAGCAAAGAAGTAAAAAAGTTAAGATATGAAGATCTTAGATTTATTTCTAATAACTACATGCTTTCTAATTTGAAACAAGTGTTTGCCAAATAATTAATTTGAATAACGCATTTAACTCTAATTGAAAATATCTCATGCATAAAGTGATAAAGAAATTAAAAAAATCAAAATAGAAAAACAATATTTCATTTTAGATTTATTTCTAATAATTACGCGCTTTCTAATTTTGAACAAATATTTCCCATAATCTTTAGAACAAATTCAAACTTTATTTAAAACATGTGATAAGTAATAAAAAAGCATTTGAATTTTTAAAAAAATACCTATTAGCTCAAAAATAAAAAAAATCTTAATCATATTCCATGGGCATGCAAATTCTACAAACACATTTTCTTAGTTTCTTTTTCAATTTGTTTATGTCGTAAGAAGAAACACAACTTGTTTACAATATAGATAATTAATTAATTAAAGCATTAACTCAAGAAATATGGATTCTTTACAACTTATACAAAAGAATGGAAGGTGGGGCATTTAATTTTTCCTAATGAAGAAACACTGAAATAATTTTGGATCATTGCCACAAATACTATTATAATTTATTCTACATTGCAAATTATATTCATTTGTATTATTTCAGTAAAAATCAAATATCTTTTTCCTTGAACTCAACATTTAGTAGGGTGTAATCATATAAATATAAATTTATTTGATAAACTTAACAACAATCATGATAGTGAGAGAAGGCATTCCATTAACAACTTGCACCAAGGGTCACTCTCAAAGAAAAAATTCAGCATCTATGATTTGTAGGTAACATTACTCTTCTAAGAGCTCAAAATACTCTCTAAATAAATTTCTATACATAGAGGACATATGAAAAAATTGGAAGAACCCAAACCTTTAATTTTGTCCTTATGATTTAAGCCTACCATGAAAATACATCTCTTAGAATTTGGTAATTCTAAGCAGAACTGCAATTAAACAACAAAGTAACAATTCAAAATGAACTCTTACTGCAATCAAATAGAAATGTAGCCCAAAAGAAAGGGGATTGGTCCTCAAAAAGGGCTTTTGACCTTATTTAGCATTAATAGTAAGAGCTACCTTAATCGCATCCATTATTGGTTGTTTCTATAGAGATTAATACACACTAAGGCTCAATGCTCACATTAAACAATAATTTAGAAGAATTGATTTTATTGGAGGTGAATTCATGTAGAAAAATATTTTTGGTCAAATGTGTATGAATTTTAAATAATAGCCAAAATTTATGCGAACTTATATGCAACTAACAATTTCTATGTTCTTTGTTATTTGTTGAAAGTCTGATAAAATTTAGAAAGTTTCTATGACAAGATTAAAGATTATCTTTTAGAAATCTCTAAAAATTATTGCATATAAGAAAATCCACCGTAAAATACAAAAACCATTAAGGCTCACAATTTTCTGGTAGAAAATTATAAAATCGGGGAATAAAGTTCCCACACATAAGCCCATCAGCTTAAACTAGTGGTTGCACATTTTTGTACCTACAATGTGAAGCCAATAGAGGTGATATGTTAAGTGTAATGCATTGTTATTACATTAAGAAAGATTGTGTAATATAAAAAACTCTAAGTGATAGTTGACTCGTAGAAATTATTGATATATTTGCATTTGGAAATAGAAAAGCCAAGTGTTTATTGGAATCAAGATGTTTTTTAAAATAAGTTTATTTTTTTTATGTCAATAATTATTCAAATTTAGAGTAGCAAGATATTAAAATCTATATAGTTATTTTGTAGGACAGTAATGTATTGTGCATAGAGCATCATAAAAATTAATTTAATCAAATGGTAAATAAAGTGCAATATTTTTCTATACAAACTAAATGAATACGTATGTATTTTTTAGTAGTAGACAACATGAATTTATGCATGTATTCTATTCATTATAAATGAGTAATTAAGGTTACATATAAAAGAATGCAATACCTCACAATTTGACACATTAGTTCTAACTAAACACCTTGAAATCTTAGTTCACAAACTAATTTTTTTCCATTTTTTAGTTACTTTAATTCTTAATTTTAATAGATTTTTTATTTTTTTTACATATTGAAAAATGAAAATTGTTAAATAGAAAATAGAAATATTAATAATTTATAAATAGATATAATTTTTTTTAAATGCATGTTTAAATGATAAAATCTAGATTTTAATATAATCTTTCTATACTTTTATACATAAGATAGATTTTTTTTTTCTTTTAATATTTAAATATTTTGATTATAATATTTTAATTAAAAAATTATTGACTCATAAATAGCTTTTAAGCATAATCTAGATTTTAATAAAACATTTTGAACTTTTTAATATGTTTTAGATTTTCTTTTCTTTTTCAATTTGAGTTACTAAATAATAAATAGAAACATTTCAATCTAAATTTTAATAAAATCTTACTATAATTTTTACATGTTTAAGAAGTACTTACATTATTTTTAAATTTAAATTAGGAAAAAAAGGAAGAAATACAAATATTAATAATTAAAATGTGTCTTTTTGAAATCAATTGTAATTATTGATATCATTCATTATCAACAATTTTCTTGTAATGAATTTTCATAACTAGTAATAGAAATATGAAAGAGTGTGCTCTAATTGTACTTTCTTACAACCTATTAATCCGTTTTCATTTTAAATCTAATCTAAAAAAGTATGACTTTAGTCTAATATCAAATTTAGTTTTTGCTTGATCTTGGATTGAAGTCTCAATTTTTAGATCAAAAGTTTTAAAAAGATGGAGCAGTCCATTTTTTAGTCCAAAAATTCAATCATAGATCTCTAACATCTTATATATTTTATAGTTGACTCATGAATCAACTTCATAGTACAATCATTTATGAAGTACAAATAATAAATTGCCCCACTAATCAAAGCAATTAAGATGCACTAAGAAGCCTGTTAAAAGATAATAGAGTAGCAGAGCAGAAATGAGTAATGAGTGATCTCTCTATAACAAATCACCTACATTAAGATAAATTAAAATCTCAACTATATCATTTATTTTCAACTATTACAAATTTACAAAATGCAATAATGACACAATATAGAGCATATCTTGAGAGATTTATGCATGCATTATGGTTATTAGATCTAACCAATCTGCTCAAGCAAGAAAACTACAACTGATGAACCTGCAACCACTCTATATTGCACTTTTCCCATTTCTCCATTTGCATTTAATAACAAATGAATTATTATTTTATTCATGTGATGAGGAAAATCCAACATAAATAGAAACATAAAAAGATGGAATTAATTTTTTTCAATAATTTTTTTTTCTATAATTTATGTGGCACAAGAATAGAAAGAAATAAATAGAAATATGGGAAATAAATCAAATAATCAAAATATAGTTGTAATTAGCCATAAATAAATTTCAATGATGAGGCTGACAATTTTCTAGCAAAAAACTATACAAATCATATAAGCCTACCGACTTAAATATAAAACATAGAAATTTTTTTAAATTAAATTAAAGCTCTATTAAAGTGAAATACTGTTAGAAATGCTTTAGAATAACTCCGGGGGGGGGTGAATCAGTTATTCAAGGCCTAAATGTCCAATTCAAACTTTTCACTAAGTGTAGTGAGCCCATTCAACCATTCATTCATCCAAGCTTAAACATTCTTATTCAACAAGTTACTGTAAATCAACATGCAAGCATAACACATGAAAAGATCAACACATAACACAGTGATTTACATGGAAACCCAATTTGGGAAAAACAACCAGTAAAATGCTACTCAAATTTCACTCTTCTAGAGTGATGCCCTATGAAAGGCCTACCCTATTAAAGGCTACAACACATTATTAAATGTGACCTGGTTAAAGGATTTAACCACCTTGTTAGAAGTGGGCTTGGTTAGAGGACTTCAAAACATTCACTTGGAATGCCACACTATTCAAGAATTTTAAAATTGCTATTAGACCAACCTAAGTCCATATGATTTTCCTTTACCCTAACTGATACAATTTCTAGAGAGTAACACAATTACTTTTTAACTGTATCAGTTACCATAAGTCCATAGCTGAACCATGCTTCAATTGATGTACTTGCAATCCAACAAAGAATTTGATTTCTCCAAACATTGACATTTCAAACTCATTGTGATGTGAATATCAGGATTTAACTGTGTGATTTTGAGTCAAACTCGATGACCCATGTTTCATGAGTAGTGATTCAACATGAATCCATCTCTCATGCGAATAAATGGAACACTTAGCACTCATTGGATCTAGGTGATGCTCACAGGGGTGAAGCACCGGGACTTCCCGGGAGGTCACCCATCCCAGTACTACTCCAGCCTGAGCGCGCTTAACTACGGAGTTTCCTCCACAGTTAAACCCAAAGCTTGCAACCCCATTTGCAAAACCTTCACCAAGTGTTGTGCCTTATGAACTATTCATTAGAAAGCCCCTTAAGCTCATCAATTGATAAGTAGGACATGATTTCCACAGCTAGTCAAATTGTGATGTGAATATCAGGATTTAACTGTGTGATTTTGAGTCAAACTCGATGACCCATGTTTCATGAGTAGTGATTCAACATGAATCCATCTCTCATGCGAATAAATGGAACACTTAGCACTCATTGGATCTAGGTGATGCTCACAGGGGTGAAGCACCGGGACTTCCCGGGAGGTCACCCATCCCAGTACTACTCCAGCCTGAGCGCGCTTAACTACGGAGTTTCCTCCACAGTTAAACCCAAAGCTTGCAACCCCATTTGCAAAACCTTCACCAAGTGTTGTGCCTTATGAACCATTCATTAGAAAGCCCCTTAAGCTCATCAATTGATAAGTAGGACATGATTTCCACAGCTAGTCAAATTGTGATGTGAATATCAGGATTTAACTGTGTGATTTTGAGTCAAACTCGATGACCCATGTTTTATGAGTAGTGATTCAACATGAATCCATCTCTCATGCGAATAAATGGAACACTTAGCACTCATTGGATCTAGGTGATGCTCACAGGGGTGAAGCACCGGGACTTCCTGGGAGGTCACCCATCCCAGTACTACTCCAGCCTGAGCGCGCTTAACTACAGAGTTTCCTCCACAGTTAAACCCAAAGCTTGCAACCCCATTTGCAAAACTTTCACCAAGTGTTGTGCCTTATGAACCATTCATTAGAAAGCCCCTTAAGCTCATCAATTGATAAGTAGGACATGATTTCCACAGCTAGTCAAATTGTGATGTGAATATCAGGATTTAACTGTGTGATTTTGAGCACCGGGACTTCCCGGGAGGTCACCCATCCCAGTACTACTCCAGCCTGAGCGCGCTTAACTACAGAGTTTCCTCCACAGTTAAACCCAAAGCTTGCAACAGTTAAATCCTGATATTCACATCACAATTTGACTAGCTGTGGAAATCATGTCCTACTTATCAATTGATGAGCTTAAGGGGCTTTCTAATGAATGGTTCATAAGGCACAACACTTGGTGAAGGTTTTGCAAATGGGGTTGCAAGCTTTGGGTTTAACTGTGGAGGAAACTCCGTAGTTAAGCGCGCTCAGGCTGGAGTAGTACTGGGATGGGTGACCTCCCGGGAAGTCCCGGTGCTTCACCCCTGTGAGCATCACCTAGATCCAATGAGTGCTAAGTGTTCCATTTATTCGCATGAGAGATGGATTCATGTTGAATCACTACTCATGAAACATGGGTCATCGAGTTTGACTCAAAATCACACAGTTAAATCCTGATATTCACATCACAATTTGACTAGCTGTGGAAATCATGTCCTACTTATCAATTGATGAGCTTAAGGGGCTTTCTAATGAATGGTTCATAAGGCACAACACTTGGTGAAGGTTTTGCAAATGGGGTTGCAAGCTTTGGGTTTAACTGTGGAGGAAACTCCGTAGTTAAGCGCGCTCAGGCTGGAGTAGTATTGGGATGGGTGACCTCCCGGGAAGTCCCGGTGCTTCACCCCTATGAGCATCACCTAGATCCAATGAGTGCTAAGTGTTCCATTTATTCGCATGAGAGATGGATTCATGTTGAATCACTACTCATGAAACATGGGTCATCGAGTTTGACTCAAAATCACACAGTTAAATCCTGATATTCACATCACAATTTGACTAGCTGTGGAAATCATGTCCTACATTTCAAACTCATGTTTCATTTGATCAACAAAATCTTTGCATAGAACATCTTTTCCTTCAAATATTATATCATCAACAAAGATTTTTGATATCAAAATGTCTTTACCTTTTTCTACCTTGATGTACAAGTTGTTGTTGTCATCTGTTCTCTCAAATCCAATCTGTATATGAGCAATGTTAGTATGCTAATAGAAACAAAATTTAAATAAAGCTTCTACAAACTAAACAAAATTCATAAACTTCAAGATAGACTAAGATGAGCTCTCAATTGAAAATATGAGCCATTAATGGGCTCTCTCAATGAGAAGCTCTCTTGTTGAGTGGCTTTATCTAAATGGATAGGATGTATGCTCAATATGCTTCCAAAGGCTTCAATGGATGATTGTGGATTTTTGGTGTGGATAGATGGCTTTAGTATGGATTTGGCTCTCAAAATAGCATTATAACTTTACTTCATGGATTGTGTTATTTTGCAAAGGGGAAGGATCCAATTTATAGGCAAGAGGCTTGAGGGATTGAGGGCTAAGATGCAAGGATGGGAAAAAGCTCATGGAGGGTTTAGATTGCATGAGAGGAGAGCACATGGATTGTGCTTCTTTACAACCAATCAAGCAGTGACACATGTCACATGGTGAGAGAATGGAGGAAAGGGGAAGGATGAGTCAACAAAGGAGGCTCAAGGGATAAAATCTTCATAAAGACCCTCATAATGAATTGTAAGAGCAATAAAAGGGCTTGGAAGAGTTATTTATGGCCTAGTGGGCTTCATAAAGTTTTATGGTTGAGATATTTTTAGAGTGATGAGAGAAATTTCGACTTGGACTTGATTAGGAGAGTTTTAAGCTTACTTAGGCTTGTGCAAATGATTAGAGGATGGATTAGGATGGTTTAGGATTAGCTTAGGGATAGGCAAGTGGATGGCATTTAATGAGGGTGGTTTAAGGAGGAGATATTTGTTAACTTTGGCTTGGGTTAGTAATTCTTAACCCATGTTTAGGGAATGTGACAAGGTTAGGAGGGGATTAGGATTCGGGTTAAAGACATCTTCTAGAAGAGTCTAGACTTTGGATGAGGATAAAGACTTTCTAGAATAGTCTAGAATTTCCTAGGATGAGGATGAAGACTTTCTAGAAGAGTCTAGAACTTCTGAGGATAAATTAGATTTTTAGAAAATAAATAAAGTTTTATTTATTTCAAGGGTTTGGGTTGAGGAGATATTTATTAAAATATTTTTAATAAACATGAGGATTAATATTTAATCTTGATTAAATATTTTGAGTTGGGATTAGGGGTAGGAAATGATGAGATTAGCCTTTAATCAAAATTAAAGAAGGATTAGGGGATTTTGGAAGAGGTTAGTGGTCTTAAGGAAATTGGCCAAGTTTTGGGCAAAAAATAAAGTTTTTATTTATTTTAGGATTTTTGGTCAATTTATTAATTAAATAATTAATAAATAAGGAAATAATGTTTAAATAAGATTTAAACATTTTTGGGAGGGATTCTTTAATTAAATATTTTTAATTAAGATAAAGGGATTTAATGGCATAAAAATTAATTAATTAATTAATAAATGATGATGTCATCAGGACTTTTTCAGAAAATAAAAATACTTTATTTTCTAAAGGTTTTTAGGTGTCTACATTTTGCCCCTCTTTGATGTGATGCCGCAAGTGGCATGGCATCAAAGATAAGAAAATAAGATGCCCAAGGCTAGAGCAGAAAAGGAGAGAATGAACGACAAGATGCCCCCTCAAGAAGGTGGCGGGGAGAGAAAGCGAGGCTCGATGACTTCTTGAAAAGTACAAGAATTTGAGATGAGCAAGAAGACTCAGATTGGCTTAAGAGAAGAGGTTTAGTTAGCTCAAACTCTCACTACGAAAGAATGATAAAGGGAGAATTAGAGGCACAAGAGGAAGCAAGCTTAAGTTCTCAGGGATTGCAGAGGATGAAGGAGTAGAGCACTATAAGAGGAATCCAGGATGGGGAGATGGATGAGGGGACTATAAAGCTGATGCAACAAGATTTCAAAGAGTCAGATTGGTGGAAGATGGGTTTTAGAGATCCCTAGGACTAGGATTGTAGATCTCGAAAGAGGAGGCTTGGTGGATTGATTTGGATTGGTGGATCCCTAAGACTAGGATTGTGGATCCCTAAAGCTAAGAGTGATGAGTGATTCAAAGAGATACTGATGCATAAGCTGAGGTAGGAGAGATGGATGTGGGATATGGATGGGGGATAATGGAGATGAAGGAAAACCATTGAAGCTTTTTGAGTGGGGGGATACTTCAAAGAGAAGTACCACCATGTAGTTGAGCACTAGATTTGCTATAGGACTGTTGGTTAATTGCCAAGGTTACCAAGAACATCAAGGCCTTTTCACCAACTATCCAGAGGACTGACGAACTGACTCAAAACAAAAATTCAAGGAATGCCCCAGCATCACACATGAATCTTAGAGGAAGCAGTGTGGAAACGACACTGGAGAACCCACAAGCAGAAAAGAAAAACAAATGAAAGACCTGATCAAGACCTTATGCTCTAATTGCCCCATTCATAGCAGACCATGATATGGAAGATCGTGGAAACCTTGGGGAGGGAACAAGGAGATTGCTTGGAAAAGATATTTCAAGACCCAATAGGGAAGAGTCCAAATCAAAAGAAAGCGAAAATCCAAAAGAGAACCGTTTGCCAACGAGATGGGTAGGATGAGGTACTAACGGACCAAGATCAGACATGAGGAAAGCTATATCCTGCAAGGACCTATCAGAGAGCACCTAAGCTGGTGGATTTGGGTGAGTGATGCATCTAGCAAGCTGAACTAAGAAAGATAACACTTTGGTGATAGGAAATATAGCTAAAGGATGCATTGGAATAGCTAACCAAGATGTGCGATGGGTGCAAGATGCTGATCAAGGATGAACTGACACGAACGCTGGATAGATGCAATGCTACTAAGCTAAAGAGGATGTACAAGCTGACAGACCAAGATATTTACAAGTGATCAAATCAAGATATGGTACAAGCTAACGGACCAAGATAGTTATAAGCAGGCAAAAGCTCAGGATGATAGGATAGCGGGATGGTTCAATGTTGTGCAAGATGCGAAAGCTAAGGGTGGGGTGATAGCGAAAGATATGGATTTGGCAGGATGCATCCAATGATGATGAGAGATTTTGTGACCAAGGATAGCTAGAGGAGCAGGATGAGATGGTTGGATAGGATAGTAGATAG
Source organism: Cupressus sempervirens (assembly GCA_028749045.1). NCBI lineage: Eukaryota > Viridiplantae > Streptophyta > Pinopsida > Cupressales > Cupressaceae > Cupressus > Cupressus sempervirens. The sequence continues at coordinate 165,406,162 of CM053790.1, read as the reverse complement.
CTAGGATTATGATGGATATAAAGAGATGACATTGGGTTTGCATGAGGATAGCCTAGAGCTAGATACCAATGAAAAGGGAGGATGGACAAGACAAGATCTCCAAGGAATATAGTGCCCCCAATCAGAAGATAACATGCGAAAGGAGGTCTTATGATGGATGTGATAGGATTGAAGCTAGGATGGAAAAAGCTGAAGGGGCTAGGGAGATGGATGATAGCTGAGATGATTGGCTGAAGCTGCATAAGATTAGTGGATGGTGTGAGATGGAAGCTAGAGGATGGAGAATAGGTGGATAGATTGGAAGCTGGAGTTGGATGTCAAGAGATGACCAAAAGCATGAGGGTGATAGGCTAAGCTGGGGATGGCGGGATTATGCATGACGCTTGTTTGCCAATTTTTCATCATGGTACTTGTCCAAGGCGCTTGAATTGCCAAGTTTTCACCAGTGGACACTTTATTTTTCTTTTCTTTTTTGACTTTTTGACTTTGGACTTAGCTAGAATGATTTTGGCTTTCTTCAGCTATCTTGGCTTTTTTGGGATTTTTCATTGGCTGTTGGAATGTTCAATTTTGTTGCTAGCTGTTGGTACACCGGATGTGTTATTTATGCAATAGATCAGATTAGATGGGATTGATGGTAGGAGATGGAGGGATGAAAATGCTGGAAAGGAGCATGAGATGGGGATGCTTGTAAGAGCAACATTGGCACATGTTGGGACGGGTGTGAAAAGAGCATATGGGGGATAGATGGTAGATGCGGGCGTGATGGAGGATTTGTGGAAGCGTGCTTGGGGATATAGGCACCCAAGATGGAGTTAGGAGATGGGGGACATGAGTCACTAGATGGGGTATTAGCAATGGTGGATGCCATTATGCATTGGGTTTCAACTTTTTTCTTGGGGATCCACATGGTTTTGGATTTTCTTTTCATAGGCTTTTGCATTGTTTTGCATTTTTTGATTGGATTTTGCCTTTTTGGAGTATGTCTTTTAGAATAGATATATGATTGCCTAGGATGTGGAATTTTAGCTTTATGCATTTTGAAGTTGGCATTTACATTGTTGTGGTAAGCTTTGGGAAGATGGTTAGGAGAAGCTTTGTGAGATGGAGAGGATATGAAAGAGCATGTAGGGGTATGATGATGGATGATGTGCCCTGATATGTGCCTTTGTTGATATTGCATAGGAATGGATGGAATAGGATTTTTATGATGGCTAATAGGAGGATGGAGGATGGTAGATTTTGGGACATAGGGACCCAAAATGGATTTATCGGATGAAGGGGGGATATGGTAGGTTGTTTTGGGTTGCAAAGATGGTGGAGGGGGGATGACATAAGATTTCTTGAAGAAGTGATGAGAGGCTGGCATGGTGGGCTTGGAGATAGGCTTGGTTTGGGGGTGTGGTGTACCAACACCTTTAGATGGTGAGCCTTTGGATACATATCCAAGACCATGAAATCCTATATTTTTTTGTGCAATAATAGGCTCTCTGATTCCTTTCTCTTGTGGTCCTAAACCTTGACCTTGATAATGCCATTGATTGAGCATTTGAACAAGCTGAGGAAACTTTTTGCTTGCAGAAAATGGTAGAAGTGATTTATTAGGTGTATTGCAATGGGGAGATACTGTTCTTAATTCTTCTGCTGAGAGAGGGCCACCGTGGATGAATGTAAGTGAACCAAGAGGGTAGATTATAGATGGTAGAATAGCTTGGATAGGTGGTAAGATGGAAGCATGGAGCGGGGGAGATGGAAGGATAGGATCTTGATGTAGCTGGTGGGATGACAAGATATCTTGTAGTGGAGGAGATATGGCTTGAGGTTTTGGAGATGGAGGAGATGGTGACTGCACTATGGATGGAAGACATGGTACAATGATATCTTCATTTATGCTTTGGGGGATGTCAACATGCTTTTGGGCAGGATCTTGATAGGATTGGTTTGGAGTGGATGGTGTGATAGGAGGTGAAGGGATGGATTCTTCAAAGGTAGCGGATGGATAGATGGGAGATTCAGTAGTGGAGATGGGTGAGTAGAAGATGAATGCATAAGGGTCATTACGAGAGATTTGGGAAATGCTTGGAGGTGATGTGGATATGATTTGGAGGGATTTGATAGGTGGTGGGATTTTGATGCTTGCAGGAAGTGGAAGGATTTTAAGCAACTTGATGGATGGTATGGGGATGATAGCTATGGGAGATGGAGGTGATATTATAGATGGGGAAGCTTCATCACTAACTACGTCACATGGTTGGATTAGATGACATGGCTTATCGACTGTTGGAGGTGAATTTTCTTGTATTTCCTCTAGGAGAATCCTTGGAGACTCATGTGTTGAAGGTGGAGGTGGATTGACAGGAATAGCTAGTGTGATGGGGGTGGAAGATTGGAAGCTTGGTTGATGGGGTGATGGAGGGGAAGCTGGAATATCGGATGGCATGACTAGATAGTTTGGAATAACTCTTGGATTTTGGGGGATGCTTGGGGGAATGTTTCTAAGGCTTTCAATATACCTGTCATAGTCAACAAGATTTTCATCATCATTGGAATAGGAGGTGGTGGGAGCAAGGACAATGCGACCAAACACATCATGATAGGATTGGTACTTCATGCTTTGATGATGAGTTTGATGGGGATGGGGTCTCTACGTATGGATCAACATGGAAGCTCATGGTTGGATTTGGATTAAGCACAGATTTTGGATTGGATGATGAAAGATTTCCTAGGGAGAGTCACAGCTGTATGACAGACCTAAGGAGGATTGGCTGGAGATTTTTGGCTTTCTTGTGGGTGGAAGACTTCAAGGGTATGCTATCAAAAAGTGAGAGTTTTTCTTTCCTATGTGTAGGATTCGTGGTGATTGTGTCTACTTAAGGATAGACTAGTGATCCTATGGCATGACACGAGATTGACCACTTGTGGATCCCAACCTTTAGCTCAAGGTGATGAGGGATACAAGTGATAAAGCTGGATTACCCTAGACAATGCTCTGTCAAAGGGATAACCTTGGTGAGATTGGTTGATTGGTAGGATTGATTGGATAGAAAAATCTAGCAAAGTGACAACAACTCTTTAAAGGCTTGGGTGATTTTGGATTGGGTTGCTAGCTAGCTGGGGGGATGATTTGGATGGACTTTGGATTTGGGATTTTTCTAAGGCAAAGAACTAGATAGATTCGGTTGCATCGGGGGAGCTTGGATGATTTTTTGATAAGGCAGTGACTACGCTAAGTATGCCTTGAGTTGGGAGATTTCTGCTTTTTTGGGATTTCGACCAAAATTGGCAAACATTCATTCAAAAGCTATGAACAAATAAGCAGACAAAAGTTTTGAGCAAGCATGTCAAACACACCAACATCTTAGGAAGCTTTCTACAAGGATGAAATTTGGTTTAGCTAGGGAGTCCTTGATATACGCAAGGTACGTGAGGCCCAAATTTGTAGATGAAACCAAAAAGATGTCACACAGCCGAGAGGAGCGGTAACCCACTTCTCCTCTTTCACTTCTCAAGGGTATAAAGTTCTTTGAGGCTTAGCTCGAGTGACAAAATTTTGATCCCAAGAGAGGTGTCTTTGGATTCACCTCCCGATCTTTATACTCCGTCGGAATGCTGGAGTTGAGGTCATCCCAAGGGGTGATGAAATCCCCAAGCAGGCCTCCTAAAAAGCTAAGACAAGATTTTGGATCCTAATCTTATGCACCCAAGATGGCCTCGAAAGACGACAAGGGGAGAGAAGACTTGGATGATCTTGGGCTAAAAAACACGCTTGTTCTTTTACCAACTGACGCTTAAGTTTTTTGATCTAGACTTTGCAAGCACTCATGTTTAAGATACAATGTTTATTCCAACTTTGAAGTGTCGACAAAAATAAAATTGATCGAAGAATGCGTACAAGAAGAAGAGTTAGGGTCAACAAGAAGGTAAACCCATGCACCCGGAGGCCCTCCACGTCAAGTATCGATTGATTTTTCTTTAAGGCATTCAAGATTGAGTATGAGTTTATTTTAAGCCCAAAATAAAGGTGTGTGAGATTCGATTTCAAGCGTGCGCCCGGAGGCCCTCCACATCAAGATTTGTCCAATTTTTATGCCCAAATGAAGTGTGAGCGAGATTGATGCGCATTCAAGGAATTTTCTAACTTAGAAAAACCACTAAAAACCCAAGTGAGTGGAGTTTGATCTTTGTGGAACACTTAACACCCTCTTAGGTAGACCCATCCCCATAGATGGCACTGAGATTGCAACCAATGGTTAAATTGATGGGTGATTAAAGAGGGTGAGTCCAACTACAAACTTACTCAAAGAGTCTTTATTAGTTTTTATAACTTAGAAGATTTCAAAAATGTGGATTCTTTTTATGCCCCAAAAAATGATTATTTGATCTATGGCATTCAAGATTAGATTTATTGTTTTATTCATAAATTCATAAAAAAAAAAAACTTGATTTTAATCCATGGCACTCAAGAGTGATTTTAGCAACATGCATTCAAAGACAAGTGATTAAACATTCAAGTTTTTTCCTTTGAGCATTCAAGATTGATATTTTGTGTGTTGTTTTAAGAACTTCAAAGTGCTTTATTTTAACCTTAGATCATTCAAGATTGTTTTTGGACTCAAAAGTGAAAATGAGTCTTTGGACTTTGCTTTTCATTTAAGATTTTTTGTTCTAGTTTGCATGTTTTAAGCCCAAAAATGATATTCCTAGATTGTTTTGATGCATGAAAAACCTAAGAAACATTCACGATTTTGCAACAAGACATTTGTTTGGAACAAATAACAAAGCTTTTTAGAAAAATTTTGGCAACCATTTAGGACTCTTAGTTTTTATGAGATTTTTAAAAGAACTTTAACATATTTGCAAATGAGGCTCATTTTATCCTTGATTGATGCTTTGAGTTTGATTTAGATTTTAGTGTGCACTTAGTGTTGATTTTGAACCTTTTGAAATGAAAACTTGAAGTCCTTTTTAAATTCCCAAAAATGAAGTATTCCTAACTTTGCATGAATGCATCTAAAACCTTGATGTTGCAAGGATGCAAATGATTGGATTGGTTTAGTTTCACTTGTTAAAAGATTTTTTCTTTTTTGCAAATTTTTAATTTTTTAATGGATTTAAGTATGATTTGGGGGTTCATTTTAAGCACTAAAAAGAAGTGTGTATGATTTTGCTTCCTTAAAAAAAAAAAGGCCAAGATCTCCCACAAGAAGAAGAAGAAGAAGTAGATGGAATAAGAAGAATATAGACAAGAAGAGGAAGAAGAATTCCAAGTGCTTTGTCCACCTATAAGCTTGAAAAATCTGCAAATACTATGAGATAGACTATGAGTTCCTTTGTCTTCTTCATGCTCATGTGGACCTACAAAACCAATTTATACAATCTTACCAATCACAAAAACAAGCAAAATTAGCCAAAATCAGCAAATTATATACAAAACTTGACTAAAAAAGCTAATAAAGATGACCCGTGCGGGGTCCCACCAGGCGTGCCAAAATGTATATGAGCAATGTTAGTATGCTAATAGAAACCAAATTTAAATAAAGCTTCTACAAACTAAAAAAAATTCATAAACTTCAAGATAGACTAAGATGAGCTCTCAATTGAAAATATGAGCCATTAATGGGCTCTCTCAATGAGAAGCTCTCTTGTTGAGTGGCTTTATCTAAATGGATAGGATGTATGCTCAATATGCTTCCAAAGGCTTCAATGGATGATTGTGGATTTTTGGTGTGGATAGATGGCTTTAGTATGGATTTGGCTCTCAAAATAGCATTATAACTTTACTTCATGGATTGTGTTATTTTGTAAAGGGGAAGGATCCAATTTATAGGCAAGAGGCTTGAGGGATTGAGGGCTAAGATGCAAGGATGGGAAAAAGATCATGGAGGGCTTAGATTGCATGAGAGGAGAGCACATGGATTTTGCTTCCTTACAACTAATCAAGGAGTGATACATGCCACATGGTGAGAGGATGGAGGAAAGGGGAAGGATGAGTCAAAAAAGGAGGCTCAAGGGATAAAATCTTCATAAATACCCTCATAATGACTTGTAAGAGCAATAAAAGGGCTTGAAAGGGTCATTTATGGCCTAGTGGGCTTCATAAAGTTTTATGGTTGAGATATTTTGAGGGTGATGAGAGCAATTTCGACTTGGACTTGATTAGGAGAGTTTCAAGCTTGCTTAGGCTTGTGCAAATGATTAGAGGATGGATTAGGATGGTTTAGGATTAGCTTAGGGATAGGCAAGTGGATGGCATTTAATGAGCGTGGTTGAAGGAGGAGATATTTGTTAACTTTGGCTTGGGTTAGTAATTCTTAACCCATGTTTAGGGAATGTGACAAGGTTAGGAGGGGATTAGGATTAGGTTTAAAGACATCTTCTAGAAGAGTCTAGACTTTGGATGAGGATAAAGACTTTCTAGAATAGTCTAGAATTTCCTAGGATGAGGATGAAGACTTTCTAGAAGAGTCTAGAACTTCTGAGGATAAATTAGATTTTTAGGAAATAAATAAAGTTTTATTTATTTAAAGAGTTTGGGTTGATGAGATATTTATTAAAATATTTTTAATAAACATGAGGATTAATATTTAATCTTGATTAAATATTTTGAGTTGGGATTAGGGGTAGGAAATGATGAGATTAGCCTTTAATCAAAATTAAAGAAGCATTAGGAGATTTTGGAAGAGGTTAGTGGTCTTAAGAAAATTGGCCAAGTTTTGGGCAAAAAATAAAGTTTTTATTTATTTTAGGATTTTTGGTCAATTTATTAATTAAATAATTAATAAATAAGGAAATAATGTTTAAATAAGATTTAAACATTTTTGGGAGGGATTCCTTAATTAAATATTTTTAATTAAGATAAAGGGATTTAATGGAATAAAAATTAATTAATTAATTAATAAATGATGATGTCATCAGGACTTTTTTAGAAAATAAAAATATTTTATTTTCTAAAGGTTTTTAGGTGTCTACACAATCTTCACAAGATATTTGTGCAATCTCTCATACCATGCTCTAAGTGCTTACTTCAAACCATAAAGTTCCTTGTGCAATTTCCAAACCATATCCTTGTTGTTGTCATTAAAAAATTCCTCTAGTTGTTCAATGTAGACTTCTTCTTCCAGTATACCATTTAGAAAAGTAGACTTCACATCCATTTGGTAGACTTTGAAACCTTTGTAAGTAGCATATGCAAGAAGTGTTCCTACTCCTTCCATTCTTGCAACAGGGGAAAATGTTTTCCCATAATCCAGTCCTTCTTCTTGTGCATAGCCTTTGCAAACTATTCTGGCTTTGTTTCTTGTTATCTCACCATTCTCATCAAGTTTATTCCTAAACACCCATTTGGTACCAATTACATTCTTATCAACTAGTCTAGGAACTAAGGTCCATGTTTTGTTCTTCTCAATCTGATCTATCTCCTCTTCCATAGCTTTATACTAGTCATCATCTTGTACTGAATAGGCTCAACCTTGCTCAACATGCATGATTCATTCCTTAGTCTATTCCTTGTCATTAGTCTGGCATCCTTGTCAGCAATAATGCAGAGTGATGTTTTCTTATATACTTGGCCAATCTTGGTTCTATCATTCTTTCATTGTTTGATCCTTTAGCTTCAGAGTCATACTATTCTTCTTCATTTGGTACTTCATCATCTCTTTAATGTGTACTATTCTCAAAATCAGAATGTGCATTTTTTTCATTTTGCAACTTGACTTCTAAATGTAGCTTGGCATTCACTAGTTGTGACTTGACTGATACTGAGTTTTGTTGCTAATTCCCAACTTGGTTTGCAGCATTGTCTTCAACAATCATTCCTTCAAAGAAGTATACAAAAGATCTATAATCTTCTAATTTCCTAGAATCATCAACTTGGACTTCTGCATGCTCATCAACATTTACATTTTCACTCTCCACAATCTTGTTAGTGTTAGTATTCAAACACTTATATCATTTCCTTCTAGTGGAGTATCCAAGGAATATGCCTTTATCACTCTTTGCATCAAACTTGCCATTTCTACTATCTTTAAGAATATAGCATTTAAAACCAAAGACTTTGAAATGTTTTACATTAGGTGAGTGACCATACCACAATTCAAAAGGTGTTGCATTTGTACCTTTCTTGACTTGAACTCTATTCAGGGTGTAAATAATAGTGCTTATAGCTTCTCTCCAGTACTTTAGAGCAACATTTTTCTCCATCATCAAGGTTCTAGCATACTCTATCACTTATATCTTCCTTCTTTCAGCAATACCATTCTAAGGTGGAGTTCTTAGTGTTGATGTTTGTCTTTTGATACCTTTATCATTACAGAATATCTCAAATTCCTTTGATGTAAACTCTCCTCCTCTGTCTGACCTTAGGCATTTTAGAATCTTTCTATTTCTTTCTCAACTCTGGCCAAATACCACTTAAACATTTGAAATGCATTAGATTTTTTCTTTAAGAACATAGCAGTCATCATCTTGGAATAATCATCTAAAAATAGCATTATGCATTTGTCTCCTAGGTAGCTTTGCACTTCTATTGGACCACATTAGTCTATATGGACTAGTTCTAGTACTCTTTGGAAGTATATCTTTTGCTTTTGAAACTAGATTTAGTCATCTTACCTAGTTGACATTATTTGCACATTGTGTTCTTAGGTTTCTTTAGTTTAGGAAAACCTCTAACTTTCTTCTTGTTGTTGATACTAATCAGATTATCAAAGTTAACATGACAATCTTTTATGTCATAACCACACATCATCAAGTCTAACAACAAGATAGGTTGTATCTTCCATATCTAGATAGAACAAGTTACTCCTAGTTTGTTCACCTTTTCCTATCAAATTTCCATTAGTGTCATAGATCTTGGTAGTTTTGTTTCCAAATTCTACTTTGCAACCTACATTGCCTAACTGTGATACACTCAATAGATTGTAGTTCAGTCCTTCGACATAGTATGCATTATCACATGAGATTTTTTCTATAAGTTTAATTGAGCCTTTTTCTTTGATTTGACATAGAGCATCATTTCCAAATCTAACACTATTTCCATCATACTAAGTAAAGGTAATAAAATTACTTTTGTCTCCTATCATGTGATGTGAGAATCCATTGTCTATGATCCACTTGTCATTCTTGTTCACACAAGTTACTAGTGTTGTAGCTTCATATTCATCTAATTTATCCTTCATGGCCACATAGACTACTTCATCATCATTCTCATCAGAATCTTCTACAACAATGTAGCATCTTTTGCCTTTGTCCTTGTAATCTCTACTATCATCTTCTCTTTTGTTCTTGTACTTGTTTCCTTCTTTGTAGTTCTTCTTCTGTGTACACCTTGCAGCAATATGTCCTAGCTCATTAAAAATAAAAAAAATGATAGGGAGCTTACCTTTGAATTTACCTTTGTCTCTATGGAATCTTCTAGCTAGTAGTGCTTCCAATTGTTCCACATCTTCCTCATCTGTGTTGCTATCACTAGATGCATGCTTTCCTTTTCTACTCTTCTTCCTTGATGTCACCTCCTCAATGTCTTTTAATGTTAGCTTGGCCTTAAAAGAAAATTCAAGGATCTCAGGTCTATAGTTATCAAAATTTGATAGTTCAAATGCAATAAGTCTTCCTACTATTCCTTCAAAGGTTAGTGTGTTTCCTTGTACACACCTTAGCTCTTGGATGGCTGAAACTCTAATGGCATAGATGGGGAGCAAGGTCCTTAAGTATTTGATGTTGATAGTCTCTTCTTCCAATTGACCACCCAAACTTTTTATTGTACTTACCACTTCTTTCATTCTAGATACATATTGAAAAACATTCTCACCTTCCTCCATTTTCATGTCATAAACTTTCCTCTAAGGCTTTCTCTCTTTTCTCTTTGAACATTATAATATCCTCCATAGATATCTAATAGAGCTTTCCACATCTTGAATGTAATCTCACATCCCTTGATGTCATCAAATTTAGCATAACTAAGTGTAGAGGCAATCTCCAACATTTCCTGATTGTGCTTCTTCCTTTTGCTCAAATCATCTACAGTAAGAGGTCCACCTGGGTCTACATGTTCTATTCCAATTGAATTTTTTAATAATTGCCTATTGATCCAAGGTGTAGTTTCATCAAGCTCTGCCATGCAACAAAGTTTTCTTTTTTGAGCTTGGGAACTTCTCTCTTGGACATCTTAATCTTCCTATTTCTAGTACCTTAAAACTAAATCAGTAGATGGCTTTGATACCAATTGTTAGAAATGCTTTAGACTAACTGAGGGGGGAGGGGGTTGTGAATCAATTATTCAAGGTCCAAATTTCCAATTCAAACTTTTCACTAAGTGTAGTGAGCCCATTCAACCATTCATTCATCCAAGCTTAAACATTCCTATTGATCAAGTTACTGCAAATCAACATGCAAGAATAACATATGAAAAGATCAACACATAACATAGTGATTTACGTGGAAACACCCTATAAAAGGCATGCCCTATTAAAGGCTACAACAGACTATTAAATGTGACCTAGATAAAGGATTTAACCACCCTATTAGAAGTGGGCCTGGTTAGAGGACTTCAAAAAATTCATTTAGAATGCCACCCTATTAAAGGATTTAAAAATGGATGTTAGACCAACCTAAGTCCATAAGATTTTCCATTACCTTAATTGATACAATTTCTAGAGAGTAACAATAAGGGATTTGACCTGATTACAACATACAACTTAACTTGCAGATTTCATATCACTTCTTAGCTCATAACATTGCTTGGCTTTCAGTCTCTACAACTCTTGACAACTTTCCCTCCTTTCAAGCTTTGTCTCCTTAAGTCTCCATGCTTAATGTACCAGTGCAATCATGTCTCTCTAACCACTTGTTGAAGTAGAGTCTCTATAATCTATTCTTCCTTCTCCTAGATGTCTTCTCCTTGACACCCTTCAACCACTTAATATTTTGGCACTCCAGCAGCTCTTGCTTCTTATTCTGTGACTCCTTAAATATAAATCTTGAATTTATTTCCCCACTTGATTCTTCCCTCTTTTAATTTCAATTCATATGGATTAGCTAGGATTCATTGAATCCAACCCATGTTTTATTTCTTCTAGAAACATCATGAAGAATCCTCTTGAATTCACTCAAAAATGGTTTACATAGAATTTTGTGCCACCAGCTCATCATCCTTATCCTCCAATTATTTCACAAAATTCTAGGTAACAACTATGTTGGCTTAGATATGATGAATCTTTGACTTTTCCAATAATGCAGCAACTCGGCACTATTAAAATTCTAATGCTCGGCACATATTGTGTTACTCAGCACCAACTACATTTTACTGATGCTCAACACCTACTAAGATTTTTTGATGCTTAGCACCTATTACTTTTATTGACACCTAAACTTCACTCAACACCTGAAGCTCACTTGGTACACACTAGATTTTATGATGCTTAGCTCCAACTAAAAATTTGCTCGACTTAAACTAGCTTGCTCATCAGCCACTAATGAACTTAGTTTAAGCTTTGTAGTCAACCTTGTTCCAACTTATACTTCTAATATTTCCAAGTGTATCGAACCTTTATATCTCTGGGTATGTTATCAATACATCATTTAACCATAGTCTTAACTGATCCTTGGAATTCATTACAAAATCATAACTCAACCTTTCCCTTAGGTGCTCTTGTTACATCTTGTTGATCAAATCCTCTTCATCAATTAAGTGATAGTACTTAAATCTTATAAGAAAATGTCATTCCTACAAATAGTAGGTTTGACATCAATGACAAAACAATGATTGAAAATGTTCTTTTAACAACAATCTCTCTCTTTGATCTTCAACAATGATCTTTTCAATTAGATTTTCAACAAATATAAGTTACATAGTTTATTTTAATATGATAAGATCATGTAAATCATAGCATCAATGCTTCACACTTGTAAAGAATGATTGGGATACATACATAGCAATCATAAAAGATTGTAATTAAATGCTTGCATTCATTATATATGGAAACTATATCTAGATAGGGAATACTGAATGAACATTAATGAATAGCTAGGAATGAGGTTATGAGCAAGCTTCAATGAGCAACTTTTGATGAGATATTCGAGACATTGAAAATCATTTACAAGGATCTTAGCTTAAAGGAGAAGCAAATATTACTTGAAATCACTTTTTTAATGGTGTTTTTTCACCATAATATTACTTATAATCATTTACTCGATTTAATATTTTGGTAGTAGTTGTGATAACAAGTTGCAAGGAGCCTTCAACAAAGAACCCTTTCGTCAATTCTACTATGCACCTTCCTACCCAAATATAATGCTCAAGAGCTAAATTTCCTTGCAAGAATCAAGGTTTGAAGCTATTTCCTACCATACTTAGCAATATCCATGGATTCCTTTTGAAATTTGAAACCCATGCATATTAGGTCTTTGGAAGGATATGATTTGATAGCTAGGGTTTTCAATTCGTGGTTTATAAGGTTTAAATCAATGACTAGGGTTTTAATACTTATTCTATAGATGCATAGATGAATCAAATTATAGGTTATTGAACGAATATGGCAAGTAGAGTAGAGGTTAATAATACGAATTATGCACTTAATAACAAACATAGTTGTAGAGGCAAGTAGTCTAATCCAAGATTTTGGAGGAATGGCCAAAACCCTACAGTGTATGCACATCAGAAATAGTTGATTCATCCTTCTTTGCCAGAGCATAGAATAAATAAAAATGGGTGTCAACACAATAAAAATTGCCCTTGCATCAACTCTCCATCTGCAAATTTGAGATATGCAGTAAAGACAAATAGTGTGTCTTTGGCCCTAACTCAGCCAAATGAGCTTGACCATGCAAATATACATTGGGTGCCACTAATCAAAGTTATCTAAAGAAATACATAGAGAAGATAGGGGCTTGGTCAGGGATAAATCCAAATGGATATATTAGCATAATTCAGAGATTTTTGAACCAAAATGTTCTAATTGTGAATAAGGCAAGTAAGATTATTGTAATCAACAAACATATAATAGTAATGATCTTCATAAATTCATCAATTCTTTGGTGTGGGAAAACTATCGATCTAATATTATTTTTTTGATTGATAGCCTTGACAATCAATTATGGTTTTTTAATCATACAAAGTATGCTTCCCACAAGAGATTGCCTCTGTATTCCTAGCAGGCAGGTCCTGTTGAGAATCCATATGAGAATTTCCCCAAAACCATTGGATCACATCTTTGCAAGCCCAAATCCTCAAAATTCAAATCCTTGCATAACCTTCCAAGAACATATAATCCCCCTCATCGCAAGAATATTTTGCCCAATTTTCTCCCTCTCAATATCTCGGTCAACTTCAAAAGATTGCTCCAGGATTTTTGTCAAAACTAGGTAAGTATATCTCACCATTCTAGAAGAGTTATGTTCATTTAGTGTAGGGATGAAAATGTCAAAAAAAAAATTCTCTTCACCTTTGTTCACTATATTAATGGTTATTTTGTTAAATTTTTAGAATGAATCCCAGATTTTAAGAAAAAAATGTTAAACTTTTCCATTCCAACTTGGGTTTCAATTCATTCACTCCCACTAGAACTTTTACATATAGAGATTCTCAGGAACATAGGTTCATCAATGGAAAACCTTATAGGAATAGATACCTCATACAAATACTATAATAACATTAAATTTTTGATTAACTATGACATTAATACTCATGAATTCCAACCTATTAAGGTAATAACCAATAGATCTATCTGTAACTTAAATCCTCATAGATTTTACGAAAAAATCATTGAAATAATTAGATTAAATAATGAAAGAAATACCTCTATTAAAACTATGCAACTAAGCTCTAAGCTTAAAGAAATCTTACCTATGATGTGTATAAGAAATAGAAAAGAATTTCAGGGGAAGTGCAATCATTGAATAGTAAGGAAAATAAGTACAGAGTTGGAATGTAATGACCCATTTAGGACATTTTCATATTCGCTTCCTCTTTCTATCAGTTTTCATAATAATCTCTATATGATATCCTTTAGTCAATTATTTGCTCTCCTATTTATATATGTTATTACTAGTGAATGGTCATCAATGGTTGCAACCCTTCAAATAATAATTAACCTAGTTGTTATGGTTAAGATTTAATAATGATTATTAACATACATTTAATAATATACATTAATATATATTATATATGTATAAAATTTATTAATAATATAAAATTTTCACCATTCATTTAGTATCATCCTCATTTATTATATATACCATACGATTCTTATATTAGTAGATATATATTGTAATATTATTATATTAGTAAATAATGACATATTATCATTAGTAAATGCTAATATATTATTATTATATTTAAATATATAAATAATATATTAGATGATTTTATATCATATATTTATTTATATAAATATACTAAATTAATAGAATATTATTATAAAACCTAGTCTAAAATTGTGGACATCATAGTCCTCCCCTCTCAAAATTTGCTTGCCCTCAAGCAAAGACAACTTACACAAATATCTCCATGCAAAGTTGGTATCCACAAAAGTATGAAATAATAAAACATAAGGATATATTGAGCATACATATTGATGCATAAATACACAAAGTAGACATGAAATAAACGCATAAATGCATGAAGACACGAAGAATACACGATGTAGACAGATGAAGACACAAAGCATACACGATGTAGATAGATAAAGAGACAAAACAAACACGATGTAAATAGATGAAGACACATGTTATGCAATTCCTTGATTGTGGACCTACAACAATAAAAATTCATTAGTACACATTTATATATAAATTTTCCCTTTTTGGATATCCTTATATCAATCCCTTGACAAAGTATTTATAGTCTCAATTTAGAGAAATTTGATCTTATAGTGACTTGTCAATCAAAAGTATAGTTCATTAATTCATCATTTCTAAAGTACGGGAGGAGAAACTATAATAGGGTGCCCTATTACCCAATCATGGGCCTTAGTATTCTCCCTCATTATTGTTATCTATTTCTGATCATCATTCCCAAGATGGTGCCCTTGTATGATGTACCTTAGGATATTCACTCCACTGTAGGCCTTAGCTAGTACCTATAGGCTTTACCCAGTACCTTTGAGTGGTGTCACCTAGCCCATTCCACTATAGGCCTTATCTCATCTTTGGATAATTGTGATCTTATGAAAGTTAAGTTATATTAATTATTATACTGATCGCCATTCCCAAGATGGTGCCCTTGTATGATGTAGCCTGGGATATTTGCTCCACCATAGGCCTTACCCAATACTCATAGAATTTACCCAGTACCTCCGAGTGGTGTCACCCAACCCATTCCACCAGAGGCCTTATCTCATCTTGGAACATGATAATCTTATTGATTTTACTTAATAATATTATTTGTGATAATTATTGAAAACTAATATCACTTAGAATTCAATTTATTAGAATTTTGAAAACTTAACTCTATTCAATAATTATTTAATCATAAATATCATATTTGATAATATTAATAATAATAAATTGATTATTTCCTATCAACTAAAACATCAATCTCATTTCATTATAACTATTCAATCAAAATATTGATAGGAGGTGTTAAATTATTCAATATTCATCAATAAAAAAATATGTCAATAATAAAAAAGACTCATAACTATATCTTGTGTTAACAATTTTTTCATATGATAACAATATATGAAAAAGACATATAACTTACCTCCTTACCTTTCATAAGTATGTAATAGTCATCATCTAAGTTCCTTACATTATTTAATTTGTGGATTTATTTCTTGGAATGTGTTGGATGTTTCTCCATATTTAACCTCATATATATGGTATTGCAGTGGGCCGCCAACCTCGTACAGACCCAAGCTCATTTATTTATGATAGTAGTTTTTGTATTTAGTTCTTCCCTTTCTTATTTTCCAATTGACTCTTATGCCTTAATTTTTTGTTATTCCACCTTCTGTATCAAAATGGTCAATTCTTTCTATTAGTAATGCACATCTTTCTACCAAGGGCAATGTGGGTCCCTGCTTGCTGTAAACAACACAGACATTGTGTTAGTCCAATATTGAGGTAAATTCCACCTCCTTCTCCCAATGCTGAATTTGAACTAATTTTGGATCAAATATGAGATTAGATTTTGATAGATATTTGGCTATGGTATTCTTGAGAAGCTGAAATGAAACACGACAATTATGAAGAAAGGTAACAGTGTGGACAAATTCATATATCCACCCACATTGTTTTATTATTATTGTGATTTCACATAGAAACATTGCATTAATGCAACCATACATATCAAATTGTGCACATTATATTTGTAGTGATTTACCTTTTGATTGTGAAGTTCCATATTTTTTGTGATTAAACTTGTAATTGTGGAGTTTCATATTAGTTGCAATTAGACTTGCCAAATGGTTGGAGTTGAACTTTAATTGGCAACCTATTTTGATTATGCTTGTGGCTTCCTTTAGATGATGGCTTCTTCCTCAAGACTTCTATAGTTATAGCTATAGTTGGCAACTTCAATACCTTCAATCAACTATAACCTGCCAACTGCAATTACTACAAATATTGACTAATGCAACTCCTCTCAAGAATCAAAATGGTGTGAAGTTTCATTTTGTCTTTAAAATGCTAGTGTCAGGCACAAACCAACCAAGGCCATAGAAGTTCTTCACCAGACAACAATCTTGACTTGAAAATAATTGAAACTAGTATAAACTAAGTGCATAGATAGTGATGTCTACTATAAATGCAATTAATGTTTGTCTACTTCTTTTCTCCCCCTACGGTGACTGCTCAGTGTTCCACTATAGAATATCTAACATGTCCTTATTCAATGTCAAGGTAGGATGTACTTCTCTCTTATTTCTCAAGATCTCTACCTATTATACTTGATTGGAATCAGACCTTTCTTGATATTATTCACTTATCTTTTCACCATTATAATAGCCACATGTAGAGGAGTACTCTTGTCCAAGTCATGTGCATTTGCTAAAAAAAATGAGAACCTACTAAAGCTGAATTCATTATTGTGGTTTATTGCCCTAACTTGTAGCCTATTGATTATCACTACTCCAATGTATAGATTTCTTGAATCACAATTCCTCTTGGCACTCTCACTTCTTGTGGAAATTTTAGTTTGTTATCACACCCACTGCATATCATATTTTCACCACACACCATATATTTCAAAATATACATCCCCAGCAAAGATTCCTAATTCAGAGTTGCATTTAGATATTGATGGTATGGAGCACACACACTGAGATACATTAATGATGATTTAGGTGTTCAAAATAGAACTTTCTCTCATATAAATAAGATCTTCCAATTCATTAATTTACATGTGACTTCCCATAGCTTTACATCTACATTTTGGTTTCTCTTTCAACATAGGATGGTAGGAAAGTTTCTCTGATACCACTTATAACAACCCATTTAGGGCAATTTCATATTCACTTCCTCTTTCTATCAGTTTTCATAATAATCTCTATATGATATCCTTTAGTCTATTATTTGCTCTCCTATTTATATATGTTATTACTAGTGAATGGTCATGGATGGTAGCAACCCTTCAAATAATAATTAACCTAGTTGTTATGGTTAAGGTTTAATAATGATTATTAACATATATTTAATAATATACATTAATATATATTATATATGTATAACATTTATTAATAATATAACATTCTCACCATTCATTTAGTATCATCCTTATTTATTATACATACCATAAGATTCTTATATTAGTAGATATATATTGTAATATTATTATATTAGTAAATAACGATATATTATCATTAGTAAATGCTAATATATTATTATTATATTTAAATATATAAATAATATATTAGATGATTTATAACATATATTTATTTATATAAATATATTAAATTAATAGAATATTATTATAAAACCTAGTTTAAAACTAGGGACATCACATGGAAGATGGTAAAACAAGTAAAAAAAATGACAATCATAACTAAAATCATAGATATTAGAGACAAAGATTAGAAAGAAATTATAGAAATTCTACAAGAAATGGAAGAAAATGAAGCAAAAAATAAAGGAAAGGAAAAGTCTTCAATATCAAATAATAGTAAAGATGTGATTGATATGTCAGACATAAAACAAAATAAAGGCACTAATCCAAAGTGGGGAAATGAACCAACCTATAAAGATGAAAGCAATAAAGGTATCAACACAAGAGATGGAGTAAAAATAGAACTTAAGATAGGCTATATTAGGGTGCAAAAGAAAACAAATAGATATAGAAGGAATAACAAGAAAAAAAAAAAGCTTAGACAACAAAGGTTACTAAAGAAATTGGTTGGAAAGATAAAGCATTAGGGAAAGAGCCCAGGTCCCAGGAAAAAAAATATTTTGGATAGCTTTACCAACACTATTGAAGAAATTGAAAATGAAGGTCTCTTCTCTATTTTTTCACCCAAGAGCAGTAAGGATTTACATACAAAAGAAGTATTAGAGACCTCATTGCTATAGAAAATAGAGTCTATAAAAGAAAACATAGAAGCCAACAAAGGGGTAGTCAAGAAGTGTACCAAATTTTGGCAGACACCAAATACAATGCAAAAATCTCCAAATAATAATCTCAATGGGCACATTGCAAGAATGAATGATCAAAGTAAGATCAAAGGAATACCAATACAAAATTTTCATGACTTCTTGAATAATAAGTTATCAGAAAATGATAATCTAGAAATGTCAATATCAAATGAAGGTCAAAAAGAAAACTTGAAATGATTAGTAGATGAATTCATACAAGTTTTCAACCATAATAATATTGATAAAAGCACTGATGTACAAAAAGAGGAACTAATTTAGTGATTTTTGAAACTAGGAGGAGATAATTACACTTCTAAATATTTAAGAAGAGATTTTTTAATCATTAATGATGAAGATAAGAATAGTAAAGTGGAATAGTCAATCGAAGATAGAATATGCTCAGGACAAGGAGATGTTATAGATGTGGGTAGAAAAAATAAATCAAGATTTAATAGTTAATATGAGTTGAGATGATTAGATGAATCTTATTGATCAGACAATGATAGAATTATAAAATGAAGAGATAGACATGAAAGAAGGTAAGAAATAAGAAAGTGTATTAAATGCATAGGAGAACATAGAACGTTTTGGTATTTTGATGAATCAAGAAGGGATAAGCACCTCTAAATATGGCAATCAGAAAGGTAAAAAAGGACAAAATTCTCTAAAAGAACTAAAAGAAATAGATGGGCATGCAAAATAATAGTAAAAGATAAGTCAGTTACTTAAACCTAGGAAGGGGAAGAACCTTCCCATAGCAACATGAAGATCACTACCTAGAATGTTAGGGGCTTAAATGCACCTAGCAAGAAACTTTCACTAAAGCATAGTTTAAAACAATTTGATTCTGAAATTATAATGTTACAATAAACAAAACTAAATAAGGAAGAAGAAATTAAACTAGGAAAGAAATTAGGTAGTTGGAACATCAACTTATAGGAATCTAGAGGAGTGTTAAGGGAATTAGGAATGACTTGGAATCCTAGGAAAGTAAATATATATATTATAGATTCCAAAAATTCATGGATGAGCGCCAAAATTAAAAGCATAAAGACTAACTTATAGTTAATTCTAATTAACATATATTGCCCAATCCATAACATAGATAAAAAACTGTTATGAGAATAATTAAGTATATTTATAAAAAATAAAGCAATGACCTAATTCTTATAGGTGGAGATTTCAATACTATCATGAATATAGATGAAAAATTTGGAGGTATCTAGCAAAATTCCCCAAGCATCTTTGGAATTCATAAAATGGATAGACCTTAATAACCTAGTTGATATACCCATTAATAATGGTAAGTACACTTGGAATAATAGAAGGAAAGATTTCTCATATATTGCTGAGAAATTTGATAGGTTCTTTCTCAAAGGAGAACTAAGAGTAATAGAGTTTGATATTCAAGCCTCTATCCTACCCATAGTAGGCTCGGATCACTATCCGGTTAGGATTGAACTTACTGAACCCCATAAACCTACTAGAAATCCTTTTAAATGCAAAATAATGTGTTTTTTAGACAATCTTTTTACTGATCTCATTAGAGAATGGTGGAATCAAGGAAATTTTAAAGGATCCAAAATGTATATATTTTTATCTAAGATGAAAATGCTTAAAGAAAATATACTAAAGTGGAACAAAGAACATTTCAAAAATATATTTAAAGAAAAACTAGACATAGAAGATAGTTTAAAGATGTTTGAATACAAAAGTGATTAAAGAAGGTATGAATAATGAAAACTTCTTTCTCGAAAAAGAACTCCTTGCTAAATAGGAAAACATTCTAGCAAAAGTAATCTAAGTCTTTTGGAGGCAAAAATCAAGACAAAAATGGCTAGAAGAGGGTGATCGTAACACACAATTTTTTCCTAGTCGCACACTAACCAATAGAGTCAAAAATAAAATTAGTAAAATTAAAAATACCTCAAGTGCTATCACTAAGAATCCTAATAGTAAATCAAAGATTTTTGTAGATCATTTTAATAATTATTGAATAATTTTACAAGTTCAAACATGATAGCTTAAGCAAAAATGTTAGAAACTATACCAAAAGTGATCTCTATAGAAGATTAAAAAAAGCATTAAACTAATCGATATCTTTGGAAGAAGTCATATTATTATTATTCAACATGAATTCTGATAGCTCTCTAGGACTAGATGGTTTCTAGGCCTTCTTCTATCAAAATTGTTGAGATATTATTGGAATTGATCTTTTGAAAGCCATTTAGGCATCAAGAAATGGTGGATCATTATTACCAAATATCAATTATACCTTTCTTACATTGATACCCAAGAAGTTTATCCCAAAAATCTAGTTGATTTTAGACCTATAGCTCTTTGCAACACCATCTGTAAAATCCTATCCAAAATTTCAGCTAATCAAATGAAAGCATTTCTTTGTAAGCTTATATTAGAAGAATAAATAGGTTTTGTACTAGGAAGATCAATACTAGACAAGACACTTATTATTCAAGAAATATTACATTCGGCTAATAAAAATAAAAAGGAAAGCATGTTCATGAAACTAGATATTTAGAAAGCATAGGATATGGTTGATTAAAGGCTTTTATGTAAAACCTTAGAAACTTTTAGATTCTCTTACCAATGGATAAATCTTATCTATAAATGCATATCTTCACCTAAAACATCAATTCTCATTAATGGGACCCATGAAGGTTTTTTTGACACATCTAGAGGTTAAGACAAGGAGACCCTCTATCCCCTTTCCTATACATTATCATGACAGATGCCTTTGGTAGAGCCATCACAAAAGCATACTATGATGGAAAAATCAGAGGAATTATAGTTTTCGAGAATGTTTCTAATATAACCCATCAACAATATCTAGATGATACCATCTTACTAGGAGAAATAATAATAAATGAGGCCTTAAACATTCAGATGATTAACCAAAAATATATGGAAGCTTTAGGTCAAAAAATGATTGCGAAAAAATTAGAAATATTCTTCATTAACACCAAACCTAAAATAAAAAAATAGATTTGTAACATTATGGGGTGTAAAAGAGGTACATTCCCATGTAAATACTTATTTCTAGAAATAGAAAAAGGTAGTAAAACTAACAAAGGATGGCATAATATTCTTGATAGAATGGATAAAAGGATAGGAGGGTGGAAAGATAAATGGCTCACTAAAGTAGGTAAAGTTACTAAGATAAAAGCAGTTTTATCCACCCTCCCAACTTATCCTTGTAGACACCAAAAAATTGGCAAAGACTTAAATCGTGCAATTCTAATCAATCAATGCAAATTAAAGAGAGAATCAAAAGAAACACAATAGATTTTTAAATCAAAAATCACATCAGGTCATTAATCACCTACCAAATTGACAAGAGCTAAATGAACTTTAAATGAGGAAGAAAACAATTCAAATTCAAAAAATAAAATTCAAAAAGGGAGGAAGGAAAAAGACAAAGTGTTCAAAATAAATCATTTATTAAATCAATAAAATCACTTTATCCTCACAAGATGAAAATCTCCCTTTTACCATTTAAAAGAATTTGAAAAATCCTCATATTATGCTTAAAACCAAGTCTGTTGGACTCTGCCTCCTGGCCTCTTATGAGATATTTTGAGTTTCACTTTCACTCCTAGTGAAAAGTGAAAATCTTGGTTCTTACCCCAACCCCTTTCAAAATCCTATAAATAGGATGGAAATCTAAGAGACAAGGGACCCAAATTTTTATACATCTACACTATAGGCATATTTAGACTCATTGTCTTAGTATTTTCATCGTAGCAATTTCATAGCATTTTTAGCATCATTTTGTATCATTTAGCTTCATTTATTGCATATTTAGTTCATAGTATGATCATTTCAAGAGCATTTCTAGGAGTTGTATTTCACATATAATCCACATTTTAGTCATAGATCTTGCATGTTTCATTGTAGATATGCATTTTTATCAATATTCCATTCTAAAACTATCACTAAGATGCTGGCCTAAGAGCTATTTTAGTGGTTGTAGTTAGGGAGACATGAGACACTTGTAGAGATTATATTTTGCTGATGATATCTTGGGTCTAGTATAGGTTGTCATCAGTCCATTTGCTTTCAACAGTAGGGTTTCATGAATACGCATTCTTACCATGTACAAAATGGCACTCACTAGGGGGCTAAACTAAAAGCCTCTCTATTTTCAAGTTTTTTAGTCTAATCCTTCATTTCTAGTATAGATCTATGGTTTTTTGGCTATTCTCTTATGCAGATCTGATCAAAGACAAGTTCTACTACATCCAAGAGACCTCATATCAGCAAGAAAACATTCCAAAGTCTTTCTAGAGCATACAACGGCCGGATCTGAGTCTTCTAATGTTTCTACCCTCTATTTCAATGCTTCTAAGAGATATCTTAATGCTTATGAACTCTATTTTAATGCATTTAATTTTATTGTAGCCCTCATACAGTATTCTGTAATGCATTTTCTTTATTCTATAATGCATCTACATATTCTTATAGCACTCTTAAGGGTTCTGTAACACATTTAATCATATCTGTAGAGCATTTGAAGCATCTCATAGTGCATTTAACTTTCTTATAGCACATCTGCATAATAGGATAGTGCATTTGAGATTTTTTTGCAATGCATTTAATCATTTCTATAGAGAACTAAAGCATCTCATAGCACATTTAACTTTCTTATAGCACATCTGCATAATAGAAGAGTGCATTTGGTGTTTTCTGTAATGCATATGTGCATTTCTATAGCACATTTGATAAAAATTGCAATTTCCTAAATCTAACTTCTAGATTTGGATATATTTTTGATACAGGTCCCTTTTGCATCAACAAAAAAGTATTGAAATTACAGATAGTGTGCAACAGGAACAAGGACCTCATGAATGTGCCTAGCCTTTTGTAGCTTCGAATCAGGTAGGTGGACCTCAGCTCTTGTCAATTAAAAGTGTGGCATTTCTCAATTTTTCAAACCTCGCTTAATAAGAATGTTCAACCTTGTTGATATGATAAAGAAGCAGGCCTATGCTCTCAACTCCTTTAAGTTTATCAAAATGCCTGACCTTCTATAAATATCAATTACAGTTGAACGAGGAAAAGAATCCACACATAGTCTAATTAGGAGCCCCCTTGTCTTCAGTAGTATAAGGGTTCGAAATCAAATCTTTGTGTCTATCATGTTTGGGGAGCCAAAATAGTAGGGATATGCTCTCACTCTCTCGAGTGATCAAATTCCTAGACCTATTTTTGACTTCCATTTCTTGTTTTTCACTAAGTAGGATAATCTGGCCATAGAAGGGCTACCTCCCGAGTTTCCTTCACAAGGCTAGTGAGAGGGATTTCCCCCAATCTTGTATTCCTAATTGAATGCAAGCCACCCATGTTTGGCACATAGCCTTCCTCTAGTAGTCCCACAAGGGATTGCACCAAACCTCCCTAGCATTGATGGGAAGCTCTCTATTGCAAGAGAGGTAAATCTGAACATAGTTGGAACACTAAGACCAACTAGTCACTAGCCTTAGATAACCTTGCGAGGAAGCCATTTTTTATTTGTTTTTTTTTTTTATTGTAGGTGTTTGTGATTTTTCACTTTGATTTGATCTCACTACCATTGTGCTTGAGTGCTTTCAAACTTAATAATGAACACCAGTGGGGATCATAAACCTTCTAGAAAGGGAAACCTCAAACCGGTATTGTGAAACCAAGTTTAAAATGAAGATATTGCTGAACAATCCTTGAAATAGCACATACACTACATAAAAAATGCTTTTGAATATTCCTATCATGCTTCTAACTATTTTTATGATGCATATACCTATAAAAAAAACACATTTGATACTTAAAACAACACATCTAATTTAGGAAACAACCCATATAAGAGTTAAACTAGCGGATCGAATGAGCATTGAAATAGCGCATATGAGCAACAAAATAGTGCATTTGATTACTAAAATAGCACATTTGAACATTCTTGTGACACATTTGAGAAAAAACATGAAATAGAGGCTATCTACACACATGATACTTGCAAAAAAAACTATAAATTTGGATACCCTTTTCCATTTTGGTATTTTAGAAAGTCTGAAAATTTATGTGTCTAATTAAAAAACATCTTTTGAAACAAGCAAAGCTACATCATCATCAACCCAATAGTTACCATTACCTCACTTTTCACATCAAGCCAATAATTTTTGGAAACACACATCCATACTTGACTTCATGAAAGTGGACTTTATCCTATCAACATTGGCAAACACCTTGTCTTAATTAGCTTGTTGCTATGAACAAATCACAGTCAATAAAAACTTTCACTTCTTGAAAAATGCCTAAAAACTAAAAGAATCCAACTCACCTTTCATGTCACCACACAAAAAAAGTGTACTAACAAAATTCAAATGGTCACCCATATGAGTAATTGCCAGGATAGCAAGTAGAACTGTCAAAAGCATAGAACCTCTAAACCTCCCAAAATCTACTATAGCAATAGATTGTGCACATAATGAAGTTATTCCTGAGTCACCCTTGTTTGATTGAAATTCAAAATTCCTAGCCACAATGGGCTCATTTCGCATGTGGGATGACAGAAGCATTGAATCTAAAATCAAAGATTTTTAGGAAAATCCTGAACTTGTCAACATTATGGACAAGATTTTGGAAAAATACAAAGAACAATACATACTCGCATTAGCACAACAAGGTGCAAAATTTCCATTTGATTTTGATGTGACCAATTTGAAATGAGATGAAGAAAAGACACCTTTAGACATAGTCACACAAAAATTGAAAGAATTACTATTAGAAATGGAAAAGATGAAAAGAGGAAAAACACAACCCACAAAGTTTAGCCTTGAAAAGGTGTGTCCCCTACCATTCAATAAAAACATTACCTTCACACCTTTTCCTCCAAATGTGTAGATACTAAAGTATGATAAATATTTTGGCACGTCGGATCCACAAGATCACTTGAGGCAGTTCTATATGCTAAGCATGGAGTTTTTCTATGACACAACATACCTAATGCATCTATTTCCTAGGAGCCTTGGGGGACAAGCCATGGAGTGGTTCTCCAAACTACCCTCCAATATTAAAACGTTTGATCAATTGACCTCCATTTTTATCACCCAATATTCTTATAATGTTGAAAGAGAGGTTACAATGATTGATCTATGTAACACAAAACAACTCCCAGGTGAATCATTTAAGACCCTCCTAGAATGGTGGAGGCACATGTTTGCTAAATATCATAGAGACATATCGGATAAGGAGAAGACAGATATCTTCATCAACAATCTCTTGAAACTGATGAATTATTGGCTCCAACTCCAAGGGCCTAAAGATTTTTAAACCATTTTAGAAAATGCTGCTAAGGTGGAAGAAACCTTGGTAAAAAATGACATAATTAAACTATCTAAAGATGGTAAAGGTTTCTCCAATAATTCCACACAAATGCACAATTCCTCTGATTAGTTCACTAAAAAATATAAATTGTGGTGGAGAAATAGTAATAAAAACATCACAAATGATGGGGTAGTTGAAGCCAATCATGTAAAAACTCAAAATCAACCCCCTTTAAATCAATGAAGTCCTAGTGTCACACCTCAACAAAATAATGCATGCCCATTTTACCAATGCAACATAAGGAATCCCTCTACATCTAACCAACAAGTTTCTTACAATCAAGCTCCTCCACCATGAAGATATCAATCTTTTGATATACCTAAGGAGTATACACCCATAGGGGTGTCCTATGAGAGTGCTTTACAAATTCTCTTGGCTGATGACCTCGTCATGTTACCTAAGGCTAAACCATATGAACCCCAAGTCAAGCTAAAATGGTGGAATAAGAAACACACTTGTGCCTATCATTGCAACCAAGGGCACCTAACAAACAATTGCCTTTCCCTTAAGGGGGTCATCCAAAATTTAATAAACAATGGAACCATTGAAGTAAACAATCTCAGTAATAATGAAGATCATACAGGCTTTAAGAACCCCTTCACGAGTCATCAAATGGGGGAGTCTTCCAAGGCTAATCAAAATGCACCTCTACAAACTGAGGTTAATTATGCACACCACTACGATAATACCATTGGCATTATTTTTGGATTTAATGATACTATAAATGTCATCATAATTAAATATAAAAATTAAAAATAGTCTTTAAATGCCATCACCCAAGGTCAAGCCTCCAAAATTATCCTACTAGGACCAATGAAAAATCTTGACCAAGCAGCTCCAAGTTCCTCCATGCCCAAGGATAACCTAGTTAACCAATTACTCAAGACTCTAGTCCACATCTCCATTTTTGAACTACTACAAATCTCCCCAGAGCATAAAGAGATACTCACCAAAGCTTGAGTGCCAAATGACCTAGGTATGAGTAGATTCCAAAATATGGTCAGTAATTTAGTTTCTCCTCACTCCATGTATTTTTCAGCTCAAGATGACATGTCTATCATATAGCCACAAAATTCTCCTTTGCACAAAGAATTATTCATCCATAGGAACTGAGTTAAAAGGGCATTGGTCGGTGGTGGGGCTAGTTTGAATATTTGCACACTCAGTTTAGTGAAGGCCCTCGAGAATGCAGAGGATGTTGTTGACCCAAGAAAAAAGATTACCATCAAGGCTTGTGATGATGAAGAAAGGTCCTCCAAAGGCATGGTCATAGTACCATTTAGAGTAGGTCCGGTCATGAAAGAAACTATTTGTCAGGTCTTAGACCTACAATTAACTTATAACATCCTACTAGGAATACCATGGATTCATGACATACAGACCATTCCCTCCACCTACCACCATTTCCTTAAGTTTCCATACATGGGTCAAGAGATAACCATACCTAGAGATCAACACTTTGCCTAGTATTATAACTCACTTGTCCCTCATAACAGAGAAGAAGTTGATACACCGACAAATGCCAATAGCCAACCAATTGTTATGGGCACTTCACACTCAACTACCCAAATGAGCAACCACTTATCAACATCAACTAAGAGTAAAGAGAAAGTGGCTTGTTTGGGTCCTTCCACTCATTCACTAACATCATCATCAAAAGATCCTAAACAACTACACTATGAAGAAATGAATAAATTGATGAAGGAATTTGATAGAAAATGTAAGTTGCACCATAAAGGGGTAGTTGAGTACTCAGTCTCCTTATTTGATCCCCCACTTTCTCTGAGGTCTCATGGAAAACTGACTTCCACCAAACCATATCATGCACATTTTGTCAAAGCAAGCGGTGGAAGACATCAATCAACAGAATATTAACATCTCCTTCCACCTACACGGAAAAGGCTTTGATCTAATGAAAAAGATGGGATACACAAGAGATGTTCCCTTAGGGAAAGGGAAAGGAATCATCAAACTTTTGATGGCATAGTTCAAATCCAACAAATCTAAAATAGGGGTAGGGTATGATGGATAAGATAAGGCACAAACCTCTTCTACCTTGGGGTGGGTACCCAAACCAAAGGACAGTTATACCTCGGTAACAACTGATGACATAAATAAGAATTTGTCACTCAGACCACAACACATTCATTTCATTTCATGGCATTTCATCTCATATTTCATTTCATTTCATTACATTCATATTACCACATCACACTTTCATTACATCATCAGTAACGTACAATCTACTCTAAATCTTGATTCATATCCATTAATCATTCACATCTATATACACATCAAAGAATCACATGACAACATAAGTCTATGATATGATAACCGCACACATCTAAACCATCAATGAAGCTTGGATATCTCATAAAGCACCATGACAATTAGAAGTCTTGTAGAAGGTTAAAGTCACATGAATAACAGATAAAATCCATCAACATCACATGGTCATATAACATGAAAGTACATAAATTGAGGATCAACCAAGTACATCAACATAAATGTCCAGTGAACATCATGTGCATAATCACATATAATGAAGAATGAGGTCATAGTAAAATGATAAACATGCATCCTTGTGAGGGTGCCTAATCTAATGATCCTTGCTCACTAGGGGCACCTATATCCTCTTATCGTGACTGCTCTGTCACATCTATTGATGGTGCAATCAATCCAATCATAGCTATCTAACTCAAAGATGCCCCATCTATCCTTGGTGGTGGTGGTGGTCCTAGTCTCATCACTACTATAAGTGTCTACAAGGTACTCAACACCTCACCTATTCGAGCCTATATGGAACTCACTTGAGTCTACAAATTATTTGATCCTCTAGACCTCTCCAATGACTGTGCCTTTGGTGGTACCTACTACTACACCTATGGCTATGCACCTAGTGGATCTCTAATGGGCCCATGCACTTGTGGCCTCTATCAGTGGACAAACTATACATCCTCTGGAAACCTCACCCTCATCTACTCTATCCCATCACACTTTCCAACCATCCCTCCTCTCACATGTGCACCACTTTGGATGTGGATGCTTCTAACTCTCCCTACACCCATCAGTCCCTATACTGGGCCTCATGCCACTCCCCTCTAGGGTTTTTCCATAGCTCCCCAACCTCATCTCCCCTATACTCTAGCCACTCTAACCTTGGCTTGTCCCCTCCCTCTACCTCTCCTTGGACCACCCTAATCATCATCATCTTCTCCCCCACTCAATGGCTCATCAATACCTAGCATCGGCTTGGTTGGATCTATGTATCTCAAGAAGGGATGATCCCGAAACCACCATGCATAATCCCCCTCCATCCCTACATTTTCTACCCCATCTCATAAGGCCCAAAGCTATGGTGTGTCTATCATATGTAAAAAGGCCTCTAGAAAAGCCTCATACTCTAGCATCGGCCCCCACACTACTCTCTCTGATTGAACTCGGGCATAATGTGCCATCCCTTGTGGCAAGCCCTACTACTAACCAAATTTCCTCACCACTTATCTGAAGTAAAATTGATATAGTATAGAAGGAACCTGACCAAGAAAATATCTTAGACTAAAGAAATACACCATCTCATCATCGTCATTTGCCCATGGCTTTGTAAACCTATAAGGTCTCCATACGACCTCATCAATATCATTCAGAATATGATGCCAATACTTTGTCTTGCCCAAATGGGGTTGCATGATAGGACTGGAATAAGTATACATATATGGCATGCCTTGCGGCCACTATCATACACACACTGGATGAGTAATGGGTAGATAAAAAATAACCCCTACTGATAATGATGAGGCCCCTAAATATACAACCTAGTGTAAAGCATGATACAAATGAGCCAAAATACAGCTACCCCATACAAATCTCCATGGCTCATCAATCATCTCCTAAATAAATTGGCCCCATCCAACTAGAAACCCTCACCCTTGGTGATCTGGTAACATAAATCCACTTATTAGTCTTGCCAATACTGCTGGTAATGCATCAAACTACAACATCTGAAACCAAGACACACTTTTATCTTCAAACAAGTCTTGGAATGTAGCCCCACCAGCTATATGATCATAATACACCATATCCCCTATAGCTGGGATCCAAAAAATATTGTACACATCCTCAGGAGTGACTGTCATCTCCCCCATCAATAAATGGAATTTTTTGTGGTCCAAGTGCCACCGCTCAGCCACAACTATCAATAATCCCTTATTCACTCAGAACTGGGGCATCTCTAACAAATATGTGAAGCTACCCCTATCAATCACCTACCTATCTATGTTGGATAATTAGCCCATTGACTCTAAGGGCCATGGATAGAGCCCTCATACCATGAGCTTACGCCCACACACCTATTATTCATCAAGCAAACACAACACATCAATTTTCATTACAAAGTGATCATCAAAATTCAATCTCATAATTACATCTAGCCATCTAGCTACTAATTCTATCTTGGACCTATTTCTTATCTTTCTTTATCCTAGGTTGGATAGGCTTGGCTTCCCTACTCTGTATCTTGAGTTGGGGCATCACTTATCTATCATCAGATTGATCATACACACATCACTTCATGACTACCTGATTTCTAATGTTTACTTGTTATGCCCATCCCTAGTTGACCAACCAAGACTCTAATCTTTGGCATTATCTTATGCTCAATAAATAACCTACACCCTGTCAAATGAGTCACAAAATTCAACTTCCCTAATCCACCATTCAAAAGCACCATTATATAGATTATGTGCACTATTCAGTCTCAAATGCCCTACTACCTCATGTGAATGCCCCATTCTATGTAAATGCATTGAAATATTTCTTGAATGCACTATTTCTTTGAATGAACTACAACAACGCTCACAAGCATTGTTTTATGGTGGAGATGCATTATTATTTTAAATGCGCTAGAATATTTTGCATATGTGCTATTACATAATTCGCACTAGTACATTTGACCCCATTTTTAGACGAAAAATTTTAACCATTACTAAAATGGGGTCAAATTGGTTGGAATATGCAATGAAAAATATGTTCTTTTTTACATCTTTGCTCATTTTGGTCTAAATTTTGACCAACATGGGCAAAGATGTAAAAAAAGACATATTTTTCATTGCACATCTCATTTCAAATATTTAAATATGAATTTGAAGACATTTTTTGACCTTTGTAGATAGACATACATGCACATCATTATGGCTTCATATTTTATTATGTTGAAGAAAATTCTTAGAAGGTTTATCTCAGCACATATGTATATTAATAATTTACAATTGATTGACCTCATTAAAATTTTTCACCTTATTTTTTACATGCATTTTGAAATTCATATCAAAAGACAAAATGAATGGTATCTTTGAAAATTTTAGAATTGGTTTGTTGTTATATGTCATGAAAAAAACTTCTTCTTTGTAACATATTTTGTGGTTGGTATTTGATCTTAGATTACAGTTTTTACCACTCCTATATTAGGTTGGTATGTTGTTCTAATGCACATAAATAGAATAAACTTGCACCAATCAGCTATAACTAAATTTTCACAATTTAAATATTTATAAAGTTTAGCTATTTACTTATTAATTTAATTTTTATAATAAAAACTTGTTTAATTAATTCAACAATGTATCCATAGTTAACTTTTCCATAGGATATATGTGAAAATTTTAGAATTGGTAGTCTTATAGGAGCCCTTATTTCAAAGTTTCACTCATAATACTTTGTGACATGAATGAGTAATATTATAAAAATAAATATATACGTAATATCATGCTTGGCAATTAAAAAATAATTTATATCAATACATAGACTTGAAGTAGAAAATCATTTCCTATTCTTTAAATATGATTAAAAAATAGTACAAATACTTATGTATTAAATTTTGATAAATTCTTATCTAAAAAATTACAATTATTTATATATTGTCTTAATAATTTTTTAAAATTTTTTTTTGAAGAGCCTTGTTAATTTTTATTTTTTATTGTCAATAATATCATAAATCATAATACATAGAAATAAAATTATTAAATAATAAAAAATAATTACAAAAGTATTTGTAATTTAAGAATTTAAGTTTAAATGTAATAATAAAGTTATATACTATTGTGTTTGTAGGATTTATTTAAAAGATTTAAAAATACAAAAGTATACAAAAACAATAATAATATTTAATAAAAACTTGTTAAAAGAAAAATAAGAGATATTTATTTGATATTTATAATGTTTACAAAAAATGTTTATATTAGAGTTGATTTTTCATATATTATCTAGTAATTTTCATATAATGTTTACACGACCTAATTAATGTACTCGATCTCTCTCTTAAGTCGAGTAAATGTATTCTTATGGTTTACTATGTCCTCAGCCCCGTGTTGAATAAAGACCTAATTATTGTGAATATGTGTGCCCTCAATTATATGACTGTTTCTCTTAGACCCATGGTTCATGGATGCCTGTTGTTGAGTGGTGAGAGTGGTTGAAGACTCGTGACCACAAGGATTCACATCTTATTTCTGTTGTCAAGTGCTGAGAGTGGTTGAAGACTTGTGACCATAAGGATTCACATCTTGTTTCATTCATCTTGTGTGAGCAATAGTCTCTATGGCAGTCTTGTAACATGACTGCTCTCATGGTGCATGACTAGTATTTTAGATTTCTTGGGCTATTTGTATGAGCTAGAAGGGACACATGAGCAAAGACTTAGGATGAATGCTTGGTGAATGCCTGGTGAGGAGGACAAGTGCTATTTTGTAAATGGAGATTTGACGTAGGGTTTGGATTAGGGTCAAGGTCTTCTTTTAATTTTTAGGCATCCCATGTTTAACCCCATTTTAGGGTTTATTTTATTTTGAGGGTTTTAGATTTATAAAATTTTTGTAACCATTCATAAGTTTTTTAGGGTAGAGCTTGTAGAGTAAAAGATGAACAAATAGTGTTCTTACTATAGCTACCAATATCCTGTGTTTTTGTTTTTGTGCCACACCTTTTGCATACTTGTAACCCTAACACATAACATGTAGTGTTTTTAGCACAATTCTTACTTGTAACCCTTGGATAGGGACATTAAAATTGAGCTCATCTTTTCATACCTTTAGAATTTAGTGGAACCATGGCGAGGATGAGAAGAAAACACTGCAAACTAATTGATATGTTAAAGCTCACAAAAAACTAAGGTATCTACTATTTTGACTAAGTTTCTTTTAGACTAGAAAGATATATGGGTTGCTTAATTTTACTGAATTGAGAGTTTTGGCTACTCTTATTTATGTCGCTCTAGCTTTTGTTTTCAGTTTCATCAATTGTATTATTGATTTATTTTCAATACTTTTTATGGTACAAGTAGTAATGAAATTTTGTGTATATTGATGGAATGTGTTGAATTTGATGGCATTAGGAAAGCTTAGGATTTTGCTCCACCTAATTATGAATTTATGTTGAAATTTCTAAGATATTGGCTAAACACTATATGGTAGGTTAGGTTCTAGAATTACAAGTAATATTAGATTCTATGACCACCCAATCTAAGTCACTGGATATGTACTAGTGTTTCGTCTCTCTTCCAATTTGGATTCTACATGTACATAGTTAGTTCAATAGTCTTATGGAAACACTGCTGTGACTTTCCAGTAAAGTTTCTACAAGTTTAAATTTCTAATCATAACACATGCCTTGGCTCGTTCTAATGTATTTTGATGCCACTCAGTTCAAGAAATTTAGATTTTTTATGGATCTATGTTTTTTTTTGATGAAAATGGGCTAGGAATAGTGTTTCTCCAAGATTGATTTAAATTCAAAATTACTATTGATCTATGTTGGCATTGATGAAAATAATCTAGTATCTTGATTTTTCAATTCAGTATACTATAGAGATGAAACTCAATTCAGCACCCCATTCTCTTGTTTGTAACTTGTTCATTACACTGATATGTTTTAGAAGAATTTTGATATTTCCAAGGTTAACATTGTCTATAGAATTAAAAAATTCATGTAAAACAACATACTTCTTCTTCTTTTTTTAGCATCATTGGACAAACAAACTATGTTGTTTAGTTTTAGCATCTCATTCATATGGGCATACAAGATATCTCTAAATACTACTTTGGATCACTTATGTTATAGTACTACATGATTTTTTCTACTTTTCTTTCTTATGTTATACTAGATTTTTCTCCTTTTCTTATTTATGTTATATTAGAATACTATTTTTTCTTGCCTATTGATTACACTGACATGTTATAATAGAGTAGGAAAGAAAATAAACATTCACAAGAACAAAAATAGTCTATAGCATCAAAGATGCCCTCTAAAATACTATAAATTTTAAAAATATTTTAAAGATGGTCTATACAACCACAGTCCTCAGTCCTGCTCTAATAAAGCAATTAGGAAAATTATAAACAGTCTATGACACAACAACCTCTCTTTTTAATGATCACAAAGAAAAAGTAGCTTATGAAGTAGAAGACCCCATTTTTCAAGCTATCTTTTTCATCGGAGAGATCAGATTTCTACAATTCATTACAATTATAGCAATTAGCTTTTAGATTAGATTGTTTTTTACTATCAATATTTCAAATCAAACTACATGAAACTACATGATCCATCATCAGAAAGAAGGAAAGAAAAAGATATTAAACAAAGTCTTATCTTTTTCATTCCAAAAATTCTACAATGATAAGTCTATCTAATTGCATCCTTCCATTGAACAAACTCAAGCTTATGCTACTTGAACAAATGAATTTCATTCTATTTTACTATATAATACTACCCATTCTATCCTGAATTACATATTGACATTAAATACTTTATTTGATGAATTTCATTCCATTTTACTACATAATACTACAGTAATTCAAAACATTTAGTTGCCTATATTTAATTATACCAAAAAAAAATTGGCCTTCATTCCATTTTACTACATAATACTAGTAATTTAGAACTTTGAGGTACCTATATATAAATAGAACTTTTAGTTGCCTATATATAAATATATAAAAAATGAGTTGCTAGTGTTGATTACGATTTTTTGGCAAGCTTCAAGTAGATTGAGCTCTTGCATAGTTTTTGAGCTTCTTCAATCAAATAATATGCTTGAATCCTCAATGTTACTTCTTATTATAAAGAGATGAATGTTAGTGTATGACAACCCTATTGACAACAACTATGATAGTTAGGAAAATTGAGTAAAGAGATGTTCATAAATGGGTATAGATTGGAAAACCAAGTCAAGAAAATAGACCATTACAGTTGTAAAGCCATTTATTTCCTTACATCCATCTCAATATAGTTTCATCTGATTTTTTATCAATCCTGCTCCACTTTGACTACAAAATTAGATGTTATCCTAAAATATTTGAAACATATTCTCCATGGGCATTGATTTTTTTGTAGAATAATTGAAGTCAATACTGAGATGTTTCCTACTAATTAGCACCCTTTAATTCAAGGTTTTTCTTGAATACTTATAAGGATGCAATTTCATTTCTATGATTGATTGATTGATGATGTTTTTAATATATACAAACTTGAGAGAGAGATAAGTGCAAGCTAGTAAAGAAATGATTTATTCAAATTACCAAATTCTTCTTGTAGATTATATGTCTCAATATAAATATGTATCTTCTATATATATTAAAGTTGTGTTTTACATAGGCAATACAACAATAAATGGTCTGGATTTGACTCTAATGAATTTATTAAACAATAATAATAATTAATCAAAACATACACCAATACAAATAATTAATCTTGGCTTTAGCTTCTGATCCAAAAAAAAAAAGTTATATTTTACATTATTTTCTATCCATGTTTTTTAAATTTAGAATTACTATTGATCTGTGTTGGCATTAATGAAAATAACCCAGTATCTTGATTTTTCCAAGATTAATTTTAGTTAATTTTTATATGGAAATTTTGACCTGAATTTGACATCTTAAATTTGTGTCTATTAGTGTTTTTTTTCCTATTATGCTAGGTTTTTCCTACACTTTTAATAATCTCGCTTAGGTTAATAAAGCATGTCTTATTAGGTGAATGGTTGTGAGGTGTCACCTTCCTACATGTGAGCATCCATTAGCTATCTTGGGAAGATACTTTTCTATCTTTAGTCCGATAGATGGTTGCTCCTCATTGGTTGGTGTTGCCACCTCCTCCCTCTTCCTAGCCTATATAAGCATGCTACTTGGCTTGTATTTGGATCTCTTGTTTTGCATCCTCTTAATGCTATTTTGCTTCCAGCATTTGCATTACCCTCTTGGAGACTAACTTTATGATGCTATTTTGATTTTGTATCATTTGGATTTATAGTTTAGATATTTATTCTTTGCACTAGTTTTCTGGGTTATTAATCTTATCAGATTCTAACATAGTATCAGAGCTTTTCTATGTGCAAGATTAGATTTTAGTTTCCTTATTTGAGAGATTTGGAGGGGGCTAATAAACTTTATTGTAATTTTTTGAAAAATGAAGTATGCTCTTCTCTTGCATCTTTGGATGATCTTGAGAATTAGAAACGTTTTGACAAAAATGGTTTTTCTCTGGGGTTTCAATCTCAAATCTAATAACTAACTTGCATATTTAGAGTTTTCAATCAATTTTGCAGGTTCCAGCATGCCATTGATGGACTTAGGAAGCTGATCTAGCATTTTCATGTCATATTCTAGTTGCTAGGGTCATTTTTTGATTTTTGGAGCCATTTTTTATATTAAAGGCGTCTAATTTACACTACAGCAATATCTTCTGTACATCCGCAAGAAAAACACTTTCTAGGTTTTGTTTGCAGCCCCAAAAAACCATTTGGGTATCTTTTACATTTTTCATTCAAGCTATATATTTTGCATAATCGAGCATGCAAAGCTACAGCCATACCCCTCTCCATTGGCAGTCGCAAATTTGAACACAGTTTTCAAATGTCTCGTTCTTGCTCATACAGACTTCAATTTTGATGATTCTTGTTATGAACTTGGCTATTTTTTTGTGCTCTATCCACTAGTGGAGTCATTTTTTGATTTTCATGTATGAATTCTTTAAAAATTGCAAATTCTCAGCCATGATTGTGCATAGTTCTCATTTTGGAAACTTCGAAGGATCATAACTTTCTCATACGACCTCATATCAAGGTTATTCTTTTTTTGAAAGTGCATGATTTTTTGAGTAGATCATAGTGGTGCTATTTGTTTCCTTCATTATTGTGCCCAAGTTTCACTTTTATCATATGCTCTTCATGAGGATGCCTTGTTGGTTTTTTTGCCATAACTTGAGCATACAGACATATTTTTTTGATCTAAAAAAGGCCTCAAAAAGCTGGTTCTAAGATAGAGATGATGGTATAGGTGTTTTTTATTTTTTCTATAGTCCGGTTGCCTATTTTGGTAGTCAAAGCTAGATGTTCTATTTTGCCTTCTGGGAGCCATATCTTGCTCATTTAGACTCTTTTCTAGGCTCACCAGATATCGTTGGAAAGCTGGTTCTATGAGTTATTTAGTTGTAGAGGTCTTTTATCCAGATTCTACTCTAGGTTCTTTCTCTTGTGAGTTTTGTACTTTAACACTCTAGTGGATTAATTGGATTCTACAGGTCCTAGAATTTCTTCTTTTGTTCTTTTGGCTCACTCTTCTTTCTGACTTTTGAGCATTGTATGCTTCTATTCTGTTCCATTCTTTTTTTGTAAATGCACTAAGATAAAGTGCCTGCTTTTGCATATTTGGGATCTTGTACACCTTGTGTTTGTTTGTACTCACACTCAGTTATAAAGTGCCATGGGGGGTCATGATGTTTTGCCATTTTGTGCTCATCCACCTTTGTCAAGTGAATTTTTCTTCCACGACATTAGCCCATGCAATGTGTCGATGACACCACCCCTTATCATGTGCTTGTACTTCTATTGCATTGTTGGTGTTCCTGATTCTTCTTCTTACAGATGTTTTTGGCATTGCATTTTAATGTTCCTATCACCCCTCTCCCTTTTTAGCATTATGGGGGGGTTCACCTATTGGCTCTATTGCTTCCTTGGTTCAGTTGAGTGATCTACGTATTCAGTTTTTGTTCCTATGTACTAGGTAGATGCAATGGCTAGGCACCTATGCATTTCGGTGAGATGGGTCATCTGCTATATAGACACTCATTCATTCCTACTTTTGGAGGTCACCTCTTCAATTGATCATCTCTTCAAACTTTGTCTTCTCTACCTGGTCATGCACTATTTCAGTGGGGGTTCTAGCAGTTTCTTCTGACAGTGTTTGATTTCCTAGATTGGAGGCTTAGTTTCCTTCATCTAGTTCTTTTTCTTGTATTTGGGTACCTAATCAGGCCTTGTTGTTGGGACCCATCTTTTCCTGCTTTCATAGCTTTGCTAGGTTAGCATCCACCTAAGCTTCACTTATGGGGGGGTGTTAGTGTGGTTTTTTATTTTTCCTATTTTGCTAGATTTTTCCTAGACTTTTAATAATCTCACTTAGGTTAATAAAGCATGTCTTATTAGGTGAATGGTTGTGAGGTGTCACCTTCCTACATGTGAGCATCCATTAGCTATCTTGGGAAGATACTTTGCTATCTTTAGTCTGATAGATGATTGCTCCTCATTGGTTGGTGTTGCCACCTCCTCCCTCTTCCTAGCCTATATAAGCATGCTACCTGGCTTGTATTTGGATCTCTTGTTTTGCATCCTCTTAATGCTATTTTGCTTCCAGCATTTGCATTACTCTCTTGGAGACTAACTCTATGATGCTATTTTGATTTTGTATCATTCACATTCATAGTTGAGATATTTATTCTTTGCATTAGTTTTTTGGGTTATTAATCTTATCAGATTCTAATAGTGTTTTGCTCTATTTTGATCCAAGTATATAGAACAGGGTCAATTGCATTTCAATCATTCTTGGATGATTGTTTTAAGGAAACAAAATTTTGGTCCCTGTTACCCTGAAGTCATTAATGATTCACCTCATCATAAATTGTTTGGAAGTTCTTTCAAACATGGAGAAACAATGATCTTTCTCCAATGTCCATGTTTGACTAGTTTAATATCTATTTCTTTTAGATGAAAGCTTTCATCCAACTAAATACTGGAATTTTACATGTTTCTTTATGATTTGTGAGTTGGTTGTGTGATATAGGGTTCAACTCCTTTTTAGCAACTAATTCTATTTTCATTCTTATGTTTCAATCTTTTGGCTTCCTATCTTGTGAAAGATAGCTCAATTGATTTATTACTACTTCAAATGTCACTAACTTGCATACAAACACTTGGACCACATGCAACTAGAGTAGATTGGACTTAGCCAATTTGAATAATGGACTACTTGGTCTAACTTTCAATTGCTTTAGTTATCCTCATTATGCCTTGGGTTGTTGACTTCACCTTTACATTGTGGTTGGTATTTAATTACAAGAATTTGAAGCATTGTGATGCTAATTACTACTAAAAATGGTTTGAGACTATCCACATTTTCAAGAAATTGCCAAAGAACTATCTTGAAGTTGATTGCACTACTTAAGGAAACTATAAACAAGACTATGCATTCAATGATGACAACATTTTCATAACTCTCACTCGAGGAGGAATATATATTAATAAAAAGCATGTTGATCAAGGTTAAAAAACTATAGGAAACAACAAAGACATATACTTGACATCAAAGTTTAGTCAATATAGGAAAATTAAAGCTGTAGCAGCCGAACCTTTATTTCTTTGATTTTAATTTTGTATTACATAAACAAGTTTCTCTTAGCCTATTATTACTTTTGTGATTCTTTTATATTTCCATCTTATGTCTCTTAAGTTCCACTATTTTCTTGTTTTTCATCCTTGTTAGAACTGGAGTTGTGTAAAGTTGTGCGAGACCCAACACTACCATTTCCCACCTCCAATATAAATATAGGTGTTAAAGCTGAGGATTGTGGCACTGGAAATAGAAACTTCTATACATGTCCACATTGGAGCCAGAACTTGTAATGAATTTTAATAAAAAAAATTATGTTCAACATATTGGAGGAGATCCAAGGTTGAAGATTTATGACAAGTTAATGTCAATGCCACAGCAAGGAAGGAATCAAGATATGGAGAAAATAAAGATGTTTCTATCTTTATGAGGAGTGGAATGATAGGGCAGAAACAATGGCAAGAATTTGATATGGAAAGAAAACACAAAAGAAAATGGAGTTGTACCATGTATTCCTATGACCAATTCAAATTGTCAAAGAGCAAGACTTAAAAATAATAATCATCCTACTTTGAATAATGAACTTATGGAAATTATAGACACCATAATTACTAAGTCATGAGAAAGGATCAAGGTAATCCTTTCTCATCCTTCAATGATAAATTTTACAAAAGGATAGCTTATGCATTTGATTAATCTAGTTGTTCAGTGTAGTTCTTCCATCTATTAAACTGTAGCAATGCTTTGATTTCATAAATTGTAGTTTCTTCAATTATATTGGATCCCAAAATTCAATGTGTTTTCTATCCATCTATGCCCACCCTTTATCCCCTCTATCTCCCCCACCCTCCATTCATTTTTTGTGAGGATGAGAAAGGAACTAGAAAGACTTATCTTCATATGGCTTAAAATTATCTTCATCATAGCAAAGGAAGAGAGGATAAAAGGAGATTAAATTTATTTCTTATTTTCACTAATGATTTCGCTCCTTATCTAATTCCTAAGTAAACATGTTGTTGGTTATGATACACATTCTACAGGTGAATTCATGTGAGATAAATATATCTATTGAAGTAGACTCAAAACATTTCATTAATGCTATATCAAGAAGAAAATACTATGACTACTTGAATTTAATCAATGGTGCTTACTACATAAAACTAGAGTATTTTCATTGCTTGAAAGAAGGTTTTGGTTTCCCACCAAGTTGTGAAATCAATTCGAGAATACATTGTATTTATATTAGTTCCTTATAAGTATCATAACTGATGTAATATATGGCTAGCTATATCTCTATTCCAAAATTGTAATGCTATGAACTTGGTTGATAATGCTTTAATGTTGTATTATAATTGCTAATGCACTTAAATAATTTCTCATATTTTATTATATTTTTAAACTGAAAAGAAAAACACTCGGGTATAGTCACTTGTGAGGCCTCGCCCCGACTCATTGTAGCATAGTGATACATTATTATTATTTTGATACTCACGACTCGAGATGTCGAGACATTATCGGATACTTGAACATATTATATTATTTCATGTTGTGTGATGTTTACTTTCAAATATTTGAGTTTGTCATTTAATGTTTTATGAATATGCATGTTGATGAAATAAGTAAATGTAGGATTAACACTTTGATTATGAAATTGTAATGATTAAGACTATGAGCAGGACAAGAGAAACCCTAATTGATTTGAAAGATGTATGTTTTAATTTATGTGACTTCCTGATACGTATATGCATATGTGCATGTGATTTTATGGGGCTACTAATGTGTGCAATGAGTGTGTAGGATATTTTAGCCAAGAAAACTCGACGCAGGAATAGAACTGATCCCTATGTGTCATTTGTGGAAACCTTGTTGTTCGTAACTAAATGTTAATGTATTTTTTCGTGATCACTAAATGTTAATGTTTCATAATTGTGTTCTTATAATGTTAACTGTGTAACCTTTGGACCTAAGTTACACTAAGTTAGTGACCTTTTCGCTAATTTGTTTATATATCAAGTTTAGTTACTCCTAACCTGGATTAGTGCTTAATCTACATCTTGGAGTTTGTTAGATAGTCCTAATTATTCCTAGCATTTGTTGGGTCCCAAATCAATTCGTAAGGCCTTTAAACATGAAATATTTTTACCCAAGGGGTATGGGTATGTTTTGGGGGCATTTCCACCCCCTAAGCCCCTTTTGTTGACTTTTGAGGTCACTCAAAAAGTCTATTTTTTCCTTTGTTTGAAAATTGAAGAATGGAAGTTCTTGAATTATAGTGTCGATTGGGAATCTATTTTGGTGTTGTGTCTGACATCTCCTATTGAAAAATCCACCTTTCCCTAGTTTTAATTCATTGTTGAATTCCTATTGTGAAAACCTAGTATGGATATGAATATTTGATTGTGTCCCCTTGTTATGCTTGTTTATCACCTGGTCAAATTTCGTTCTTCCCATGATCTTAGCAATGTATTGCAAAAAATGATATGGATCCCTTGATAAGGGTCATGAAGGAAATTTAATTGGATTGTTGAAATTTTGGGATTGGAATCCTATGTAAATTGTATTTAAAAACCTTCTTGTAATGGCAATGACATTGGATTTTCTTCTTGGTTCTTTCCCGGCTGAGCCTTTGAAT
This sequence comes from Cupressus sempervirens, assembly GCA_028749045.1. Taxonomy (NCBI): domain Eukaryota; kingdom Viridiplantae; phylum Streptophyta; class Pinopsida; order Cupressales; family Cupressaceae; genus Cupressus; species Cupressus sempervirens. The sequence continues at coordinate 165,363,943 of CM053790.1, read as the reverse complement.
CAAGTTGCCAATAAAATAGTGATTGAGTATTATTTCTTCTCATGAGTGTTCTTTGTAATTTTTCAGTTATATGGATGAACATCAAAAATAAGATGAAATGATGATGTTCAATAAGGCAAAATTTCAAGTTTCATATATGTTGAAAAATGAAAGATTATGTTATGAATGTAGGTTCAGTTTCATGATTATTGAAAACAAAACAATTCTTGCATTGTTGTTAAAATGAATCATTTAAATTCTTGGTATATTTAGTTTGTAACAAGTCCTGATAGATTTACCTTGAAAAAAAAATATAACCCCTCTTGGTTAATAAATCAACTTCAAAATTGATACTTAGAAAAATAAAGAATTAAAAAAAAAATTTGAACCAAGAGAGCAAAAACTCTTTCATTTTTGTATGGAGAACAAATTCAATTCTCCCTTTGGTAATAGAGAATATTCTGTTGATCCTTTATTTCAAAGTTAATTGCAAAAATAAATTATAATAAAATAATTTTAAAAATGTCCTAAAATATCCCAATAACAATTCTAACTACTTATCTTTCTACCATAACTCTACCTCCCCACTTAATTGCATTCACACTAGGCATATCAGTGAGGAAGAAAACCACAAATGTTGTTGATGAGATCACCCACTTGTCCCATCACCTTGGGCATAGTATGCAAGTGGAAGGGAAAAAGTTTAAAAGTTTTTTTGTTATGTCTTTGACCCTGCTTAGCACTCTATTCACTTTAACCTTTAAAAAAAACAACCCCAAACTTTTTGCATTAACTATTTTCTTCTTTGGCACTAGCTCTTGGTATGGGGCTTGAAAAAGTTTAAAAACATAGTCAAACAAGCATGATTTGGGCGACATCACCTTGTACCCCTCCATAGATTTTTGCAAGTCTAATATTTGACATACATTGTGAAAGGAGGTTAATTTGTTTTGAGCCTTCTCCACCCTTGTTAATATGGGTGGCCACTTTACTACTATTGGTCTGAGTCAGCGCGCATGGTACATGTTGGGGCAGAGTGCCTAGCACTTGGAAAGCACATGAATTTTCAAAATAAGTGCATGGGGGTGAAAGGTGCAGGGTATAGTATGGAAGCGGGGGGGTTAGTGTTAGGTATGGTTTATGTTTGAGTTAATTTAAGTAAGTTTAGTTTAGAATTATGTTATTTATTTAATTTAATTTAGTTGAAGATTTGTTTAGCTTTAATTTAGGTTAGTATTAATGTTAGGATAGTTTTATTTAGTTTAGTTGATTTGATTATTTAATTGTAAGGTTAATTATAAATTTTGATGAGTTAGAACTTATGATAGTTAAAATTGATAGTTTAGTTTTTATTAATTTAAGTTTCTTTTTAATTTAATTGAGGTTAATGATTTGTGTTTAGATTTTTATGTAGTGGAATATTACTTGGTTAGTTATGTGTTAAGTGTTAGATGTATGTTAGTGTTATATTGTTAGTAAGTATTAAACTTTTAATAATAAAAAAGAAAATCTTAGTAAATTTAATGTTAAATTAGTAGATTTTGATATTAAATTTTTTTATTTCATAGTCATAGTTAAGTTTTATTGTTTTCTAATTAATTTCAAAATATCATTGTAACCTTAATGAAATAACGAAATCAAAGTTGATACCAATCTAATAATGAGAATTTAACTTTACCGATGTATTTCTTCTCACGATTAAAAATTTAAGTTGAGTGTAGTAAAACTATTCTTGCTATTACAAATTCAACTCTTAAACTTTAGTGTACCTTATTATTATTATTTTAAAAAAAAAAGTTGTGTGTGTTTTTGCCTCATATTTTGGGCATGACATTTTGGTATCAGAGCCCGTGTTTCAACACTAGGAACCTTAAACCATTGTGCTTCCAAAACTTAACTTAAACAATTAATTGTGTAGATGCCTCCTGTTACTCAAAGCACCAGGCGAGGCAGAGGTTGTAGGGCAAGGGGAGGTAGAGTGGGATAAGAGGATGGACCACCACCACCTTCACCACCACCAAACCCAAATCAGGACATTATAGATGCACTTCAAACATTGATCGTTGTAGTTTAGCAGAGGGTAGTACCTGTAGTTCAGCCAAGTTAGCAAATTCCCATAGTGGAAGTAGAGGGACCTCGAGGAGGCAGACCTAGATTCTAAGAGAGGACAAGGAGTCCCCTGTCGAGGTAGTTAGAGGGATAGGGTGAGCACGAGGGTGAGTCAATACACTAGAGAGGACCCCCACTTGATAGACCTCTTAGGCATATAGGAGATGATATCAGAGAATTGATTCGACTTAGGCCACCATTATTTACTGGTTCCACTAAGGGGACAGTAGCAAAGGCATGGTTACAGAGCCTATAATAGTGCTTTGGATTATGTCTATATGGGAGTAATCTAAAGGCATGCGTAGCAGTTCATTAGTTGAGAGTAGATGCCTCCAATTAGTGGCATCAAGAGGAGAATATAGGAGGAGTGAGGATGGATACCCTCACATGGGAGTCATTCTTAAAGAGATTTTGAGAGAGCTACTTGTTAGAGCATTTCAAACAGAAGTAGATAGAGGAGTTTAATTCTCTATATCAGAGGGGTCTTACAGTAGCTTAGTATGAGAGCAGGTTTCTTGAGCTCCTTTGAAGGATGAGAAATTATGAGTGCATCACTTTATCATGGGTCTAAATTTCTCACTTCAGGGTCCAATTCAGATGGCCTTCCTACCACCTTTAGATAGGTAGTGGAGATAGCACTAGTTGTAGAGGATACTTGAGGTAGGCAGGAATCATGAGATCGGTCTTAGAACTAAAATTCTACCTAGCAGAAATCCCCTTGGAAAGGGAATTAGAACTATACAGTAGGGTCCTCTAAGGTCCAATAGATTTAGTAGTAGAAACCATAGTAGCAATAGTACCAAAAGCCTTCTCAGGGTTATTAGGGCTCCAACCCCAAGCAGTGGTAGTCATAGGGTCCCAAGCAGGATCAAAAAGTATAGGCCCCACAGTCACAGTCAGTGAAAACTCAGTAGTCTTCTAGGGGTGGATTCAGTGGATCTAGTAGGTCAAGAGGCCCATAGCAGTCTAGATCATAGGGTGCATGATCTTATACCTGAGGACCATGCTACACTTGTGGTGGCATGGGTCATATAGTTAGGGAGTGTCTATAGGGACAGACATCCAGTGGTCAGAGAGGGGCTTTTCCAGAGCTGATAATTGGTGACAGGGGTAGATCCCATAGAGTTTTTGCAGTGGTTGACAACTGCCAGGCTAAGCATCAGGCCATAGTTATTGAGGCTATAGGTATTATACAGGGTCATATGATTGTAATTTTATTTGATTCTAGAGCTACTAACTCTTTTATATCTCCATATGTGGTGGAGCATTGTGGGCTAGTGGCAGTTAGACAGGATGTCAGTTGGGAAGTAGAGTTAGCCTTAGGAGCTAGAGTGTTAGTTAGCTCAATGGTGCAATTGTCAAATGTAGATTGGAGACATGTCCATGATGTTTGATCTACACATTACCCCTCTAGGTTCTTACAATGTCATTCTTGGCATGGATTGGCTTTATGCCCACAGTGCCAAGATGGATTGTTGACATAAGAGGGTGGAATGCATGGATGATGATGGTATCTCTAGGGAAATATTCAAAGTGAAGAGACCTATATCCCTTCATATAATTTCCACTATGCAGCTTAGATGGTGCATGTGAAAGGGTTTTCAGTTGTTCGCTATCACCATTAGTGACAGAGAGGAAGATTTAGAGGGGAAGCCATCCCTTGATTATTTTTCGATCCTTCAGGAGTTTGCAGATGTATTTCCTTCAGAGCTCCCTGGTATACCTCCACCTAGAGCAATGTATTTCCATATAGACCTTGTTCCAGGAGCTGAGCTATTTTTGAGAGAACCATACAGGATGACTACTCATGAGCTCAATGAACTAAAGGCTTAGTTGGAGGAACTCTTAGAGAAGGGGCATATTTGACCCAGTGTGTCACCTTGGGGTGCACTAGTGATCTTCATCAAGAACAAGGATGGGTCACTTAGGTTGTGTATTGATTATCCACAATTGAACAAAGTGACCATCAAGAACTGATACCCTCTTCCCAGAATCGATGATCTCTTTGACCAATTACAAGGTGCCTGAGTATTTTCAAAGATTGATCTAAAGTCGGGTGATCATTAGTTGAGGATTATGGATAGTGATATCCCCAAGACTACTTTTCATAATAGGTATGGTCACTACAAGTTCACCGTGGTACCATTTGGCCTCATGAATGGAGTATTTTGTACCTTTTTGAATAAGTTTTTGGTTGTCTTCCTTGATGACATTCTTATCTATTCTCATGATAAGGAAGAGCATGAAGAGCACCTGAGGCAGGTATTGTAGAAGTTGAGGGAGAATTAGTTGTTTGGCAGCTTGTCAAAGTGTGTGTTCTACAGACCTGAGATACATTATTTGGGTCATGTCATATCGGGTGATGGTATCTTAGTAGACCCATCAAAGATTAGGGCCATCATGGATTTGCCAACACCCACCAGTTTTACTAAAGTGAGGAGCTTTATGGGGCTAGCAGGTTATTACCGACATTTCATTTTAGGATTCTCTAGATTGGCACACCCCATCGCATCTCTTCAAAAAAGGGGAAGAAGTATGAGTGGATAGAGAAGTGTGATAGAGCTTTTCAAGAGCTCAAGAGATCCCTCATGAGTGGACTAATTATTTTAGTACTTGATCCATCTGTAGACTTTGTGGTGTGCACTGATGCATCTTTAGATGGTATACGGGTAGTCCTTATGCAGGATGGATGACCTATTTCCTTTGAGTCTAGGAAGTTAAAGACTCATGAACTCAATTATCCTACTCACAACCTAGAACTTGCAGCAGTGGTTCATGCCTTGGTGAGATGGTGACACTTCCTTCTAGGTCATAGATTTGAGCACCATTCTAACCACTAGAGCTTGCAGTACATATTTTCTCAGCTAAACCTTAATGCTAGGCAAAGAAGGTGGATGGAGTTTCTTTGTGAGTATGATTTTGATGTTCATTACATCAAAGGAAAAGAGAATGTGGTTTCAGATGCCTTAAGTAGAAGAAATAATGAGCTTTCATCTGTGACTACTTGCACTAACTTAAGAGAGTAGATCTTACAACACTTACTAGCTAATGAGCTTTATGCAGAAGTGAGTCAGATAGTGCATTCTTAGTGACCCTTAGAAGGGAAGTATTCAGAGTTCTCTTTGGAGTCCAACAAACTTTTGTGTCATAGAGGATGTATGTATGTACCTTCCATTGGGGGTTTGTGCGAGTTCATTGTACTTGAGGTTCACAGAGCACCTTATGTAGTGCACCCCAATGTTAAGAAGTTGCATGCAGATTTGAGGCAGTTGTATCATTGGCCAGGTATGAGAGTGTAGATTTCTAGCATAGTTGTGAGATGGCTTGAGTGTTAGAGGGTGAAGGCAGAGCACCATCATCTAGGTGAGCTTCTTCAGTCACATGAGATTGCAGAGTGGAAATGGGATGCTATATCTATGGATTTCATTGTTGGTCTCCCCATGTCATCTCACTACCATGATGCCATTTTGGTGATAGTTTACACGTTCACCAAGGTTGCCCATTTCTCACCCATGCATACTACATACATGGCACAAAACATAGCCTAGGTGTTCTTGCAGGACATTATCAAACTCCATGATGTTCCCCAGAAGATCATCTCTGATAGAGACTCATTGTTCACTTCTTCATTTTGGAGAGAGTTGCAGGCAGCTTTGGGTACTAAGCTCAATTTTAGTACAACGTACCATCCCTAGATCAATGCTCAAATTGAGCAAGTGAATCAAGTTTTGGAGGACATGCTATGTATGTACATGATGGACCATCAGGTCAAATGGGAGGAATACCTTCATCTTGTCGAGTTTACCTTTAACAATGGGCACCATTCCTCCATAGGTATGCCACCTTATGACCCTTATATGAAAGATCATGCAAGTTGCCCTTGAGTTGGGATAGGATCAAGGATCGAGTATCTATTGGTACCCAATTAGTAAAGGAGATGGAGCAATAGGTGACCCTAATGAGACAATGCCTGAGATAGGCACAAGATAGGAAAAAGAAGTATGTCGATGCAAAGAGTATCGAGAGTATCAAGTTGGTGATAGAGTGTTCTTGAGGGTGCGACCGCACAAGAGTTTGATTTGATTCAAAAAGGGCTCTAAGTTGGCACCTCGGTTTGTTGGACCATTTGAGATCCTAGAGAGGATAGGAATGATTGCATACTATTTAGCCTTGCCACCTAGCTTGTCACACATCCATGATGTGTTCCACATTTCAGTACTTAGAGGATACATTTATGATGAGTCTCATATTATAAATTGGGATGCTTTGCAGGTGGAGTCAGATGGACAGCTAGCACTGGAGCCTATTTGTATTATTGTCCGATAGAACCTAGCACTTTGAGGCTGAGAGCTGGACTAGGTTAGGGTCCAGTGGGATTGTTACGATGAAGTCATGGCTTCATGAGAGGATGCAGAACGTATGCGATCTCTGTACCCT